>BSBK01001478.1:0-1200000 GCA_027943335.1 Chamaecyparis obtusa | reverse complement strand
CACCCTTTGAAGACAAAGCAAAGTCTGTGTCCTCAAAGCTTGAGACAAGTAGACAAGATGGATGGTTAAGATTCCTTTCCACTTTGAGTGAATGAGATTCAATTTGGCTTGATCCATGTGAATGCCTTTCCTCAAATCTCATTGGTTGATTGATTTTCTCTCCTTTTGGTTTGTTGAGAGTAATTGATTTTTATTAATTGATTTATTTTAGCCATGTACCCCTTGAATGGGTTGAATTTAATTTAATCCAAGACTATACAATTAATTGATTTAATTGTATTTTGATTTGATTTCACTTGATTAAAGTGCTCTCAATTTTGATTTTGATTGAATTAAGATTTGATTTTAATTTTGATTGGCTAATTGTGCATTGTGATTCAATTGATTCAATTATGTCCTTAATTTGCTCTGATTTGACTCAATTTGCTTTGAATTATCATTAATTGATTTTGTCCATTTTTAGGTGATTACACCATAATTAAATACACCAAGTCGGCCAACCAAAATTCCAAGAACTCTAGTCGGTAAGCCAGAACTATCGAGCACTAGTAAACAATTGAACAAGCTAGGCAACATTGAGCAAGCACGTCCCACCGAGCACCACAAGCATCACCGATCACAAGGTCCACCGAGCGCTAGAGTTTACCAAGTTCCTTGAATGACCAAGCCTCCTTCAATAACCGAGATCATTGGTTAAAGCTACAATCAAGTAACACATAACCACTTCCACACACCACCATACAAATTTTCTGAAGACCCAAGAATGCCCCTGCATCACATAAGAAGTATGTTAATGCCCATAGGTTAGATCATCACTTATCGGTGGGCGACCTTGTATTTTGTGAGTTCAATCATGAAAGATACCCATCTATTATGGGAAAGGCTCTAAGTTAGCACCATGTGAGATTATTGAGAGGACTGGTCCTTTTGTTCGTGTCGGGATTTCTTTGCTTTACCAAAAATTTCATTAGATTTTGTGGGGTTTTGGATTTTCTTTTTCATTTTTAGTTTTTACCATTTTGTGAGGTAGGTTTTCCTCAAAACTCATCCATTTCTCATTTGAACTATTTTTTATTTGATGTAAATGATTCGTGGGATGTATTAGATATTTTTCCCCATGTGTTTGAGTTATTTCCTTGCATGTTTGGGCTTCCATGTTTGTTCCATACTTTTAGTATTTTCAAATGTATGGTTTTTATGATATTATGCTACCATTTTTTTGTGTCCTTGGAATGAGATTTTTATTGGATGAATGTGTTATACGGTGTATTAAATAAAATGGGTTTTCTTATATTTTCTTTATTTGGAGTTTGAATTTTTAGCCTTCTTTTGAATGATCGTCAATGGTGACATCCTTCAAGATTGAATTTTAGTCCATGATCATTTCTTGTATTTGCATATAATTTGGGATTGGGAATTAATCCTTTGATTGTAGCCTTTGAGAGGTTTTTGTTTGTTGATCTCATATTCACCTTGGAATATGTACTCCTAGCAAAGAGGCTAGTTGAGTGTACCTCATGCATGAGTTTTGGTCATTTTATTCTCGTTTGAATTTTGTTCGATGCTTGATTGTGATCACATATTTATTGGTGATGTTGGTGTTGAGTCTGCATCATGAGAACATTCGAGTGTTCCATGCCAAGATCCTAAGAGACTTGTGCTCTTGGTTGAGGCCAATGGAGCTTTCTTATCTCATTTTGGTTATTGAACTTGGAGTCCATATTTTTCCTTGTATTGTGTGCCTCATTATTGAGACAAGATAAACTTAGGTATTTGAGTTGAAGAGCGGAGTGGAGTGGCTCCTAATGTATATATTATCCCATAAGTGGTTGACACAAAACATGTCAAGGAGTTGTTAAAAAAGATAACTTAATAAAATAAATTGGGGTAAGACATTAATAAGAGTTAATTTGAATGCCCGACCGAACAAGGGCATTGATCGAAGGTAAGTTGGTGCATATCCATTTGAGGACGTTGATCAAAGGCACCATATCTAGCTGCCTAAGGGTGTTGATTGAAGATACATACTAAGTTTTCTCATCTACAGATGTTGATCGAAGGTTCAATGTTATGTGGGCCACCATGTGCCATGTAATGACCCTCCATTCTTGAGTCCCTACATTGAGCCTTAGTAGAAATGAGGAGTGTCCCTTTGAACCTATTCCATACTATATTTTGCATCTATATATTTGTATTGGGATCACTAGTTCCATCCCCTGAGTTTTGCATTCGATTGGCGTGTGTGTTAGCCACTCCTTTCATGTGTATGTATGCACCTTATGTTTGTGTCTTGGTGACTATATTTTATAGCACGTTGGGGTGGGCTTGAGGGTACCACATGGTTGGGTGGCATTGCATATCGCTACTAGAGACCAGAGTAAAGGTGGAAGACCCTTCCTAGTGATTAAGTTTTGAGCTTGATGTGCTCATTCTATCCCTTTTCTTTCACGTTTTAGTTACTTTTGTAAATGTACTATTATGTTTAGTAGATTAGATTTCATTATGATGTTATTGATTATATTGAGTGTGTACAAATTTGAATTATCCTTTCTGGTACTCCTTGGTGTGGACACTAGTACATTTGGCCTAGTTTTTCTACCAAAATTTTTGACCAAAAAATAAGAAGGTTTTGCTTGGTCAGATTATAGAAGGAAAAAAAAAATTTATTTTTTTTATTTTTGCCCGTGTTTTTTGAAAGAGCGAAAAATTCCATGGTGGTCAAAATTTTGACAAACACAGGCATAACTTTAAAAAAAAGGGAATTTCATTTCTCACTTCATTTGGGAAAAAAAGAAGGGCAGCGAGCGCGAATCTACTTGACATCGTGGGGTAGCAGCAGGAGCTTGAGCTCAATCTTTACATAAGGTATGTGGCAGAGGATTATTAATTCGTGCATTCTTCTTTTCTTTGCTATGTATTGAACAAGGGCTTCTATGGGTTTAAGCATAGGATTGTGGCATTTGGCTTTACACCTGCCAACTGCATTTGTTTGAAAGCTTCTAGAGAATTTTCAACATATCCATTTTGTGCATATCCTCCAATCATTGCAGTCAATGAAACCACATTTCTTTGAGTTATTTTGTCGAACAGTTTACGTGCCTTGGCCATGGTTCCACATTTTGCATACATGTCTCCCAGGGCACTTACAACTACAACATTTGACAAAACCCCCCTTCCATTATCTTTTGATGTTCCATGGCCATCTGCTACCATGCCCAGCACCACACATAATCCTATAGCCAATCCTATAATCTCATCTAAAACCAAACATTCTGAGTACGTTTTACTATCATACCCTGACTATTGCAAAGTAGATAGATGGATTAGTTATTGCTGCAAGTTCATTTTATGCACTGTTTCATTAGAATTCAATTCACTGGTTCGGGACAGTCATTTTTTGTTGTAACTTTGTTGAGATCCCGAACTCTCTGATAGACCATCTGGGGAAACCTTTTAGTTAGCTCTGTCATGGAGTTGGAGCCTTGACCCGAGTTTCTTTTTCTTTTGGGAATCAATGCCAATGGCCGAGAACCAAGGGGAGGCTATGTATTTTAATTTAAATGCTCATATTTTGGAAGTAGTTACGCTGCTTTAGGATTGATGCCCTAGGTTAGATATATTTTATGTATTTAGCTAGAGCGAAAGGAAGACATGTTTACCACAGTGTAGCAAAAGGAACTTGAATTTGTTTCACAATTGAATTCTAGGGTCTTGGTGACAGTGAAGACTTCTTGGTGTTGTAACCCACTGTAAGTGCCCACTAATTGATCATTCCAGATTGACCCTAATCTAACTTGATCAATTAGATTAGAGTGTCTCTGTGATAGTCAACAGTGTTAGAGTAGTGTGGTTAAAATTACTAAGAAGGTCTTGCTTGACAAAGTAGAAGATAGTCTATTTTATGAAGAAAGATTTGGACCCAAAATATTTACCAATTGTAAGAAGAAATAATATTGCAAGTTAAAACGAGGAATAGGCTAAACTCGGGATACTTCAAGTTTGAGTGACTATGAATGTTTTGTTAATTAAGTTATAACCAAAAGTGTAAAACAGATTGTAATGACTTGTTGGCACCTAGTGAAGTTATAATTAGAAATTGTAACAAATTGTGATTTGTTGAAACCTATGGAAGAGGAAGTGTTACTTGGAGACTTTGCCATTCCCGTTAAGGAGATTAGTGGTTGAAAGAGACATTCCATACTTGGAAGCATTCTAGGACTAAGGAGTTGACAGAGTTGGTTGGAACCATTGTTCATGGTTTGAATTGACATTATTATTCAGTTGTGATAGTGGGTTGGGCTTATTCAAGCTTCAATTGTTACCACTCTGCATCATAGTTTGAGAGATCATTTGTTTGTTAATAATCCTACAAACAAATATAATTAATTCTTGTCTTGCACTTAAGTAGGAGAGATCATTACTGAGGCCAAACTTATACCTTACCACAATGGATGCAAATCAATAGTTTTTCCCTATGTGCTTGCAATCTTGCATTACCTATCCACTAAAACTTTTTAGCATTTTTTTTTGTAACATGAACTAGCAATTGTAATGACCAAGTAACACTTAATCTAAAATTTGTATTTGTTTTGTATGATCACTTATTTATTTAGGCTCTTTAAAGTTTGAATCCATGATCACATTTCTTAACAAACTTCGAATTAGGGCCTTATGAGTAAGAATGGTTAGAATTATACCAATCTTCAACATTTTATCTTGTAATTAGTATTCCCTTTGACAATTACCTTGCTGGCAGTGTCCATAAATTAGTGAATTATAAATAGCATGGTTAGGAATGGAACCTTCTTCTACCATTCTCTCCAAAACTTGTTCCTCTTTTCATAAATTTCCTTCCTTATAGAATCCATCAAATAAATCTTTCTAGATATAACTATCTAGGTAAAGACCACATATGATCATCTCTTGTACAAGTTCATCTACTTCAACAATATTCTCAATCTTGCAAAGTGCATCAGTAAGTGTATTTTAAATAGCTAATTCAAGTCCAAGATGTTTTCCTCTCATTTCATATTTCAATTTGTGATCTTTCTCCATATTGCCTTGCTTACAATTTCCATCAATTAGCACAACATACATGATATCTCTACCAAGATCCATCCATTTCCATACTTTCTTCCTCAAGAGCTCATCAACTACATCAAATCTATCATGGTTGCAAAGGCATTCACATGTCAAGACTACATCATGAGTTGAAAATATAACAAACCCAAAGTCTATATGTTTTACAATTGGCATGTTCCGTGCTAGTTGAATTTTCTCAATTTTGCCATAATTTTAAATTTTCTCTAATACAATTCTCATCCTAAGTAGATAGAATACCATCAACAAATATAAAATTAGCCTACACTTAAGAATATAGTATACCATTCCAATAAGAAATGACTAAATATGAGATATTATAAGTCGAGACTATGTAGTGCACTATTTCCCTACCAAAAAATTTTGCATCGCAAAAACAAGATTCTAGCAAGAAGTGAGCCATAAAATATTAAGTGAGAAACTAGAAATACTAGAATTTAAAAAATCTAGAATGGCATGTGCAAGCTTATAATAAAACACCTACATAGAAGTTGAAACCCATTGTTCAAATAACCATATTGGTTGACTGAAACTAGCTATTGCACTTTGTTCCAAGTACATATTCTGTTACTATATTTTTTTCCACCATTATTTCTTTTGAAGAAATATCATCCATCTTAAATCTGTTTAAAATTCTGGTCTATTTAAATCTCTCTGTATTTATTAAAATTATTTAACTTTGTAATCCTTTAGTGGCATTTGCAATATAGATGGAAGTGTAAACTTTAAAATCCTTGTAAACTTCAAAACATTTAAGATGTAATATTAATATTTTGCAGTTGTGATTAGAGACTGTATGTAATTAATGGTGTGCTCTAGATGTAACATGTGGGCCCTAGATTTATTACCAACTCTTTTATAGCATTAGATTGGAGTATGGTAGAAAAGAATTCATTCAAATTATCTGTAGGGTATTTCAATATATTTAAGTAAATTTTTGTATGTAGGTCTCTGATTAAGATGTATTATGTATACAGTTTGTTATAATTGTCAAATTATTCTTCCATTGAGGTGGGTGGTGTCCTCAATATGATTTTAGCTATCCTTGAATAGATATCAAAGCACTTCTAAGCTACAATAACCTGAGTATGTTATATTTTAAAGATGTTTCTAGGGTCGATACCATTACACCTTTGTGATCTCAACTACAACATGCCTTATTCTCTAGTGACTATATACTTTAATAACCTGTCATTTTACAACCTGGTTTAATTCACTTGCAGTAAGTGTGACGAAGATTTTAGTATTGTGATATACAAGAACATTATTATCATGGGGATTTGGTTCACCATTCAATTATATTAGATTAGTTGTCTTTAAATTGCATATAGTTTTAAATGCTTTCAAAACATTTCAATAAATAGGGCCTTTTGTGCTTAATAATTTCAAATATCCACTTACCAAGGAAGCTCTATAAGGGAAAATACACATGCTCAACTAAAGTGAATCCTCTGGTGTTTCAGGCGTCCTCACATGGAAAGAAGGAATGACAAAGTATCAGATTTGGCTTACTGTTCTCTCTATTTTAGGACCATGTACTTGATTTTTAGTTTAAGCCTTAAGGTGGTGTGATTTGAAAGCATGTGTATTCAAACACTAGCTTGTAGTTTTCACTAGTTGGTGCATTAAACTTCCTTTCTTTACTAAACTCAAATAGGAAAAGCATTGAACTAGGGAACATAGTTAAAAACAAATTGATTGTGTCCTGAAGTAGTTTTGTATTATACAATAGGTGGATGCCTCAAATACGTCACTAGTTTTCTTTTTGTAATTTACTGTCAAAAGAGATTTGGTTGTGTTAGAATTTAATCTATCCTTGGTAAATATGTAAGGATAAACCAAGGTATCCTATTGTATTCATCCTCTAGTCCAAGTGGGAGGACATGCCATATTTGTAATTTCTTTTATTAAGGAAAATAGATATTCCTCCTTATGAGGAATCCTACACTTATCCCACACACTAGTGAAATGTGGCATACATAGAAATGGGAGTTACAAGTAACTCCTTTCTCACATCTCTATTAAAAGAGATGGCTCTCCTTCTCTCACATATGAGATACTTCTTCTTCTTGATTATTATTGTATGAGCTAAGCTCTCAGTCTCTCTTTCTCTCTCTCATTCTTAGGCATTTTTGCCACATTCATTATAGCACGGAGATTTTTTATGCATTTCCCCCTTCAAAATATTGTCTCCTTGTTGCCTTGCTCTTTGTTGAATGCTCTTAGTTTTGTGATTATTCATGGTAAATCTTCTTTTCCTTGCTCATTGATTAAACAATTTCCTAACTTTCTATATTTTGTTATTATTTTAACAGGTTGACACAACAAAAGAGTGATCAATATGAACACAAATAGAGTCATAGAGTGAAAAAATTTCTACTTGTAGGTACTATTAGAGAAATTTTTTATTTTAATACACTTGATATAGAATCTGCAGATTGCAAACAAATCATCCTTCTTCCACCAACGAGTCATTCAATTCAAGAAAGACCATGTCTGACGATATCAACGCACAACAAAACAAGGAGACAATTGCTAGACTGTGGTCTAACTTTAAAAGAAAAGGTGATGGAAAATGTTATTGTCCTTGCAAAATTTGAAAGGGCTTAAAGACTCGAAGATATCTAATCAAAACAGCCAAGCAACATTGTAGGCAACATGGTCACATTGAAGGGGGAAACAAATTTCGTCCATTGGTATGTATTTTAATAATTTATAAAATACATAAGACATGATTTTATGATGACATCATGGTCATGGTTAATATAAGTCAACCACCTTGGGTTTCATGTTATGGACCATGACAATCCGGAGAATGTGGATTTCCAAATGAGGGAACATGGAGGTGTGAATATAGAAGTAGAAGGTAATGATCCCATGCAAGAAGATCACGATGATCAAGATGATCATGATGATGAAGATGTTGATAATGATGATGATGCTGATGTAGACCTTGATGTACCTATACTTGAGAAGGCACACAAGCCCCTATACGAAGGTTCCCAAACAACTCTTTTTGTTGATGTATTATTGTTGGTGAATTTGAAGGTTATGAATGGTTTATCCAACGTAGCAATGACACGTATGTTTAGGTATGTCATCTTTTTTCATTTTTTAGTCGTAATTACCTTACAATTAACATTGGGTGAATCGTGTAGCAATTAATATTCTTTATATTAACAAATTATATTTTTGGTCGTAGGTTGATAGGTGAGTGTTTTTTACCACCATCAAACATTCTACCTCACTCGTACCGAGAATTATCTGTCATTATGAAAGATATTGGAATGGAGTATCAAACAATACATGCATGTCCAAATGATCATATTATATATCATAAACAACATGAATTTGCAATAGAATTCCTTGTTTGTCATACTAGTAGATATCGATCAAATCGAATAACAAAAAGGTGCCTTGCAAGGTTCTTTGAGTTATTCCCATTATTCCATGTCTGCAATGATTATTTAGGTGCAATAGCTTGGCACAATTTATGGATTACCATGCATGCAATAGAAGTTGAGATGACATTATGCCAATGCCTACGGATGGTTCAAAATTTAAAGAAATAGAAGAAAAATGGCCACATTGTAAAGAAGAACCTCATAATCTCAAGCTTTCATTAGCAGCGGACGGTGTCAATCCGTTTGGAGAGATGAGATCTACTTACTCGGTGTGGCCTATTTTCGTTATCAACAATAACATTCCTCCTTGGATGTCCATAAAGAGGGAGCACATAATGTTGGCACTGATTGTTCCTGGTATTTTTTCATTTAATAGTTATCTAAATTAATTTATTATAAATAATCCATCAAAATGGTCATAATAATTATGTAATGTTTTTGTTCATTCAACTAGGTAAGTACCAAGTTAAAGATATCAATGTATATATTGAGCCCCTTATTGACGAGTTGATGGTGTTATGAAATGGGGTCACTACGTATGACATCTTTAGACCAATAGGACAAAGATAATTTCAATTCCATGCAATGCTTGTATGGACAATACATGATGCCCCTAGGCTAACACATTTTTGTGGTATGTTCTCTTCTTAACACCTCTTTTTTGGTATGTTATAGTACTAACACAAAGTTAACATATTTAATCCAATTATACACAATCTTGTAGGTCTTCAGACAAGGGAAAATTTGCATGTCCAGTTTGTGGTCCAAAGATGAAATCTCGTCATTCAAAAAGTTTAGGAAAGTAGGTGTTCAATGAGAAAAGACACTTTATCCATAGAAATCATAAGCATCGAATTTCCGAAAAACATCTTTTCAATGGGAAAGAAGAGACTACATCAAAGCCACAGAGAATGGCACCTCGCCAATGAAAGTTGGAATACAATAAAATAAATCATAAAAGTAATTTCATTCCATCTGATGATTTTTATTTGAAATTTATATTTTGATATTGTGTTTTGTTTATTGATGATGTAATTGATGCTCGTGAAGGTCGTCAAGGCATTAATGACCAACTTCCAAAAGGACTAAAAAGTTATCCTACATAATTTAGTAGGTTGTTGTACTACGAGCAACTCCCAATCGTGCATTTATTTGATGCTATGCATATTGGAAAGAATGTAACAGAGACATTATGGAAAATGTTGGATGGAAGGCGTGACAAAGACAAAATTGTCAAAATTTGTAGCACTGACATTGAAGAATCCAACCATGCAATGAAAAATGTCATTCGATCAAATAAAAATGGAGACCAGATTGATACAAGTGCCCTTAGTTGGTTATTGTCGGAGCAGCAGATCAATGCTATAAAAGAAGTCATAAAAAAAATATGATTTCCTACAGGATTTGCTGCGAACATAAACAATCTCATAACAAAGAAATATGAATTTGGGCCAGGGAAGAAAACACACGATTGACATACATTTATTAAGGTAATTCATGTTATTTTGTATTCACTATATATTTGTATACTGCATGTAGTTTTCATTGCATTCTTTTATAAAATATTGATAAGATTATTTTACAAATATTGTGGTACATTCTACCTCTATCTCTCCCACACCACTTCAAAAATAGTGTCAAAAAAGTTATATATGATCTTGGAAAATACATGAGGTGGTTGTCATCTAAAGAAATCAATAAAGAAGATATAAAATATTGGAAGAGAAAAATTCCTCATCTTATGTGTGAAATGCAAAAGTGTCTACCTTCAACTTTTTTCAATGCACAAGAACACTGCCTCATACATCAAGTTGAGGAGATTGAATTGTGTGGACCTGTACCAACTAGGTCAATGTGGATGGTTGAGAGGCACTTGAAATTTTTGAAAGGCTTGATTCGACAAAGAGCATATGCTGAGGGTTCTATGGTGGAGAGATATATGGTATACCAGACCATTGTGTACATTAGTGAATATCTTCCTAAGTTTGAAGCAAAGATCCATGTAGACGATATTTGGGATCCCAACTCCATTAACAAATTTGAAGGGGAGTACTTGACGGGAAAAGGTAGATTGAGGAAAGTGAGAGGTAAATATAAGATGTTATTGTAGTTAATTAATTCTTATAAATCTTCAATATAAGTTATTTATAATTGGTGTATTTTTTTGTATACAATTGGTCGAGAGTGGGATGCAATACATTTATATATTGTGAACAATCTTGATTGGATGACGGTATGGATTGAACGATGTCAAAAAAATAGTTGCTCATTAGCAAGGGAAGGTGTTGCTTCATTGGTTAGAGAAGCTCATCGTAATGGAGATTCCAATGTTACACCAATGGTAATTGATCTAGTCGATGGTTTAAGAGGTAGAGAGGTACGTACAAATTTATTAATGATCATGACTCATATGTTTCATATCAACTCACAATGCAAATAATTTTCACACGCTTGAAAAATTGCAGGTCAAGCACCACAAAGCTATGTACTATCATGGCTACAAGTTTTGCATAAAAAAGTTGGATGACACGAAGAAAAAACTTGTGGTTCTGGGATAACTGCAATTTTTGAGGTCACTAATATATCATCTAGAAACAACATACATCCTCAACAATCTCAAAATCGATACTATGGCATCTTGGATGATATAATTGAGTGTGACTTTAACTCCTTCAAAATAGTTCTATTCGTTGTCAAATGATACAGGCTACCACTGAATCAAAATGATCTTGACAGAACTGTTATTCAACATGATAATGGATTTACAATGATTAATACAAGGTCATTTGAGTTAGTTGGAGATGAGCCCTATGTTCTTCCAAGCCAATGTGAGCAAGTGTTTTACTTAGAGGTTCCACATAAATAGGGTTGGTCATTTGTTGTTAGACATGATCCAAGAGGAAGGCCGATAAAGTATAATGTTATGAAAGAAGAAGATATTAAAGATGATGAAGAAGAAGAAGAAGATGATGGTGATAATGATGATGATGATGATGATGGTGATGATGATGATGATGATGGTGATGATGGTGATGATGATAGTGGTTATGATGATGATGATGATGATGATGATGATGATGATGATGATGATGATGGCGATGATGATGAGATGGATGAAGAAGATGATCAATGACATAATTGAAATGTACAAGGTATGCGATTTAATTATTTATATATATTTATATTGATTAGTATATATATTTAATATTGATTTATTGATTTCAATTCTAATGATTACATATTTATTGTGTTCAATTCTAATGATTACAACATATGTGATTTATAATTACCAATATTTTTCTTACGATGCTCAATTAATTGCTACTGATACATGTATATATTTTATTTGATTGTCACCCTTTTTGCAAATAGGCAATTGACTACATACATCGTCACCCCTTCTATTGACGATCTTGCATTCCATATATAAGGTAAATTTGTTCATGTTTACAATGTTGCATATTGTTCATGTTGTCTTCTAAGTTATTTGTAGCATATGTATCATGTAATTTTTAGCTAACTTAAGATAAATGATTAACATATGCAGGAAATTTAACCCCTTTGGCGAGGATCTTGCACAGTGACATGGATCAATGGGTATAAGTCAATAAATAGACATAATTTTCTTATATTCTTCTTGTGTATCATTGAGCACGTATGTTATAAATATACATATTATATAATCATATAATGTATAGACAAAGAAGAACCGTATAGACATATAATTATATAATCACTTTCAACTTACATTTTATATCTCCCATGTATAGACAAAAAAGAACCATACGTATGGGTCACGACTTGATTATTCTATATATATTATTTAATTATTATCAAAATTATATTTAAAGCGGGGACGTGACAATATCTCATTTGATGGATTGCAAGACCCACCAAATAGGTACTTGTCAGATCTATCTACATCGAATGAGGGAAATGAGGGAATGGTAGATGAAAGTTCTACATGTAGTACAGCTAAAATGGGGAGATCAACTAGAGGTCAAAAGATTAGAAAAAAATTCAATAAACACATGCAATTTTTCCTTGCTAAAGGGGGGTCATGTTCTTATGATGATAAGACCAAAGGTGACATCAAGGTGCCCTTTCGGTACACACATCTTGAGAAAGAATGGGTACCCAATGAGCTACCTCCAGTTAACACTGATTTTTGTGTTAATGAGAGGATATATCGCATAGTTCCATCCTCATTACATGGTTTGGGCTTATTTTCCATTGATGGGATAAATGCATGTTACAACAAAGTTGTTGAATTGATGAAGTATGTCGGTCCTTGTTACAATTACAATGATTGGATGCAGATTGTTCAATATAAAAAAAGTATGCGTAGGTATGCACTATCAAAAAATTATATACAATGAAAAGAAAATGATCAAAGTAAAAGATTTTCTATGTACATTGATGGGAGACCAAAAACAATAGGGAATATTGTGAGTTTTATAAACAATACACGACCTTCTTCAACTAATAAGCAACCCAATTGCATATTTGAGGCGCATGAGGGGAATCAAGTTTTTGTATGTGCGATAAAATCAATAAGTGCAGGGGAAGAATTGCTGATAGATTACCATTTAAATTGCATAGATACAAACAAAGTTACTATCATGAGGGTGGTAAGTACTATATACCATTTTATTAATAAGTTTTTTTTGCTAAGTCTATTGCTTTCAGTTCACTGAAGTTGTTATATTTAATCTTTGTCACAGGACAATATGGATCCCCCACATGATAGAGGCCATGAGGATGCTCCTCCCACCCATTATTCAGCAATGGTAAACCTTATTGAAATTGTACAAATTAGATAGTTGAAAAATGTTATTTTATTTAGGGTTTTGGAGTTATTATGATAGTTTTACTGATATTCCTGTCACAATTTGATGTTTAGGATAGGGGAAAAGCACCTACAACAATAGAGGCAATAGCTACCCCTTCTGATGACGATATCCTAGAAATCCCTAATTTAATAAATATGTTGAAGAAAAAACTTAAAAAAGTCAATTTAGAAATTATTAGCATTTTGGGAGTAGCAAATCCAATCGAGGAGATGGTGAAGAGGCAACATAAATTGATGGTAGAAGCACGTCGTTATGAAGTAAGTAGTAATGACTCTTTAGTTATAACAAAAGTTCAATAAAGGTTTATATTTTATACTTTTTTATGTTGTGAATTAAAATATGTATGTGTTCTTATTACAGGATTGTTTGCAAACTCAAGTATCTGATCAAGGACATCGTAGTGAGGCCGGTACTGGAAAAGCTTCGGCTACCTCAAGTAAAATAATCCTTAAGTTGACAAGTTACAAGGAATGTTTTCTTTGGAACATTGAAAAACTTCTTAAGTTAACTCTTACTTTTATTATTTCAAAATGTCTTTGCTAACAATGTATTGTTCAAGTGCAGGAGACTCCTCCTAGGAGGTCGACTGATGTCCATCCGAGATTGCCAAGTGCAATGTCAGAAACAAGGGGCATGCAAATATCGACACCTTCATGGTCTATGCCTGGTAAATCTTTGTTTTTCTATATTTGGTTTTGTGTTAATTATGATTTGATAATTTGTACTTTAATCTTGGGTGCATCTCATAGTGGATTAATTTTGTGGAGTAGGAGATACACCAGCGTCGTCTGCTATGCTAGATATAGATTAGAGTACATGTATTGGTGATAATTCACCACCATTTCTTGGATCTACCCATGTTTCTAGCATGGGAGTTATGGAGACGTCATTGTTGATTGACGATATTGAATTGATGCCTTTAAAATGTCCTAAGCTTCCAGGTACTTTAAAATTATTATTTTTTATATTGTAATATGAATTTACCTATTCATAAAAAGTTTTGGATTGATGATCCCATGACATTTTTTGCAGGAAATGATTCTTTTTATAAGACGCTTTATGACCTCACATTGAAGATATTCGGGCCCACCATATGTACAAGGTGGAACATCATAAGTGAACTAACCCTATCTCACTATTTTTATTTCATATCATTAATTGGTACAATGTTTTTCCTTTTATTCAGGCCTTTTCTTTTACTATATTCAAGGTACACAACTTTAGTTAATTTTTCTATCTAACAATTTTGTGTTTTTTCTTAAAAGGTGGAACTTGCAAGACAAAAAATTAAAAGATCAGCGCATTAAAGATTTAGAGCATGAGTTTGGTAGTAATATTTTTTAGGAGAAGAAAATTTTAGAAAAAGCTGCCAAACATCTTAAGACTGTGAGGGACTCATATAGAAGGAGTCTCATCTAGAACCTAAAGTACGAGCGTCCTCCCTTTATTCCAGTGAGGGATTGGAATGAGTTCATTTTAGATGCAAAGGAGAAAGGGGATGCTCAAAGAGGAACTACACCAACAAATGAGAGAAGAATGTATGCAATAGTATTAACTACTAGTACAATGTAATAATGCACTAATTAGTGATCTTTATATCTATATCATCTAACATATTTCAAACTTTTCATAGGTTGTAGGACACATCAAAGGCAACAAAGGCCAGGCTGCAAAAGATTGGGCAGAACAAACTTGGCTCTAGTGGATATTCCAAAATTAAAGCACGAATTGTAAGTAGTAGTAAATGAATTCCAGAGAAAAATTAATTATTCAACCAAATAATTTTGTTTAATCAAAAAATGCAAGGTTCTGAATTTAATTTAGAGGCCACAACAGAACACAAAAAAATTGTCCTCAATGAAGGCTATCAAGTCGTGGCTGAACGCTTATGCCAAGCTTCCACTGGCCCAACTCAAGAGTCTCCTACATCATGTGAATAGGTAAATATGCCATAAAATATATATTTGAAATTGAATACTTGAGCAACAATCTATTTGATAATAATGTGCATGACATTGCAATGCAGCCTCCTAACCATAACACAGATCCTACGCTGCATGATGAAGTCCCCGATGTGCATCGTAGTGTCGATGGAGGTGTTCATTTGCTATTTAAAACTAATTATGTAATTATTAATACAATTTAACATCTTAAATTGAAATTGGTGTAACCTTTTTTGTGTATATTTTAGAGCATATAGAATGTCATGCTGAATGAGTGGAGGATGTTCAGAGTGATCACCATGTAGATCATGTGGCACATTCAGGTAAAGAAAATCTATGTTTTGATCTTTTAAATTTCTTTTTTGATTTATAGTTCTCTTACTTAATTAAATACTTGTAACACTAATATAAAATGGTGTGAATTTAACTGATGGCGTAGTTTTTATTGCAGCGGACCCCCCTTTGGCACAGTGGCCTCCTGTTCCTAAACAGATGAGGAGGGTACATGTGTTGACTTTAGAATCAGTAAAGGAGGGGAATGACGAGGACATTGATGTTCCTCTTACCCGTTACCTTAGAGTGATGTTAGGGGGGGAGGGGAAGGGCCAAATGAGCTTCCACCTTAACATGGTTGGCCTTGTTAAGTAGACAATATTAAGCTATTCTTGAAACCAAGTGAAGCTCAAACTAAACCATGTGTGCTTTTGAGGAACTGCATCGTCTTGTTCACATTGACTTCCTTCCTAGGACTGACTTCATAGTGGTTGACTATTCCTTTGTTGTTCAATTGATTCTAGATATCTCAATTAACAAATTTCTTATCTACTAATATATGATTTTATCTTTGCAAGTGTATATTTGATTTATGCTCATTCTCAAGATTCCATAGACTTCATTTATATCTTTATATCTTTCATACCATTTCAATAGTATGCAATAGTATTAACTATTGCCCATTACCTTAGAGTGATGTTAGGGTGGGGGGGGGAAGGGGCCAAATGAGCTTCCACCTTCATGTGGTTGGCCTTGTTAAGTAGACACTATTAAGCTATTCTTGAAACCAAGTGAAGCTCAAACTAAACCATGTGTGCTTTTGAGGAACTGTGTCGTCTTGTTCACATTGACTTCCTTCCTAGGACTGACTTCATAGTGGTTGACTATTCCTTTGTTGTTCGATTGATTCTAGATATCTTAGTTAACAAACTTCTTATCTACTAATATATGATTTTATCTTTGCAGGTGTATATTTGATTTATGCTCATTCTCAAGATTCCATAGACTTCATTTATATCTTTATATCTTTCATACCATTTCATACTTCATCATTGATATTATTTACTTTATCTATACATTTCATATATCTCAATTTATCTCACACCAACTTCCCTTGGGTATATGGACTCTCTTAACTTCTTTCCTATCCATGGGCACCTTTAAATTTGTTCTTGTGAATATCAGAAATCATTGAGATTAACCAAAGACATCTTCAGTTTTGTAACTGGGAGCTACAGCTGTGACAATACCCTTGATGCAACATATATATTTTGGAAGGTATGTAGGGTAGAATCAAAATGATAATCAAGGGATCAGACACTCTAATAATTGATTCAGTCTTTCACTAAATTGGCATTATGAACATTCTAATCTAGCTTAGGGTGGAGTAGAGGCAACTTGTTTCCCTTGTAATGATAGGACCACATATCTTTTGTGATACTAATATCATGTATCTATTATGAATCTTGATGCCAAAATTTGTAATCTTGGCACTCCTATCTTCAGCATGTGTGCCCATTCATGATTTTTTATCTCCTGGATTTTATAAAAACTTATAGTAATGTCAAATGTAAATTAAGTTTTTATGGCATTAAGTAATCTGTTAAGAGTAACCTGATTGCAGATTGAAGATTCTGGTGGCTCAGCATTGATTTATGGAGTAGATGTTTCAAAGGAGTCTGACATTGAGGCTATGTTTAAAATAGTAAGAATCAGTTCAATATCTCATTCCGATGCCAAGCTATTTTTCCCAAGCAGATATCCTGTTGTACTCAATCATTATTTGTACTTTAAAAAAAAAATTGAGCAGGTAGTTGAGTCATGGGAATACACTTGACATTTTGATAAACAATGCAGGTATTATTTTCCTTTCATGTCTCTTTCCTATGATTTGACAAGATGCATCAGTTACTCCACAAAAAAATTATTATGTGTTTGCTAATAATTTGTGCCCCTGGTTTTCTATGCAGGCATCACAAGGGACACACTAATGATGAGGATGAAAAAATCTCAGTGGCAGGATGTCATTGACTTGAATCTTACAGGGGTATTCCTTTGTACACAGGTACATTTTTATGATATAACTTTATTTTCTGAATAGTGGCATAACTAATGGCAATAGACAAATATCTTTTTTTTACTTCATTTGTGTCATCACGCTAATTGTTCTTCATGTAAGTAATTATTTTTTGATTTTCTATACAGGCTACTGCTAAAATCATGATGAAGAAGAAGAAAGTAAGCCTTACTTTTCCAAGTGACTACTGTATTATGTAATATGAAAATACAATAATATGAGCTCCTATATGACACCTACAGACACTAGTATATTTTACCCTAAATTTTGACCTAACATTTCGACCATCAAATGAAAATGTTTAGTTGGTCGCATTAGAGAAGGAATTTTTTTTTAAAAAAAAAATACATGCCCGTGTTGGTCTCAATTTCGACCAACATGGTATTGGTCAAAATTGAGACCAACTCGGGCATAGCATAAAGTTAAAAAAAAAGGGCTAACACTTGATCATTTTATTATTTCATTTCACGTGGGAGCTTTCACTGCGACCAGGTATTGTTGATTGCAAAGGACAGATAAAGGAGCTTTCACCACGACCAAGTTTTGGGTGAACAACCATCTGTAATTTTCTTAAGATAAATTACATTTTTCTCATGCAAACAATTGTTTGATTATACTATATCAGTCATCGTAAAAAAATTCCCTTCGTAGTATTTTGACGAAGTTTAGGAGATTATAATATTACTGATGTTTCTTGAGAACCCTTTATGGAAAGGGATAAATTAGCATCTCTTAACCCTAGTCATTCCACCACGACTAGGTATTGTTGATTGTAGAGGATGGATAAAGGAGCTTTCACCGCAACCAGGTATTGAGGTTCAAGCTCTACATGCAGACCCTCATTAGCCCATGTTAGCCATGACCCCGGTATTAATGAAGCAATGAAGGCTACTCCCTAGTAAATCTGAATCCCAAGTAAGGTATTGTACAATATTCAAAACTTGATAGTAATTTTCTTTAATTAAATAAGTAGGTGGATATCAGTTACCAATTTTGAGAGATTAATAAAAACATGATAGCATTCATATTTTTCATTTTGTGAAATGGAAAGATTTAACAACCATTCTAAACAGTACAAATTATGATATGTTTTAACGATTTCCCTTTTAAAAGTAAAAAAGGAGAACAATCTAATCACACAAATGCGTCATTTTTCAACTTTTGTGTATTCAAATACTAATCCAAAATCACCCATTTCAGTTACTCTAAATGAACTGGGTCTAAACAAAATTTTGGGATGTTAGTAGACGCTCTATCTTTTATCATTTGAAAAAGAAAAATAGTTCCTAAAGAGATTAAAATCTATAATTTGTAAGAGGAAAACTAATTTTCTATGACTGCTTCTATGATAAGAAACTAGTATGTATGTCTTGAAGCTGCTTAATTCTACCAAAGAAAGTTGAAACCCTCTCAGAGAAAAAAGAAAAGCCTCATAACACCATGGAAGACTAATCAAGAACATTATAAGAATAACTTAAAAAAAAGCTTAGTTGAATTTTTGGAAACACCCACTAAAATAATTCATCATGATCCTCCATACAAAATCTCTACATAATTAATTTGTTATATTTCTCAACAGTCCCATAAACCAAGCCTCTCTACAAGACTGCCCAAAACTGTAAACACCATAAAAAATCAATATAAACTTTGTATACTAAGATAAAATCAAGAAAATAACAATGAGAGTGAGAAAAAGAGAAAGCGAGCGCATATCACAGTGAAAAATGCTTACTTGAAGACTTGATCTATGATGTAAGCAGTATCTACAAAAAGAAGATGTAGACAGATCACTTATCAATTCATTTATCAATTCATTAACTTCCCCGTAAATTTATACATATATATTGTCTTTCAAAAGATTTCCTAGGATGCACTATTACAAATAGTACCAATATCAACAACCACTAAACATTATCTCCATTTACGTTTGTCCTTAGTTTCTTTTTATTTATTTATTTAAATTATAGTGAATAAAGCCAGTCCCACGTTGTCTGTAGTCTAATTTTTCAACTTAGGCATGCATATATTTTATTCAAACTCCAATACCCTCTTGGGTTACCTAGTGCACCTAGTGTACCTAGTGCCTCCAACATAGAAAACCTCCAACATAGCTAAATCACTACTATTTCAAAATGACAAGTATATTATGCAAGTTGATTAAGTATATATATATATATATATATATATATATATATATATATATATATATATATATATATATATATATATATATATATATATATATATATATATATATATATATATATATATATATATATATATATATATATATATATATATATATATATATATATATATATATATATATATATATATATATATATATATATATATATATATATATATATATATATATATATCTGTGTGTGTGTGTGTGTGTGTGTATTGTTGATAATCAATATTATATTATCTATGTACAGTCTACTAATGTTATAAGAATCACTGTAGTATGCATATATATAGTTTGTTGTTCTCTGATATGACATGAGAACTACGCAATGAACCTTCTTAAAATGCTGCATCTGATATATTTGTTTAACAATGCAAAAATGATTTGGTGATGTGCCTAGTATATCAATATGCTTGAATAATCACAAGGTGCTGCTATATCTGATATGACAATCTGTGTATGCAACAAAGATGGTGATATTGCTTAGAGCAATGAAGTCATTGTATCTAATCTAAATATATATTCTTGCAACAATAACGGTGTTGTCTTTGATGTTTATTTAGATGCCTGCAACTAGATTTTCCAATAAGGCAAGTGCTCGATCTGAGCAGATCCAAGTAGGGTGAATTAGAATAAATAAAAGTCTGAATGATGCTTGAAATGATCATCTTCAATCAATCTATATATCCTCATTATCAAATGGTTGTGGCTTTTTAAACTTCAAATGACATATCCTTTTCCTTTCAAGAGATCACACCTCTTCATAATGATAACTGATCTTAATCATTCTTCTCCTAATCACTGGCCAACACAACTCTTCATCTTTTAATCAATTTGTTAACATCAAGACTTAAAGTTAATTTCATGTCTTTAGTCAATCTCCTTATATAATTTGGATCTTATGAGATCATTTTCTTAATAAATGACAAGTCATAATATTCATGATATGGGTATTATCATCTGTTGTAGATTGATTTGTGTATCCCTGTTTTGTTCTTTATAGCAGTCTAGTTTTCTTGTATGATCGGTGGCAATATCCTTATTCCAATCACTGACTGACTCTAGTTTATTTACATCGATATATTTGTATCGATTGCATCCTTCTATGCTTTATGTCAATATTGCTATAATCGATATCCTTTTCAAATCGATTCTCTGATATAGAGGTTGTTATTATACTTATCATATCGATTAGCATTATTATCAATTAATCTTATAGTCGGTGCCATTATATAATTGACTTAACTGTTCTTACTTATTGTTGATTGATCTCTCTGGTGTTGTACTCATTACTAACTTCATTGATTGATCCTTCATTTATAATCGATTATGGACTTTATCAACATGCCTTTGCAGGTGTCGATTCTCTGTTACATAACATCGTCGACTTGTTGCTGAATTTGAGAGGTCACCAATTATTAGTTGGTGAAGATTATATTATTGATACTTGGTAATATCAATTGTAATTCCCATATCATGAGTGCTAACAAATATATGGATATAGGAGCAGCAACATTATTATTCCTCAAATATGGTAGCGCCACAAAATACAATATCAGATCTAGAAAAGTATGACAGACCCAACAGATATTGGTAAAGTGTTTACCCTTTGAGATACCATTTTCTGAGTTCTTGAACTCATATCAACCTCAAGTCTTCATCCCTTGACTAGTGAACCTTTCTACTGCTGCTTGCTCTCTTTCCTAGGCCTAATTAGCCCCCTTTATCAAAGCAACCCTATACTCCACTACTCTCCAAGACTCTATGACCTTAAACAGTCTTATATTAGGTTTCCAAACCACCAATTTTCTACTTTTTTTGGTCACAATACTCACCCAACTTCCAAACCATTAAACCCTTGTTCCTAGGGTCATAAATCTAGGGCTTTGTGGAAAATGCCCTTCCTGGCAACACACATATTCAAATACAGTTCAAACACTCTCTAATACATTCCAATAAACATCTCCAACCCTTAATTACTCTCTCCAATCTTCCAATCACTCCCATCCATCATTTGGTGCCCTCAAAGTGCACCTACTGTTGTGTGTTCACCAGTCAAACACTATTCTTTCACTTTGCACTTTTCCCTACATTTAAGACTATATTTAACACATATAATACACTATGGCATCTCCCACCCAAACCACAGTTAGTATAGAGGTGGGAGTGCCTTCACATCTTTGGAGAATACAATGGGACTGCTGACTGTACCCTGCTAAATAGTGACTGTTCCCGCACCAGTCAAGACCTTGGTATTACAATGTAATGATCCTTTTTCGGTCATTACTTGTTTTGCTCTAAAATTCCCCCTTTTTGGGTTTGACTTAAACTTAGAGATTGTAATTTGTAATGTTTCTAACTATGAGGATGTCGATTCCCAGTTGAATACTCTTATTGTTATTCAGTATTTGACGCGATAGTTTTCACATATTTCATGTTTGGTTGAATGTTTACTATCGCATTCTTTGATAGTGAATTATGGAGTTGGCAGTGTTAGCAATGCAAGGCAATAATAAGGTGATTGCTGTGAAAATAATGATCATATGTTGGATTATCTTAATATTGAAATGAGATACCCTTGTCCTCCATGACAAACATTATTCCTCTTATTCAGATTTCTATCTTTGGTATTTCTTACCATGCGTCTTAACTTACTCGATGTCCAATTCTGTTATCGTGATTGCTAGTGTAAGTATATTTATCAATCTCCGAAACCTATTAATGTTTTTGGTATTTATTCTTCTATATGTTCGTTGATTCCTTGAGAGGTTATGAATGCCTTCTTATAGCTTGGGATGGAAAGGATGAGTCATGTCACCAAAGGAAAGGTCTTATGGTTATTCATAATCACCGCACCTTTCCATTATCAATTAGAGTTAACCACGTCCTTTCAACCAGTGGTCACTATTTACTTCTTGTGCCTGTCCATGATAATTTTATTTTAATCAATTCCTTTTTCTAATTAGTGTTTGCTGACAGGGATTAGTCTTTCTTATTAATTGATGCTTAGTGCTTATATTATCATTATCAACTAATACGTTCATGATTCATTTGTTATGGCTAAGCGATACTTTTAATCACCACTCATGTCTTCCATGTAGTTCTGTTCTTTGAGATAATTTTGATGCATATGCACTCATTGCCCATTAGCTTGAGCATCTAGTCAGCATTGACTTCTTTGTTTTATTATTTCTCTGCTTTACAATTGTTTATTTTGTTTGTATCTTTAAGCATGAGGTTGTACTATGATGGTATTATTATATTGCTTAGTTATGATGCAATGTACACCTAAAGCACCAAACATTTGTACAGTTTTAGCTCTAAATCAAAATATGGAGTGCATACAATCAAAACAAAAAATTTCTTGTACAAATAAGTAAAATTAATGTTTTAAAATGTTCCTATGTTGCCACCAAGAAAAAATCACATGCTATTCATTTGAACCAATTTACTGTTATAGGGACTATTCCATTGGACAACAAGTTAGCAATTTACGGAGAATTTAACTTTGTTCCTTCAAAATAAACCTTTCACTTCGTGCCATTACATATTCATTATGGTCCCCCTGTCCACTCATGTGGATCTCTCTAAAATAAGACTCTAACCTTCAAGAAAATGACTTGAACATTCAAACTACTTCCTAACTGCCTCTATACTAGTCTTAACTGACTGTTAACAACATAACATAAGAAAAATGTTGTCAAGTTGACAACAAAGTTGTCAAATCGACCACTCAACCTTTCTATACTAACCTAAAGACTCTTAAAAGGTTTAAAGACAACCTTGAATAACTTCTTACCTCTACTAACTCCTAACTAATCCTCCTTAAGCCCATTTGGGTTATATTGCCAATGTTGGCAATTTTACAAAATATTGCACTTTTAGTGCCTTTTACATCTTTTAGAGGATTTGATAGCCTTATTACATATTTTAAGACCCTTAAAACCATATTAAACATTACATCAAATTCAAATGACCCCTATCCCATAAACCTTACATCTTAGCCATTTTGGCCTAGTTGCCAATCTTGGCAATCTATTACATTTTAAAGATTTTATCATTTCTATTACATCCCAATGGCTCAAAGGCCATGGTACATTATCAAATGACTTTAAATATCTTCATTAGGCATTGATTTCCCTTGGTACCTTCATGGTCTCCTTCATAGGTCCTGGTGTACCTTGTAGTTTCATGTGTCATCTTGGTGCCCCTGCACCAAGATGAAAGCATGCAAAAACTCTATAGGTATATGACTTGTGAGTGTACTTCTCATACAAAGTATTACTATTATAGTTGCTCAAACTTAAATATGCTTTCTCCATTAATATCAGGAGGGCAGCTAGATTAGGTTTCAAACTTAGGTCGAATTCCTCAATATTTTAGATTAGACATAATTTTGTTCTATAATCATATCCTTGTGAGATTGATTGACTGAGCATGTCAATTTTTTGTCATTTTACTCAAGAAATTGAATGCATATATTTCTTTAGGCTCATCAACATTATTATGAAAGGATATTGTATATGCCAGCTTTCAAAATTACTAGTACTTAGTTGGTATTGACATAATTTTGAATAGGGGCCCTTATATTACACAAAATTCTCATTAAAAGTTAAAATATACCATTAAAATCTAAATGATAAATATATTTCATATGATGTTTTTGATATTAAAATGGTTGAGAAAATGGTTGTTCAGTAACGATTTTTATCTGTTGGTTGCAAACAAATCATCCTTCTTCCACCAACGAGTCATTCCATTCAAGAAAGACCATGTCTGACGATATCAATGCACAAAAAAATAGGGAGACAATTGCTAGACTGTGGTCTAACTTTAAAAGAAAAGGTGATGGAAAATTTTATTGTCCTTGCAAAATTTGTAAGGGCTTAAAGACTCGAAGATATCTAATCAAAATAGCTGAGGAACATTGTAGGCAACATGGTCACATTGAAGGGGGAAACGAATTTCGTCCATTGGTATGTATTTTAATAATTTATAAAATACATAAGACATGATTTGATGATGACAACATGGTCATGGTTAATATAAGGTCATCATTTTCATATAGGTCAACATCCCTGAGTTTCATGTTATGGACCATGACAATCTGGAGAATGTGGATTTCCAAATGAGGGAACATGGAGGTGTGAATATAGAAGTAGAAGGTAATGATATCATGGAAGAAGACCATGATGATGAACAAGATCAAGATGATGATGATGATGATGGTGTTGATGCAGAGCTTGATGTACCTATACTTGAGAAGGCACACGAGCCCCTATATGAAGGCTCTGAAACAACTCTTCTTGCCGCTGTATTGTTGTTGGTGAACTTGAAGGTTATGAATGGTTTATCCAACGTAGCAATGACACGTATGTTAAGGTATGTCATCTTTTTTCATTATTTTAGTCGTAATTCCCTTACAATTAACATTGGGTGAATCGTGTAGCAATTAATATTTTTTAATTAATAAATTATATTTTTGGTCGTAGGTTGATAGGTGAGTGTTTGTTACCACCATCAAACATTCTACCTCACTCGTACTGAGAATTATCTGCCATTATGAAAGATATTGGAATGGAGTATCAAACAATACATGCATGTCTGAACAATCATATTATATATCATAAACAACATGAATTTGCAATAGAATGCCCTATTTGTCATATTAGTAGATATGAATTAGATCGAATAACAAAAAAGGTGCCTCACAAGGTTCTTCAACATATTCACATTATTCCACGTCTGCAACGATTATTCAAGTGCAATAGCTTGGCACAATTTATGGATTACCATGCACGCAATAAAAGTCAAGATGACATTATGTGAATGCCTGCGGGAGGTTTGAAATTTAAGGAAATAGAGGAAAAATGGCCACACTTTAAAGAAGAACCTCGTAATCTCAAGCTTTCATTGGCAGCAGACGGTGTCAATCCGTTTGGAGAGATGAGATCTACTTACTCTGTGTGGCCTATATTTGTTATCAATAATAACATTCCTCCTTGGTTGTCCATAAAGAGGGAGCACATAATGTTGGCACTGATTGTTCTAGGTATTTTTTGATTTAATGGTCATCTAAATTAATTTATTATTAATAATCCATCAAAATGGTCATAATAATTATGTAATGTTTTTGTTCATTCAACTAGGTAAGTACCAAGTTAAAGATATAAATTTATATATTGAGCCCCTTATCGACGAGTTGATGATGTTATGGAATGGGGTCACTATGTATGACATCTCTAGACCAATAGGACAAAGACAATTTCAATTCCATGCAATGCTTGTATGGACAATACATGATGCCCCTAGGCTAACACATTTTTGTGGTATGTTTTCTTCTTAACGCCTCTTTTTTGGTATGTTATAGTGCTAACACAAAGTTAACACATTTAATCCAATTATACACGATCTTGTAGGTCTTTAGACAAAGGGAAAATTTGCATGTCCAGTTTGTGGTCCAAAGATAAAATCTCGTCATTCAAAAAGTTTAAGAAAGCAGGTGTTTGATGAGAATAGACACTTTCTCCACAGAAATCATAAGTACCAAATGACTGAAAAACATCTTTTCAATGGGAAAGAAGAGACTACATCAAAGCCATGGAGAATGACACCTCGCCTATGGAAGTCGGCATACAATAAAATAAATCATCGAGGTAATGTCATTCCATCTGATGGTTTTTGTTTCAAATTTATATTTTGATATTGTGTTTTGTTTACTGATGATGTAATTGATGCTTGTGAAGGTCATCAAGGCATCAATGACCAACTTCCAAAAGGACTAAAAAGTTATCCTACGCAATTTACTAGGTTTTCGTACTATGAGCAACTCCCAATTGTGCATTTGTTTGATCCTATGCATACTAGAAAGAATGTAATAGAGACATTATGGAAAATATTGGATGGAAGGCGTGACAAAGACAAAATTGTTAAAATTTGTAGTGACATTGAAGAATCCAACCATGCAATGAAAAATGTCATTCGATCAAATAAGAATGGAGACCAGATTGATACAAGTGCCCTTACATTGTTATTGTCGGAGCAGCAGAGCAATGCTATAAAATAAATTATTAAAAAAATATGATTTCCCATAGGATTTGCTGCAAACATAAACAATCTCATATCAAAGAAAAGTGAATTTGGGCTAGGGATGAAAACACACGATTGACATATATTTATTAAGGTAATTCATATTATTTTGTATTCACTATATATTTGTATACTGCATGTGGTTTTCATTGCATTTTTTAATAAAATATTGACAAGATCATTTTACAAATATTGCAATACGTTCTACCTCTATCTCTCCCACACCACTTCGCCAATGGTGTCAAACAAGTTATATATGATCTTGGAAAATACATGAGGTGGTTGTCATCTAAAGAAATCAATAAAGAAGATATAAAATATTGGAAGAGAAAAATTCCTCTTCTTATGTGTGAAATGCAAAAGTGTCTACCTTCAACTTTTTTCAATGCACAAGAACACTACCTCATACATCAAGTTAAGGAGATTAAATTGTGTGGACCTCTACCAATTAGGTCAATGTGGATGGTTGAGAGGAACTTGAAATTTTTGAAAGGCTTGGTTCGACAGAGAGCACATCCTGAGGGTTCTATGGTGGAGGGATATATGGTATACCAAACCATGGTGTGCATTAGTGAATATCTTCTTAAGTTTGCAACAAAGATCCATGTAGATCATATTTGGGATCCCAACTCCATTAACAAATTCGAAGGGGAGTACTTGATGGGCAAAGTTAGATTGAGGAAAGTGAGAGGTAAATCTAAGATGTTATTGTAGTTAATTAATATTTATAAATCTTCAATAGAAGTTATTTATAATTGGTGTATTTTTTTTGATACAATTGGTCAAGAGTGGGATGCAATATATTTGTATATTGCGAACAATCTTGATTGGATGATGGTATGGATTGAATGATGTCAACAAAATGGTTTCTCATTAACATGGGAAGGTGTTGCTTCATTGGTTAGAGAAGCTCATCATAATGGAGATTCCAATGTTACATCAATGGTAATTGATCTAGCACATGGTTTAAGAGGTGGAGAGGTACGTACAAATTTATTAATGATCATGACTCGTATGTTTCGTATCAACTCACGATGCAAATAATTTACACGCTTGAAAAATTGCAGGTCAAGCACCACAAAGCTATGTACTATCATGGCCACAAATTTTGCATAAAAAAGTTGGATGACACAAAGAAAACTTGTGA
Organism: Chamaecyparis obtusa; assembly: GCA_027943335.1. Taxonomy (NCBI): domain Eukaryota; kingdom Viridiplantae; phylum Streptophyta; class Pinopsida; order Cupressales; family Cupressaceae; genus Chamaecyparis; species Chamaecyparis obtusa. Next base: position 1,171,923 of record BSBK01001478.1, on the reverse strand, counting down.
TTCTGTGATAAGTGCAGTTTTCGAGGTCGCCAATATATCATCTAGAAATGACATACATCCTCAACAATCTCAAAATCAATACTATGTTATCTTGGATGATAAAATTGAGTGTGACTTTAACTCTTTCAAAGTAGTTCTATTCGTCGTCAAATGGTACAGGCTACGACTGAATCAAGATAATCCAGATAGAACTGTTATTCAACATGATAATAGATTTACAATGATTAATATAAGGTCGTTTAAGCCAGTTGGAGATGAGCCCTATGTTCTTCCAAGCCAGTGTGAGCAAGTGTTTTACTCAGAGGTTCCACATAAACAGGGTTGGTCATTTGTTGTTAGACATGATCTAAGAGGAAGGCCAATAAAGTATAATGTTATGGAAGAAGAAGATATTGAAGATGATGAAGAAGTAGATGATGAAGATCAAGATGATGATGATGATGATGATGATGATGATGATGATGATGATGATGATGATGATGATGATGCTGATGATGATGATGATGCTGATGACGATGGTGATGGTGATCATGGCGATGATGATGATGGTGATGCTGTTGATGGTGATGATGATGGTGATGATGGCGATGATGATGATGATGCTGATGATGATGATCAATGACATAATTGAAATTATTACATATTTATCGTGTTCAAATTGTAATGATTACATATTTATTGTGTTCAATTCTAATGATTACATATTTATGTATTGCTTTCAATTGTAATGATTACATATTTATTGTGTTCAATTCTAATGATTACAACATATGTGATTTATAATTACTAATTTTTTTCTTACGATGCTCAATTAATTGCTGCTAATACATGTATATTTGTGTTTGATTATCACCCTTTTTGCAAACAGGCAATTGACTACAAACATCGTCACCCCTTCTATTGACGATCTTGCATTCCATATATAAGGTAAATTTGTTCATGTTTACGATGTTGCATATTGTTCATGTTATCTTCTAAGTTATTTGTAGCACACGTATCATGTAATTTTTAGCTAACTTAAGATAAATGATTAACATATGTAGGAAATTTGACCCCTTTGGCATGGATCGTGCACAGTGACATGGATCAGTAGGTATAAGTCAATAAATAGACATAATTTTCTTATATTCTTCTTGTTTATCACTGAGCACGTATGTTATAAATAGACATATTATATAATCATATAATGTATATATAGACAAAGAAGAACCGTACATATGGGTCACGACTTGATTATTCTATATATATTAACATGACAATATCTCACTTGATGGATTGCGACACCCACCAAATAGGTACTTGTCAGATCTATCTACATCGAATGAGGGAAATGAGGGAATGCTAGATGAAAGTTCTACATGTAGTATGGCTAAAATAGGGAGATCAACTACAGGTCAAAAGATTAGAAAAAAATTTGATAAACGCATGCAATATTTCCTTGCTAATGGGGGGTCATGTTCTTATGATGATGAGACCAAAGGCAACATCAAGGTGCCCTTTTGGTACACACACATTGAGAAAGAATGGGTACCCAATGAGCTACCTCCAATTAACATTGATTTTTGTGTTAATGAGAGGATATATCACATAGCTCCATCCTCATTACATCATTTGGGCCTATTTTCCATGGATGGGATAAAGATATGTTACAACAGATTTATTGAATTGTTCAAATATGTCGGTCCGTGTTACAATTACAATGATTGAATGCAGATTTTTCAATATAAAAAAAGTATGCGTAGGTATGCACTATCAACGAATTATATACAAAGGAAAGAAAATGATCAAAGCAAAAGATTTTCAATGTACATTGATGGGAGACCAAAAGCGACAGGTAATATTGCAGGTTTTATAAATAGTACGCAACCTTCCTCAACTAATAAGCAACCCAATTGCATATTTGAGGCACGTGAGGGGAATCAAGTTTTTGTATGTGCAATAAAATCAATAAGTGTAGGGGAAGAACTACTAATAGATTATCATTTAAATCACATAGATGCAAACAAAGTTACTATCATGAGGGTGGTAAGTACTATATACCATTTTATTAATAAGTTTTTTTTTGCTAAGTCTATTGCTTTCAGTTCGCTAAAGTTTTAATATTTAATCTTTGTCACAGGACGATATGGATCCCACACATGATAGAGGCCACGAGGATGCTCCTCCCACCCATTCGTTAGCAAGGGTAAACCTTATTGAAATTGTACAAATTAGATAGTTGAAAAATGTTATATTATTACATTATTTTATTTATGGTTTTGGAGTTTTTATGATAGTTTTATTGATATTCCTATCACAATTTGATGTTCAGGATAAGGGAAAAGCACCCTCAACAATAGAGGCAATAGCTACCCCCTCTGATGATGACCATTTCGTAGATTCGCCTAATGTAACAATTATGTTGAAGAAAAAAATGAAACAAATCAATTTAGAAATAATTGGAATTTTGTATGAAACAAATCCAACTGAGGAGATGCTGATGAGGCTATCTGAATTGAAAGCACTCACACGTTGGTATCAAGTAAGTAGTAATGAATCTTTAGTTATAACAAAATTTCAATAAAGGTTTATATTTTATACTCTTTTATGTTGTGAAGTAAAATATGTAATATGTGTTCTTGTTGTAGGATTTTATGGAATCTCTAGTACTTGGTCAAGGACAATGCGGTGAGGCCGGTACTAGCAGACCTTCGGCCGCCTCAAGTAAAATAATCCTTTAGTTGACAAGTTACAAGGAATTTTTTCTTTGGAACATTCAAAAACTTCTTAAGTTAACTCTTACTTTTATTATTTCAAAATGTCTTTGCTAACAATGTATTGTTCAAGTCATCAATTGCAGGAGACTCCTCCTAGCCAGGATGTCCATACAAGATTGTTGAGTGCAATGTCGGCCACAAGGGCCATGCAAACATCAACGCCTTCACAGTCTATGGCAGCTGGTAAATCCTTGTTTTGCTATATTTGGTTTTGTGTTGATTATGATTTGATAATTTGTACTTTAATCTTGGGTGCATCACATAGTGGATTATTTTTTTGGAGTAGGAGATACACCAATGGCACCGTTTGGTATGCCAGATATAGATCAATCTACGTGTATTGGTGATAATTCACCACCATTTCCTGGATCTACCCATGTTACTAGCACGGGAGTTATGCAGACATCATTATTGATTGACAGTAATGAATCAATGCCTTTAAAATGTCCTAAGATTCCAGGTACTTTAAATAATTATTTTTTATATTGTAATATGCATTTACCTATTCATAACAACTTTTGGATTGATTATCCCATGACATTTTTTGCAGGAAATGATACATTTTATAAGAAGCTTTATGACCTCGCAATGCATATATTCGGGCCCACCATACGTACAAGGTGGAACATCATAAGTGAACTAACTTTATCCCACTATTTTTTTTCATATCATTAATTGGTACAGTATTTTTCCTTTCATTCGAATCTTTTCTTTTAGTAGCTATATCTAACAATTTTGTGTTCTTTCTTAAAAGGTGGAATTTGCAAGAAAAAAAATTAAAAGATCAACTCATTAAAGATTTAGAGCATGAGTTTGGTAATAATATTTTTGACGAGAAGAAAATTTTAGAAAGAGCTTGCAAACATCTTAAGACTATGAGGGACACATATAGAAAGAATCTCGTCCAGAACCCAAAGTACGAGTGTCCTCCCTTTATTTCAATGAGGGATTGGAATGAATTCATTTTGGATGCAAAGGTGAAAGCAGATGCTCAAAGAGGAATTTCACCAACAAATGCGAGAAGGTATGCAATAGTATTAACTACTAGTACAATGTAATAATGCACTAATTAGTGATCTTTATATCTATATCATCTAGCATATTTCAAATTTTTCATAGGTTGCAGGACACTTCAATGGCAACAAAGGCTAGGCTGCAAAAGATTGGGCAGCACAGACTTGGCGCTGGAGGATATTCAAAAATTAAAGCACGAATTGTAAGTAGTAGTAAATGAATTGCAGAGAAAAATTATTTATAAAATGCAAATAATTTTGTTTAATCAAAAAATGCAGGGCTCTGATTTTAATTTAGAGGCCACGGAAGAACACAAAAAAATTGCCTTCAAGGAAGGCTATCAAGTCGTGGCTGAACGCTTATGGCAAGCTTCCACTGGCTCAACCGAAGAGTCTCCTGCATCATGTGCACAGGTAAATATGCCAAACAATATATTAGAAATTGAATACTTGAGCAACAATCAATTTGATAATAATGTGCATGACATTGCAATGCAGCCTCTTAATCGTGACATAGATCATACGTCGCATCATGAAGCCCTTGATGTGCATCGTACTATCCAAGGAGGTGCTCATTTTCTATTTAAAACTAATTATGTAATTATTAATACAATTTAACATCTTAAATTGAACTTGGTGTAACATTTTTGTGTATATTTTAGAGGATACAGAATCATGTCATGCTAAACGAGTGTCAGAGGATATTCAGACTGATCACCATGTAGATCATGTGACACATTCAGGTAAAGAAAATCTATGTTTTGTTCTTTTAAATTAATTTTTTGATTTATAGTTCTTTTACTTACATAAATACTTGTAATTCACTAATATAAAATGGTGTGAATTTAACTCATGAGGTAGTTGTTATTGCAATGGACCCCCCTTTGGCGCAGTGGCCTCGTGTTCCTGAACAAATGTGGAGGAGACACACGTTGGAATTAGAATCACTAGAGGAGGGGAATGATGAGGACATTGATCTTCCTCTTAGAAATTACATGATTAAAAAAAATAGCAAGAAACCCAAAAAGAAATGATTGTAATTAACATTTATTGCTAATTAAAGAACATTGTCTTAATGGATGTAATTTTGTACTCGTAATGTTGATGAATGATGTGTTAATGAATTCTTCATGAATGTTGTGTGTTGATGAATTTTATGTGTTAATGAATTATTCATGAATGTTGTGTGTTAATGAATTTTATGTGTTAATGAATGTTATCATGTGATTATAATGATTGAATGTTATATTTCAAAAATGGATGAATGAATGAATGTTATTAAATGTTAATGGGGAATTTAGAGTGATGTTAGGGCGGGGGGGGGGGGCGAGGGGCCAAATGAGCTTCCACCTTCACGTGGTTGGCCTTGTTTAGTAGAGAATATTAAACTATTCTCGAAACCAAGTGAAGCTCAAACTTTAAAAACAAGCTTAGAGTTAATAGTGACAACCAATTAGCAAGTCGAAATGAAGTTCTTCATTACAGGTACCTTTTTAGTTTTTAAAGCACAATGTCATGTTTTAATATTGTGTAGTTTTTTTCTTAAGTAAAAGTATTCTTTTACTATAAGAACATAATTTATGACCATTTTAGTAACTATTCTAACATCACTTTTATGACAAATCCTATTTTGGCAGAGATGGCGATAAGTGGTGCTGTCTATTCCTTGGGAGATTGGATTGCACAGGTCTATATCTCAAAATCATTTGCATGTGGCAGAAATGTATACTTACAACCATTTCATTCTACATTTAAAAGCATTGATGACACTCTAGACACAAAATAATGCTCATGTTGTTGACTTGACAGTGCTATGAAGGCAAACCAATTTTTGAATTTGATCGAACCTGGATGTTCAAATCTAGTCTCCTTGGATTTAGTCTTCATGGTTCTTTGTCTCATTATTACTATCATTTTAGTGAGGTAACACCTTTGCCTTCTTTCTTAGTCTCTTACAGTTCATACTTGTTTAAGTCATTGTGCACAATGTTAAAAATGGTCTTTGATGCATTTCCCATAGATGCTATGAATACAACACAGGATATTAAAATATTGCATTATTTAATGCATTATGTTTCAATAAGTTTTTCTTCTTTGTTAAGCATCTAAACATTTAGCATATATTATATTAAAAAGATAATTGACATACCCAAGTACCCCTGTCCCCTATTTTTAAAAATAGTCATACCCGTACTCATACTCATACCCTAAGTACCCCTATCCTGTGCAACCTTGTAGTGAATATTCCCATGAGTGAGACACTGAGAAGTAAAACCTCTCTTTACCACCCTCTTTCCTGCAAAAACTTTGCACACACATTAACAACCCCTTAATTAATATTAGAGTAATCACTCCAAGTTTATCAAGCCGCCAAGTCCGTCCTTTACTTAGTCCAAATGTAATTCCCTATAACTAGTTTTCTAATTTTAAAAAATACTAAGGGCTGGTTTGGGGGCTGGAATTAGACTAGAATTGACATTATCTAATTCTGGATAATGTCAATTCCATGTTTGTGTCCATCCAAAAAATTGGAATTGGAATTTCATCCTCTTTAGTTTTCTAATTTTTAATTAATTAATAATAATTGTAAATGAGACACTTTGGCTACTGCATGTATGTCTATGCAGCACTCAAAATGTCTCATTTACTGTAAAATACATTACAAATGCCAAGCTCACGGTCTGAATGAAATAAATAGTGTATAAAACAATATATGGTGCAAACCAACAACAAGCATGCAATGACAACAATAACATTGCATGATGTCCGAGCTCAAAAGACAAATAGTAAGTGTATTCATGTATGATCTAATAGCAGCAACCTTATTGATCATTACCTTTCACTCCTCTATCATTATAGAAGCGATAACTGCAAGCTAGGGCATCATGCATTGTTTATGAGCTTTTTGTTTGATCACCAACCAATGAAAAGATGTAAACAATGCCAATATTAAACAGTGAGCTCATGAACAATGTATGATGCCCTAGCTTGCAGCCTGTGAGCCATCAAGACATTTCCTCATGAAATGATCATAAACGGGGAGTATAACCACATAGTAAATATCAATAACAAAACAAATAAAGAGAGATCAAACACTTCACCAGGGTTTTATCCAACATATTGCATTTTCATCCTACAGGGAAATTACAAAGTAACATAGAAATGAATGCATAAGTATCAATTGGCTTAATCCTATGCAATGAGACAGCCATTCATACAAATTTATTAAATCCATAAAGAAAATATTAAATGGCTAGTTAACAAAAAGTCAATAATGAGAGATGAAACCATTATAACCATATTTTAGAAGTGACACGGGATATAAGGATAAGTAACTTAACACCAAAGTATACTTAATATGTGAATAGGTTCTTTGACATATAGCATCCTGCTTCCTCCAAATGGCGTACCAACATATTGCATTTTCGTCCTATAGGGACATTACAAAGTAACATAGAAATGAATGCATAAGTATCAATTTCTAGAGCTGGGAAAAAATATATCAGAGAGCAATTTTAATACTCAGCAAGAAGAACTATACTGTCCTAGAAATAATAAATGAATCATCATTTACAAAGTCTCTTGATATTTTCATTTGACCAACTTCAAGCAGCCAGTCAATACACTGGACAGTCGCATCACTTGGAGCACAACCTTTTTTCTTCATTTAATATATTGCCAAAAAGCTTTTCCACTATCATGTCTTTTGTGGAATTTGTAAAGTAATATATTATACATGACAATGCCTAGAATGAAACCTTTGCTCTCATCTCATTTAGCATTGAGAAAACCATGTCAACTTTATTTTCCTTGCAAATATAATTAATCAATATATAATAGGTTATAACTATCAGAGTATTACCAATCACTTCCATGTTTAAAATATATTTCTGGGCCTTGTCTATTTCACCAATTTTGTAATGGGCATCAATCAATTAGCAGATAGCTATAAGTGACTGCATCAAGAATCGACCCTTCATCTAGCATCTTTATTCATGAGTGAATGTGCTCTAGAAAGATCTCCTATCTTATACAGACCATCAATGAATGTGATGTATGTTACTTCAGTAGTTTTAAAATCATTGTCATGTCCTTTGACATCTTGTCTACTGTGTTGTACAAGATGAACATACTGAAGTATTATATGTAATGACATCAGGGAGATGTCCCCTATTTTCCATCTTAGAAAGAAGTGTAAATGCTTCCTTTTCCACCTCATGCAATTCACATTAGCTACATATCAAAGAATTGTAAGTAATCAAATCCACCTGAAAACCCTTTTTGGACATGTTACGAAAAGAATCCAAAGCTTTACCCATGCTACCATCTTTGCATGGTCCATCAATAAGCAATTCACATTGGCTACATATCAAAGAATTGTAATTAGTCAAATCTTCCTAAAAACCCTTTTTGGACATGTTACGAAAAGAATCCCAAGCTTTTCCCATGCTGCCATCTTTGCATGGTCCATTAATAACTCCAATAATGTCTCTTCAACACGCAAGGGACCAAACTCCATCATTTCTACAAATAGATTGTAGACTTTATTTGTTTTTCAAGAGTTACAAAAGCCATCTAACAGGCTGGTATATGTATAACTATCAAGAAAATAGTTGTTTTGTAGTATTGTAACTACTAATCATAGAGCTTTATCTACCCTTTTTTACTTTGCAAAGACCACCAATCAGGTGGTATATGTAATAACATTTCGAGAGCAATAATTGTGTCTCATTCCAGCTACTAACTTGAGACATGCATCAACCTTTCCCACCTTCCAGTGACCAATAATTATGGTAATGTACATAATAATATGAAGAGAAAAGTAGCTTCTATATCCCAGTAAATAAAAAAAATGCTTCATCTACTATACCTCTTTTGCAAATCCCATCAATAAGGGTGTTGTATGCAACGATATCAGGAAGATAATGAGTGTGCCTAATTCTGTCCAAAATCCCAAGTGCTTTCTCAATTTGATCCCCTTTATGCAAAGCCTTTATTAGGATGTTATAACATTTGGATGTATATCCATTTTTTTTCATTTCAGCCTGAAGGGAGTTGATTCAACACAGGTCACCAGAGTTTACAAGGCCACCTAAAGGCATGCTGAAGGATAAGACATCCAGAGGAAGGCATTTAGTTATGGCTGAATGTAAAAGGTCCTAGGTCTTGTTTGTGTTTCCCAATTTACGTGAGGGAATTAATGGACGTGGGTTTTCTTTTGTTTGTGTGTGTGTTGAGATGAGTTGGTGTATCATTTTGTACACTGAGGAGAATATTCCTATTTAAACATGGGGTGTATCCATTTCACATTGTGCATAATCTCCATTGTCATGTGGTTAGCAGAGTGGAGCAGAGCAAAACACTGTAATATCTTCTCTTCTTAACCTTCTCTCATCAACAAATTAACATAAAAGAAAATATAATATTAAAAGAAAATAAAAGTGCCCCACCTTTTATAAAATTAGAAGACAAGTTTAAATTTATTTACATTATTATTGCAATTGATAAAATTATATATAACTAGCACTTGCACCAACAAGGTGCAATGGTTATGCCGATAGTGGCATATTTAATTAGTCAATTTATCCTTATAATTTTTTTAATGTGATTGATGTATACTTCAACAGTTCCTTCACTGCAATAGATTGCAATAATATAAAATTTATTTTATAATTAATATATGAGATATTGTTCTTCTCCTCCTCCTCCTCCTTCCTCCTCTTCATCCTCTTATTCTTCCTTTTTGTTTGTTTCTTCTTCTTCCTCCTCTTCCTCCTCCTCATTTTCTTTCTCTTCTTCTCCATCTCCTCCTCCTCTTCTTCTCATGCTTCTTCTTGTTGTTTTTCTTATTGTTTTTATTGTCCTCCTCCTCCTCCTCCTCCTCCTCTTTCTTCTCCTTCTCCTTTTTCTTCTACTTTTCCTCATTTTCCTTCTTCTTCTTCTTCTTCCCTTTCTCCTTCCTCTTCCTCTTCCTTGTGTCCTCCTCCTCCTCCTGCTCCTCATTTTCTTCTTCTTCATCTTCCTCTTCTTCTCTTCTTCTTCCTCCTACTTTTCATCATCTTCTTCCTCCTCATCTGCTTCCTCCTCCTCCTCCTCCTCTTCTAATATAACAAGTTAAACATATCATTGTTCTTGGAAAATTTATAAAATTATTAGATTTTTTAAAAATATATTATTATTTGAAGTATTAAATTTATATAAAAGATAGATGTAATATTTTTGGAAGGGTTTTTCCCAAATATATTTTTTTCAAGAAAAGTTATCATTTTGCATGGTTTTCAATACTAATTATTTTTTATAAATATTATTATTTGAATTATTATTTCTAATATATTTTTTAAGTTTAAAAGGGGGCATTGGGGGCTCCGATTAGAGGCTGGTCGATTTGAACTATAGTTGATTCACCCTTTCCTATAGTTTCCCACCCTCGTACCATTCTAGAGGCCCCAGTAAGGGAGGTGGGAATGAAAAGCATAAACTTTGGTGGGAACTAGGAGATGGCGTAGCCCCTGCCTATGTGGGTTGATCACCATGTACATAAGATGAGTAGACAAAATTTTTTCCATTTGCAAGCCTATTGAATCAAGGTCGCTACAAAATCCTTTACCAAGTGTGTGTAAAGTTGGAACAGGGAGACTAACTGATAAATACATCAGCAACGGGAGAGGCATAAGCATCATAGTTCTAGTCAAAAGCAGCGAAAAGCCCTACTGATTTAGAAGAGCTTGTGCTAGCACCCCATCCAGATTCATATCCATATGGAGTAGTTTACCTTGTTAGCTAAGCTATATCCTCCCACCCCATACCACCCACAGTGAAAGTAAAGGATCCCATTCAAAACCTTTCTCAGGTTAAAGGATAACCCATTTATTTAGAACCAATTGAGCAAGTTGGAGTTCGAACATATCCAGATGCAGTAGTTAAAAAAATTTGTACTTCTAATGAGGTTCTATCTAAGATGTAAGTTCTCAAGATTTTGATTCTTAAATCAATCTAAGTGATTGATAGTGCCAAGAGAGGTAAAAGCATAAGATATTTTGATTACATTTATTTTGTTATATGATGGATTAGAGACTTTTATTAATGAGCTTATGTGATGTAAGGTGTTAAACCTTTGATTTTGTGTAATATAGGTTGTTACACTTTTAAGCTTGTCGATGGTAACAAACAATAGTATGAAATGTTTGTTTTGTTGTCACAATTAGCATTGATCTCAAAAAAATGTATGAGACCTATGATGTAGTATGAAATGTGTTAGGGTTAGTCTTTCTAGCTCAAATGTACAAAAGAAGTTGTGTTAGTGAAGTAGGTGAATGAGAAGATTATTATAGTAAATCTGCTATAACTTCCCTATTTATCAACTAGTAATTGTGTGTATGTGATGTTTAAGTTATTCATATTAAATGTGAAGTATACATGAAGTAGCCACATAATGTTTAGATGGTGTATGCATAAATTCATTACATTGTGTACATGTGTCCAAAAAAATATTAGTCTCTACTTACTTTATGATATATAGTATATTGAAACTACTATACACATGCACAAGGCCATACTAGCATTTAGGGTATAATAGGGAGACAATATTTGCTAAAATGTACAGAAACAAGGGTTTAATCCTCGTATGGGAGATATAAAGAGACACATGAGAGCATGGTACTAGTTCTTTGTTAATGCAACAGATATAGGACACGTAGCAGAGTATGCCCTGTGGTACCTCAAGGACTAGAACCTAGATTCTTATGTTCTTTACCACACAATGCAACCTTTAAATTAATTTAATATGTTTCAAATTCAGAATTAAATCGATCAAGAGATTTGAGATTTAAATATTGCAAAGTATTTGCAATAGATTTTCTGAATCTTATTGTTTTTTCTTTTTTTATTCTATTGCAGATACTAATCTTTGCAGTGTTACAAACTGTGGAAATGGAACCTGCATGCCTAGTGCCTACAAGTGTATATCCCTTTGTGAAATGTGAATGCAACCCAGGATGGAAACAACTAGAGCATTACTATGATGTTCCTTTTCAACCCTGCGTTGTTCCCAATTGTGAGTTTTGTAACAACCCCCTAAAACAAACTCCCCAAAATTTAAGATCTTTACAATAATTCAGATCTTTACAGTAATTCTTTCTTCAAATCTGCACAGGTAACAATGGTTCTAAAAGTCCCAATCTTTACAGTATTAACTTTCTAATTAATGCATAGGTCATCGTGAAAATCGATTGCTAATCAATGATTTATGTTATGTAGGCACCATAGATTACACTTGCAATGGTACTAGCTCTTTGTCTCCCGCCCAGGCACCTTTGCCTGCCCTGCCAAAAATTTCAAAGCCATTGAATCGTAAGTATGAAATCAAATTTGATAATACCTAAAAGAGTTATCAGCGTACCCTATACATCCCAAACATTAATAGTTCATTATACTTTTCTATTATACCGGCTCTATTTCCCTAAATTATCCAAGGAAATACAACACTAAATGCTATGCAGCTGGTAGTAAATGACTAAAAAATCACTTTAATACTGATACATAGTGTGTTCAAACCTACTTTGACACTCTAATATAATGTGCTTCAATACTCATATTTGGCGCTAACATATACTGTGCTTTGAATTTTCAGCATGTTCATACAACATGCGTGGAGCTGGGACCTACATTCTTAGCCATTATAGTATATGCAGGTCCCAGCTCCACACACAGTATATTTCCATAACCCTTGATATGAACATATACTCGTTGTAGTTACTCAATGTATACATAAGAAAAGCCTAATCTTTTGATAAATAGGGGCCTACTCGTGGACTGTGCTTTGCCTGACTGTTGATGATGAACTCTCAAAATTGGTGGACTCGAACTCCCACCTCTAATTCTACTTATGCTTCTTTCTACATGCCCAATATTCTTCTATACTATAATCTCTTGTAGTGGACATAATCATTGTTAAAAAAATATTTGCATCATATGAGGCAGACGTAGAGGCAGGGGCAAAGACTCCTTTGGTTCTGTTAAAAAATGGAGACCTTAATGATAAAAGCTCACATGAGTAAGATCTTGTCAAAATAGGCTTACCAAATGTAAAACTTTTAGCTCCCAAATCTTCAACATTGGATTGAAGATAAGTAAATTCTTGAGCAGCAGCTTCATGACATGGCAAAACATTCGTAGATTGAAGAATGTCACTAAATCCTTACGTTGAATGCCTCTACCCATCACAGATTGCATTGCTATTTCCTTCATGGCAAGTGAAGAATTGTGGAGGAGATGATATTGACGTGAATAATATTGGGAAAGGAATTTTGTTTCCCTTAATACATTAAACACCTCACCAACTCAGTAATTATTATGTTTCCCTCTAAAATATCTTCTACATACAGTTGGTGAATTCACTCCCCACTCCCCACGTTGACATTCAAAGAGGAAGAGTGCTAGTTAGCTAAGCAACGAACAAAATAAAAACTAATTCTAACTAATGAGAACTGTGCAAACGGAAAAAGGAAAAAGTGACCGGATAAATTTTCCTGTATCAGACAATTCCGTCAAGTGGGTGATGCCCACAATAAAAAGCCTATCGGCTTAATTATTATAAATATTTAAAAGAATAAAGCAACTTTGAAGATAAGTATTATAGATCTCCTACAAACATTTATCTAAAAAATACTTTAAGAGATCAATTCAATAGAGTCGCCTCACTATTAATTTACCACCCAGCAGCAAGAGATGGTGCGTAATAGCTTGACCTATTAACAGAAAGTTTTACCCTATACTTCATCTTTTTCTTTAAATTCGATGCCTATTATTTACACATCTATCTATCTAGAAAAAATGTTAACGATATCAATTTGGAACTCCTTTATTTATTTGAGAGTTATTTTATTTTACATTAGAATAATTTAATTAATTTAAGGCATCGATTTCTTACAATTCATGGTGTGTTTGTGAGTCACACTCCTGATCCATCATGGCAACTCTAAGCAGCACCCAAAATGCGCTATTTATTTAATTATCTAAAAATTGAAATTAATTAATAGAAATTGAAATACAATGAGTATAATTTTTTTAATTAATTAATAACTACAGTAAATGAGGCATTTTGGGTGCTACATAGACAATGGTATCCATCATGGGGATGATTGAACCAATAAAAAATAGTAAGTAGCAGACCAGGACAGTTACCAGAGAACCATTGTCTATGCAACACCCAAAATGTACCATTTGTTGTAATAATTAATGCATTAAAATTAGAGTAGGTTTGTCCTCTTTAGTTTTCTAATTTTTAATTAATTAATAATTATAGTAAATGAGACATTTTGGATACTGCATGTATGTCTATGTGGCACTCAAAATGTCTCATTTACTGTAATTATTAACTAATTAATAAAAATTAGAAAACTAAAGAGGACAAACCTATTTTGGGCAAAGATAAAGGGTTTTCGATAAATCGTAAACTAAAATGTAAAATATATAAGGGAAGTTTGAAAAAAACACTAAGTGTCCCCCTTGGTAAGATATGTGTTTTAGTTTATGATTTAGACGTTGCCAAGGTTAATGGTCCCATAATTTGTGGGTAGTGGCTATCCAGCAAACCAAAACGTAAAATATATAAGGAAAGTTTGAAAAAATACTAAGGGCCCGTTTGGGGGCTGGAATTAGACTGGAATTGGCATTATCTAATTCTAGATAATGTCAATTCCATGTTTGTGTCCATCCAAAAAATTGGAATTGGAATTTCGTCCTCTTTAGTTTTCTAATTTTTAATTAATTAATAATTATTGTAAATAAGACACCAATAGCACTTTTTAATAGACATTTTTTTAAATTTTTTTTTTTAGTATTGGTCTCAATTTTGACCTTTACACAAAACTAATTTCGACCACAATGCCATACATTCGACCAATAGTATGGTCAAAATTGAGACCATTGGACCAAAAAAATTGATGATAGTTGGTGGATAACTCGACCACTTGTATGGTCTCAATTTCGACCATTGGACCAAAAAAATTGACCACAATGCCATACATTCCACCAATAGTATGGTCAAAATTGAGACCATTGCATGGTCTCAATTTCGACCATTGGACCAAAAAAATGATGGTGATTCTTCCAGTTTCAAGCGCTTGTTGCAGTCGAAATTGAGACCAATATTATGGTCAAAATTTTGACCAATAAGAAATATGTAGAAAATTCACCAAAAAAAGAACGATGAAAGTTTTAGTCGTGGATTCGACCAATTATTGTCAAAAATTCAACCAATTCTCATCGAAATTTAAGGTAAAATTTACTAGTGAGATTCATGGCTTTATTCTTTTCAATAATATTAACAGTTAGACATATTGTTGGAAACAATTGTCTGAAGGAAATTGCTACTCAATTATGTATTGTCTTTGATGTCACACTATGTCATAATCCGCAGCAATCTGCTTATACCGAGCTCAGTCGGTCTGCCAGACAGGGATATTAGTGCTTACCGAGTCCACTCGGTTGCCGAAGAAAGTTTAGTACTTACCGAGTTCACTCGGTTGCCGAAGAAAGTTTAGTACTTACCGAGTTCACTCGGTTGCCGAAGAAATTTTAGTACTTACCGAGTTCACTCGGTTGCCGAAGAAAGTTTAGTATTTACCGAGTTCACTCGGTTGCCGAAGAAAGTTTAGTGTTTACCGAGTTCAGTCGGTTATCAAAGGTGAAGGATTGTTGGTGTTTACCGAGTTCCCTCGGTCTCCGAAAAATTATAAAAGATATGGTCACCGAGCACTGTCGGCCCTTGAAGGATTTTTGCAAATAGAGTTTACTTAATTCAGCCGACTGTTATACTAAATAATGACGATTTGACTAATCCAAAATCATATAAATAAAAGGTCAAATGTGAAAAGTAAAAATAACACAGCAGAAGATTTACAGAAGAAGAGAAGGAAAGATATATGCGAGTTTGTGAAGGATGTTCAGATATCCTTGAGGAGCAGCAGAGATTTATTCGATCAGAGAGGATCAGACTTATGCAGAACAGAGATCTGTAATCAGCAAGACAGTTGCATTATTATACAGGTCATTCTTTTTCATTGTTACCTTCTTATCATTGTAACAGTGAATTCAAAATATCTTAACCGAGTTGGTTTAATAGCCATAATATAAATCCTCTAACAAGGTGACAATTCCATTGAATTGTTTTCAAGACCTCTTACCAGGCCACTCCTAGCAGGGTGTTTTAAATCCTCTAACAAGGTCACACCTAACAGTGTTTTTTGTAACCTTTTACCGGGTTGGCTTCTAACCGGGCATCACTTCAGAAAAGTGAAAATCAGTATCTAGATACATTGGTGGTTTTTCCCATATTGGGTTTCCACGTTAAATCTTGTGTCTCTTGTGTTCTTAATTGCTTCCTCAATCATTTACATGCACTGATGAATATCTAAAGATAATATTGCTAATACTTTCTGCATCTTCAAAGTTACTGAAATCTATTTACCGAGTGCTAAATCAGACAACATTGTTAAAATATCTTAAAGGATCTGCAAAGAATTAATTGTGAAGTGTTTTTATGGTTGACTGATTCAATCCCCCCCCCCCCCCCCTCTCTCAGTCACTTCATCCATATTCCATCACATATGTGCATAATAAGCAATGTACTGTGTAACTATAGCAACCAAGCAGAAATTTATTATTTGTTTTCGTGAGTACAATTTCCTTCTTTACTTGCAACCTAATCTTTCTCACTGCATCCTTTATAGCATTATGCATATTCTCAGGTCATTATGACAAGTTCTGCACAATGACATCACTTAATATTTGGTATTGCTTCATATCACAAGTTTTCAGAAAGTGTGCATTAGGTACTCAAAAAAGGTATTGGATAAATCGTAAACTAAAACTTAAAACAGTAAACTAAAACTTAAAACATGTAAGGGAAGTTTGAAAAAGATGAAAGAAAACTAAGTGTCCCCCTTGGTAAGATATGCATTTTAGTTTACGATTTAGATGTTTCTCTCAGAAAAGGTATTGGTTAAATCGTAAACTAAAACATAAAATATATAAGGGAAGTTAGAAAAAAAAACTAAGTGTCCCAATTAAGAAGAATAGGTATAACCACTTTGACAGAAAACTGATATGGCTAATTCCATTTGCTAACGTACACCTACATGCATTTAAAAGAATGTTGTTTCCTAAGTATACTTAAGAAATTGTGCAAAACATAAATGTGTATAGAAACAATTGCAATGAATACTATAAACTTCAATAAATCTACCCCTTTAATGAGAATATGCAAGAAAATAAACATAAAATTTTTGGAAGCAATTAGGATAAAGAAGACAAGGAATGATGCTAGTAAAGGAGGCCAAGGTACTTTGAATTCTTGTGGCTTAAAACTACTTGTCAAGCTTTACATTTTAAAGTTCCATTTAGATTAACTCTCTTTATCTTTAGTCGCACCAATGTTCTAAAATGTTGTCTTTTGGTTGTTAATCTAGTTTCTTCATTGTGGTTTATGACCTTGATGTTGGTGAAATTTTATGTCCCCTTGTCTAGGAACTTTCACTGCTAGAAGAATTGTTTCTATCAGCTTCTTCTTAGGGAGGCTTGGCCACCAAATCAGATATACTTGGCCATCATTTGACTAAAAATCCACTACTGCTGGTCAAATCCTCTCTTATACTCTCCAAAATCCTCACAACATCTTTCATGGTTGGCCTTTCTTATGTCAAATATTTTGAGCAACCCAAACCGATACCAAACAAGGAGTTGTAACACTGCTTGTACAAGACTTTTCCTTCCTCCATGCCATGTTTCATACTGGCAATATCTTGTTCTATGCTTCTGTCAGGTATATCTACCAGGTTTTCAAGAAAGGTTGAGCTTACCCACTTGTGCAAGCCAAGACCTTCTACAAACTTGTTTTTTGTCGGTCTGCTTCTCGTTAGTATTTCTAGCAACAAAATGCCATAACTATAGACATCTCCCTCTGTAGTTACTCTCCCTCCTAGTCCATACTCTGCATTCATGATAGTAGATAATGAGATCACAAGTGATTCAAGAAATTCAGTCAAAATACCCAATTGAGGATGAGAATTGTGGAGACATACCTGGGGCAATGTAACCCACTGATCCTTTGATGGAAAGTGTTGAAGTAAGTGACCCCACAGATTGTGTACCTAAAGTTAACTTTGCAATTCCAAAATCTGTTACATGGTCTATCAGGTCTTCGTCCAAAAGGACATTCTCAGGTTTTAAATCACAGTGGACAACTTGGATAGAAGTGTTGTAATGTAGATATTCCATGGCATTTGCTATGTCAATGGCTATGTCCAACCATTTTTTCAAACCAAATTGACAACAACCTTGTTCGGGATACAAATGCTTTTCTAAGCTTCCATTTGGCATAAACTCAAAAACCAAGGCTTGGAAGCCAGGGAATGAACATGAAGTTAAGATCCTGGTCAGATTGCGATGTCAAACCTTTCTTAACACCTTGCATTCAACATCAAAATACTTATGAGCTTCTTCATTGTTCAAATTAAGAACCTTTATTGTAACTACTCTACCATCTTTTAGATCTCCCGTGTAGACCGATCCAAAGCTGCCCACTCCAACCAACTTGCTCTCATTAAATCCATCAGTTGCACTAAAAAGGTCTTCGTAAGAAATTTTCAGGTGCTCTAACCTCAACATAATATCTCTTGGGAGATCATCTGGTGGTTTGATGCATCTTCACAAGAAACCTAAAACCAAGCAACATACAACAAGAGCACTGACACTAGAAACTGCAATTATCACCCTGTATTTGTGTGAAAGACTTTTTCAAATTGGGAATTTAGGTAACAATAATATTCTTGGTCCACACAGGCCAATGTTCCCAATAAGTGAAACAATAGTAGTTGCATTACAGGAAATCCCTTCTCTTGGAACTTCTCCTGTGAGTCTGTTGAAAGATAAATTCAAATAGCGAAGAAAATTAAGTTTCTTCACGGATTTTGGAATCTGGCTAGATAGAGCATTATAGGAAAGATCCAGGTTCATGAGATATCTCAAATGGCTGAATGCCTCTAGAATTGTACCTTGTAAGGCATTGTTTGATAGATTCAAAGATATCAATCCAAGGCAACTTCCCATTGCCTATGGAATGCCACCATACAATTTATTGCTAGAAATGTCTATAGATTAAACCATTGCAATATTGCCAACCTCTAGGGGAAAGGACCCTTCTAATGCATTCCTTGAGAGATCTAAATAGAACTAAAGATTTTTAAGACTGGTAAGAACTTCTCCAGGTATACTGCCCCTCAGTTCATTGGAAGACAAGTCTAGCAACTCTAAATTCTTACAACCCCTTAAACTCTGAGGTATCCCTCCTGATAATTTGTTGTGACCGAGGTAGAGTCTTCTAAGGGTTTCAAGGTTGCCAAGAGAATCAGGAATTCTTCCGGATAGCTCGTTTCTTGTAAGAGACAAAAGTCCAAGTCTTTGGAGTCGACCTATTTCACTTGGAATGTTTCCTTCTAATATGTTCCTTCCCAAATATAGCTGCTCCAAATTTTGAAGGGCTCTAAATCCAAGTGGAATGAACCCATCTAGCATATTCATTTTCCAATTATATGGTTTTGGTAAGATATTCATTTTAGTTTATGAAATTTAGACATTGCCAAAAAAAAAAATACAGTTGTAAGATTGGATTTATTCCTTGAGATTTATACATTGTATTTGTGAGTAATGGAAATAAATTATTCTTGTAGCTTTGATTTGTGTTTCCAATATTTAATGAAGTAGAATAATGAAAATATAAGTTGATATTCATTAATGGCTTGAATATTATGCTCTTCTCTAGATTAATGTTTTATGTGATATTTAGGATATGATAAGGAAATGTGGATTTAGTGATCTATTCAAGGTTGCACCTCTCTAGATTAATATCTTAGAATGTGTAGTGTGTAAATTGGTAGACCAAGTGAAGGGATTAAGCTTTTTGATAGAGATTTATGATTACTATGTAAACAATTAAAGAATAAAATTGCTATGCTTAATTTGATAATATATTTTATTTTTAAAAAAAATTTTAATGTTTTGTCACTTTTTTGATGGACCAATAATAGTCCTTTCGACGATAGTGCTATATATTTGACGACTATTCCAACCACATTTCGTCAAAAGAGAGACGGACCTTCTTTGTCATTTCGACAAGAATGTTGTACACTCGACGATAATTTCGACACTAAATCATCTCAATTTTGAAGGACATTGGTCGCAGAGATGGAAGGTATGATTGATAATTCTTCTAGCTTGAAGCGATTATTTCGATGGTGGGACCGTCGATAATTCAACCACTCTAGATGTCGGTATTTCAACAAGGGTTTAGTGTGTCGTAAAATCAACCAAAAAACTTCGACAATAGTTATGGTCGACCAATTGGTATCAAAAATTTAACTAATCCTCGTCGAAAAATAAGCTAAAATTTACTAGTGGGAGCTAGATGTTTATTAGACATACATTAGTGGCGGCTTAAGCATTTTTCTTTATTTTTCTTATTTCCAAGAAATAACTACAAATTGGCACTTTTGCCTACATAGACATTTGTGATACTCAGTATTTCCACTTGCATAATGACATTTCTGACTCACTGATCTATGAATTTGTTTCTTAGAGTTTTAGTAGTCATGGATCGACATTTTCATTTATGGACTAGCACATATGTTGATAGACACCTCTGCTTGCTTTGATGTTTGTACCTCTTTCAGATTTCTATTTAGGCATGAATATCGAGTAGTTTGTTTATGCTTTTGTGGTGGATCTCTATAGTTATTTATTAGTTTCTTGATGGTTAGAAGATAATGAACTTGTATGTTTAAAAATATGAGGAACACTTCTATTGGGATTAAAAAAAACATCTTCTTAGATGGATTTTGAGGATGGTTTAGTCTCCTCCATGTATAAATGTGGGTTATTATTGGCTTAGCATCTTTTGATTCATTCGGTGTTGTTAGAGTTCTTGTGGGGCATCCTCGTGAATACATGTGTACTTCATTTTGAGTGTGTTTTCAGGTTATCATGGAACCCTTGGAAGTATGTTTGAGTCTTCCGCTTGTGCAAGATTGTGTGAGGATCCTGGTTTACTTTTGTTATATTTATATATTTTCTATATGCATTATGGTTATGGTTGTAATTATGTTTATGATGTTTTATCTTTGATTCCAAAAAAAAAATGTTAAGTGGATATTTGACCTTGTCTTTTGGGGGTTCTTTGGCAGGGCATTACATCTCCTAACTAACAATTATATCCTCAAGAAATAAACATCTAAAACATTTTCATCCATACATGCCAATAACACAAAAGTGATAGAAATATCTTCTTATTCAAAAAGAACATCAAATGAAAAAGTTTATTACATCACTCGACCTACCATTTTCTAAAGAAATGTGGGAGACTTTATAGAAAAAAGGAAATAAAACTAACTGACTAGATCAACACCTCAATCTCTCAAATCCAGGGAGTACTTTAAAAAAAATGGAAACTACGAATAGTAAAGAGTAGACTCTATCCTATCCATAACTTGAACCAAATATTTTCCTAAATTAGCTCCATAATCAGGCATGCAAGTAGTTAGGGAGATAAATGTTCTTCTAACCATCTTGAACAAATATTCAATAAAAGAAACAACTAGATCATTGTTCATAACTACATTGTCTTCTTCCTTCCTCGATGTCCATTGAATACTTCTGAATACCTACCATACCTTGATGTCCATTGACTTATTCAAAAAAATACATTCAAATGGTTAGTACCATGTATATCCTTGCACATGTATCAATATTTCGAATACAACAATTACCATAATCATTCGTGATAATATATTTATATTGCATTCATAACTGTTATAGTTTTTTTAATCATAAAGGACATTGATATAGTAGGATAGTCTATCGCCATGACTAAAAAAAAGGTGTAAAACTACATAGTCCATAGGCTTATAAAAACAAAACAAAGTCTAACCCATCATAAAATTATCTAATAAAGGAGACAAAAATGAGCTCATCACCCCCTAGCATAGACTATAATTACACACGAAAAACTAGTAGGCACATAGAAGTGTAGATATACTATTACAATGACAAAACCAAAGGTAAGATATTCAAATCCAACTATTAACCATGAATGGTGATGGGTCCATAATTTGTCCTTGTTTTATGATAGTTTTATGCTCTGTTTCAAACATTTCCAAGACACTTGTTACACCTTTTTGGTATTTGAACTTGTGAATATGTTATAAGTACAGTTGAACCATCAGAACCCATGGGTAGATGATAGTTGATATATTCTAGATACCTCTTTGCTAAATATTATACATATATTGCACTGTTTCATATAGTCGTTTGAATGTGTGTTCTAATATTTGGATTAGTTGAATGGTTAAATGCTTGGAGATATGTATATGCTACTAACTTGTCAGGGAAAGAGGAGCGAATGAAGAATGGATCAATGAGCATTGATGAAAAGCGAGGAAGACTCGGTCACGATGATGGAAAGTTATTATGGTGCCGCAAGATATGCTTGACAATTTGAAAGAAGAACCGTTCCAGGAAATATAGGAATGTGTTTATGCTATATCTTCTCTATGATAAATATTATGTTAAGCGATTATGTAGCCTTTATGTTATTCTATCATGGACTGTTGTACTTTCCTTTCTTTATGGCATGAGTTAGTTAGAAATTTTCCTTTGTGTGAACAAATAAGTATCGATCCTCTGTATAAAAGAGGAGATGATGGTTAGATAGAAAGGGACTCATATGGTTGTATTATTGATATAAAGCTCAAACAAAAATTACTTTTCCAGTTATGTGTTGTCTCATGGTAATATAATCAGTTTTATGGAAATATAATGAAGATGTGATTCTGAGTTCAATTTGTGTTGGTAGCTAGCAGAAGTCGACCAAGGGGACCCACTTGGAAGGTGGATTAGAATAGAATATATTAACATTGTTTAAGCATTTACTGCAATTCAAGTAAAGTTCAATGTTCTTTCCTATAGTACTATAAATTGTGTATGTTCCTGTAGTACTTGCAGAAATGATCATTGTGAATGCTTTGGGTTGACAAAATATACTAAGATTGAAGTTGTAATTTCCAGCACCATTTTCCATTAGTAGTTGTGTGTTTACTTTCTTGCAGCAATAGTGTAAGTTTATTTCATGCATTTACCTTCCTGTGGCTTAAGCAAAATGACTTCATGAGAGACCTAGTGCTCTAACATTGCTGTCCCATTTTAAGTATATGTCCATGGGTTGGACAATTTAATTCTACTTCATGATAGGGAAAATAATACTTAGTTCGAATATACTATTCATAGGAGAAGCCATGACATGATTATTATTACCTATTATGGGGTTGTTCAAATGAGACCTTCAAGAAAAATAAAACCTAATGTAAGGATGTCATGCTTCTATGGTATACTTCAGATGAAGGGCTTGAATCCCCCGCTTCAATCCTCCTAACTTTTGTGCTTCTAGGCAGGTGACCATGGAGTCACTTTGGATTTTGCTACACTAGAATGAGAACTCATCTCATATCTCAAGCCTCTCGAATCCTTAAGTAAACCTTGATTCTGCTCATCCTTGTTGTCGCTCAAGAAATTACCCTATCTCTTTGAGCATTCCATATGATAAATGGGTGTATTGGTGCATTCACCTCTCCAATGTGCATCCAATATTCAACGTGTAGAATTGGACCCACTCCCATTCTTTCCCTGAACATGATCTCGTCCATTCAACCCCTACACTCTTCCCCAATGCATTCGAACACTAACCATCTTGTATCCGCTATCATGCCCAACTCTAGGAACCAACCCATAAACAAAGAAACATTGCCTGTATTTATGTGGTAATTCCCTTCTGTGATTAAAGAATGATCCCTCGGCATAATAATAATCTTTTTCAAGAACTTGACATCCTTAAAGGTAAAAATATTTTTCAGCCTTTCTATAGATACCTTCCCCCAAAATGAAATCATACGCTTTGTAGCTCACAGAGAGAAGTTAGCCAACATTTTGTAGTGAAAGTGGTATCCTCTCACCACCACCTAACAACTCTAAAACCACCTTTGATGAAATGTTACAGTTACAAAGAGGAATAAAATCCATCCATCAAGATTTCTTTCCCATCTCACATGAGCCATCAAACAGAGTCATTATAACAATGCATATATTAACTTTGGCTTGACTTGCATTACCCACCTCTTAAGTCACCAATCCATTTTGATTTATCAAGTACATAAAAGCCACCGAGTCCATGTTATCCATTGAGTCGAGTACCAACTTGGAAAGTCGATTTTCCTCAAAGTTTCCCTCTTGTCTAACATGGGAGGCATAATTTTTTTAACATGTTATAGTTAAATTTAAAATTTCAAGAAATTTTGAAACTATTCAGAACATTTGGCCTTCCCCTTACGCAAATATAGAAGTTAGTATTTGATTGCATCCATTCTTTTGTTGTTGATATTATTCTCTTTAACTAAAAAGACAAAAAAACCCAATTACAACATAATGTCATTGTAAAATTATAACATTTCAACTTCCTAATACATAATATAATTATAATTAGAAAACATGATTAAACATCTACTTTTCCAAACCTACAGCGAAATAATTGATCTTATAAAATCATAATGACCTTCATACATTAACTTTAGGAAATGACGGGCTACTCAATGTCAAATGGGTGGATGATACCGACATACACTACCTATTCCAGCTCAATTTCATTTGGGAATCCTAATATTTAAACTATAAAATCCCCCTCTTCTATGTGTTACATCGATACTTCGAAAGTATCTTCTCCTTTCTCCCCGACAACGCCAACTTAACTCGTATCGCACGAGAATGCGTATTTTGGTATTTTATGAAAAACTAAAAACTATTTGCAGGCCAAACCAATTTCCACTCAATCTCGCAAAAATTAAAAGACAATCATTGCATGGTGACACTCACAAACGTATGAGATCGCATTACGATATTGAGATTAAATGCGTTCATCGTGGACACCCGTCGTTGAAACCACAGATTATTTTTTGAGCCACATAAATCTTCTAAATAGTTGGAATATATCGTGGGAACAACGCTCACCATATAACTTTACTTGACAAAATCGATCCCATATTTTAAAATTAAATCCAAGAAGGAATTGGTATATATTACCCTCCAATACAATGGCATATTCCTAAATTAAAACCCTTTTTCCCTGTTCATGGACGATGTTAATCGACTTCTTAGTTGTGAAAACGAAATATTCGAGGACTATTTTTATGTTTATCCACCAAGATTTGATGTCAAAGTACGAAATATTCGAGGTGATTTCTAACCAATATTTCATTTCCTAAGTGGAAGCAAAATCAATTTTGATATAGATTTTAAAGGTGCTATTTCATTGGAGTTTGGTGACAAGTTTAAGCTTGAGATTGGTTACATCCCTAGGAAAATTTGTGATGTAAGATTACACTCTCCTTAATAATTTCATCTCTTAATGCCACTTAATTCGGTAGGCTTCCAAATCCATACATAAATGAATTATTAAAACAAAATATATGGCTTAATCATGGACACGTGCACATTTCTTGAATATGTGGCTAGATGAATAGCACTGTAATTGAAACGTGTAAGTAGATGAAATCTTATGTGCGAAGCAATCAAATGTAGACGATAAGTGGTGGCGTGGGCAAGGGTGCTTTGGCCAAGCTACTTTTTGTAATAATTCACAAGGAAAACAACACAATACAAATTAAATTAAACTTCACCTACATATTTATGATGTTGAGAGAATAATTGATAATTATTATCATGAAAAGACTACAATCTTGGCTCTCACGCTATGCATTTAAATAGATTTTTTTTTGAGGTAGGTTATACATGACTTCGTTGTTACATTGTTATTAAAATAAAAATAGTTGAAAAATTTAGCATTCCAAAGAAATGAGGATTGGAAACCCAAACTGCGAAGAAAAGTAGACCTTCAAATCATTATAACGAATCCTTCGAATGCAACGTTTCAACCTAATAACGAATTTACGAATTTTCATACTCTAGGTAATTGTTTCTTTGTTTACAAGGCATGCAAGAGCATGTGTTTATCAATGTCGGCTGTCGTTTCAACACCACCTAATGTTAACCCTAGTGTGGAGCATCTCTTAAAAATAAAGATTGAACCTACTATTAGATTAGGTCAATTAACTACACGTATATATAAAATATGCATTTGTTTTGTAATCAATATTAATAGTTATGAATGGTTGATTGAGATATTGTGAAATTGAATATATAAATATCTTTTGTACAAAATTCAAAGTTTTTAGATAAATTAAAATATAATTGTTTGAATTTTACAAATATTTATTATTCTTTGCAAGTCAATATCACAATTTTAAGCTAATTCTATATAAAACAAATTTGGTATTGTAAGAAGTGTACTTTTATTGTTTGATTTATTTTTATTTCTATTTCTATTTCTATTGTTGATTTGTACTTGGGGTAAATAATGTTTTGAAAATACTTTGAGAAATTGTTAAATTGCAAGGATTCATATTCTCTTTAGTAAACCTCCTATTTTACTAGCTTTAAAACCTTTGACTCTGACAAATTTTGGCTAAAAGTAATCAAACATGCAAACATCTTAAATGATTTCATATGAAGTAGATTCTTGTTAGTGCCCCAAACAAAGTGTTCCTAAAATAGTTTTTGACTTTGATACATAGGATTTTTCAATGATTTATGTATATGAATTTATGCTCAATTGAATGTAATAAATTAAGATTATTTTTGGATTTGATTATGTATTTTTTTTGCATCATTGTTTTGGACTATACTCTATGATCCATCATCGATATGGAGTGCTAATGATGTATCATAGAATATGATTTGAAATGTTGATGCAAAAACTAACACACAATCAAATCCAATAGCAATCTTCATTTAACTCATGGATTATGGATAATAAATATATTTGATCAAAGAATGTCTTTAAATACTAAGATGCAATTAATCATCGCATAGATTAGTAAAATGTCAACCCCCATTCACTTTAAGGAAAAGGTGGAAGTTGATAACTTTAATTTTAAAACTTTAATTTTTTATGTCATGTGAGATCAATCCTACACATTATAAAAATGAAATATTAAGAAATATATCACCAAAGTCTATCCCATCAACTTGGGAATATTCTTTGACAACCAATGTTCTTTGCACTTTTCAACACTACCATTTGAACCAGACTTCTTCTTGGGCACCCATCACATCTAATAGTATTTATTCCTTTTGGGAATAATACCAAGTCTCCAAGATTTAGAATCACTTGTATCCATCACATCCTTTAAAGGTCCACACTCATTGATATTAGTAATCAAATAAAAATGTATATCTTAGTAAGAAGAGTTTGTATATCTAGTTGATATTTTTGTTTTGTAGACCTCCTCAAGGGATGAGGTGGAGGTTATACCTCCTCTTTAAGTCCACAAGCTTCTAGTTCGACCATGTTAGTATGTGAGGTTAGTTGCATACAATATAGATATTTCTCCTAATTAGTGACCTTTAATCATCATAATTAAATACCAAATACTTAATTATTGTGCATTATTTATCAATCAACAGTTATCACATTTATTTACCAATATCATTTATCACATTATTACAATGTCATTATTAATTTGATCCGTTTTCCATAATTTCCATTTATTTAATTAACACATTGTGTCAAGTAGGTTTTACTTGATTTTGTTATTAAATTGTAAATAAAATAAAAAAGAGTTGAAACATTTAGCATTTGTAGGAAGCTAGAATTGAAAGCCCCAAATCTACAAAGAAATTGAAACCATTAAATAGTTATAATAAATCCTTTGAAAGCAATCTTTTGATCCAATAAGGAATTTACAAGTTTCATCCTCTGGGTAACTATTTCTTTGTTTACAAGACACCAAATATTATGTGTTTATCAATGTTGACCATTGTTTCAACACCAACTAGGGTTATCCCTAGTTTAGAGCATATTCTTTAAAATATAGATGGAACCTACTATTAGATTAGGTTAATAAATAAGTTGTATATGTAATATATACATTTATTTTGAGCTATTTGCATTATTAATTATGAATGTATGATAAAACATTGTGAAATTGAATGTATAAATATCATTGTATACAAAACTCTATTTCTTCAAATGCTAATTGTCTGAATTTTACAAATATCCATTACTCTGTGCAACTTACATCTTTAAATTGATTCTACATAACATAAAATTGATATTGCAAAAAGTGACTTTTTTTGTCTGATTTACTTATGTTGATATTATGGCAAAAACAACTAAGATGGGGGGATTACTTGTTACCAATACCTTTGACTTCAAACCCTTAAATTCCAAAACCCTTAACTTTGTGTACCCTTAAATCTGATTTGAATAAATGAATGTAAAACATGCATAAATAAATAAATCATAAACACATCCACACAAGTTGACACAATATTTTTATTGTGGAAACCCTATTAAGGTAAAAAACCATGGTGGGTATAAGTACTCATAATAATAAAACACCTTGAACTAGAAGTATAAACTTATTACAATAATAGGGAATCCACCTACATTCAAACTCGCCGCCTAGAGCTCAGTGCTAAAAAAAAAACCCTTGGGATGCAACCCTGAGGAAGACTCGTTATCTTACAATATGATCACTCAAATGATCTCAACCTTTTTTGAACTATGAAAATGACATCTACCTCATGTCTGATACAGTTCCAATGTAGCACAATGTAGATCATTGTTCAACCTCTTTTTGAACCTCTTATCATCATCTCCCAATCTGTATCTTCCTCTTCTACCACCCTCTAGCATCCACATCCATGATCCGCAACTGGATTTGTCCTAATTCATCACCTTTTATCTAGAATTACGTATACAAACCCTAACTCATCTTATTTTTAAATCACCACATCAAATCTCTCATTAAAACTCATCTCTGACCATCAAATTGAAATAATAACACTTATCAATCACCTAGAGATCGTAAATCTCTTAGATTTCATGTCTTACCACTTGCGCAACATGATTTACCAACCTAGCCGGCTAAGAACAAAGATAATAATAAAAATATTATTATGGACTGAGAAGTTCACCAATTATATCCTTCTAATCTATGAGTATCACCAACTTATCAAGGACATACCTCAAGAACATCATGTAGCATCATTAAAAACACTCATCTATACAAATCCATTGTAACTATTGGATTTTCCAACCCTTTTTCACCTATTCCTCGTGAACACTAACTCTAACCTCTAAGACAATAGAATTATGCCATATGAACCTTTGAAGTATCAACCATTTAAGTTGAAGACACCTGAGTATGTTCCAAACATACTCCTAAGTGCACTCCTATGGATCCAATCCTTATTCAACACACTAGACCCTTTTCTCTCTTCTTGTCAACACTATCGGTCACTTTGTCTTCTAGTCACCAACTCTGACCTTAAATCATATTCAAATCTTCATATCTTCCTTTGAAACTTGGAGTGAGCAAAGTATTGTCATTCATCAACTATCTCCCACATGGGTGACTTCAATATCTTCAATATCTAGACTTCATCAGACCTTTGAATGACCTTTTCTCCTAGCTATCCTACAAAATTTTGGTTAACATTCAACAAATAGATCTTTAATCAATTCTTTTACACTTTTCTTCCATGTTGACATCCCTTTGATTTCTTTAATATGTTGACATCAATGACAACACATCCAACATGCCAATTTCTAACAATCTTCTCCTTTGGCATTGATGAAAAAATGTGATGGGAAAAACATACTAATGCAACTTGAAACCAACGGTCTCCCTTGAGACCAACCAAATAAATTATCTGCTAGAGTCCCTCTAACCTAACACTTCACCAAGAAAATTCCCCCGGAAGCCAGCTTCCTTTGGTTCCAATCTGATTACATACTCTTCTCTCCATATGTTTATCCCCCTAGGATGTAAGACACTCGACATCCTCTTTCATCCTCTTTCTTATGTGTAAGTATATAAACTTGATTCATCTTTCTTTAATCTGATCTCTTCTTCTCTAGACTTAGTAGCTCTTCTTATTATTTTTCACATCTTCTTCACTCCCCTTTTGACATTAATGAAAAAGGTGTACCATCTGATCTTATCCACCATGCTTTGTTGAACTATAGAAATTTTATATTCCTTTACCTTCATTTCTTTCAGTTCTCTTGTCCAACTCTTTTACTTTACTTCTTTCACACTTTTGAGCCATCTAAATATTGATTACACATCAAAGTCCTACCTCAGTGACCTTATAACTCTTTAAATGTAATTCATCTCGAAAACTAATCAGACTTACCTTTCCAATTCTTATTACTCCCCCTGAGTAGTGGCCTCCTTATACATCATTTTAGTTTGAATAATACTCCTATGAAATCTTCTAGATTGATGCATTCCTCTACATCTTAGTTATGAATAAGAGGGTCAAGTCCCTTTGACCTACCTTTGGATCTTACCAAGGTAGATCCCTCATCTGATATTACTTTTTTTTCTTCCTTCCAGTCCTCTTCTTGTGTATCTCTTCCACATCCTCTTCTTCTTTTCCTAATTGTTTCATCATGTGTGTCTACCTTGCCATTTCCTTATCTGTATCTATCAACTTGCATACCCCTGGTTGACTTCTCAATGATATTACCTTGTATGTATTTGCAGTATTCAATAGTTTGTATAGATTTATTGCATTTGATACATATGAAAATTTTTTGTTTTCTATTAAAGTGTCTCATCCAAGTGTGGGGATATATACTGTTCTGCCTTATGATAGTATATTCTATTCTTCTTACACCTTTGGGTATATTAGGAACATGATTGTATCTTTTACCCTTAAGAGAATAATCTTTACCCTTACAATTTGAGGCTCTATGTCAATACTTACCACAATCATAGCAATTACCACTGAAGTTTTGATATTTAGTGATTCTTACCACATGTTTCTTTCTCATGTTCTTAGACTTCATTTGTCTTCTTTGCTTTTTTTTTTCTCTGTCCTTCTTCTTCTTCTTGCCTTTATTGTTATGTCTAACCTAATTTCTTTGTCATTTGGCCTTGTTCTTCTTGGTCTTCTTCTTCTTCATCTTTCCTGATTTGTTTTTGTCTTGACAGGGTTTTGGATAATCTCCTTTCTCTGATCTAGTACCATTGTTTCCTTTTGACCTTCTTTGAATTATCAATGCTTCAAGCTTAGCTTAACTGATCTTGAGCTTATCGTTTAATTCATGTACAAATTTTAGCTCCTCTTCCATGGATTTAACCCATGATTGATCATCTATGTATAATTTATCCTTCCGTTCTTCAACCTTTTTCATCTTCTTTGCCTTGTTCTCATGTTCTTTTTCTCTAGGCTTACCTTGACCTAAGTTGGACCATTCTCCCTTTTCCTTTTTTACGTCATTATTTTCTCTTTCAAGTAGTGCTTCTAGTTTAGCTGCCCTGAGCATAATCTTTTCCACATGACTGTTTGCGATTGAAATTTCCTCCTTAATAGTCCTTGTCCATTCATTGTCATCTTGATCAATTTCTGATATCAGGCAATTCTGATCTTCTACAATCTTCTAACGTTGTGATTTTAAGTATTCTTCAACGTCCTTTTAACTCCCATTCCTCTTAAGTTGCTTGATATCAAAATCCTTCTGATTTTTCTCATTGTGAGTTTAATATGACTTGTGGGTCTCTTTTCTTTTACTGTTCTTTGTGCATCTTCCATCATTTCATTTTGGGTTTTTGAACTTTCAAGAGCACACTTGATTTAAATTTCCTTTTGCATGTCAGAAGATTCAATTTCCTTCCCTTTTCATAAATTAGACTGGTTTTTATTGGATTGAACAAGAAAGTGTCTATCAACAAGCTGATTTGACTTTTCACCTTTAGAGTCTTCTTGTTTCTTTCTAGTTCTTTTATCATGCTTCCCATATTCATCATATTTATTAAAGTCACTAATCAAGTGATGCGAGCAATCACCCTTTGTGATCAACTTGCTTCTTTGACATTCTAAGTAGATGATTACCTTTCATCACCTTGTGTTCATGAGATCCCTTCTTCAATCATTCTTCTAACAACAACATTAGGCTTGTGATCTTCAATCATACTTGAGTAGGAATGCTAGATATAGAATTTGCATACTTAGACTTGCCTTCATTGATTCCAAAAAATACAAGCTCATCTTCACTTTTTACCTTATCAAATTAAACATCTATGACATCATCAACATCTGTAGCATAATATCACTTTCTCTCTTCTCTAGGGTTATCATACTTATCCTTAAGAAATCTTTCAGGACATCTAGAGGCATAATGTCCTATCTTCTTACAAAAAAATAATTTAAAGGGAAATTTCCCTTTGTACTTACCAGATCCTTTTGCTATCCTTATTGATACCATTTCTCCTGATTCTTGAAGATCTCTTTCTTCTTCTTTAAGTTCTCTTAACTCTTGTTCATACTTTGATGCTCTTCTTGAAGGTCCTTCACTTTGATCTTCTCTATACATGTCTATCCTTGATGTTGTAGTGTTGCAAGTTGATTCTACTTTAGATAAAGAATCACCAAACTCACTCATTTCAAAAGAAGATAACTTGCCAACCAGTATGTCTCTTGTCACATTAGCAACAATTCTGATTTACTCAATATTGTGTGAACTGAAAATGATCACACTACTATGAATCCTTGCATCCAAGAATACTCAATAATGAGCTCTCGGATATCGATCCACAACTCTTTATCTGTGGAGTGCATAGCTTTCTATGAGGCCCTCAGATTGAACCCATGCAAGTACACCACAGAACAAGAGATTCAAGGAGGAGAAGCAAGAATGCTAATATCCATTGAATCGAGTTCTTGCATGCAAATGAAACTAATCTATATGATTGCAAATGCAAGAAAATAAACTAATTTATTGAAATGAAGATTAAACTATATGATTGCAAGAAATAAACTATTTTATTGAAATTAATCTATATGCAATACAAGAAATAAACTACTTCACTAATTAATCTATATGAAAATTAAACTAAATGTGCAATCTAAAATGATGATTTCTAAAGCTCTAATGTTGTCAAGAAAATCTTCAGCATAATGATAATATGAAAATTCTAGATTTCTAATTGAGAAGGAGAGGGCTCCTTATATAAGAAACTAATGAAAAGAATGCATCTCCAAGATCAATGTGGGATTAATGCAAAAGGAGGAAAGAAATCTCATTTTTAGAAAGTGTGGAGAGAAAAGGAAATCTCTTTATTTTATTTATTTTTATTTCACTTATTTCATTTTTTCATCACAAAAGATCTTTTGAGAGGATTTTATTTATTTTAAAAGAATAATTCTCTTTTAATTAAATAAAATAAGGTTATTTAATTAAAAGATGAATATTAATTAAATTAAATTAAATCATTTAATTAAAAAGGGTTTTAATTAAATAAATTTATTTTACTTAAGAGATATTACTTTCAATTAAATAAAGTTATTTTATTTATTTAAAAGGGATTATTTCTTTTAATTAAATAAAATTATTGATGACATGATTAAACCTTAGGAGATTATTGAAATGATTGAAATAGTTATGATTTGATCAAGGAAATTGATTTGAATATATTGTAAAGCATTGATTCAGAAAATTGATATTTGACAAATTGAATAAATGGGGCTCAAAGTCTAGCGACCATTTTAGGGTGTATACATTTGCCCCTCTTTGACTAATGTGAGGTCAACTCGGGATCACATGCAGTCAAAGAATGGAATTGAAGTGTGAGATCGATTTGGGATCACAAAACAACCCAGATGTGTGTTCAACGGATGGGAACACATCAGGACATAGATAAGTAGACTAAAAAAGACAAGGCCAACACCTGTGAATAGGTAATTGTCAAGTCTCAAATAAGAGATAAGAATCTCAAGCAAGGTTGCCCCAAGAGAAGCAATTGATAAATTTGATAAAGCTGAATCAATCATTGAAGTTTGGTAGGTACTGCCCCCTCATGATTGAAATCGAAATGAGATAGAGGAGAAACAGTAAATTAATAAATTTGATCAGATCGAACTAAATATAAGGTTTTTGATGTAAGATGAAAGATATAAGAATCACAGAACTAAGGTAACTTACCAAGAAAGATTATGCCCTAAGGTTGAATTAGAAGAAAAGAAGTGGGGTGAAAGCGAATGGAAGATAGAAGTTTGGAAGAAATGGAAAGAAATGGAGAGAAGAAAGAGAATTTGCCTCCAGAAAGAAGATGCCCCAAAATCAATCAACTATTTAAGATATGGAATTTTGATTGACATCACGAAAGAAGGTAAGGAAATGAAGATCAAAATGTGACCACAGTTGACTAAAAGTCCACAAGAAAGATGAAGGAAACCCTCTCAAACTCATAATGCAGCCTAAAGGCCCAAATTTAACATGAAGTCTAAATAATGCAAGCTACATGAAAATGCAAAGGGGTACTTGCAATAGGGTAACATAGGATTTTTGTGTTCATCATTCATTAGAGAATGTAAGAGAGTTTATTTTCATCATAGGGCCATTATTACCGGATATCGGACGATCACACAATCATCACTAGTCACAAACGCAACTATGAAGATATGAATGTGATTTATATCATATTGGAATGTGGAAAGATTCTAACATGAGCATCAAGGACATAAAGGTGAAGATGACTGCAATGTTAGCTTACCCAATTTAATGTAGCAAAACCACACTTGCATCAAGGCATAAACGCCAGGATGACCATAAGAACGGTTGTGCAAAAATTATCAAGGATGATGCCTTAAATCTCCTAAGTGTGTCAAGGAGACAACAAGAGACACTGAAGAGGTTCAAGATGACACCCACAAGCAGAAAGCAAATAAAAACATGCCCCATGCCCCAAGTCTTCTAGCTATGCATCATGGAGAGACTTATTAGATAGGGACACTCAACGGAAATCAATAATAGTCAGCACACAAAGAAAAAAAATCATGACATATCTAAAGCATTAAATGTTGCATTTAAAAATTTAAGTGTGTAAACTGATACTGAGTTTCGAGGATAAAGATCAAATGCTTGCAAGCAGGTAAGATCACATGACCAAACTGGATAAGACCAAACTGATAAGTGTTGAAAAACACTCGATGTTAGGAGTTGTGTTGAAAAATACAGTTGGGTTGGTGTTGAAAAACACCGTTTGTGAGGTGTCCTAAAGACAAGCATATCCAAGAGACCAAAGCTAACACAGTGATGCCCCCTAAACAAAGACAAAGACCAATTCCAAACCAAGGCGACAAGGACAAGGCATGATGGAGAAAGGCTAAGTGTCGAGGACGCATGCTAAGAAATAGGGGTGTGAAGGCCTCAAGTAGCGCCTGTTTCCAAGTTTTCACCACTTGGAAGATTTTTTTCAGGACTTTTTATAATTTTTTTGTACTTTTTGCTACCAAGGCACCTGTTTCTAGGTTCTCACCAAGGCACTTTTTCTATTTTTTTTAATTTTTAATTTTTATGTATTTTTTCAGCATCATATATGAATTTTTTCAAGATCAATAAATATTTACAAAGGATGCCCCCACACAAAATGGGCATCAAACTCCCAAGCAAGATCACATCGTGTAGTCCCAAAGTCTAGCAAGGTGGAGGACAAGAGGGAGTAGCAAGTTGATGGAAGAGATGAAAGACTAGGGAATGAAGAAGAATGGAGGGAAGAAATCCTCAAGGACAAACTCCTCAAGAGTACCCAAACTAGGGAAAAAATTGTCATGTAAAGCGCATTTGGACAAGCAATGAAAGGTCAACATAGGATAAGTCACAGAAGCGAAATGCAAAAGAAGGAAAGGATGCAGTCCAAAGGAGTAGACATGTCAAGAGGCTTCATAGCATCGTGTTTTACTCTTTTTTATTAGATCAAGACCAAAGGGGAAAAGGATAGCGAAAGGCTAGAATGAATGAAGGAAAATGAAAATGAAGGCTAAACATGAATGGAATGAAAGCAAGATCATCGTAAGATAGCTCACAAGATAGCCAAATGTCCGTGTATAGGTCAACATTGTCAAGATCAACGAGAGAAGATGGAATGGATGAAATATGTTGAAGAACTACGCATGATGTCTGATTGTCAGGTTTTCATCACGGTACTTATCCAAGGTGCCTCAAGGGAGTGGTTTTCACCATAGGACAAATTTATTTCTCTTTACTTTTGCTACCAAGGCACCTATTTCCAAGTTTCCACCAAGGCACATTTTCAATTTTTTTAATTTTTTCAATTTTTTTTTTTTGAATTTTTTCTAATTTTTTGAATTTTTTTGGAAGAAGGCAAGCTTTTTAGATAATGCTCCTTGAAAGGATAAACCATGATATGTCAAGGATTCAAAATGATATGCTCAAAGATGTTGATAGAGAAAGGAAGATGGAAGAGAAAAATAGAGGATAAGGTTTTATGTAAAGCGAGTGAGGTTGGAAGATAGGAGGAATAGGCAAATGAGGAAAAAGGATAGAAGGTAGAAGGATAAGGAATGGAAGGATTGTGAAAGGGTAGATGGAAAGGAAGGCAAGATCAACATCAAAACATACCCTAAAGGGTGGCGAGAGGATGGAAGAAATGTGAATGAAAGAATATGGTGAATGGATAGCAGAGGTTGTGGTTTAGGCGCATGGAATGGAAGAATGTTTTTGGAAGAAGATCAAGTGGAAGCCTTTGGAAGCTTGAATGTCAACTTCACTTGTTGCTCAACATCAGACCCTTTCAAGAGAGACTTTGGAATCCATATAGTCATAGGCTTTTCATTTCTTTTTGATGATCTAGAGAGAATATCTTTAATGATAGATTTTGGAACCCATACTTGTCTTGTAGTTTTCTTCTTAGATATCTCATTTGACTTTATTCCTCCATGTTGATTAGAGGAGACATGATGATCTTCTTTTTTTTATGAATTCTTGTATTGCTTCTTTTTCTTGTATTAAACATTCAAGTTACTTCCAAAGAACTTGGGACTTGTGGAAGAAGAAGGAGGATATGACTGGTTTAGATGGGTGGGTGGATGAAAAAGATTCAAGGGTATGCATCTATGTTGATCTTGAGGAAAGATGGGAGATGGAGGGACGTAAGGACCCAAGATGGATGGTGAATTAGGAGAGTTAGGAGGGGAAAGTGAAGGGACATAAGGACCCAAGATGGAAGGAAGGCGTGAAGCCCTTAGTAGTGGTGGAGGAGGTCCAAGGATGGAAGCGGAAGACACAAAAGGATAATCAACAAGTTCTTCAACATTTATATGACAACCAAGGACATCAGCATCTTTAGAGTGAGCATTAGGATTTTCAATAGGATCATGAAAATCTTGAATAGGAGCACCTTCTTTGATAGGATTGTTCACAGCTTGCAAAGACTTAGGAAGAGTAGAAAGTGGAAGCGAACATGGAGTGGTAGAGCAAGAAGATGGAAGACTTTGATCTTGACAAGGATCTTTGGATAGCATAAGCGCATAATTTTTCTCTTGATTTTCAATAGGCTTAACATTAGAAGTAACAACACCATTTTTACCAACCTTAATGGAAGTATCATCTTTGGAAATCGCAAGTGGGGGAATCTTGATCTTTCTTTATGTTCTTTTCTTTATCATTTTTTGAGTCCTCTTGACATGGAGCCACTTCTAAGGACAAGTAAGCATGTTGGGATTGTATGGAAGACTTTGGAAAAGATGGTGAAGGACTAGCTGAAGTAGGCATTATAGCACATAAAGGCTTAAGCTCACTAGGTGTAGCATTATTGGAAGTATTTGTAGCCAAGTGAAGGTTAACTTGAGTTTCTTTAAGAGGTAGCCCTTGAGGATAACTATAGGGAACTGCATGAAAAGTATTAGGATCTTTGTTGGATGAAGAATTTGTGAAAGATTTGGAAGACTCAGAAGCTTTAGGAAATGTATGGGTATTGGAGGAAGTAGAGGATGGAAGGGAACCATCACAAGACAAAGGTCCATCATTAACATAATCCGTCTTGAGAGTGTCATCTTTATTTTTAGCATGATAATTTTTAGAGGAGAAATGCTCATAGTATCTACGTTTATAATCAGCACGGAAAAACTTCTCTTCCTCAATAGTAGCAGATGTATCATATTGGTCACAACAAATATCATAATCCCTTTCAAAATCAGAATCATATGGATCACCATCACAATCTATCCAATAGGATGAACCTTTAGTAAGCTTGAGCACATGATGAGGACTCTTAGGAATAGAGGTTTCATAGGTATGACTGTATGGTTCATCATCATAGCCATCATAATAGTCATCATAGTCATCAAAGGTGGGTGTGTCACTCTTCGTGAGAGAGGTATCACAAGGATTACTATATTGCTCATATTGAGGAGTAAGACTCTTGGGAGAAGTAGAAGAGGAATGAGATTGTGAAGAAGAGGAAAGTGAAGACCTAGTGGAGGAAGAAGACTTGGATAATGAAGAATGCAAATAATGTCTAGAAGAGTCATGGTAAGACTTGGAAGGTGAAGAAGAATGAGAGGATTTAGATGATGAAGAATGCTTGGAAGAAGAAGATCGTGAGAGGATCATGAGCATGATTCTGCCAAAGGCGGGTGATTCACTTGCTTTCTTTCACATTTTTGTCATAAATTTATCATCAATAAGAGTTTTGGAGGAATGATACTTTTCAAATTGAGCAAGGAGATCAAGATCATCCATTTTCAAGAGAGGTTCTATAGCAAGATAGTTGAAACTCATAGTTGTAGAAGAGAAGGAATCAAGCATGGAAGAAATTAATAGAAGAGATGAAATAGAAGAAGGTGGACTAGATAATAAGAGGAAAAGAATCAAGAAGACATGAAGAATTTAGGAAGAATCATGAAGAAAGAAGAGAAAGGATGAAAATGGAAGACTAGGAAGACATGGAAGAAGTAGAAGAAAGAAGACCAAGAGTCATTTTGTGCAATTTGATACCATTTGAGTTCATTTGGATGTTGAACAACATGACATGGCACCTAAGATCCAACCTGGACTGACTAAGGAAGACTGCGAATGGCAAGAATCAGCTTCGGATTGCAAGACAACAAGTTTGACAACTCGGGAACTTAGTTTGTGTTTGTTTTAAAAGATCAAGTACGTATATCAACAGATTGATCAAGCACATAAAACAGCAATCAAGGAGTTCAAGCAAGCAATTGTCTTCAAACAATGAGCAAGGGGCAAAGCAACCTTGCACATGAACAAGAATAGTGACTTAGTATGCTACTCCTTAAAGATTCTACTTGTGTATGTTCTTAAAAATATTTTAGCAGGCACTTAGAACACAACAACATCCTGTCAAGCTGTCTACAGGGATATACATGGCTTTTCTAAAAGGAGTCCTTAATATACGCAAGGTACATGAGGCACAAATCTGTAGATGAGAAGAATCTGAAATCACATAGTCGGGGGGAGACAGTAACCCAAATCTCCTCCTTCACTTCTCAAAGGTATAAAGTTCTTTGAGGCTTAGCCAAGAGTGAAATCTAACTCATTCCCAAGAGAGGTGTCTTTGAATTCACCTACCGATATTTATACTCTGCCAGAACACGGGAGTTAAGGTCATCCCTTGAGGTGATGAAATCCCCAAGCAGGCCTTCTAAAAATAAAAAAGTAAGTAATTCACTATCAAAAGTATTGGAAAGCACTAAAGGTGGTACATTTAACCCTTCAAGTAAATGTGAGGTGAGTCCACAAAGTGGTGCATTTAACTCCTCACACAAAGTCAAAGTGAGTCCACACCTTAGAACACTAATGAGATCAAGAAAGCACAAAATGGGAAAAACTTTGTGGAACACTTAACGCTCTTTTCAAGTAGACCCCTCTCCTATGTATGAATGTTGACCTTGCATCCAAAGGGCAGAAATGAGGGGTGATTAGAAATAAGGGAGTCTAACAACCCAATTTAGCTAACAAGATCAATCAAAAGTACTCTAAGATTGCTTATCAATACTACTCATAAGCGCAAGAGGGTTTGAATCATGGAGTATTTGACTTTCCAAGTAAACATGAAGCGAGTCCACAAAGTGGTGCATTTAACTCTTCATGTAAACTAGGAATGAATCCATGCCCTAGATTACTCAATGAGATTTTTTGATATTGAAACCAAGAATTACTTAATGTTTAAACACAAGCATTCACTTAAACACAAACTTGTATGAAAGCAAATCTAGGTTCATTCATTTCCCATTAAGAGCATTAATTGAAATATGTTCTATGAAAGCATGTAACACTCAAGCCAAACATATGAGAGGTTCATTTTTAATCCCAAAGTCCAAATGTTGTAGAGATGTAACAAAATACCTCAAGTCCAACGCAACGCGCTTAGTAGATTTTACCTTTTTTTTAATTTGTTTTAAGCTTTTTCCATGAAAGCAAACCATGAACCTTCAAATGAACAAGACAAGAAAAAAAGAAAACAAGATATGCAATGTATATCCAACTTATACAAACCCTAAGATGGTTAGATATGAAAATCAATTGTTAGGAGTTTGATTTAACATATTTAACATTGTTGTCTTCAAGACAGTCTTTAAAGATTGATTTATTTGACCCATAAAATCACAATATTAAAATTTATAGAAAGAATGAAGTTTTTAGCCAACATCAAGAACTACCATTTCCCAAAATTACAAGGTCTTATGATTCCATTTGGTTCCTCAACCAATAACCTTTTCAAACTGTAATTTTTCTGTCATAAATTAGATTTAAAACACCAAACCCTACCTAGGGAATCACATATCTTTCTCAAAAAGAATCTAAAAGAAACCAAACCAATTTCACAGTAAATATTAATAAATCTCATTTTCAAATATGTAAGCCATTTATTTTTCCCATTCATAAATCATTTTCGAAGAGCAAATCATTGCCTGCAACTCCAATGCAGATTGTTAAAAACCAGTTTTCACTCAAATGCCCATAAATTTCACAAATCTGCACAAAAATTACTCAAACCAAAAGGAAATGAAAGCTAATTCACGTATCTTTCCAATGAATATTATTATAGGTCCTGATTCTTCACAATTTGTCTGTACCAGACGTTTCAATCTGACTGTATTTAGAGAATCTCAAATCTGCAAATACCCACTTTCACCAAAATGATCATAACTTATTCATTTCTTTATAAAAATGAACCAAACCAAAATCATGAGAAAGAGGATTCATCATTATATCCATCCATTACTATATTATAAGGTTTCCAGGCTGTACATGGCCGTACATGGCCGTACATGGCCTGGAACCAACACTAAAACTGAAAAACCAATCAAGAATGAGGCCAAAAATTGATCTTTTCTGCCCCGTGGTGGGTGCCAAAATGTGTGAAATAAAAATGATCACACTACTATGAATCCTTGCATCCAAGAATACTCAATAATGAGCTCTTGGATATCGATCCACAACTCTCTACCTGTGGAGTGCATGGCTTTCTATGAGGCCCTCAAATTGAACCCATGCAAGTACACCACAGAATGAGAGATTCAAGGAGGAGAAGCAAGAATGCTAATATCCATTGAATCGAGTTCTTGCATGCAAATGAAACTTAATCTATATGATTGCAAATGCAAGAAAATAAACTAATTTGTTGAAATGAAGATTAAACTATATGATTGCAATAAATAAACTATTTTATTGAAATTAATCTATATGCAATACAAGAAATAAACTACTTCACTAATTAATCTATATGAAAATTAAACTAAATGTGCAATCTAAAATGATGATTTCTAAAGCTCTAATGTTGTCAAAAAAATTTCAGCATAATGATAATATGAAAATTCTAGATTTCTAATTGAGAAGGAGAGGGCTCCTTATATAAAAAACTGATGAAAAGAATGCATCTCCAAGATCAATGTGGGATTAATGCAAAAGGAGGAAATAAATCTCATTTTTAGAAAGTGTGGAGAGAAAAGGAAATCTCTTTATTTTATTTCTCTTTATTTCACTTATTTCCTTTTTTCATCACAAAAGATCTTTTGAGAGGATTTTATTTATTTTAAAAGAATAATTCTCTTTTAATTAAATAAAATAAAGTTATTTAATTAAAAGATGAATATTAATTAAATTAAATTAAATCATTTAATTAAAAAGGGTTTTAAAATTTATTTCACTTAAGAGATATTACTTTCAATTAAATAAAGTTATTTTATTTATTTAAAAGGGATTATTTCTTTTAATTAAATAAAATTATTGATGACATGATTAAACCTTAGGAGATTATTGAAATGATTGAAATAGTTATGATTGGATCAAGGAAATTGATTTGAATATTGTAAAGCATTGATTCAGAAAATTGATATTTGACAAATTGAATAAATGGGGCCCAAAGTCTAGGCGACCATTTTAGGGTGTATACAAATATCACCGAATTTTCTTTTTTAAGAAGGGGGCAGAGATCTCAACACTTTTGAGATAATCTCTCCTTCATCTAAGACACCACCATCTCATTTGATACTACACACTAATTCATTTATCTTTAACAGATAAGAGTTGATGTTCTCATCTTCAGACATTCTCAAGGATTCATGTACCTTCCTTTTATTTTTTGCAACTTTTCTTGCTTGATGCATGCATCTCCTTCATGAAGGGTTTCAATCTTCAACCAGATCTCATGTGCTATCTCTATCTCCATCACATTTTTGTACTCAATATCTCATGAGGCACTTAGAAATGCTTCCTTTGCTTTGAAATTGTACTCAAACTTTTTCTTTTCATATGGTGTAGCCACAGTAGATTTGCAGGAGGAGTGTAGGGATTCTTTGTGATGATCCAAAAGTCATCTCCAATGCATCTTAGATGGGTGATCATTTGTC
The DNA here is from genome assembly GCA_027943335.1 of Chamaecyparis obtusa. Classification (NCBI taxonomy): domain Eukaryota; kingdom Viridiplantae; phylum Streptophyta; class Pinopsida; order Cupressales; family Cupressaceae; genus Chamaecyparis; species Chamaecyparis obtusa. The sequence goes on along the minus strand of BSBK01001478.1, from coordinate 1,129,313 downwards.
CTTTCTATATAGGATAGTTTGTGTCTTCAAACCTAGGGCTATTCTTCTTGTAAGTTTCCATAATGAATCTCCCTTAAGATGTTATGCTTCCTCCAATGAGAGCAATACTTTGATACCACTTGTTGATATTATGGTAGAAACAACTAAGAGGGGTAGGGGGGGTGAATTAGTTGTTACCAATACCTTTGATTTCAAACCCTTAAACCCCAAAACCTGTAACTTTGTGTATCCTTAAATCTAAATTGAATAAAAGGAATGTAAAACATGCATGCATAAACAAATTAAAAACACATCCACACAAGTTGACACAAGATTTTTATCTTGGAAACCATGTTAATGGAAAAACCATGGTAGGGTTGATTACCCACAATAAGAAAATACCTTGTTAGAAGTATAAACTTATTATAATAATGTGGAATGCACCTGCATTCAAAATCACTTCCTAGGGCTCACTGCTCAAACAAAAACCCTTAGGATCCAACCCCGAGGAAGACTCACTATCTTACAATTTGATCACTCCAATGATCTCAACCTTTTGTGAACTATGAAAATGACATCTACCTCATGTCTAATACAGCTCCAATGTAGCACAATGCATATCATTGTTCAACGTCTTGATGAACCTCTTCTCATCATCTTCCAATCTGTCTCTTCCTCTGCTATCACCCTCTAGCATCCCCATCTATGATCTGCAACTGGATTTTCCCTAATTCATCACCTTTTATCGAGAATTAGGCCTACAAACCCTAACTAATCTTATTTTCAAATCACCCATCCAAACCTCTCATTAAAACTCATCTCTAACCGTCAAATCCAAATAATAACACTTATCAATCACCTAGAGATCGTAAATCTCTTAGATTTCACAACTTACCACTTGCGCAACATGATTTACCAACCTAGTCACCCAAGAACAAAGATAATAATAAAAATATTATTATTGACCAGAAACTCCACCAATTAGATCCTTCTTATCCATGTGTATCACTAGGTCATCAAGCACATACCTCAAGAACATCTTGTAGCATCATTAAAAATACTCATTTATACAAATTCATCACAGCCATTGGATTTGCTAGCCCTTTTTCACCTATTCCTCATGAACACTAACTCTAACCTATGAGACATTATAATTGTGTCATACAAACTTCTGAAGTATCAAACCTTTGAGTTGAAGACACCTCAGTATGTTCCAAACACACTCCTAGTGCACTCCTATAGATTCAATCTAGATTCAACACATGAGACCCTTTTCTATCTTATTGTCAACACTGTATGTCACTTTCACTCAATTACTATAGATGTAAGTCTTTTTCATATGCTCAAGATATATAGAGGCCATTAGTCAAAATAACCATGCTTTTCTATATGAGGAGATTTTATTTTAACAATGAAAAATTTGTTAAAAATAATCTTAAGCTTGGTTCATATTTTCTTCATGTTCTTCATATTGGAAATTACTGAATTGTCTTAAAAGAACCAAAAAAAATTGAAATCTTGAATTAAAGATTATGTGAAAAGATATATTTTCCTTATGAAACTCCTTTCATATTTACTATGTCAAAATTCACATTTTTAACTTTCATAAATTATAAAATTCTTAAGATATAATTTTTTATTTTTTTTTAAGAAATATGTTTGTTTAAGGTGCATATTGGCAATGTCAACCTTTACTTTAAAAAATTCATGAGCAATTCTTCATGTGTTTGACATTCATGCCAATGATAATGGCCTCATGGCAATAAACAAAGGTAGCATTATTAAGAGGAGACCATTGTCCAATTCTTGTAATAATGGTCACTATCCATTCTTGTGTTTGTGCATAGTCTAAAACAAAGTAAATAAATTTAGGGTTTCTATATTTAAAATGGTAAATAATAGTATTAGATTGAAGGTTTTGACTACATAATATTATGCTATTATAATATAAATAATTGGTTAAAATTATTTACTTATAGTATCAAGGTGTTGAATTTAATAGTTGTATTTATACATATTTAGTTAAAAATATCTATTTTAGATATTGTGACATTAATTATTTTAATATTTTCTATACAATATTAAGAAATATGTATCATTTTTTTATAAACATAATCCATTTGATTAAAATTAATATTGCCAGTACATTTTAAATAATATTAAAATTATTAAAAATAATAATTACAACAAAAGTAACTAATAAATAAATGACATCAACATGTCACCTATTTACCAACAAAACTTTAAAATCCTAATAATGTAACAAGATTCTTAAATTAAACTTAATAAAAGCAGCAACTATAAAGATAAAATAATAAATAAGTGACAACAAAATATGTCAACTAGTTGATAACAAAACTTTAAATCATTATAATTTGACAACATATAGCCAAAATCACAAAAAATATTTAATAATACAATTCTTAAATTAAAATTAATAAAAACAACAACTACAACCAAAAAAAACCATAAATAAAATGACATAAATATCATGCCAACTATTTATGACAAAACTTTCAAATAATAAGTAAAAATATCTAACCAAAATCACAAAAACTATTACTAATAAAAATTCTAACTTAAAATTGATAAAAATTTTAAGTAATAAACAAATAACATCAAAATATCACGCCAACTACTAATGACAAAGATTTAAAATTTTGATAATTTAACAACATAGCCAAAAAGCACAAACAACCCAAAACTATTAATAATACAATTCCAATACAGCAACATCTGTCATTGTTTTTAAAGTTCATACTCAAATTGACAAAAACATCACATAAACTGTTATAAAAAAACAAAAACCGATAAAACATTAAATGACTAAAGTACAAGTACAACCATTACTTTATCTATGTCAGGGTAGGTGGAGGCGATATAATTTAATAGATTTTCCTCAATTCTAAAGTAAGTAGGAAAACAGGTGACAATTTCGTCGGGATAAACTAGAAGAATTTTTTTTTAAATGGAGGGAAATGCAAATAGCAAGCCAAAAAACATTTAGAGACGCAACTGTACAGAATTGCATGACGTAGCTCATAATACAAGATTACCATTTTTATACCTCCTCCGGCGAAGCCGACATTTGTTAATATTTGTTCGGAGCGTGTGCAGCAAGAAAACAAAATAGCTAGCTAGCTAAACGTTTGGATTAATCCGCCGAGGAGTTTAAATCCAAGTCACTCGCTGACTCAGCAACTGCAATGTCAATGCCGTTAAGTATCCTCTCTACCAAACTTCCACTGCAAGGGGCAGGTGGCGGTCAACTTTTTCTCAGTTATCTTTGCCAACTAAAATGTCAACGAGGCAGATGTTGTGGTGACATTGTGAAACCAAAAATACAGATGCACCCCACGAGTGGGGTCTGACGTGTCCAAAAAACTTGTGATGATTCCAACAGAGCTGAATCTGCCATGTGGCGGACGGAGAGACGTTGGCCGGCTCGGTGGCGGCAGCAATCGAATTTCCAGTGGAGTGAATGAATAATTTGTTTGTTGAGCAGCATTGTGATTGAAATTGCACGAGAAACAACAACAGCTGTAGCGGACGGCCACCATCTACCTTGGGCAGGTGACTAACGAACATGTTCCTTGCCTTTCAAATTTCTATAGACAGCAATGCAAACGGCAACGGCTCTTATATAACCCACGATTCCAAAACTCAGAAAACCATTCACTTTTTTTACGGTTTCAATTGCACAGAATGGGTGGAATTTTAAGTGAGAGAGAGCTCTGGGTAAGGGGCGCCATTATTGGGTCCGGAGCATTCGGGACAGTTAGTCTCGGCATGAGCAGGTCTAATGGCGAGCTCTTTGCTGTGAAATCCATGGCGGCAAATTATGGTTCTTGTTTGGAAAATGAGTACAATCTTCTCAGTGGTTTGGATTCTCCATACATTGTGCGATGCTTGGGGAAAGGTCATGGATTTCAGAATGGAGTGGAGGTCTGTAATCTGATGATGGAGTACATGCCAGGCGGAAGCTTGGCGGATCTTCTGAGCGGGGGAAAAATGGAGGAATCGGTGATCAGGGAATTCACCCGTGGAATTCTCCTCGGATTGGATTACCTCCACAGGCAGGGGATTGTGCACTGTGATATTAAGGGCAAAAATGTGCTTTTGGGGGCTGGGGGGGAAGTAAAGATTGGGGATTTTGGATCTGCCATGAGGGCAGAGGAAAGGGGATTTAAAGATTTGAGGGGGACGCCATTGTGGATGGCTCCGGAGGTTTTGAATCGGGTGGAACAGGGGCCGGCTTCGGATATTTGGTCCCTCGGCTGCACAGTTGTGGAAATGGCGACCGGAAGGTTGCCTTGGAGCGAGGGTTCGAATCCCCTGGCGGCCATTTATCGGATCGCCTGCACAGACGAAGTGCCGGACTTGCCCGCCTGTGTTTCGCCTCAATGCCAGGATTTTCTTGACAAATGCTTGCGGAGAGATCCGAAACAGAGGTGGACTGCTGCGCAGCTGTTGAATCATCCTTTTCTACATGAGATTGAGTGCTGCTCTGAGGTGAAAAGGGCTCCCCTGTCTCCTACCAGTACTTTGGAATTTGAGAGGCCAGATTGGGATTCTTGTTCTTCTAGCCTTTCTCAGACTGTTCCAATTTTGGCCCTTGACATTCCGAGGCCTGCTTCAGAAGTTCCAGTTAAGAGGCCCTCTCCCAGGGACAGAATTGCGGCCTTGGCTGAAGGTTGTGAGAGGCCTAATTGGGCTTCAAGCTCTGTCAATGGCGACTGGATTGTAGTGAGATCCAAGTCTCCGGTTTCAAATGTTCTTGAATCAATTCCAGCAGAATCCAATTCCAGATTGGAAGACAACAATTGGGAAAAAGCAGAATCCATTAATAGAAGCTTAGTTGCAGAGGCATCCGCAGAACAGGGGATGCGGGAATGTAATCTAGCTGAAGCAGCCCCTTTGATTGATCGGGTTCAAGAATTGTGTGAAAAATCTGTACAGCACGCCGTTGTTCATCACAGAGCACAAATTACGTCGGAGTTTAGTACTGCTCGAGAAAATCTTTGCTCTTCTTGTAATCTTGTGTATGATGAGCAACGTTGCCCCAAAACAGTCGTCGCGGGGCAACGGTACGGTAGCTTCACGCAAGAGTGTGAGGTGCCATGTTGTAATTTTACTTCACAATTAATTCCAATTTATTTAATTCGGCCAGTTCGCTGATCCATGCCTGTTATAAACTATACTTCACCTCATTTTTTGGATTTAGCTCTAGTCCTCTTATTCATAGGATGTTTATTTTTTATACTCACTACATGATTTGTAGATGAACAAATACAATTTAAAACCCTCCAAAGTTCTAAACCACAAAAACCATCATCAGTACTTAATATTTTTGGTGTTATGAGCTTATATTATGAGCTTATATCACTGAACTTCATAACTTGATTTTTTTTTAAATAAAAGATTTTTCATTTATAAAGTCATTTCAACATCAGGAGAGTAAGTCTTAAATTCAGTCTTAATTTCAATTAAGAATTAAAAACTTACAGACATCCATTTTATCAAATTTACAATTCTAAACCTTCAAGAAAAATCTAAAATGATAATTTTTATCACTAAACTAACATATCAAAAATTTACTATTTAAATTTAGATTTTTTAAAAAATTATTCAAATATATTAAAAATCAATCAATTATAAAATTGTACAAAATTCCTTAAGAACGCATTAATGTCAAAAACATCCATAAAATCACATGAAAAATTCTTGCTCTCAAAATAACACCTCTTTCATTCATTGTAATAAGATTTCAATATTAATCTCAAATCATTTGACTTCAAGACCCATTTTTATTATCAATGATGGGATTGTTTGCTTTTGTTTTAATTACTCATTATCTGCTATGATTTTGTTGTTACATAAATAAGCCCACAAAAAAGTTGGTGAATCTGCCCAAGATTTCAAATGTACTTTGATGGTTGTTTACAATCTCTGAATTATTAGAAAACCTGATTATTTCAACCTATTAATAAAAATAAAAGTTTCATAATATTAGGTTAGAACTATAACAATTCTCAAAGAATATTCTTAATACAATCTTTGAGATTCTTTCTTGCAGGCACCTAATAACACTAGTAGTTGACTTAAAACACTTCCTTTCTATGCTTCCATTGTTACTTGTATAATAATTAAAGTGATAGAAATGTTACCATATTTGACTGCTGTCATATTATTTTCTTCCTTGTCTCTTTTAACTTCGGCCCACAAGGCCCGTCTACTCCAAGTCAACTTTTATTGATACAAAGCAATTACCTACTTTGGAATTACGAAACCATCGATCTAGTAGGTCTAACTAATAGTTTTAGTTAAAATATAAGAAGAAAAGTTTAAACTTTTGTTTTTATTCTTTTGTTTTATATTCTCGTTGGTTTTTATCATTCTCAATTGATATAGTGAGTTTATGTATAAGTTGATATAAATATAAAATTGATTTTCTATAAATTTATACAAATCTTTATTTTTGTATATCTAATTTTTTTGTTTGTATTTATTTATGTTTCTTAGATTATGAGTATAAACAAATATATAAATAGATGTTTACATTCTAATGATGACAAATGTTCTCAAAAGTCTAAATGGTAGAAGAAATTACAACTCATTCTAATCTTAAAGATAAATCTTGTTAGTTAAAATCTTTTATATATATTTCAACCTACCTCACTACCCTTTTTGAACCCCGTAGTGTCTCTACTCGCAACTATGAAACTACCTCTTGTCATTTATGAGAAGCTCATTCCCTACAAATAGATGGTTGATGACTTCAAACCATATTTTACTATGATCACTTTTTAGCAAATTCCAAGGGAAATAAAGCAGATGTCAATGTCATGGCTACTATTGCATCTCTTGTGGATATGCCACATGATTCTACATGTTGTGAGTTCTGTGTGGAACATCTCTTGCTCATTTCCTATGATGTCCCTCGGTTTAAGCTTGTATGCAAATAGTTAGTCTGGATTCCCCTTAGTATGGTGACATCTACACCTATATTCACAATAAAAATTTTCCCCTAACATCTCCAAGAAGGAACATAGAACCCTCACTCTCCAATTCCCTCAATATGTCATTATGGTCAATATCATATATCATTGAGGTTTAGATGGTACTCTTTTTAGATGCCTTAAGCTTCATGAAGTCCAAATCACTAAAACAGGTACATGAGGGTATATGTGGGGCTCACTTTAGTGGTCCAACCCTAGCTAGGAAGCTTATTAAAAGTAGTTATTATTGATTGACTATGGAAAAAGATGCATACCGCTATGTGAAGATGTGTAAACAATGTTAGATGCATAGAGACTTGATGCATGCACTTTCTCAAGAGTTATAACTGATTGCTACACCTTGAGCCTTTTGTCAATGAGGCTTGACCTTGTGGGTAAGAGTTATCCCCCTTCCTCCGATGGCCACAAATTTTTCATCACTATCATTAAGTACTAATAGCCATTTTTATCCTCAATTACATAATTTCTCATTGTGGTGTTCCCCTTTCGATTGTGATAAGTAATCCACGTCCTTTCAAAACTAGGCATTTGTGAGTTTTGTGGTAAATTCCATATCTAAAATCATTTATTCACACCATATTAGGCTCAAGGAAATGATAAAGTTGAGGCCTTTAATAAAACCATCATAAAAATCCTTAAGACAATCAATGAAGTTGGTCATGACTTGCACATTTGCCTCCACCCCACCTTGTTAGCTTACCGAACTAGCGTTCATACTCCTATAGGTTTCATCCCATATTCCCTTATATATGGATATGTAGTAATCTTATTCATTGAGGTCAATTTACCTTCTTCGTGGGTCTCCTTACGCAATCTCATTAATAACAAAGAACACATAATCTATTGTCTTCAAGAGCTAGAGTTGTTGGATGAATGACATCTGTTAGATTAGGTGAAAAACTAATCTCCCAAGAACACCTGCATGCATAACCCTGTCACATGGAAGAAGCAAAGAACAGAAAGCAAGAAAATCATGGAGGCCAAAAAGCTAGAGACATCATATGCACATTCAAAAAACAATCTATTATGAATAATGCATTGAGTTGCTAAAAAATACAAAGAGGGAATCCTTATAAAAGGATACCGAAACCCTAAAGGAGAAAACCCTAAAGAATAATAAGATGCCTAAGTCTAACTTAAGTGTAGAGAATAATAGACTAATAATTAAATTAATTAATTATTAGCTATAATATGACTACTCTAACACCCCCCCTTAAGTGTAACTTAGGGAGAAGCTAAACAACTAAGGACTAAAAGATGCATGAAAACAAAAATGCATGAAAGAGCTATGGGTCCCGGCAACAAGGCCTGATCAGGTACCCAAGTACAAGAAATAAACTAGATGAAGGAAACAAAGCCTCCAATCTAGGGAATGTCCCAAAGAAAGGAACAAGAAAGAGCATGAAGCATCTCCGAAGCATGAAGCTGCAAACAATGTCAGAAGAAACTGCTGGAACCCCCACTAAAATAGTGCATGACCAGGTAGAGAAGACAAAGTTTGAAGAGCTGATCAATCGAAGAGGTGGCCTCCAAAAAAGGAATGAACAAGTGTCTATATAGTAGATGAAAAAAAGAAAAAGAAAAAACAAAACAAAAACTGTATACGTAGATCACTCAATCGAACCAAGGAAGCAATAGAACCAACAAGTGAACCCCCCCCCCCCCCCCCCCCATAATGCAGAATAGGGAGAGGGGTGACAGGAACACTGAAATGCAATGCCAAAAACATCTGCAAGAAGAAGAATCAGGAACACCAACAGTGCAATAGAAGTACAAGCACAGGATAAAGGGCGGTGTCATAGACACACAGCATGGGCTAATGTCGTGGAAGGTACACTCACTTGACAAAGGTGGATGAGCACAAAAGGCAAAACATCATAACCCCCCATGGCACTTTATAACTGAGTGCGAGTACAAACAAACACAAGGAGTACAAGATCCCATATATGCAAAAGCAGGCACTTTATCTCAGTGTGTTTACAGAAAAGAAATGCAACAGAAGAGAAGCATACAATGCTCAGAAGTCAGAAAGAAGAGTGAGCTAGAAGAACAGAAGAAGAGATCCCAGGACCTGTAGAACCCAAGTAATCTGCTAGAGTGCGAAAGTGCAAAACTTGGAGGAGAGAAAACCTAGAGTAGAATCTGGATAAAAGACCCCTACAACTGAAAAACTCACTGAACCAGCTTTTCGACGATATAAGGTGAGCCCAACAATGAGGCCGGATGAGCGAGATATGGCTCCCGGAAGGAAAAAAATAAACATCACCTTTGACAGAAAAAAATACTATCAAAATAGAAGAGCCAAAAAACTTTACCTCCATAATTGGAAAGAGCTCGGAAAGAGCTTTCTGACGATATAAAGAAGTCCAAAAAAGACCTCCGTATGCTCCAGATAGAGCAAAAAAGGCCCAAGTACCCTTTAAAAGCTCCAAAAAGGATTTTTAAGCCCCTGGGGCTAGAAAAAAATAGAGCCCTTGGGTGCATGGTGCGTGCAGGGGGCTAAACTCGGAGCATGGCTCTCGGTCACCCATGTGACCGCCGCAAAGGGCCGCGGGGCTTAAAACCTCGTCGGGCGGCCGGGGGGCAGAGCTGGGCGCTGGCGGAGCGGAGCGTTGGGCGCGGGCCGGTGGAGCGGAGAGCTGGGCGTGGAGCTGAGGAGGGCGGCGGGGCCATGGGCGGGCGGAGCTGTGCCGGCGGGCGGCGGGCGGCGTTGGGGCGGAAGGCGGCGGGGCCGCGGCGGCTTTGCAGAGGGTAGCGGCTCTGTGGAGGCCGCGGGGTGGCGCCTGGGTGGCCGTTGGGCGGCACCTGGGTGGCCGCCCCTCAAAAAAAATTTTAAAATTTTTTTGACAAAAAAATCGCCTTCTTGATCCGCGTGCCAGGCCGTACGCCCTGGTACCCAAAATTTTTTTGCCTCAAATTGCAAAGGTGTCCAAAATGGACAAATTTTATATGGATTCTGGGGTTTTTGGGCCTTCTGGACGCAATGGTGGCGTCCGTTTTTGCTCAAAATACCCCCCAAATTTTTTTTTCTCTTTTTTACAGGCAAAAAAGAAACAAAAAATAACGTCCTACAGAGAATACCAGAACTGAAATTTTTTGAAACCCTCTTACTTCTAAATCACTTCAACAAGACACGAACAACGAGCAGCAAGATGGCTCTGATACCATGTTAGATTAGGTGAAAAACTAATCTCCCAAGAACACTTGCATGCATAACCCTGTCACATGGAAGAAGCAAAGAACATAAAGCAAGAAAATCATGGAGGCCAAAAAGCTAGAGACATCATATGCACATTCAAAAAACAATCTATTATGAATAATGCATTGAGTTGCTAAAAAATACAAAGAGGGAATCCTTATAAAAGGATACCGAAACCCTAAAGGAGAAAACCCTAAAGAATAATAAGATGCCTAAGTCTAACTTAAGTGTAGGGAATAATAGACTAATAATTAAATAAATTAATTATTAGCTATAATATGACTACTCTAACAACATCAAAATGCTTTCAATCACCTTTGAGCTTACCAACAACATGTGTGTCACGACTATAATCACAAAGTCATGCTACGTGTATTTGAGATTGGTGACCTTGTCCTTAAAGAAAGCCCACACAATCAATAAGATCAAGAGAAAAAGGACAAGTGTGAACCTAACTAGCTATGTCCTTACATCATTATTGCATCTTATGGGTCAAGGGAATGTATCAATTGGCTACTCCCAAAGGTGAACCATTAGAAGATCTTGCAAATAGAAAACAACTTCACAAGTTGTATATCTAGACTTTCAGAATACCAAACTTTACGTAAAAAAACATACAATTAAAAATAAAAAAATAAAAATAAAAATATTAAAAAAATAAATCTAAAAAAAGTAAAGAGAAATAATTTGTTCCATAATAAAAACTACTTTGGTAGAATCTTTGGCAAAAAACCATGGTGAAAACTTGACAATAAACCATGTGTAGCTCTTACCCCTCCATACTTGTAACTTTAGTTTACTACCCTTTTGTTTTCTTCATAATAGATCTTTTCCACATTGCTTCATAATAAATTTATCACCCTACCATGGCTTGTCATTGTTCTAGCTATTTTCCTTAGCCTCCATCATTTCCTCCCACTTGCTCCCCACACATAATAAACATGTCCTATTCCTAATTGGGACATTTCTTCTCAGTAGGCTAACCTCCCTACAAAATATACCATTGACCAAATTTCAAAAACCAAAAAACACAACAAATTTTCATGAAATTTTCAGCACCTATTTTTCGTGATCTGCATATTTTATGATCGAAAACAAAAAAAAATGCAAAAAAATGACCGTGTTTTCACAAATCTAGAAAAAAAAAGTTTGACATTTTTTTGTCTTTGGTGCCGTCTGTAAGGAGCTTAGCCCCTAGTATTGAAATTGGGTCCTTGGTACCACATGTTAGAGGAATCTTGGGTTGTGACATGATTTTTAGGTAGAAAATGAATTAGTTTTTTGGAAAACACTGAGCTTCAACCAAATGACTATCTCAATTAATAAAGACTTACCTCATGTCCCCATAAGGGGGCTGAAATAAGCAATTGACGCTTATTGAGAAAAATTAGCAAAAAATCACACATGGCTCCAAAAATTGATTGCTCTCCTTTTTATTTACTTCTTATTTCTCTCTACATATTATCTACAAAATTTATTATTAGTAATTCTATTTAAACATGCTATTTATGATGGCTTCTAAAAAATAAGCTAAAATTTGATAATCATGAGGCCACCAGCTCCACAGATTGCTCCTAAAATTTTTGAGTAGCAACTGCTAGCCAAAATAAGCTAAGTAGTTGCATGGAGACCTGCCCTTAACATGCCTAAGACATTTTGAGGCCTGCTTCAGAAGTTCAGGTTAAGAGGCCTTCTCCCAAGGACAAAATTTTGGCCTTGGCCGGAGGTTGTGAGAGGCCTAATTGGTCTACAAGCTCCGTCAATGGTGATTGGATTGTAGTGAGATCCAAGTCCCCATTAGAATCAATTCCAATAGAACCAAATTCCAGATTGCAGGACAATGATCGGGAAAAAGTAAAATTTGTTACTAGAAGCTTAGTTGCAGAGGCATTTGTAGAACAGGGGATGCAAGAATCTAATCTAGTTAACAAAGCCCCTTTGAGTAATCAGGTTCAAGAATTGTGTGAAAAATCTCTACAACACATCGTTGTTCATCACAGAGCACAAATTATGTCGGAGTGTAATACCGCTCATGAAAATCTTTTCTTTTCTTGTAATTGTGTTTTTGATGAGCAATGTTGCCCAAAAACACTCATTGAGGGGCAACGTTATGCTAGCTTCACAGTAAGTGTGACGCACCACGTTGTAATTTTACTTCACAATTAATTCTAATTTATTTAATTTGGCCACTTAGGTGATCTATGCCTATTATGAACTAAACTTCAACTCATTTCTTTTTGGATTTAGCTTTACACCTCTTATTCAGAAGGTGTTTTTTTTTAAAACTCCAACTACAAATCATGTAGATTAAAAAAACTTTATACAATACAAAAACTCTCTTAAAGATCAAAACTATAGTTTTTAGATTAGTAATAATTTTTTTCTATCTTTGAGCTGACGTCATTGAACTTCATCATTTGAATTTGAAGAGATTTTTTTGAGATTTTTTTATTCACAAAGTCATTTTTAACTATCTGATATTGGAGCACTTGTCTTAGGTTGAATCTCTTCAACTAAGAACTAAGGAATGAGGGATATCCATTTGCCAAAGTCACGATTCAAAGCCTTCCAAAAGAATCTAAAATGATAATCTTTATCAATAATAACAATTTTGAACCTCTAAACCAACATAATTGAACTTCACCATTTAAATTTGATTTTTTTTTAATATTTAAACATTAAATATCAATTAATTATGAAATTATATACAAATTCTTCAAAGCACGTTAGTATCAAAACATTTATGACAAAACATTACATGGAGAAGTTATTCCTCCAAAAATAACACCTCTTTCATTCATTACAATAAGATTTCAATATTAATTCCAAATCACTTGACTTCAATACCCCATATTTATTATCCGCGATGGGGTTATTTGCTATTGTTTTAATTACTGCTATGATTTTGTTGTTACATAAATAAGCCTACAAAAAAGTTGGTTATGCGCCCAAGATTTGAAATGTACTTTGATGGTTATTTACAATGTCAAAATTACTAGAGAACCTGATTAAAGAATATTCTCAATAAATTCTTTGATATTTGGCTTAAATTACTCCTTTATTGCAGGCACCGAATAATACCAGCAGTTGCCTTATAACACTTCATTCTATGCTTTCATTATAATAGAAGTAATAGAAATGTTATATGACTACTTAAAATGTATTTTTCTTCCTTGTATCTTTTCACTTCGGGCCACATGGCCCGTCTTTTCACTTCGGCCCACAAGGCCCGTCTAGTAGGTCTAACTAATATTTTCAGTTAAATTCGAAGGACAAAAGTTTAAACTTTTGTTTTATATTCATGTTGGTTTTATTATTTGTATTGTTCTAGTGTATTTTATGTATAAGCTAATATAAATATAAAATTAATTTTCTATTAGCTTATGTAAAAAATCTTTGTTTATTTATATCTATTTTTTTGTTTAAATTTATTTAAGTTTTTTAGATTATAAGTATAAAAAAATGTATAAATAGATATTTACTTTCTAATGATGATAAATGTTCTCAAAAGTCTAAATGGTAGAAAAATTAACAACTCAGTCTAATCTTGAAGATAAATCTTGTTAGTTAAAATTTTTTGTGTATTTTGCAACTTGTATCACTACCATTTTTTAGTCCCTTAGTGTCTCTACTTGCAACTATGAAACTACCTCTTGTCATAAATGAGAAGGTTGAATTCCTTAGGAACAAATGGTTGATGACTTCAAAACATACTTTACTATGATCATTTTTTAGCAAATTCCAAGGGAAAATAATACAGTTGTCAATGTCATGGCTACTATTATGTCTCTTGTAGATATGCCACATGTTGTGAGTTCTTGGTGGAACATCTCTTGCTCTCCGCCTATGATGTCTCTCATTTTGAACTTCTATGCAAATAGTTGGTCCTTATTACCCTTGGTATGGTGACATCTACGCCCATCTTCACAATAACATACTTCCCCCTAATATCTCCAAGAAGGAAAACATAACTATCATTCTCCAAGCCTCTCAATATTTTATTATGGTCAATACCCTATAATGTCGAGGTCTGGATGGTACTCCTCTTAGATGCCTTGAGCTTAATGAAGTCCAAATTGTTAAAAGAGGTACATGAGAGTATATGCAAGACTCACTCTAGTGATCCAACCTTAGCTAGGAAACTTATTAAAACTCATTATTATTGGACGAATATGGAAAAAGACACATACCACCACTTTGTAAAGATGCGTAAACAATGTCAAATGCATGAAGACTTGACACACACACCTGCTCAAGAGTTATAACCGATTGCTACATCTTGACCCTTTTGTCAATGGGGACTTGAGCTTGTGAGTAAGATTTATCCCCTTCCTTTGATAGCCACACATTCATTATCACCTCCACTAAGTACTTCACAAAGTGGATCGAATCCATCCCCCTTACACAAGTTACCAATAAAAAAATTGCCATTTTTATCCTCAAATATATAATTTCTTGTTAGAGTGTTCCCCTTTCCATTGTCATAGATAATTGACATCCTTTCAAAAATCATGATGATCATGAGCTTTGTGGTAAATTTTATATCCAACATCATTTTTTCACACTATATTACCCTTAAGAAAATGGTAAAGTTGAGGCCTTTTATAAAACCATCCTAAAAATCCTTAAGACAATCAATGAAATCAGTCATGATTGGTACATCTACCTCAACCTCACCTTGTGTTCTTATTGGACTAGTGTTTGTACTCCTACATCCACCACCCCATATTCTCTTATTTATGGATTTGAAGCCATCTTACCTATTGAGGTCAAGTTTCTTTTTCATGGGTCTCCTTATGTAACTCATTATTAATAAAGAACACAGAGTCTCTTGTCTTCAAGAGCTAGAATTGTTAGATGAACGACTTCAAAATGCTTTCAGTCACCTCTAAGATTACCAAAAATATATGTGTCACAATTATAATCACAAAGTAAAGCCACATGTATTTGATATTGGTGACCTTCACTTAAAGAAAACTCACATGATTAGTAAGATCAAGAGAAAAAGGGTAAGTGTGAACCTAACTAGCTAGGTCCTTACATCATTACTACAACTTATGGATCATGAACATATCAATTGGATACTCCCAAAGGTGAACCACTGGAAGATCTTATAAATAACACACACCTTCATAAGTTCTATACCTATACCTGCAGAGTGTCAAGATTTATACTAAAAAATACATTAAAAATAAAAATGTCAAAATACAAAATATAAATGAAACAAAAGTAAAGAGAAATAATTTTTCCTATGGTGAAAACCACATTGGTGACATATTAGGAAAGTTCCATGGTGAAACGTTGGCAATGGGTGTCATGTATAGTGACTCTTATGCCTCCATCCTTGATATTTTGGTTAATTACCCTTTTCTTTTCTCTATAATAGATCTATTCCACACTACTTCATAATAAATTTATCACCCTACCATGTCTTGTCATTATTCTACCTATTCTCCTTAGTTTCCATCATTTCCTCCCACTTTCTCCGCACACATATTACATATGTCTGATTCCTAACTAGGGCATTTCTTCTCAACCAAGTATTGGAATTGGGTCCTTGGTACCACATGTTAAAGGAACCTTGGGTTGTGACATTATCTTTAGGTAAAAAATACAACACTACTTTGGAAAAACATTGAACTTCAACCAAATCACTATCTCTATGACCAAAGACTTAGCACTCCTAAGACATCTTTTCTTTATTATGGCATCTATCCTAATCACTTTGAAATCACGTAAGCATATTTGGAAAGAAGATATAATTATTGTTGGTCTTTAGGTCACTTTATTTATTTTATTTGATCTTAATGACATGTTTCCTACACTTCTCGACGAAGTCTTGGACTAATGGATTTATGATGTGTAAGATGTGTTCGTGGATTATTCTTGTAGTAATGTTGTAATTTGTCCAAAGACATGATTTTCTATTATCATCGAGGACTTGTAAGTCTGGCATCAACGAAAGCATTTATTCTTGCTTGAAAGTGTCTTTAACCCTTGCAAATGTTACATGTCCCTATTTTAAGATAAAATTTTAACAATAATGAAATAATTCTAATATTATTCAATAAATGATGATATATTACAATTAATTTATAAAATATAAAAAATAAGAAACAATAATAAAATATTATTATAATATAAATAATAATTAAATGAAATATAAATAATAATAATATGATATAATATGTTATCAATAAAATAAGATTTAAAATAAATAAAAATTAAATAATAATAAAATTACAATGAATGGATAAATACATAAAATTAACTACAAGAGACAATATTGTAGAGAAAGTATGTTACCTTTTTAAATAGGATTTAGTTATAAATGATAATAAACATAAAATAAATAAGTAAATAATATAAATTAATATAAATTAACTAGATCTAATGAAAGGTCAAGAGATATGTAATAAAGAGATGCAGCTGTATACACCTAAAAATGGTCACCTAGACTATTAGCCCCTTTTGCTAAATCATAAATTGCTTATTCTTGATCAAATCCTAGTTCTATCATTTATTCGATTATTTTCTATGGGCTAACCATTTTATCCTAAGTTTTTATTTATTTAAAAGGAATTTCCTCCCCTTTTAATAAATAAAAAGCCCCCACTTTTCCTCTTATCCTAAGTTGCACAAATAAAGCATTATTCTTATTTTATAAAAAGGGAAAAAGCACTTTTTGTCTCATATGGACACAAAAGTCAACTCTTATTTTCCTATTGGAGGATACTTGTGCACATGGATTGCTCCTCTTTTAAGCCCCACCGTTGATTAAATCTTTTGCCTCTTAATCTCCATGGCCCATTCCTTTTTCATTCCCTATAAAAGGAGAGCTCTCTTCCTCATTTGCACACACAATTTTTATGTTATTGTTATGCTACAGGTTTTCTAGGTCATCTTGGAGCTTTTGGAGATATTCTTGCATCTAGGGTTTGAAGATTTGGAGCATTGTTGGCATTCATCTTGGATCTTCATCAACACTCTATCTTCTTGTCTTCATTCTTGCATCATCATGGCTTTCTTGCTTCATAGTTAGATTTCATTTCTTGCATAGTAGTTTCATTTTCATGGCATTCTTAGTTTAGATTTGCTTTTATGCAATAGATTAACTTGCATTGTCATATAGATTTGTTTTGCATTGCATTTCATTCTTGATTCTTGAGGATATTGGCATTTTTGCCCTTGTCTTCATTGAATCTCCCATTGCATGGTTTACTAGCAAGGTTATAAGCTAAATAGCTCTAGCTGAGAGCATTCTTAAAAGCCCTTGCACTCCATGCCTCGGGAGCTATGGATCGATTTGTGAGGGCTCATTCTTGAGTTTCCTTGCATGTAATGATCTATAGAAGTGTGACACATTTATAGCACACATTTTTGGCACCCACCGTGGGGCAACCCACCTCTTGCATGCTGATTTTGATTATTTTTGGAGCTAACCCTTGTGCAGATTTGTTTGGAGATGAAAAAAACCCTAGATTTGAAAGATTTGACCATATCTCCTAAACAGCTTGGTGTTCTGGTCTGAAAATTTTTTTTTAGGTTGGCGACATATCAGAGAAGCTCCAAAAAAACATTTAGAATTTTTGGAGGTAATTTGTATTTTTTATGATTTTTTCTTTATTTTTCATAAAAAAATCATTTTTTGGCGCAAATCAGCATATTTTTCAGAAATTTTTATATTTTTGGAAAGGTCTTCAAATTCTACAAGGGGTCCATTCAATGTGTTTTTAATTTAGAAATCATATCATAGCTCATTTGGTTGATTTATAAAATCTGGTCTGTTTTGGCAAAATGGCTCTCTAGGGCACAAATGAAGAGATTTTTTTGAAATTTTTATATTTTTGGAAAGCTCTCTATTTTTTGATAGAGGTCTCTTTTCTGCATTTTGAGTTTAGGGTCCGAATTCATGTGGTAAAAATCAGATCTTGTTGACTAGGTCAAATGCAAAAAAAATAAAATTTTGTGATGGGTATGCACTTATTTTTCATTGTTCATTGCATGATATGAGTTATCATTTGGATTATTTGCTGGTTATCATTGCTCCTAACAATGGATTTTCAGATCTAACCTTAGGTTTTGCATAAATTGGATATATATTGCATATCTTGTTTGCTTGTTCTCTTGTCAAGTTGTGGTTGTAGGTGCTTCTTGCTTGAAATTTGCTAAAATCGCATGTCAAAGAGGGCTACTAATGGTTTTTGCAGGGCTGCCCTAAGCATAAAAACCAAATCAAGTGCTTGTTTAATTGCTTTCTTTATTAAGTGCGGCATATACTAGTTGTTTCCTTTCATAGGCACTTAATACCTTGTTGTAAAAATTTTGAGGTGGTAGGAGAGTATGCTCTTCACCCTTGTGGTGAAACAGAAATCTTGACCCATCTTGGGATTTTGAAAGCAAGGGGGTAATTAAATCTTTTCTTGGTGTGTTTGGGAGAGATTCTTGAGATAGGGGAGTATGCTCTTCACCCTTGTGGTGAATCAAAAACCTTGAACCTCAAGAATTAATCCACTCTTTGTTTAGCTTAGGATCCTTTAGCGGGCCTGCTCTTGAGCAATCAAGAGGAACAACCCAAGTGGGGACAACCTTGCCATCATTTTCCTTGGTGGCGAGTGATTCCAACTCACTATAATCTCAAGGCTATCGAGGACACAAAACCTTGGTAGACATAGTACTTATCTTCGCTTGATGTGAGTAACTTGTGGGATTGTGACCATGAGGAAAGCATTAAGCAAGAATGCTTAAGGTACTCTTGAGGCCGCGAGGTCCTAGTCCTTTATGAGGAGCAAGAGGGGTGCTATGAACGGAAACCCTTACTACGAACCATTAGATAGAGGCCACCTTATTTTAGCCGCTTAGCTTCTTGGTGCAAGGATTGATCCAAGTGGACTTACTCGGATCACCCTAAGACACTCACCATATGTGTTCCTTTGGTTGTGTTTTTGACACTTCCATGAAAATGCCAATATCTCTTGTGGGCAACCGCTTGGTGTGAGGCAAGGGAGCATCAAGTTGTGGGCCACGTTGTTAAGTAATGAGCCTTGTCCTTCTAGGTAGTAATTGCTTGAATTGTCTTCGATTGTGCTATGCCCGTGTAAACGTTCTCAACATTCAAACACACAGTAGCGTTCATAAGGTTTTCTATTTTGATATCACAAGTGCTTGTCTTGGCAAGGTTGCTTTTGCCCTTGTTTCAAGTGTTCTATGACATGTTTGATCCTACACTGTTTGCAAACCTGTCTTTTATCTACTGCTACTACTTGTCAAACTGAAAAATTGCACTGTTCAATCTACAAATTTGGTCCAAGCGCTTCAAAAATGAGTTTTTCACGTTCACTGGTCAAGAGTCATATGATATTGAAGTATCCTTGCATACCCTCAACCAAGAATCCTGAGTCATTTCTACTATCCTGTCATTGTTGCAATTCGGAGTGGCTAAACTTGCACTTTAACCTGCTGTAGAGTGTCCTTTTCTGTTCTTACCTAAAATTGGTTTGTTACTTACATGTTTAGATTTGTTCTAGACTGAAACAAATGAGCTAAAACTATTGAGTTTGAGTTTAACGAATGCTACTCTTGATCACTTGTCGCATCACGGTTACCTCTCTAGCTACTTGCTTATTGAGCTTCTTGCTCGTTGCTTGGCTTTAGTCAATTGATTGCTGTAAGTGCTTGAGCACTTTTGACGAGCCATCTCTCTATTTGTTCTACTTTGACAAGTGATCTTTATTAGCTTTTCTTATCTCAAATCTAAGAAACTTTGTCTCATTCTATTAGTCAACCAACATCTCTTTTCATGCCGATTACAACTCGGTCTCAATTTGAGCAGGAGAGTCATCCTCCATTCAATTATACACAATTACCTTCTCCAACTAGACATTCAAAAGCACCCATTAGCAACAATAGTTCTAGTTCTGACCAATCTGAGAATTCTAAGGCTACACCATGGTATAAAGGAGGTTTCCTCTTTTCCGCATTCAAGACCCCCAAAAACACAGACAGTGTCTCACTCACTTTGACTGAACAAGAAAAGTTTCAACTCTTGCAAGAACACTTTAAGCGTAAGGATAATCAAGCGCGCTTAGAGAAAGAACACAATCAACAAAGGATGGATGCTACTAGGCGCATGGCTTATAGAGGGACATTTCATGAGCAACCTGAGACTAGTAATCATGAGCATAGACCTCTTTTTAACAATGGCAACAATGACAACAACACGCCACCAAGAGCTCCTCTAAGACCTACTTTTGGTGTGCCTTCTTCACCTCCTAGACCTCCTCCCTCTCAACATGAGGCAGAGGAAGATGATGAGATTTCTAGTGAGGATCTTATGAGATTTGGACAAGATGTGGTCTCCCAACGAATGATGCATAAGCTTTTAGAGCGTAATGGCGATCAATATTTTCAATATATGACTTCTAGAGGATACAAGCTTCCTCCTGGCTATGATGTTAGACAAATTGTCCAACAAAGAGTACCAACTGAATTGGAAGTCCTTCAAGAAGAATTATGTCGGACAAATCAATGCCTTACCCAAATGGCATTAGAAAGAGAGCCTCCAAAGGTCTCTTTTGTAGAATCAATTTGTGCTCTTCCTTTTGATAAAAATCTATACATGGTCCCATTTCCTAGGGATATTGAGGTTCCCAAATATGACAAGTATGATGGAAATGGTGACCCTCATGACCATGTGCATCATTTTTATGCTCTTAGTATGGACTTTCTTCATGAAGACACATATCTCCTACGCTTATTCCCTCGAAGCTTAAGAGGCCAAGCTTTGGAATGGTTTGCAAAATTGACACCACCTCTTAAGACTTTTGATGAGTTGGCTCAGCGATTTACCCAACAGTACTCTTACAACATCCAACAACCTATCACTGTGATAGATCTCAGTAATCTAAGACAACATCAAGGTGAGCCATTTGCAACTTACTTACAACGTTGGAGGTCATTGTATTCTCGATATCCTCGTCAGCTACCCGGGAGAGAAAAGATTGACATTTTTGTCAACACTCTGGTGCCTGAGCTATATTATGATCTAAGGAAACAACTATTCCCTTCTTTCAATGACATGGTTGAAAGTGCATATCAAATTGAGGATGTAGCTATAAGAAAAGGGGATATTGTTATTAATAAAGATGTTAAAGGCAATGGCAAAGACAAGAACAAACCTTGGAATAAGAACAAGTATGTTGTTAATGATGGGGTTGTTGACGCTCCTAAAGTTAAAGAGCCTGCTTTCAATCTCTCCAATGCTATCTATGCAGCAAAACAACAAGAAGCTGCCAACACTCGCAGTGCTCCTAAACCTCAGTATGCAGATAAGCCTAAGAAGTCATTTCGAAAGCGAGTCTATACCAAATTGGCAGAACCTTATGATGTGATCCTTAAGACTTTGGTTGATAATGGATATCTTACACTTCCTGATAAACCTGGTAACTGGGATCCACTAGATAAGCCTGATTGGTGGCGAGAGGATTCTTATTGTCATTATCACAGAAACAAGGGACATCCGACAGATAATTGTTTTAGGCTTAAGGATGATATTCAAGATCTTATTGAGAATGGCACAATCTCCACTGATGGCTTAACTAGAAATTCTGATCACACAGCTTTCAAAGATCCTCTACCTAAGCATGATAAGGGGGAAACCTCTCAAACACATAAGAAGAATCATGATGCTAAGATCAATTACACGTATCCTTCTAATACCCCTGTGATCAACATGGTAGAGCCCGTTGAGAGCATTCTAATGATGAGGTCTCAAGATGATAATAACACCAATCATGGTAAGCCAAAGTTAGTCTTGCAAACACGTGGTAGTTCATCTTCCCAAAGTGAGACACTGAATGCTGTTACTAGGGGGCAAGCCAAGATTGTCCTTAAAACCGCGCAAGATCCCAAGTGTTAGGATTAACAAGGCAGAAATAACAATTATGTGCAAATATAACTAATATCAGAAAATAATAAACCACACAGAATAGAACACAATGGCACACAGATTTAACGTGGTTCACCCAATCCCTGGGCTACGTCCACCAACAGCGAGTCCAATATTATTATTATCCAGTGATTACAACCTGATTACAATCCGTAATCCCTTACAACCCAATTCTGCCGCAAGTACTAAAATCATACTTCGTAAAAATCCCTAACCCTAAGCCATATTATACAAAATTTTCCCGCTTTAGGGTTAGAATGAGTTATAAGTAGTCGGCCCAAATAACTGAAAAAAGTAGTCGGCCTCAAAAAAATTTACAGTACTTTCCTGGATAGTACTTTCCTGATTAGTCACCACAAGCTAACAATCTCCCACTTGGTGACTGATCAGTATCCACACTATACTAAAAAACCTCCCACTTGGAGACTGATCCTGTAGCAATACCGCTACCCACATGATGCTCCCACTGGATTGAACCACCTTGGACTCAGTTGTTCCTTTATTTTGTTCAGTCTAAAAGACCAACTGAAGCTGAACATGAGTTCAACTTCTCCCTTGTTACTACCTTGGTAAACATATCTGCTGGATTATCATCAGTATGAATCTTTTCCAGCCTTAACTGTCCATCATCCAAAACTGATCGAATGAAATGGTACCGCAACTGTATGTGTTTTGTCTTTGAGTGCAAAGCAGAATTCTTTGCAAGATGAATGGCACTTTGGCTATCTGTATGTAGAAAATTATCCTTTTGTGGATGTCCCAATTCTTCCATGAAGAATTGAAGCCATATCATCTCCTTGGCTGCCTCTGTAGCAGCAACATACTCTGCCTCTGTAGTGGATAAAGCAACCACCTTTTGTAGTCGAGAAATCCAACTCACTGCTGTCCCACCAACAGTAAATATATAACCTGTAGTACTCCGCCTGCTATCTATATCTCCTGCCAAATCTGAGTCAACATAGCCTTGTACAGTAGTAGTAGAACCCCCAAAGTATAAACACTTATTGGATGTGCCTCTCAAATATCTAAGAATCCATTTGACTGCATTCCAATGCTCAATACCAGGGTTACTCATATAACGGCTAACGACTCCCACTGCGTGTGCAATATCTGGCCTAGTACATACCATAGCATACATTAAGCTCCCTACAGCTAAAGCATAAGGTACCTTAGACATTTTAGTCTCTTCTTCTGGTGTCTTGGGACACATATCCTTAGTCAATTTCAAATGACCAGGCAAAGGTGTGCTGACAGCTTTGGCATTTTCCATAGAGAAACGTTGCAACACCTTCTCAATATAATCAGCCTGAGATAGAGACAATTTCCTATTTTTCCTATCTCTACAAATTTTCATACCAAGGATTTGTTTTGCTGCCCCCAAATCCTTCATAGCAAAAGATTTTGCTAACTGTTGTTTCAACCCCTTAATGTGATCCATGTTAGACCCAGCTACAAGCATATCATCAACATATAAACATAAAATAATGTAGCTGTCATCATCCAACCTCTTAAAATAAACACAATGGTCAGAATGACACCGACTATATCTATGCCCATTCATAAAAGTGTCAAATTTAATATACCATTGCCGAGGTGCTTGCTTCAAGCCATATAAACTTTTCTGCAATCTGCACACCAAATTCTCCTTACCCTTGACCTCAAATCCTTGTGGCTGAACCATATATATTTCTTCATCCAAATCACCATGAAGAAAGGCTGTTTTAACATCAAGCTGCTCTAAATGCAAATCTTCAGTAGCCACAATACTTAAAACAGTACGAATAGAAGTCATTTTAACAACTGGAGAAAATATCTCATCAAAATCAATACCATGTTTCTGTGCAAATCCTTTTACAACTAATCTGGCTTTAAATCTTTTCGTACCTCCATCCTCTTCTTTGATCCTGTAAACCCATTTATTCTGTAAAGCCCTTTTACCTGCAGGTAACTTACATAAATCCCATGTCTGATTTTTCAGCAAAGAGTCCATTTCATCTGTCATTGCAGACTCCCACTGAAGCTTTGTATCCACCTGCACAGCTTCATTATAACATTCAGGTTCACCAGCATCTGTTAACAGAATAGAATACAAAGATGGAGAAAATCTTTCTGGAGGTCTACTTAGCCTTGTTGACCGTCTAACACTCACTGGGGTGTGTGGTATTTGTTGTTGCTGTTGTTGCGGAGCATAAGGAACTACTGGAACATGAACTTGTGGAGTATCATCCAGTACTACATAGTCATTTTCTTTCTTCTCATGCTGCAGCAACAGATCTTTGTACAATACTTTCTCATTGAATATGACATCCCTGCTTCTTACAATTTTATGATTTTCAAAATCCCAAAGCCTATAACCAAATTCATCAATGCCATACCCAACAAATACACATTTCTTTGACTTAGCTTCCAGCTTGGTTCTATTTTCAGAATCTATAAGTGCAAAAGCTTCACAACCAAAGGTTTTGAGAAAAGAATAACTCACCTTCTTACCACTCCATGCTTCCTCTGGAATACCACAGTCCAAAGGAGTAGAGGGGATTCTATTGATTAAATAAACAGCAGTGTTCACTGCCTCTGCCCACATATTTTTGGGCAGCCTAGCATGCAACCTCATACTCCTTGCACGCTCCATTATTGTCCTGTTCATGCGTTCAACCACTCCATTTTCTTGTGGAGTCCTTGGTACAGTTTTCTGCCTACGAATACCATTAGAGGAACAATATTCTTCAAATTCTGTGCTGCAATACTCACCACCATTATCAGATCTGAGACATTTTAACTTTTTACCAGTCTCAGTCTCAACCAAGCATTTCCATTTCTTAAAAGTTTGAAATACATCAGATTTCTGTCTAAGGAAATAAATCCATACTTTTCTTGTTGCATCATCTATAAATGTAACATAATACAGAGAGCCACCAAGGGAAGATACTTGAGCTGGTCCCCATACATCTGTATGCACAAGCTCTAATCTCTCATTTTTCTTTTCCTTCCCACTCTTCACAAAACTAACTCTCTTTTGTTTTCCATAAACACAACTTTCACAGAAATCCATATTGACACATTTCAGACCAGGTAAAACTTTCTTTGAATGAAGTAATTTCATACCTTTTTCACTCATGTGCCCGAGTCTGTTGTGCCACAGTGCTGTGTCAAAATCTACAGCAACAGTTTGATGTTCTTCTTGCTCAACTGCAGCCACTGTTCCTGAACATTCATTATCTTCTGAAACAGTTAAAGTAGAAGGAACAGTATGACCTGTACAAAGATATAAGGTGCCTACTTTCACACCTTTTGCTACTACTAAGGAACCTTTTGAAACCTTCCAATTTTTATCATTAAAAGTAACTGTGCAACCCTCATCACCCAGTTGCCCTGCTGAAATTAAATTCCTACTCAGCCTTGGAACATGTCTTACCTCTTGTAGTAGCCAATGATTCCCATTCTGCAACTTAATCTTAATTTTTCCCTTT
Source organism: Chamaecyparis obtusa (assembly GCA_027943335.1). Classification (NCBI taxonomy): domain Eukaryota; kingdom Viridiplantae; phylum Streptophyta; class Pinopsida; order Cupressales; family Cupressaceae; genus Chamaecyparis; species Chamaecyparis obtusa. Next base: position 1,103,699 of record BSBK01001478.1, on the reverse strand, counting down.
CCAACAATCTGACAGGGTTCATTATCTCCCAAATAAACTAGCCCAAAATCCCCTTGGACATAATCAATAAAATAACTTCTATGGGGTGTAGCATGAAATGAAGCCCCAGAATTTAAAACCCATGAATCATCAATACTTTCTAAGGACAAGAGCAAAGCATCCTCCTCAGATTTGTTACTTACCACATTTGCCTCCTTGTTTCCATCATTTTTGTCTCCTTGATCTTTCTTCCGAGACCAACAATCTTTCTTCTTATGACCTGGTTTTCCACAGTACCAGCAATCATTTGGCCCTTTAGATTCAGACCTCTTTCCCTTTGATTTTCCTCTTGATTTCCCACGATTTCCAGAGTTGTTTCCTCTATCTCTTGTTCTGCCTCTGCTTTCTGTGTTCAATACACTACCCGATGTGGATGCCCCTGAGCTTTTCCTATGAATTTCCTCACTCAATATAACACCAATAACATCATCATACTTTAGGGTATTAGAACCAGAAACAGAATTACTAACAGCCATTACCAAGCCATTCCAGCTTTCTGGCAAAGAACACAAAATCAAGAGAGCCCTAACCTCTTCATCAAAAGTAATTTTAACTGAGGTTAATTGACTTGTAACTGTATTAAACTCATTCAAATGATCAGTAACTGATCCACCTTCTACCATTTTCATATTAAATAAACGCTTCATAAGAAATACCTTGTTTGAAGCTGAAGGCTTTTCATACAACTTCGCTAGGGTTTCCATCAGATCTTTAGCTGTCTTTGCTTCAGTAATATTGAATGCCACCGATTGTGCCAGGCATAGACGAATACTCCCCAGTGCCTTCCTATCCAAAATATCCCAATCCTCCTGAGACATTGATTGCTCTTTCTTGGCTACTCCCTCTAATGGTCGCCATAGATCCTTCTGATAGAGATAATCCTCCATTTGCATCTTCCATAACTGGAAGTTCTGCCCATTAAACTTATCAACCTTCAGCCTACCCTCTTCTGCCATTTCTCCCACTTAACCGAGAGACTCTCCCACTAACTCGTGAGACCTGCTTCAGAGAATAGATGAAAGAACGAATGAAATAACCTCACTCTGATACCACTTGTTAAGATTAACAAGGCAGAAATAACAATTATGTGCAAATATAACTAATATCAGAAAATAATAAACCACACAGAATAGAACACAATGGCACACAGATTTAACGTGGTTCACCCAATCCCTGGGCTACGTCCACCAACAACGAGTCCAATATTATTATTATCTAGTGATTACAACCTGATTACAATCCGTAATCCCTTACAACCCAATTCTGCCGCAAGTACTAAAATCATACTTCGTAAAAATCCCTAACCCTAAGCCATATTATACAAAATTTTCCCGCTTTAGGGTTAGAATGAGTTATAAGTAGTCGGCCCAAATAACCGAAAAAAGTAGTCGGCCTCAAAAAAATTTACAGTACTTTCCTGGATAGTACTTTCCTGATTAGTCACCACAAGCTAACACCAAGCAAGCTTTGCCTTCCAAACAAGTGGCTCCTTCAACCACCCCTAGCTATGATCTTGTCCAACATTTGCAAAAGACACCAGCACAGATATCTATCCTTGAGTTGCTTTGGTTATCCCCTTCGCATAGAGAGATTCTTGATAAAGCTCTACGTACAACATGTGTTCCCAATGACATTGATCCAGATCAATTTCAGGCTATGGTCAACCACATTTCATCTCCGCTATCTCTCTCCTTTTTTGCAGAAGATGACATATCTATTGCTCACCCACATAATCTAGCTTTACACATTGAAGTTCTAGTCTACAATACCTGAGTCCGCCGAGTCCTGATAGACAATGGTGCAGGGTTAAATATTGTTTCTTTCAATGTCATACAACAATTGGGTTTGTCAGAATTTGCTGTGGATTCCAAGAAGAAGATTACTATAAAAGCTTACGATGAAGAGGAAAGATCTTCCAAAGGTCTTGTCACACTGCCTGTCCGAGTGGGTCCTATCACAAAAGATATTAGCTTCCAAGTATTGGACATCCCACTCGCATATAACATTCTTTTGGGTCGTCCTTGGATCCATGACATGCAAGCTGTTCCTTCCACTTATCATCAGTGCGTCAAATTTCCGTACAATGGCACTGAGGTTATGATTCCTGGAGACCATACTATTGCTATCAATGCTCTTGCTGCTACTGAAAAATTTGTTCCTCATAATGAACCTTTTGTTGATCCTAGTACATCTCTAGTTGCTGCTGAGAAATCACTTAAGATGATGAGCCTTGGTATGGGTGAATATAAACTAGATTCATTTGCTTCTATACCTGTTTCTCCTAGGTCATATGGGAAACCTTCTAATACAATGAAGCCTTCCACTTCTGCTATGGTGATCTTTGATACTTTCATTCCTTCATCCATTCCTTTAGAAGAAGAAAGAGAAGAACAAGCTATTCAAGAATGGATCTATAGAGAAGATTTCAAAAATACTCCCATGCTCAGTAATTCAGACATAGATACAGATGAGTCACCGCTACACACTATGGCTCAAATGGGAGATGATCTTCCTTCTACTTCACTCCTTTGGGGAGAAGAATGTATATCTACTGATGATATGGCTGAGGCCTCTATGTCTAGAACCTATGTGCCTAAAGAATCATTGCACTATGATAGACAACGTCACAACATTGCACGACTGCTACAAAGAGGTGATCTCTCACATAATGACATGAGTATCTCTACTTCTCGGCATCTTAAGCCTCTTCCAGAAGATCCTCCCATGATAGATATGGATGTTGATGTGGTTCATACCTCTTGTAACCCACCCGACGTAGTTGATGAGTCTCGTGTAGGGTCTGATGAGTTTGTTCCCCGTATTGCCTTAGTAGACCACACTGGTTCTTCTATGACAAGTCTAGATCTAGCTACTTTTGGAGCTTACCCTATAGGCTCAACCTCTCTTGTTACCAGAGATGACATCCTTCACATAAATGCTATTGAACCAGTCACTTCATTTCATCTCACATCAACACCTGTTACTTCTTCCACCAAAGAACTAGCGACAAAAAAGATTGAATCAACAATCAAGTATCACAGTCATCAAGTCAAAAGAAAAGAGCAATGGTCGGATGGCGAAAACCACATTGTGGCGGTATCCGAACCTAAGAAAAGTAAAGATAAAAATTTGCTCAAAAATAATGACTCCAAAATAAAAGATGAGAAGTTGATTCTCTACAAACAAATGGTGCATTACTTCAAGCATGATCTCATAACTGTTATACTTCAGCCCATTCCTAAAGCTGAGAAAAGAGTTGCTAATGCCTTGGTTACTTTGATATCCATCTTACAAATGAAAAAGCATAAATCTCGCTTCAAGTTCCTGGTGGATGAATTACGCTATCCTGCTCACAAATCTTACAATCCTACCATCTTTCCATGTCTTCCACCTCATACTCCTCCATGCCATTCTTTCCGCCATCCCTTACACTTTGCCTTTATCTCTGGTGGCTTGTATAGGAAGGGTCTAGATGGAACTCTCCTTAGGTGTCTAGAAATAGAGGAGTCAGAAAAAGTACTAGCTGAAATCCACAATGGCATATGTGGATCACATTCTAATGATCCTCCACTAACTCAGACATTGCTTAGGGCTGGTTATTATTGGTCGAACTGGTTGAGACCTCCTATCATCACAGCTGTAGCATTTGGGCCTAGGGCCTATCAGTTCTCTACATCAAAGGAAGTAGATCTTTAATGCCCATTCCTGTCTGGGGCATTCCTTGTATATACTTTATGATGCTGAAAAAATTACAAAAAAAATCATATATGATGCTGAAAAAAACCTAAAAAGCATATAAAGTACTGAAAAAATGAGCATCCTAGTGAAAACCTAGCAATAGGCGCTTTGATGTCTCACCAAAAAAATCAAAAAATTCAAAAAATTCAAAAAGAAAAAAAGAAAAAGTGCCTTGGTGAAAACCTGGAAACAGGCGCCTTGGTAGCAAAAATACAAAAAAATTATAAAAAAGTCCTGAAAAAATCTATCAAGTGATGAAAACCTGGAAACAAGCGCTGCTTGAGACCCTCTGCACCTATGTCTAGCAGTCTTGCGTGGCGCTCTTTCGCTCCACTTCTCGCTTTGCCTCTCCTAGCCTGGAATTGATTCTTGTCTTAGTCTAGGGGGCATATGTTGCTTTAACTAGCTTATCTTGGGTCTCTTTGTGCGTCTGGGTTTCTTGGGCAACTTGGTTCCAATGGTGTTTTTCAACACCACCCCAATGGTGTTTTTCAACACTACCCTTGCGTCGAGTGTTTCTCAACACTTATCAGATGTCCTACCTGCAGTCTAGTATGATGCAATATTTCTCATTTGCAGATGCAATACTCAAAGTTTGACTCTATGACCTACACACACGCACTTGACTTGCTGAGATTTGTTTGAATTTATTTCTTTGCATGCTGTCTATGATGATTTCTTTGCTGAGTGGTCTCTCCCTGAGAAGTTTTCGATGATGCATAGTTAGAAGACTGAGGGTATGAGAACATGTTTTATTGCTTTTTCTGCTTGTGGGTATATTTTGTTGATCCTAACTGTCATGAGCATTTATCCTGGTCTTACTTGACACTGTGGATTGACAGGGTATTATCCTTGACTGTTTTTGTGCAAGTGCATACTTGTAGCCATCTTGACTTTCCTTGTGTCTCGATGCGAGTATAATCTTGCTATATTAAACTTAGGTAATCTCACTGTGCTAGTCATCTTGACCTACATGTCTTTGATGCCTAGGTGAGATTTCCACATTCCTATCTGATAAAGATCATATTCATATTCACATAGTTATGCTAGTGTGTATTGTATGATCTTGCGACGCTACCAATAACACTCGATGATGAATATTAGATGTCTATTGGCTTTGTAACCTTGCAAGTAAACCACTTTTCATGTAGCTTGCATTTCTTAGGTTCATGTAAGTTTAGTTTTGCATCTTGCATATAGAGAGAGCTCTCCTTTCATTTTTCATGGACTTGTTAATCAGCTGCGCTCACCTTTTGCTTCTTCCTGATCATGTCTTTCACTTCTTGTCTTTCATATCACATCATTTTCCTTTCATTTCGGGATCGAAACTGAAATCCAAGTTCACCTTGATCATCCAAATCACCTTTTCCCCCTCTTTCGCGCAGTTGGCTAACCTTTTGAGGCCTGATCCTTTGATCTTCGCTGGGGCATTCTTCACCTCTTTATCCCCATCTCTTTCAAACTTCTAGTCTTTCATTCACTTTCAAATCCCAAGTTCAAATCCCCCTCCGTGGTGTTCTGGGTTGAGGGACCGCTTGGTTCGTGCCCCGGGTCCCATGTGTGGGGCATATCTTCACTGCTTGATGGTTATTCTGTTCTCTTTCTTCGATTATGATTTCTAGTGATTTGATCATGTCTCTCTTGCTTCTGCATTCCCTCTACCCGGATTTCGCTTTTGATCCCGAGGGGGCAGACACATCATATCTTATTAGCTATCTCTTTCCTAAGTGTTCAGTACTGTCGCTACCAGGCTGACCATGCAGGATTTGCTATCTCTCTGTACTTCATTCTTTGGAGTCAGATCACTATCTTCTTGCCTTCTTGGCTACTTGCTTGCCTTCTTGGCTATTTTATTCTTTGACTGCATGTGATCCCAAATCGATCTCACATCTGTCAAAATCGCTATTGCTTGCTTTCTTGGTTGTCTGCTTGCCTTCTTGGCTGATCTATTCTTTGACTACATGTGTTCCCAGATCGATCACACATTAGTCAAAGAGGGGCAAAATGTATACACCTAAAAATGGTCACCTAGACTATTAGCCCCTTTTGCTAAATCATAAATTGCTTATTCTTAATCAAATCCTAGTTCTATCATTTATTCGATTATTTTCTATGGGCTAACCATTTTATCCTAAGTTTTTATTTATTTAAAAGGAATTTCCTCCCTCTTTAATAAATAAAAAGCCCCCACTTTTCCTCTTATCCTAAGTTGCACAAATAAAGCATTATTCTTATTTTATAAAAAGGGAAAAAGCACTTTTTGTCTCATATGGACACAAAAGTCAACTCTTATTTTCCTATTGGAGGATACTTGTGCACATGGATTGCTCCTCTTTTAAGCCCCACCGTTGATTAAATCTTTTGCCTCTTAATCTCCATGGCCCATTCCTTTTTCATTCCCTATAAAAGGAGAGCTCTCTTCCTCATTTGCACACACAATTTTTATGTTATTGTTATGCTACAGGTTTTCTAGGTCATCTTGGAGCTTTTGGAGATATTCTTGCATCTAGGGTTTGAAGATTTGGAGCATTGTTGGCATTCATCTTGGATCTTCATCAACACTCTATCTTCTTGTCTTCATTCTTGCATCATCATGGCTTTCTTGCTTCATAGTTAGATTTCATTTCTTGCATAGTAGTTTCATTTTCATGGCATTCTTAGTTTAGATTTCCTTTTATGCAATAGATTAACTTGCATTGTCATATAGATTTGCTTTGCATTGCATTTCATTCTTGATTCTTGAGGATATTGGCATTTTTGCCCTTGTCTTCATTGAATCTCTCATTGCATGGTTTACTAGCAAGGTTATAGGCTAAATAGCTCTAGCTGAGAGCATTCTTAAAAGCCCTTGCACTCCATGCCTAGGGAGCTATGGATCGATTTGTGAGGGCTCATTCTTGAGTTTCCTTGCATGTAATGATCTATAGAAGTGTGACACATTTATAGCACACAGTAGCTCCTTCAAAATAAGATATAAAAGAGAGGAGAGTTCATTTGAAAAAATGAAAAAAAAGGAGGGAGTTAAAGAAGGATTAATGGAAGAGGAAAGGAATGTGAAGAAAATAAGGAAGTTACCTTTTCAAAAGGTAGCAATGATGAAAGGATGTGACTCTTTGAAATTGTTTTAATTATGAATGGTTATGACTCTTCAAAAATAGTTGTACTTATGTAATGTTGTGACTTTCTGAAAGGATTATGATTATGAAGGGTTGTGACTTTTTGGAAGGGTTTTAATTATGAAGGGTTGTGAATTTTCAAAAGGATTGTGATTATGAAAGGTTACAAATTTTGGAAAGGATTGTGATTATGAAGGGTTAAGACTTTCAGAAAGGATTGTGATTATGAAGAGTTGTGACTTTTCAAAAGGATTGTGATTATGAAGTGTTGTGACTTTTGGAAAGAGGGTCAATTATGAAGGGTCACAACTCCTCCCGAATTTGATGAAAAGGTGTGACCTATCAATCATATAGGTAGACAAACACAATCTATTAAGATCATGTGCAATTCATCTATTCTTGAAATCAACCAATACATGATTATAACATGAAACTAGGATAAGTGATATGAAGGGGACATTACAAGTGGTATCAGAGCATGATCCTGCCATCTTGCAGGGTAAAGATAAAATGAGGATAATCTAAAAGGAGGAATGGAATAGGTCATCTTATAAAAGGAATAAAAAAGAAGTTGCAAACAAGACACATACCGTTGAGTACTAGCAGTGTATCACATATGTTTTGCAAGACATAGGTATGCATACATGTGCAATATTAAGGTTGAGTCTCAATTATTATTTATGTTTAATGTCAAGAGAATGTCATTGGAAATGATGAAACATTTCTAAAGACATTATGTGGAAAGAATATATATATATATATATATATATATATATAGGGGAGGGGGTGAATCAGTTAATCACTATCCCAATATAAAATGTATAATCCAAAAACAAATACTTCAATTTCTGCTGCTCAGTAACTTAAAATACTTTCACTGTCTGTGCATTTACCAATTATCAGTCTAAAACTTATAGCAGTTACCGATCAAATCAAATATGAAACATGTAAATATGACATCAAAATAAACATCACAATCAACACATAACATGAGATTTAACGTGGAAACCCTGTGAAGGGAAAAACCACCTGGGACCGACAACCCAAAATATTCACTCTTCTGAAGTGAGGTCGGTGAAGACCCAACCCTGTTAAAGGTTACAAACACACTTTTAGGTGTGACCTTGTTAGAGGATTTAAGACCAATCGTTATCGTCCAACCAATAGTCACTCTAGGGTTGACAAGATAACAATGCTCATTCTATGAATGATACATAATAAGACTTTCTTAGTCCACTCGGTTAAGAGATTCGACTATGTACAATGGTTAAATATGTAATAGTAGGTGATCTAACTTAATACAACTTCAATTGCAAATTACAGATCAATGTTCAGCTCATAAAAATCTTTCTGATCAATAAATCAATTATGTTTCAAACACTATTCAACATACTGTCTGTCGGTAATCACTCTATGTCTCTCGGTAATGCTCTGTAGTAGGGTTCTCTATAACCAGTATGATCAGAATGCATGAAAACTTGTTCACGCGATGATTTTGCAGTTTCCTTCTCTTCCGGCATCACACTCGATGTGAAATCTCCAGTCTCTTATATAGACATGTAAACTATTTTCTTTTGCTCCATTAGATTTTGCCACTTAATCATATTCATTGATTTTTCTTCTTAAACATACCTCAACACTTGTGTCAATAACACGTTTGATTCACATCCTTTAGATCTTTCTTGAATTTTGTCAGCCGTCGATCTGTGCAAGAAACTTTATCTGTTACTTCAAATTCATAAACTTGCCAGCTCATTAATCTTATCAGCTAAACTAGTCATTTAGTTCATTCTGTTCTTCTCGGTTAACAAAGAAATGCGTCGGTGAACACAAGCTCGGTTAACACTATGCTCAGTATACACTACACTCTGTCAGTGTATACTAAATTGCTTCATCAACCGAAAACACTACTTTGTGTCTTTCAACTCTTTTCCTCATCATAGATGAATGAAACATAATCAAGTCAATAACATGAAGTCATAGACTCATCAAAAAGTTACTCAATATATTCCTTATCCTCATCTATCATATCCATCTTCCTTATGTCTTCATCTCTTTCACTCCTTCACTACACATGTATTGGTATAGTAACTTAGAAGATAAGTACTGTCAAACTAGTTGACATCAATGACAACATAAAATTGATTTAATCATATTACATATCTAATCAATGTGCTCAGTGATCTTAAATCATAGTTTCTTCAATCGGGTTCTAAATCAGTTGTAGTTCATCAATCTCTCCCTTTGGCATTAATGGCAACTCAAGAAATATGAAATATACCATACACATACCAAGCATGTATTCTACAACTCTGTGAACAAATGTTGTACAAGCTCTCCCTAGCTTAATATGTTTAATCACTACGTTACTCAACAACATTGCAAAATGCAGCTTTGTCAATTTGCAAATATCATCTTTTTAGCTCTTGGATTCCTTCTTCTATTCTTAGTAACTAATCTTCAATGCTCTCCCTTAGATAGTTCTCATCGGTGCATATTCAGATTATCTCTCCCTTTGTTTCATATTGTTTATCTCTCCCTTTGATAACAATGCCAAAGAAATAAATAAACAAACAACTCTGTCTGTGTGATCAGTCTTTATACTACTGAAGAGCTCTATTGTTCGGTGCATACTCTGTATCTCTGTATACTGATATGCCAATCTGTTCTAGTACCTTTCACAGCTTTAGACATGATCCAAAGTGTGAACTATGCTGCATCAACATGTATGATCTTCTGATAAGATTAGGCTGATGCAACATCTGAATCACCTTAGTGATCGATAGACAGGGGACAGACCCCAAGTCTAGTCCTCAAATACTCAAATTTGTCCTTCGATAGAGCTTTTGTAAATATATCTGCAAGTTGTTCTTTTGATGTCACAAACTCTAGCTTAAATTTCTTCTCTTGTACTTGTTCTCTCAAGTAGTGATACTTTATTGATCTATGCTTCGTTTTAGAATGCATCACTGGATTCTTTGAAATATTAATTGCACTGTTGTTATCACAGAATATAATCACCGGCTCAGTGATTATCTCATTCATACCTTCCAGAACTTGTTTGATATATGCAATGTTTGAACAGTTTGTAGCAGCAGCAACAACATACTCTGCTTCGGCTGTAGACTAAGAAATGCAAGCTTGCTTCTTACTTGTCTAGGTAACAAGTCTTTCACCAAAGAAGAATGCTCCTCCGGTGGTGCTTTTTCTGTCATCCACATTTCCAGCCCAATCAGCGTCGGTATAGACTTTGAGTTCAAACTGGCCTTCCTTGGGATACCATAATCCATAGTCCTCTATTTTCTTCAAGTATCTTAAGATTCTTTAGTAGCAATCATGTGTGATTCTCTAGGATTAGCAGAAATCTAGCAACTATTCCCACAACATGTTCTATGTCTGGTCTACTATGAACTACATACATTAGCTTACCAATCATTGATCGGTACAATGTCTGGTTTACCTCAGTAGTTTCATCTTCCTTAGTCAATTTGCAACCAATAGCCATCGGTGTTCCCATAGGTTTAACATCTTCCATGCCAAATGTTTTCAATACTTCTTTTATGTATTTAGACTGTGTGATGAATATCCCATCACTCTATTGAATCACTTGTAGTCTAAGAAAGAACTTAATCTCTCTGAACATAGATATTTCAAACTCATTCCTCATGTCATCAGAAAAGGCTTTACATATTTGATCTTGACCTCCAAATATGATATCATCCACAAAAATTTTAGAAATAAGAATTGTATCATTAGTATCTCCTTTCATATACAGATTATTGTTTTCACTTGTTCTTACAAATCCTATACTTAACAGATAAGTATGTAGCCTCTCATACCAGGCTCTCGGTGCTTGCTTCAAGCCATATAAAGCTTTATGCAGTCTACATACCATATCTTTCTTTTTTAGATCAACAAACCCTTCAGGTTGTTCTATGTAGACTTCTTCTTCAAGCATTCCATTCAGAAACACTGACTTGACATCCATTTGATATACCTTGCATTTCTTGTATGTAGCATATGCAAATAGCATTCTGACTCCTTCCAATCTAGCAACAAGTGCAAAGGTTTCACCATAGTCTATGCCTTCCTCTTGTGCATATCCTTTGCATACCAATCTAGCTTTATTTCTTGTCACTTCTCCATTCTCATTCTGCTTGTTCCTAAATATCCACTTAGTACCAATAACATTCTTATCTTTAGGTCGGGATACTAAGGTCCAGGTTTTTTTCTTTTCTATTTGCTCTATTTCTTCTTGCATTGCATTAACCCATTCATCATTCTCTAATGCAACTTTTACATTTTTCAACTCATAATCACAAACTAGACATGTACCTTGTCTTTCTTTTCTCCTTTTTTCCATGCCAGCTTGCTTGTCTCCAATGATTTGTGATTCAGGATGGTGTCTTTTGACAAAAATCACCAGCAGCCTATCTCTCCTTTCCTGTTCATCCTGTGCAGATTCATTTGCTTGCTTGGTAGGGCCATTCTGCTCGTCGGTTTCTCTTTCATGTTGTTCGGTATTGCTTTCTTGCTGACCAGTTATCACAGGTTGAGGCTTCGGTAGATACTCTGGTTGTTCAATGTAAGTGAATCTACCATAGTCTTCCGGTTCCTTTATACTTTCATCTATGTTCTTTTCATCAAACTCATCAACACGGACGTTAGTGCTTTCAATCATTTTGTTAGTAGTTTTATTCAGACATTTATATGCTTTGCTTTTACTAGAATATCCTAGGAATACCCCTTCATCACCTTTTGAATCAAATTTTCCATTTCTCTCATCTTTCAGATTAAAACATTTTCTTCCAAAAATTCTAAAATAACTTACAGTAGGTTTGTGTCCAAACCACAACAAATAGGGTGTCTTGTTGGTGTCCTTCAATTGCACTCAGTTAAGCACATAAACTGCTGTACTGACAGCTTCCCTCCAGTATGTATGAGCAATATTCTTTTGCAACATCAATGTCCTAGCATAGTCAACTATTGACCTGTTCCTTCTTTCAGCAATCCCATTCTCTTGAGGTGTCCTTGATGCAGAGGCCTGTCTTTTGATACCATGATCATTACATAAGTAAGTAAATTCATCAGAGATAAATTCACCTCATCTATCAGATCTTAGGCATTTCAATTCCTTTCCGGTCTCTTTTTCTACCTTAGCCTTATACCACTTAAACATCTTAAATGCTTCAGATTTTTCTTTTAAGAACATAATGGTCATCAATCTAGTATAGTCATCAACAAAAAGAATAAAGTATTTATCACCATAGTAACTCTGAGTTCTCATAGGACCACATAGGTTGGTATGAACCAACTTAAGTATCTTCTTTGTTGAGTAATCCTTACTTTTGGAACTAGATTTAGTCATCTTACATTTCTGGCATTCATGACACATAACATGATCCAGTTTTGACAAGTTAGGCAACCCTCTAACTCTTTTCCTTTTGCTGATCTTAATCATGTTATCAAAGTTCACATGGCATAACCTTTTATGCCACAACCATGCATCTTCATTTTTCATCATCAAGCAAGAAGACTCATCAGTATCAAGATAAAATAGGTTACCTCTTGATTGTGCTCCAGTTCCAACTAGTCTTCCACCATCATCAAAGATTTTCACTTTCTTTCTCTCAAAAGCAACTCGGTGACCTGAATTATTCAGTTGTGCCACACTTAACAAGTTATAGTTCAATCGATCTACCCAATAAGCATTATCACATTTTATCATGTCATTTATCATTAAGGTTCCTTTACCTCTTACCATACAGGGTGTTTCATTACCCATCTTAACTGAACCTCCATTGTATTCTTCAAGTACATCAAACTTCTCCTCATCACCTGTCATGTGATGTGTACAGCCACTGTCTATGATCCATGTATTATTTTTGTTAACTTTAAAGATCAGTGTTGTTTCTTCATGCTTTTCTTCTTCTTCCTTTGAGTCATCTTTCATAGCAACAATTACAACTTCTACATCATCATCATAATTAAATTCAGATTCATTATCTTCAGCTATGAAACATACCTTTTTCCCTTTGCCATTGCTATCTCGGTTGTCTCTGTTGTGTCGGTAGCCTCTGTTGAATCTTCTCCCATAGCTTCCTTCAGATCGATCTTTGGTTCTATCATCATCTTTCTTATGTGGACATCTAGCAGTGATGTGGCCAACCTCTTTACAATTAAAGCATGCCAAAGGTAGCTTGTCTCTATACCTTCCTTTACCTTTGGGTAATCTTCTGGCCATAAGAGCTTCAAGTTCATCAAGCTCGTCATCGGTATTACTATCACTATCATTTTTATTACTCCTGCTAGACTTACTAATCTTTAGAGAAGACATGAAAGCAGATTCCACAGATGGTACAACAATGTTATCAAAATTATTTAACTCAAAGGTTGTAAGCTTACCAATTAGATTGTCAAGTGTAAGTACATTAGTAGATGAAGACCTGGTCTCATGGATAGTAGATATTCTGATTGCGTAAACTGGCAATAAGGTTTTGAGTACTTTGCTAACAACCGTTTCTTCACTAATTTGTCTGTTAGATGCTCTAATAGCATGTACTACTTCTTTCAGTCTATTCATATATTGCACAATATTCTCACCTTCTTTCATCTTCATATCATCAAATCGGCCTCTTAGGCTTTCTGCTCTGGCTCTTTTAACATGCACATCTCCACTGTAAACTTGAGAAAGTTTATCCCACATGGCTTTTGCAGTAGTGCAACATTTGATATCTTCAAATTCAGCATTGGTGTAGGCAACAACAAGTTCCATCATAGTAACATTGTGTTCATGGCTTTCTTTCAGTTGATGAAGTGTCAGAGGACCTGGTGTCAGTTCTATATAACCATTCTCTATCAATTCTAGTGCAACATTCCCAATTCCAGATATGTGCAACTTCATTTGGCTCTGCCATACTGCAAAGTTCTCTTTGCTCATCTTTGGCACTTCCCTCTTATACATTTTGAGATCTTTTTACTAAAGTCCTTAAAAATCTGTTCAAAGCAACCAACGCTCTGATACCAATTTTTAGAATAACTGAGAGGGGGGTGAATTAGTTAATCACTATCCCAATATAAAATGTATAATCCAAAAAAAAATACTTCAATTTCTACTACTCGGTAACTTAAAATACTTTCACTGTCTATGCATTTACCGATTATCATTCTAAAACTTATAGCAATTACTGATCAAATCAAATATGAAACATGTAAATATGACATCAAAACAAACATCACAATCAACACATAACACAAGAGATTTAACGTGGAAACCCTGTAAAGGGATAAACCACCTGGGACTGGCAACCCAAAATATTCACTCTTCTAAAGTGAGGTCGGTGAAGACCCAACCTTGTTAAAGGTTACAAACACACTTTTAGGTGTGACCTTGTTAGAGGATTTAAGACCAACCGTTATCATCCAACCAATAGTCACTCTGGCTTTGACAGGATAACAATGCTCATTCTATGAATGATACATAATAAGACTTTCTTAGTCCACTCGGTTAAGAGATTCGACTATGTACAATGGTTAAATATGTAATAGTAGGTGATCTGACTTAATACAACTTCAATTGCAAATTATAGATCAATGTTCAGCTCATACAAATCTTTCTGATCAATAAATCAATTCTGTTTCAAACACTGTTCAACTTACTGTCTATTGGTAATCACTCTATGTCACTTGGTAATGCTCTGTAGTAGGGTTCTCTTTAACCAGCATGATTAGAATGCATGAAAACTTGTTCACACGATGATTCTACAGTTTTCTTCTTTTTCGGCATCACACTCAATGTGAAATCTCTAGTCTCTTATATAGATATGTAAACCATTTTCTTCTGCTCCATCAGATTTTGCCGCTTAATCATATTCATTGATTTTGCCTCTTAAACATACCTCGACACTTGTGTCAATAACATGTTCAATTCACATCCTTTAGATCTTTCTTGAATTTTGTCAGTCGTCGATCTGTGTAACAAAATTTATCTGTTACCTTGAATTCATACACTTGCCAACTCATCAATCTTATCAGCTAAACTAGTCATTTAGTTCATTCTGTTCTTCTTGGTTAACAAAGAAATGCATTGGTGAACACAAGCTTGGTTAACACTATGCTCGGTATACACTCCACTCCGTTGGTGTATACTAAATTGCTTCATCAACCGACAACACTGCTTTGTGTCTTTCAGCTCTTTTCCTCATCATAGATGAATGAAACATAATCAAGTCAATAACATGAAGTCATAGACTCATCAACAAGTTACTCAATGTATTCCTTATCCTCATTTGTCATATCCATCTTCCTCATGCAGATATTTATGTTCTTCATCTCTTTCACTCCTTCACTACATATGTATCGATATAGTTACAAGATAAGTACTATCAAACTAGTTGACATCAATGACAACATAATACTGATTTAATCATATTACATATCTAATCCATCTGCTCGGTGATCTTAAATCACAGTTTCTTCAATCAGGTTCTAAATCAGTTGTAGTTCATCAATATATATATATATATATATATATATATATATATATATATATGGGTGAACCCATAGTAGTGGCTTACACTTTTTTGCCTGAACAGACACTGAACTCTACATTTTGAAAAATAAAATCAAATTTAGATGCATATTGTTGTTAAACCATTTGATATCAAAAGATGAAGTAAATTAGAGTCTTTAGGATTTTCTGTCTAGATTATATATATATATATATATATATATATATATATATATATATATATATATATATATATATATATATATATATATATATATATATATATATATATATATATATATATATATATAGACACACACACACACACACATATAATTGATTTGAATGGTTTTTTTTTCTCCCACGAAAACTGATACGTTGTTGAAAATGTCATTTTCAAAGAGTTACATTATTTTCATAGAGCATAATTTTTTTTATAAAATAGATATCAATGTGATTCTTTCAAATTTAGTTTTGTAACATCCATATGGAGGGCATGCAATTGGTTTAATGACATTATCATGATTATTGCATATTTTATTTCTGTGCAGAGCAAACCTAACCTATTTGGAATAGGCGTAGACATTCAAACATTAGTTAATCAAAGTCTAATAGTATATTCCTAAACATATAGAGAAAAATATTCGCAAAGACATTCAAATAGAACCAAAACGGCAGCACCCTGTCACCGTTTGATTTGTTCTTGATTTAGGGATGTGGGTGTGCTCTCAAAATACTTGGAGAAAATCCCTAATGCAGATTAGGGAGGATAGGATGGATTAGGGACCATAAGAACCCCATAGTGGCACAATATCAGGTATAGTTCACTTGATTTTCCCCTAAGGTCTTAAGGATCCTAATGAAGATGAAATGCAAACTGATGCAAAAATGATTAATCTAGAGTTGATTTTAATCCAAATGAAACATGATATGATGAAATACAAAGCATAAAAATGAAGAAAACTAAGTTAATCTATGTGTATCTAAGCTATGGTGTGATTTAAGAAAACTTGGAAATGAGTTAATCTAAAAAATATGCTAAAGCTTAAGATGATTTAGAATTAAACCAGCATTATAACACTACTATGAAATGATTATGTGAATTGGTTATTTTCTCTAAGAAGTGAGGGTATTTATAGGATTTGAGGAAGGGCTTGGGTTAGGAAGTGGAGTTAGGGTTAAAGTGAGGGTTTGGGGTAGAGTCTGAGGTATGGTTAGGGGTAAGGTTAGAAGGATGAGGGTTAAGGGTTGCTCACACATGTGTGAGCAACACTAGGGAAGTGTGCCTAGGGAACACAGGTGTAAGAGAAGATATGGGCTTCATTATGAGGTTGTAAGAGGCCTTAAAGAGTGTGTAAGAGGCTATTAATGAGTCTATAATTCTCATTAATGAAGGGGTTTGACCAAAAGTCAAAGAAGATTGGTTTAGGCTAAAAAATGTAGGAATCACCTCCTAAGTTGGTTTAGGAAGGGTTTAGGAAAGTTTAGGAAAGTCTAGGAAAGTCTAGAAGATTCTAGGGTTTTAGGGATTAAATAAATATTTCATTTATTTAGGGAATGTGACATCATTTATCAAATAATGATTCAATGAATGGGGGAAAATCACTCAAATTTGATTTAAATGGTTTGGGGAGGGATTCTTTAATTAAATGTGTTTAACTAAAATAGGAGGAATTAATAGTATAAAAATAAATTAATTAATAAATGATGATGTCATCAGGGTTTTTTGGAAAAAATTTATTTACCAATAATTTTTAGGTGTCAACATTTTGCCCCTCTTTGATGTGATGCCACAAGTGGCATAGCATTAAAGACAAGAAAATAAGATGCCTTGGGCTAGAATTTAGAGAATAAGGGGTTGTGCCCCCTCGAGAAAATAACACAAAGAGGAAATGTTGTAGAATTTTCTAAAAAGAACACAGAAATGAAGAAAAGGATGAAGGAAGAAGGGAAAAGGATGGATGAAGAAGGGAGGATAAGCAACCAAAATTCCAAGAGAAAAGATGGATGAATGCAATATGAGGTGAAATGGAGGATGCAGGATGCAACTACATGAAAGATGCAAGATGCAAGTTTAATCTATATGATGCAGGATGAGGGGGAATTGGGGAGCTCCTAGTGTAATTGTGGAGAGCACAACCTAGTTTGATATAAGAACCTTAGAGAACTGCCAAGGATACTGGGATCACAAGGCCTTGTCACCAGCATTGCATAGTATTGACGCTAAAAAGACACACAAGGGTGCCCCAACATCACACATGAACCTAAGAGGAAGCATTGTAGAAATGATGCTAGAGAAACCACAAACAAATGACATTTCCCAAGTGCACCATGTAACCCAAAAGATCGCATGTGAACCATGCAAGGGTCATGTCCGACTAACTCACATGCATAAGCAAAAGATCAAAAAAAGACTATGCCCCACATTGTCCTCATTCGCAGCACACCATGATATAAAGGATCATGTCAACTTTGAGGAGAGGAACAACGAGAAGCCGTAAAAGATTAACAAGATCCAAAGGAAAAAATCCAAGACCAAAATGATAACTCCAAAAGACATCCTTTTCCAAGGAGAGAGATTGATTTGATTGATGGGGGGAAGATTTGGTCTAAACGTGAAGAAGGATACATCAACATAGACCTGGTTTGATTGGTGGAAGATTAGGTCGGATAGGAGGAAGGATACATTCTCAAGGACCCACTGATTGATGAGCAGAATGGGTGTTGTTCGCTAGCAAATGATGGATCAAGGATAATTGTTGTGATCAAGAATAGTCAAAAAAAGATATTGCTAAAGTACGAGGCTAGGTGGGACAAGATATTTGATCAAATTCTATTGCAAGACTAATGAGGATATGTACAACAAGACGCGATGATATGTACAATGGATGGGAAATATTTATAGTGAATATGTATAAGCTTTTCTCTTCAATGAATATCCAAGAAATATACCTTCATCACTTCTAGGATCAAACTTTCCAATGTCATCATCTCTCTTAATATAATATTTGCTTCCAAAAATTCTAAAATAGTTAACTGATGGTGCATGTCCAAATCATAGTTCATAGGGTGTCTTGTCTGTGCAGTCTGCTCTGATTTGTACTATGTTCATTCTATACACTGTTGTGTTCACTGCTTCTCTCCAGAATATCTTTGCCAAGTCATTCTCAAATAACATAGCTCTTGCTGCTTCATTTATTGATCTGTTCCTCCTTTCTACAATACCATTTTGTTCAGGTGTCCTATGGGCTAAAAATTGTCTCTTAATACCATTCACTTCACAAAAAATGTTAAATTCTTTTGAAGTAAATTATCCACCTCTATCTTATCTCAAACATTTAATCTTCATTCCAGATTCATTCTCAACTTTGTTCTTAATGATCTTAAACTTATCAAATGCTTCAGATTTTTCTTTAAGAAATGCAATCGACATCATTCTTGTAAAATAATCAACAAGAATCATAAAGTACCTTTCTCCATAGAATACTCTAGTCCTTGTAGGACCGCTTAAATCAGTATGAAAAATCTCCAACTTCTCTTCTGTTGTAAACTTCTTCCTAGGAAATGAGTTTCTCTTTTGTTTAGCCATCATACATTCCTTGCAAATCATGTTAGTAGGTTTCACAATTTTAGGCAAATCTCTTACTGCAAGTGTAGTACTCACTTTCACAATGTTATCAAAATCTCTTATGACAAAATCTTCTGTGCCATAACCAACTATCATCAATCTTAGTAATCAAACATGTCATCTCAGTAGGATTCAATTGAAATACATTACCTCTGGTTCTAGATCCAGTACCAATCAAATTACCATCTCTGTCTTTTATCACACAAGTTTTCTTAGTAAACCAACTTGATATCCCTTATCAACTAACTGTCCAACACTCAAAAGATTATGTTTCAAACCATCCACAAAGTAAACATCATCAATATTAGTCTTTCCATCAAGAGTAATAGATCATATACCTTTAATCAAACAAGGTGCATTGTTTCCAACTCTAACAATTCCTCCATCATAATTGCTAAACTTTATGAAATTTTTCATGTCTCCAGTCATATGATGTGAACAACCACTATCTATAATCCAATCAACTTTCTTTTCTACTTAGGAAACTAAAGCCTTTTCTTCCTTAATTTTAGTTTCAGGATTTTCTTCTTTAATTTCTACAAATCCTATATCATCATTATTCTCGGTATCACTTTCACTTAAAGTTTTTTCTAAACTAGCTTCAAGTTCTTCATGATTTGCATAATAACATTCTTTAGATCTTCTAGGCTTAAAATTGTTTCTATACTTCTTAACACTCTTAGGATATTTAGATGCAAAATGACCATATTCTTGACAAGTCCAACATTTAAAAAATTTCTTACTGTCTGGTTCTCTCTTCACAAGCAAGGCAATACCTTCTTCAATCTTCCTGTCTTCTTCATTTCTAGATCTTCTGCTGCTACTATAATCTCCACTCACACTTATGCTTCTTGAAAAAGTAGGATGAACAGTAAGAGCACTAGATGTTGTATCCATTCTAGGTAAGTCTCCTGATAGCCTCAGGTTCATCTCTACTACTTCCAATCTTCCAAGAAGAGTCTCTCTGGTGAATTTCATAGTACAAGGTATAAATTTTTCAATCATCTGTGTTGTCTACTTGAATGCAGGAGTCAATGTCCTCAGAATTTTTCATATCACCTCATTCTCTATCTTTGTTCCTCCATAAGATTTTATACCTGCAACAATCTCTGACATTCTACCAATATAGCTTCTAACAGATTCATCTTCCATCATTCTTGTATCTTCAAATGCACATATCCAATTATGTAATCTAACTTTCTTAGCATGTTCATCACCTTCAAAAGTAGACTGTAAAGCTAACCAAATTTCATGAGATGTCTTTAGATATTTTACCTGACTGTACTCATTCTCCGGAAGGGCTAAAAAGAGTGCTTCTCTAGCAAGTATGTTACACATGAATAGATCTCTTTCCTCATTAGTACAATCTTAAATCTTATCCTCATTAATGATAGTCTTCTCATTCTGTGTGATTAACCAATACCTAGTCCTAAACAAAGTAGGTGTGTCTTCATCTTTTCTTTCCAGCTGTCAAAATTTACTCCATCAAACTTAGGGCTTTCTTTCTTGAAATTTTCCATGGATCTCCTTAAGCTGTTAAACTTTTCTTTCAAGGACCTGGTGCCCTGATACCAATTGTTAGAAAGTAAAGTCCACCAAGATAACTAAGAGGGAGGGGGGTTGAATCATTTATCAGATAAATACAACTTTTATCAACCTTAATAGATTTTAACCATGTAAGCAATGTAATCAACAACCATAGAAAGATATACATGCACAATAACACAATGACACAAGATATGTTGACTAGGGAACCTCTTGATCAAAGAGTAAACCCTGGTGGGAATGATGCCCACAAGAGATGCACTAATATGAAATTTCCTTGTGAGAGGATGGACTTTATTAGGAGTCTTACGAAATACATTTAGTACATATCAATCCCTATTAGGAGATTTTGAATCCCTATTAAAAGATTCTAACTCTGTTAAGAGTTATAGAAGACAAAAGGACCCACTGCCCAAACAGCTTCAGGGTAAGATCAATGAACTCACTGTCCAATTGATCTTTGTATTACTCAATATAATAATACCAAAACATTACTAATCTCAATAATTCAATACTCCTTTGACTTTTCCAAACCACACCAACTGCTTCTTCAGATCTCAATACCAGATCTCAGTACTTCGCATATCCTCCTTCAACAATTTCACTTTCACAATTTCTTCATACACTCTTACATTCATTACACTACACATTATAGCAAGGAATGCATTCCTTCCTTTATACCACACTCAAGTAATTACAAATGAGTCGGCATACAAATTACAAAATAAAAGTTTCCACACGTTACATCAAAATTACACAAAACTGTCAGCTTCCAATCAATATAATTCTTCACTCGTGCGACTGTGGATCTTGTGCTATCATCCACATCACTATCAACATGTCTTCAACTACTGTCTAACTGCGCATAACCAGATTCCATCCCGATTAGGAGATATCATCCGATTTCCACAAACTGCTACTTAGGAACACTGCCTAAATACTGCTTCCACTGATTTGCTCATAACTTCCATGAATAAATGAATTACTATCTACACTCTTAACCATGATCTTATAACACATCATAGAATAAGTCCTCAACTGTGCATAGCTTCATCTTCAATATCCTAAGTGCGCTTACTCAAACACTATCTGCTTCTTTGCTATTCTTTAGTAGATCACTGTGTTGACATCAATGACAATCACAATCATGAATGCAACAAAAAATGCTACAGAATGACTACTAATACTCTCCCATAGGATATATTCAGCATTCATTCCTAACATGGTGTGGGTAGCTGATAGGCTCTGGAACCAAAGCATTTTGTGATGATATAGGGGCCCAGCTAGGTAGGCTCAAACTTTCCCTTTTTATCTTGAGGTGCTTGCACTTTTTGATTTTCATTTAGGACCATGTCGCCTACTTGGAATTTTCATGGATGGAGTTTCTTTTTATAACTCCTTTTGATTCAATTCTAGTATGCAACCGGATGATCATATGCTTGTTGTCTCTTTTCATCTAACAGGTCTAGTTGTGTGAGGCGTGCCACACAATAGTCTTCATCTATGGTATAGTTCTTCATGGAGACACGCAATGATGGGAGCTCAACCTCGATGGGTCGAATGACTTCAGCACCATATACAAGGGAATATGGGGTGGTACATGTGGGAGTGCAATAAGAAGTATGATAGGCCCAAAGGGCAGGATTTATTTGGAGGTAGCAGTCATGACCAGAATCATTGACAACCTTCTTGAGGATTTTCAGGATGGTTTAGTTGGTTACCTCAGCTTGGTCATTTCCTTGAGGGAAGTATGGACTGGAGAAACAATGGCAGATGTGGATTCTGGCACATAGATCACCCACATGTTGGTTTTCAAAAGGTGTGCCATGGTCTATGAAGATTGTAGATGGTATGTCGAAGTGGAAATAATGTGGTATAAGATGAACTTGGATATCTAGATGCCAGTAGTGAGCGTGAGCAAAATTGCTTCAACCCACTTTGTGAAGTACTATGTGGTATGATGTATTTATGTCCATCTAAGGAAAGGGGAGTGATTAACCCAACGAGGTAGAAGCCCAACATGAAAATGGCCAAGGTGGCGCAATGGGTTGCAAATCTTGAGCTAGCACATGAATTAGATTTGCATGCTGCTAACATGGTAGATATTTCTTGACAAATTCACAAGCGTCATATTCCATTGTAGGCCAATAATACCCAACTTGAAGCAACTACTTTTCTAGGACCATGCCACTCGTGTGGGCACCACAAAGTCTAGTGTGGACCTCTTGTAAAGCTAGGATGGCCTCATTTGAATCTAAACACCTAGAGAGGATGTTATGATATCCTTAATGATAAAGGGTGTTTGCTACAAGAGTGTAGCAGGAAGCCCTATGAATTAAGTTTTATCCTTGGTTGTTGGTGAGATGGGGAGATATGATACCATTTTTTAGATATGCATGGATGTCATGGTACCATGGGGACTGAGGACCAACCAAGACACACCATTTTTTTATTGGTGTTCTCATAAGCAGTCGTGTGTAGCTAATCAACTAAGAATTCATATTGCATTGAGGCATGAGGGATTTCCAATAAGGATCCAATGGTTTCCATTGTGTCAACCCCTTTATTCTGAAGTCTCGATATCTGTGTGAACTGTAGAGTCAGGAAATGCTCTTTTAGTCTGTCCACCAGTTCTTTGTAAGGTACTAGCTTGTCGTCCTTCATCTGAAATTCATCTAGGACTTGCTTGATAATCAGTTGCAAGTCTCCAAACACTTGCAATTCTATTGTGTTCTACTAGATGGTTGTTTTGAGACCTGAGATGAGTGCCTCATACTCTACAATGTTATTAGTACATGGGAATCCCAATTTGAATGATTTTAGAATATATTCACCTTGAGGTGTGATGAATAGGATTCCTACCCTTGATCCATGTGATGTGTAGGAGTCATCGAAGTATAGCTTCCATATTGGTTGTTCTTCAATCATACATAGGTGTTCATTAGGGAATTCCATGATTAGTGGATATGAATCCACCAAAGGTGCTTCTGCTAGCTAATCGACAATTACTTGCCCTTTGATTACCTTCTGATCTATGTACTAGATGTCAAACTCACTGAGTAGCATGACCCATTTTTCCATATGGCCTGTGAAATTCATCCTTGATAATAGCTACTTGAGAGGGTCTACATTTGAGATGAGCTTGATTGTGTGGTTAAGCATGTAATGTATGAGATTTTGAGTGGCGAAGACCATTGCAAGGAATTCTTTCTCCATTGATGAATAATTGAGCTCATAGCCGAAAAGAGTTTGACTGATGTAATAAATGGCTCTCTCTTTGTTGTTGTCATCATGTTGTGCTAATAATGCTCCTAGTGTTACAGTGGTCACCAAGATGTATAGTAAGAGAGGGCATCCTGAAACTGGTGGTACAAGGATGAGAGAATTAGCTAGATATTCCTTGAGTTTCTCAAATCTTCTTTGACAAATGGGATCCCATTTGAAGAGCTTGTAACCTTGCGTAGCAAATGCGTGAAAGGTTGGCACTTTTCTGCTAGTTGTGAGATACATCGACACACTGATTGGAGCTTTCCTTGTAGGCTCCTGAGCTACTTTAGCATTCTAGGAGGAGGCATTTTTGAAATGCCTTTGACTTTTTTGGGGTCAATCTCTATGCCACACCGTGATACTATGAATCCTAGAAGTTTTCCAGATGTTAAACCAAAGACACACTTCTTTGGATTCAGCTTCAAACCATAATGATGCAGATGATCGAATATGCTTTCAAGGATGTCTAGGTGTTCACCTCATATCTTAGATTTTGCAAAAATATCATCCACGTAGTCTTCCAAGATTTTATGTATCATATCATGGAATATGGTTGTCATTGCTCTCTTATATGTGGCTTCTTTATTCTTCAAACCAAATGGCATCATGTTGTGATGCAGGAGCATCCTGGGTGTAAGAGCAATCTTGCATCACCCAAAAATATTTCTCGTTTCTTTTCAATAAGGGCTATCTTGTGCAGAGCTGCTATTTATAGAAACTTGCTATTTTTAGTAAGTTCGTCATATGATCTCAGAGTGTTCTGATTTCACATGTGGAGGTTCATCTCAGTCATATTAGCCTGTCTGTAAAGTTTCATGGCTAGATCAGGTCTAGTTTTGAAGATATTGAAGATTTTCCGTATTGGAAACAGGGTACACAAACTTTGAACTTAGTTTTGAAGGCTTTAGAGGCCCCGGATGAGGTTGAAATTTCGGTTGAATAAAGCTTGCTTGATTCAAGTATTGTAGAGCTCCTCGCGCCCTTTTCAAATTGGAGTCATAATAGTCAATCGGGTCAACGGGTGATGACTTATGGTCTCCGAAAGTCGGGCCACCTGAAATGGAAGAAAATAAATTTTCTTCAAAATTTATGTTCGGGTTTCAAAAGTTATTTTGAGCCGACATTGATGTAATAAATTGAAAAATAAAATAATTCTAAGTTTTGTCGGCCTTGTTGGCTAACATTTTGGAACCTTCCCAAGCGGTGGAAAATTGCCTATATAAGGAAGGATGTAGTGTTGTCTTAGGTCGTTCGAGGCAGTTTTGGGTAGCAGATCTGGGTATTGATTCGATGCTTTATCCTATAGAATATTATAAGGGAAAGCCCATGTGGCTTTGCATATTATAATTCTAAAATTTTGTAATTCCACATTTGTGGAGATAATAAGAAGCCCATTTTCTGTTCTTGCATATTCTTGTTGTTTCTTTGTTTTTGTTATATATTTGTGGTATTAACGGAGCACCCTTCATCAAGTGGTATCAGAGTGGGAGTTCCTGAGTGTGTAAATAGATCATAGATAATGAGGCAGTTTGCACTAGGACCACGGGTTAGGGTTTCTGTGTAAATAGATCACCGACTGTGAGGCAGTTCGTACCAGGACTGTGGGTTAGGGCTTCTGTGTAAACAGATCGCCGAATGTGAGGTAGTTTGCACTAGGATTGTGGGTTAGGGTTTTTGTGTAAACATATCACCAATTGTGAGGCAGTTTGCACTAGGATCGTGGTTAGGGTTTCAGTGTGCATCGCGACAATGCCTCCACAAAGGGAACGTGGCAGAAGAGCTGGTGTTGTAACACCTGAGGTTAGAGCGCTCTAGAGACAAGTGCGAGCATTGCAAGAGGAGATTCATAGATGAATGAATCTTAATGTCAGAGATGAAAGCGAGGATGAAGTCGAAGAAGAAGATGAAGAAGGAGAAGTCAAAATTGTGAACCAGGAGGAAGAAAGACTTTTTCAGGCCATTTCCAAGATCGGGAAAAGACCTAAGATTGAGGTTCCTGCATTTTCTGGAAATCTTAACCCAGAGGAGTTGATCGACTGGATCAATGAATGTGAAGAATATTTTGAGTATGAAGATATCGAGGATCCTGATCGAGTCAAATTTGTGAAGGCCAAACTGAAAGGTCATGTGAAGATCTGGTGGCAAGAGATTCAGTTGGAGTAAAATAGAAGAGGAAAGGATAAAATCACAAGATGGGATCGGATGGTGGATAAATTAAAGCGATAGTTCATTCTTGTTGATTGTGAGCTTGACCTACTGAAGAAGATGCAAAGTTTGAAGCAAGTAGGAAGATCTGTTCAGGAGTATACAGAGGAGTTCTATCGACTCCTCATCAGAATAGGCCATGCGAAAGCTGATAAGGAGAAAGTTGCCCATTACCATAATGGGTTAAGGCAGAGCATTCAGGAAGAATTGAATATGGTTTGAATGAATAGTATTGAAGAGGCATACCAATTTTCCCTAAAAGTAGAGGAAAAGATGAACAAGAAGTTTGAGAGAAGACAAAGCAGAAGAGGTCGTGATGGAAGATCTGGTAGAGGGTCATATGGAGATCGAAATGAAAATCTAAAAAAGTAGGATGAGGACAGTAACAGTTAGAATCAGAGAGGAGATAATTTCAATCATTTCTATGATCAGAATAATAGAGATCAGAGAGGAAGAGGAAGAGGACAAGGATCCGGAAGAGGAGGGTTTCATGGAACATGTTTTCATTGCAGAGAAGAAGGTCATAGGGCATTTGAATGCCCTCAATGCCAAGGAAGGACAGATAGGAGGAATGAAGGCCAATCCAAAGTTGCACATGTTGATGAGGATGCCAAATCATCACATTCTGAAGATGTTGAAAGAGGAGAAACACTGATTAACAAAAGAGTCCCGCTGAGTGGTGAGAATGAACCTGAGCAAAGGAGGATCCTATTTCGCACCAAGTGCAAGTGTGAGGGTAAGTGTTGTGATGTGATTATTGATAGTGGCAGTACTAATAATTTGGTGTCAGAAGAGATGGTTAAAAATTTGAAGCTCAAGAGGCAGAAATATCCACATCCATATCGGGTTGCCTGGGTGCAGGATGATCACAAGGTCATGGTCAGTGAATAGTGCCTAGTAAAGTTAAAGATTGGTGGATACCAAGATGAGGTACTATGTGATATCATAGCTATGGATGCATGTCACATATTTTTGGGTAGGTTGTGGTAGTTTGATAGGTGTGTTGTACATGATGGTCATGCAAATACCTATCCCCTGATAAAGGATGGAGTGTGAGATAAGCTAAAACCATTGAAGGAAACAGAAGAAAAGGTATTTGGTAATGCAAGAATAACTTTTATTGATAGAGAAAATTTCTTAGATGGTATGCAGCATGAGCATATGTGTTTTACCTTCATTCCAAAAGCTAGTAAAGAGGAAGTAGAAGATGTACCTGTAGAAGTTGCATAATTGTTTAATGAGTTTCGAGACATTGTATCTGATAATGTGCCTGATGGATTACCACCAGTAAGAAAGATCAGTCATCAGATGGACTTGATTTTAGGAGCCAGTTTTCCAAATAAGGCGGCACACAAAATGACACTAGCAGAAAGTGAAGAGTTGAAGATAGATTTGAAGTTTAGTTCATTACATCATCCACATATTGTATATCGAAGTAGTCCTAGAAATGCATCTGAGTTGAGAAAAATAGATAAAGGAGAAATAAGTAGTGCTGAACCTGAGGATTTTGCAAAACACTTGAAGAACATCCATGAGGAAGTGAGGAAGCACATTACCAAAATGAATGCACAGTACAAGGCTAAGGAAAATTAAAAGGAGGCATAAGGAATTTCAAGTTGGAGATGAAGTCATGGTTCATTTGTAGAAGGAGCGATTTCCAATTGGTACATATAAAAAGTTGAAAATGAAGAAGTTTGGGCCATGTAAGATACTGAAGAAGCATGATTCAGGAAATGCATATGAGGTCTAGCTGCCTACTCAGCTTAATATTTCACCAGTATTTAACATTTCAGATTTGACAGAGTATCATGAAGTAGGTGTTGAAGATGAGATCAGAGTAGCATAATGGAGTATTCCAGCAACCAGTTTAGCTACCAAGGAGATTGAGGATATACTGGACAGTCATGTTGGCAGAAGCACAAGGAACAAGACATATGAAGAATATCCAGTCAAATGGAAATGATGACCTATTGAAGATTCATCATGGCTGACAAGGGAGGAGGTTAACTGTCTTGGTTTTCCTCTTCACACCTAAGTCGTGACAGGGTCACTTCTCAAATTACCCCAGGTGTTTAATGCAGGAGCATCCTGGGTGTAAGAGCAATCTTACATCACCCAAAAATATTTTTGGTTTCTTTTCAACAAGGGCTATCTTGTGCAGAGCTGCTATTTATGGAAACTTGCTATTTTTAGTAAGTTGGTCATATGATCTTGGAGTGTTCTAATTTCACATGTGGAGGTTCATCTCAGTCATATTAGCCTACCTGTAAAGTTTCATGGCTAGATCAGGTCTAGTTTTGAAGATATTGAAGATCTTCAGTATTGGCAGCAGGGTACAGAAACTTTGAACTCAATTTTGAAGGCTTTAGATGCCCTGGATGAGGTCAAAACTAGGGTTGAATGAAGCTTTCTTGATTTAAGCATTATAGAGCTCCTTGCACCCTTTCCAAATTGGGGGCATAATAGTCAATCAGGTCAATGGGTGATGACTTATGGTCTCCGAAAGTCGGGCCACCTGAAATGGCAGAAAATAAATTTTCTTCAAAATTTATATTCAGGTTTCAAAATTTATTTTGAGTTGACTTTGATGTAATAAATTGAAAAATAAAATAATTCTAAGTTTGGTCGGCCTTGTTGGCTAAAATTCTAGAACCTTCCTAGGCGGTGGAAAATTGCCTATATAAGGAAGGCTGTAGTGTTGTCTTAGGCAGTTCAAGGTAGTAGATTTGGGTATTGATTCAAGGCTTTGTCCTACAAAATAGTGTAAGGGAATTCCCATGTGGCTTTGCATATTGTAATTTTGAAAGGTTGTAATTCCACATTTGTGGAGATAATAAGAAGCCCATTTTCTATTTTTGCATATTGTTGTTGTTTCTCTATTTCTATTATATGTTTGTGGTATTAAGGGGAGCACCCTTCATCAAGTGGTATCAGAGCGAGAGTTCCTGAGTGTGTAAACATATCACTAACTATGAGGCAGTTTGCACTAGGACCATGGGTTAGGATTTTTGTGTAAACAAATCACCGACTGTGAGGCAGTTTGCACCAGGACCATGGGTTAGGGCTTCTGTGTAAACAGATCACCGATTATGAGGCAATTTGCACTAGGATTGTGGGTTAGGGTTTTTGTGTAAATAGATCACCAACTATGAGGTAGTTTGCACTAGGACCGTGGTTAGGGTTTCAGTGCACATCACAAAAATGCCTCCATGAAGGGAACATGGCAGAAGAGCTGGTGTTGTAACACCTAAGGTTAGAGCGCTCCAGAGAAAAGTGTGAGCATTCCAAGAGGAGATTCATAGAGGAATGAATCTTAATGTCAGAGATGAAAGCGAGGATGAAACTGAAGAAGAAGATCAAGAAGGATAAGTCAAAATTGTGAACCAGGAGGAAGAAAGACTTTTTTGGGCCATTTCCAAGATCCGGAAAAGACCTAAGATTGAGGTTCCTGCATTTTTAGGAAATCTTAACTTAGAGGAGTTGATCGAATGGATCAATGAATGTGAAGAATATTTTGAGTATGAAGAAATCGAGGACCCTGATCGGGTCAAGTTTGCGAAGGCCAGACTCAAAGGTCATGGGAAGATCTGGTAGCAAGAGATTCAGTTGGAGTGAAATAGAAGAGGAAAGGATAAAATCACAAGATGGGATCAGATGGTGGATAAATTGAAGTGACAGTTCATTCCTGTTGATTATGAGCTTGACCTACTGAAGAAGATGCAAAGTTTGAAGCAAGCAGGAAGATCTATTTAGGAGTATATAGAGGAATTCTATCGACTCCTCATCAAAATAGGCCA
The DNA here is from genome assembly GCA_027943335.1 of Chamaecyparis obtusa. NCBI lineage: Eukaryota > Viridiplantae > Streptophyta > Pinopsida > Cupressales > Cupressaceae > Chamaecyparis > Chamaecyparis obtusa. The sequence continues at coordinate 1,073,855 of BSBK01001478.1, read as the reverse complement.
TGCGAAAGCTGATAAGGAGAAAGTTGCCCGTTACCATAATGGGTTAAGGCCAAGCATTCAAGAAGAATTGAATCTAGTTTGAATGAACAGTATTGAAGAGGCATACTAGTTTTTCCTAAAAGTAGAGGAAAAGCTGAACAATAATTTTGAGAGCAGACAAAGCGGAAGAGGTCGTGATGGAAGATCTGGTGGACGGTCATATGGAGATCAAAATAAAGATCTCAAAAAGCAGGATGATGCTAGTAACAGTTAGAATCAGAGAGGAGATAATTTCAATCATTTTTATGATCATAATAATAGAGATCAAAGAGGAAGAGGAAGAGGACAAGGATCTAGAAGAGGAGGCTTTTGTGGAACATCTTTTCATTGTGGAGAAGAAGGTCATAGGGAATTTGAATGTCCTCAATGCCAAGGAAGGACAGATAGGAGGAATGAAGGCCAGGCCAGAGTTGCACATGTTGATGAGGATGTCAAATCATTACATTTTGAAGATGCTGAAAGAGGAGAAACATTGATTAATAGAAGAGTCCTGTTGAGTGGTGAGCATGAACCTGAGCAAAGGAGGAGCCTATTTTGCACCAGGTGCAAGTGTGAGGGTAAGTGTTCTGATGTGATTATTGATAGTGGCAGTACTGATAATTTGGTGTCAGAAGAGATGGTGACAAAGTTGAAGCTCAAGAGGCAAAAACATCCACATCCATATCGGGTTGCCTAAGTGCAGGATGATCACAAGGTAATGGTCAGTGAATAGTGCCTAGTAAAGTTCAAGATTGGCAGATACCAAGATGAGGTACTATGTGATATCATAGCTATGGATGCATGTCACATGTTGTTGGTAGGCCATGGCAGTTTGATAGGTGTGTTGTACATGATGGTCGTGTGAATACCTATTCCCTGATAAAGGATGGAGTGTGACATAAGTTAAAACCATTGAAGGAAATAGAAGAAAAGGTCTGTGGTAATGCAAGAATAACTTTTGTTGATAGAGGAAATTTCTTAGATGGTATGTGGCATGAGCATATGTGTTTTACCTTAATTCCAAAAGCTAGTAAAGAGGAAGTAGAAGATGTACCTATAGAATTTGCATAATTGTTTAATGAGTTTCTGGACATTATATCTGATAATGTGCTTGATGGATTACCACCAGTAAGAAAGATCAGTCATCAAGTGGACTTGATTCCAAGAGCCAGTTTGCAAAATAATGCAACACATAGAATGACACTAGCAAAAAGTGAAGAGTTGAAGAGATATTTGAAGTTTAGTTCATCTCAACATCCACATATTGTAAACAGACCACCGAATGTGAGGCAGTTTGCACCAGGACCGTGGGTTAGGGCTTTTGTGTAAATAGATCACCAACTGTGAGGCAATTTGCACTAGGATTGTGGGTTAGGGTTTTTGTGTAAAGAGATCGCCGACTGTGAGGTAGTTTTCACCAGGATTGTGGTTAGGGTTTCAGTGCACATCGTGAAAATGCCTCCATAAAGGGAATGTGGCGGAAGAGCTAGTGTTGTAACACCTGAGGTTAGAGCGCTCCAGAGACAAGTGCGAGCATTGAAACAAGAGGTTCATAGAGGAATGAATCTTAATGTCAAAGATGAAAGTGAGGATGAAGCTGAAGAAGAAGATCAAGAAGAAGTCAAAATTGTGAACCAGGAGGAAGAAAGACTTTTTCGGGCCATTTCCAAGATCGGGAAAAGACCTAAGATTGAGGTTCCTGCATTTTCAAGAAATCTTAACCCAGAGGAGTTGATTGACTGCATCAATGAATGTGAAGAATATTTTGAGTATGAAGATATCGAGGATCCTGATTGGGTCAAGTTTGCAAATGCCAGATTGAAAGGTCATGTGAAGATCTAGTGGCAAGAGATTCAGTTCGAGTGAAATAGAAGAGGAAAGGATAAAATCACAAGATGGGATTAGATGGTGGATAAATTGAAGTGACAGTTCATTCCTATTGATTATGAGCTTGACCTACTAAAGAAGATGCAAAGTTTGAAGCAAGCAGGAAGATCTGTTCAGGAGTATACAGAGGAGTTCTATCGACTCCTCATCAGAATAGGCCATGCCGAAGCTGCTAAGGAGAAATTTGCCCGTTACCATAATGGGTTAAGGCTGAGCATTTAGGAAGAATTGAATCTATTTTGAATGAACAGTATTGAAGAGGCATACCAGTTTTCCCTAAAAGTAGAGGAAAAGCTAAACAAGAAGTTTGACAGCAGACAAAGTGGAAGAGGTCATGATGGAAGATCTAGTGGATGGTCATATGGAGATCGAAATGAAGATCTGAAAAAGTAGGATGAGGCTAGGAATAGTCAGAATCAGAGAGGAGATAATTTCAATCATTTCTATGATCAGAATAATAGAGATCAGAGAGGAAGAGGAAGAGGACAAGGATTCGGAAGAGGAGGGTTTCATGGAACATGTTTTCATTGCGGAGAAGAAGGTCATAGGGAATTTGAATGTCCTCAATGCTAAGGAAGGATAGATAGGAGGAATGAAGGCCAGGCTAGAGTTGCAAATGTTGATGAGGATGCCAAATCATCACATTCTAAAGATGCTGCTAGAGGAGAAATGTTGATTAACATAAGAGTCCTGCTGAGTGGTTAGAATGAACCTGAGCAAAGGAGGAGCCTATTTCACACCAGGTGCAAGTTGAAGCTCAAGAGGCAGAAACATCCACATCCATATCGGGTTGCCTGGGTGCAGGATGATCACAAGGTCATGGTCAGTGAACAGTGCCTAGTAAAGTTCAAGATTGGCAGATACCAAGATGAGGTACTATGTGATATCATAGCTATGGATGCATGTCACATGTTGTTGGGTAGGCCGTGGCAGTTTGATAGGTGTGTTGTACATGATGGTCATGGGAATACCTATTCCTTGATAAAGGATGGAGTGCGACATAAGCTAAAACCACTAAAGGAAACAAAAGAAAAAGGTATGTGGTAATGCAAGAATAACTTTTGTTGATAGAGGAAATTTCTTAGATGGTATGTGGCATGAGCATATGTGTTTTACCTTAATTCCAAAAGTTAGTAAAGAGGAAGTAGAAGATGTACCTGTAGAAGTTGCAGAATTGTTGAATGAGTTTCGGGACATTGTATCTGATAATGTGCCTGATGGATTACCACCAGTAAGAAAGATTAGTCATCAGATGTACTTGATTCCAAGAGCCAGTTTGCCAAATAATGTAGCGCATAGAATGACACTAGCAGAAAGTGAAGAGTTGAAGACATATTTGAAGTTTAGTTCATCTCAACATCTACATATTGTATATGGAAGTAGTCCTAGAAATATATCTAAGCTGAGAAAAATAGATAAAGGAGAAATAAGTAGTGCTGAAGCTGAGGATTTTGTAGAACACTTGAAGAACATCCATGAGGAAGTGAGGAAGCACATTACCAAAATGAATGCACAGTATAAGGCTAAGGAAAATAAGAAAAGGAGGCATAAGGAATTTCAAATTGGAGATGAAGTCATGGTTCATTTGTAGAAGGAGAGATTTCTAGTTGGTACATATAACAGGTTGAAAATGAAGAAGTTTGGGCCATGTAAGATACTGAAAAAGCGTGATTCAAGAAATGCATATGAGGTCGAGCTGCCTACTCAGCTTAATATTTCACCAGTATTTAACATTTCAGATTTGATAGAGTATCATGAAGGAGGTGTTGAAGATGAGATCACAGCAGCACAATGGAGTATTCCAGCAACTAGTTTAGCTACCAAGGAGATTGATTATATACTACACAGTCGTGTTGGTAGAAGCACAAGGAACGGGACATATGAAGAATATTCAATCAAATGGAAAGGATGACCTATTGAAGATTCATCATGGATGACAAGGGAGGAGGTTAACCATCTTGGTTTTCCTCTTCACACCTGAGTCATGATAGGGTCACTTCTCAAATTACCCCAGGTGTTTGATGCAGGACCATCTTGGGTGTAAGAGCAATCTTGCATCACCCAAAAATATTTCTCGTTTCTTTTCAATAAGGGCTATCTTGTGCAGAGCTACTATTTATGGAAACTTGCTATTTTTAGTAAGTTGGTCATACAATCTCAATGTTCTGATTTCACATGTGGAGGTTCATCTCGATCATATTAGCCTGCCTGTTAAGTTTCATGGTTAGATAAGGTCTAGTTGTGAAGATATTAAAGATTTTCAGTATTGGCAGCAAGGTACAGAAACCTTGAACTCAGTTTTGAAGGCTTTAGATGCCCCAGATGAGGTCAAAACTTCGAATGAATGAAGCTTGTTTGATTCAAGTGTTGTAGAGCTCCTCATGCCCTTTCCAAATTGGGGTCATAATAGTCATTCACGTCAATGGGTGATGACTTATGGTCTCTGGAAGTCGGGCCACCTGAAATGGCAGAAAATAAATTTTCTTTAAAATTTATGTTCGGGTTTCAAAAGTTATTTTGAGCTAACTTTGATGTAATAAATTGAAAAATAAAATAATTCTAAGTTTGGTCAGCCTTGTTGCTAAAATTTTGGAACCTTCCCAGGCAGTGCAAAATTGCCTATATAAGGAAGGCTGTAGTGTTGTCTTAGGCAATTCGGGGCAGTTCTAGGTAGTAGATCTAGGTATTGATTTGAGGCTTTGTCCTACATAATATTGTAAGGGAATGCCCATGTGGCTTTGCATATTGTAATTTTGAAAGTTTGTAATTCCACATTTGTGGAGATATTAAGAAGCCCTTTTTCTGTTCTTGCATATTGTTGTTGTTTCTTTGTTTCTGTTATATGTTTGTGGGTATCACTTGATGAAGGGTGCTCCCCTTAATACCACAAACATATAAGAGAAATAAAGAAACAACAACAATATGCAAGAACAAAAAATGGGCTTCTTATTATCTCCACAAATGTGGAATTACAAACTTTTAGAATTGCAATATGCAAAGCCACATGGGCAGTCCCTTACAATATTTTGTAGGACAAAGCCTCGAATCAATACCCAGATCTACTACCCAGAACTGGCCCGAATTGCCTAAGACAACACTACAGCCTTCCTTATATAGGCAATGTTCCACCGCCTAGGAAGGTTCCAAAATTTTACCCAACAAGGCCGACAAAACTTAGAATTATTTTATTTTTTAATTTATTACATCAAAGTCGGTTCAAAATAACTTTTGAAACCCGAACATAAATTTTGAAGAAAATTTATTTTCTGCTATTTCAGGTGGCCTGACTTCTGGAGACCATAAGTCATCACCCGTTGACCCGATTGACTATTATGACCTGAATTCGGAAAGGGTGCAAGGAGCTCTACAACACTTGAATCAAGCAAGCTTCATTTAGCTAAAGTTTTGACCTCATCTGGGGCCTCTAAAGCCTTCAAAATTGAGTTCAAAGTTTCTGTACCCTACTGCCAATACCAAAAATCTTCAATATGTTCAAAACTAGACCTGATCTAGCCATGAAACTTTACAGGCAGACTGATATGACTGAGATGAACCTCCACATGTGAAATCAGAACACTCTGAGATCGTATGACCATCTTACTAAAAATAGAAAGTTTCCATAAATAGCAGCTTTGCACAAGATAGTCCTTATTGAAAAGAAACCATAAATATTTTTGGGTGATGCAAGATTGCTCTTACACACAGGATGCTCTTGCATCATGTTGTAGCAAAAAGTACCCCATCGAGTGGTGAATGTTGTTTTGTGCTGATCTTCTTCTAGTATTTGGATATGATTTTAGCCTAAGAAGCCATCCATGAGTTACAACATCTCATGGCCCATTGTAAGATCTACTATCATTTCGATGTTGGGTAGCGGGAAATCATCCTCAGGACATGCTTTGTTTAAGTCCCTGAAATCGGTATAGATTCTTATCTCTCATGAAGGTTTGGTGAGAGGCACCATGTTAGAGATCTACTCTGAATGATCTATAGCTCTGATGATCTTGGCATCTAAGAGTTTTTCCAGTTCTATTTTTACCAATAGGGCTACCTTAGGATGCATTCTGTGTAGCTTCTTCTTTACTGGCTTGACATTGGGGTCCACTGCAAGATTGTGTACAACTAGATTTGGATCAAGCCCAGGCATATGTGCATACGACCATGCAAAGTTTGTGGTGGCTTCTTGGAGAAGTGTAGTGAGAGCCATTTCTTCACCCTCTGTTAAAGATGATACAATGTAGGTGATTCTCGGGCATTCTTCTGTACCCAAGTTGACTGGCTTGGTTTCTTCAATGATAATAGGCGACTCCTCGGGTCTATAATCTTGGATGGGAGGAAGAGGAAAGTCTCCATCTTCTAGCGCTTCAAAAAAAATTTCACTAGAAGATACCCCCTTTATTTTCTCTTTTTCATAATTGAAATGAGCCCCAAAGGGGTTTCACATAAGGACTCATTCTTTTCTTTTTCTTTTTCAATTTTATGGCTGAAGCTTGTCTCCTCCTCGAAATATCCTTTGGTGTCGAGCTTGTAGACATGAACTGATTCCTAATGTTGATCTTATTGTTGGCCTAATGTTCCCATGAACCTTAGGAGAGATTATGTTCTTTGGAACTCATCGATCTGTGTGGCACTTGGTTGATCGCAGTCTATGAGATCGGGATGGATGAGGGGAAGTTCTATGGCATTAATGGTGAGCTGGTGGAGGATAGAAGTGCCCAAGAGGGTATCATCATTGAAGATGTCATCATATCATTTATTTTCTTCCTCTACAAGGATGTCTTCGATCTCTATGAGGTTATCCTAGCTATTGAATAAGGGAACGTTGATCATGTTGGTTCCCCCAGTTGTGGCATTGGGTTCTTGTGTACGTAGGCAAGGGGTATTAAAGCCAAGACCTTGATGTTTTGGATTCTTCAAGGATGTGATTGGATCTTTTCTACCACCTTCTTGTGGTCCTAGACCACCTCCTTGGTATTTCCATTGTTTAGTGGCGTACTTGTGTGATGCTAGATATTTCTCTTTGAAGTAGCCAAGGATTTCAGTGTCAAGTGGTGGGGGATCTCTGTATAACCACTGATTGATGTCAATTTCCATTTCAAGGTTGTCTATATTTCCATGGGATGCAAAATTCATAGGTCCCATTTTCTAGATTTCATGTTCGGCTTTAGTGGGATTGCTTTTGTGGCTTGGTCACCCTTGTGTATGTGGATCAAGAGGTAGGGCCCCTAATGAAAATGCATTATTTAAGCTATATTCACCATAATCCTGGTTGTTGATCTTGATGGAGGAGAGACTGGAGGATAAGATGGTCTTTGGATCGCTATGGGATCAAGAAGAGTTGGCAATAGAAGTGCCAATTTCAGTTCCAAGACAATGAGTGGAATGAGGGAATGAGGACTCCAATGTACGATAGTATGTGAAGGGTTGGGGGTCTACATGGATGGTGATCTCAATGCCTTGATGTGGAAATTTGATGCACTGATGATATGTAGATAGTATGACTTTAATGCAATGGATCCATGGTTGGTTGAGGAGGATGTTAAATGGTAGGTCAAGATCAACAACATGGTAGATGGTGTCTTGAGTTGTAGGGCCTAGATTGATAGGCAAAAGAATGGTACCTTCAGAGGTATGCTCCAAGTTATCATATACCTTGATGGTGATGACTTCATGTGATATGTCATCTTTTGTGAGCCCTATCTACTGCATGAATTTCAAAGTACACAAATTTAGGGCCGGTCCATTATCTATCATGACCTTTTTTATGGAAAAGTCTTTGACCATGATGATGATGTGGAGAGGGAGATTATGGTTAGGTACAATAGCTGGTATGTCAGATGGCTTGAAGAAAGGGCACAGGGTGCTGATAAATCTCCCACAAGGTTTGCAAACTGCATGGTGTTTATGTTTGTGGGGACATGTCCTTCATGGAGGGCTTGATTGAGGATTTATTGATGGATGGGTTAAGTTCAGAGAAGTTTGAGGATGGAGATTTTGGCAGGTGTATTCCCAAGATGTTCTATAAGGTTATATTGGGCATTGTGCACTGGCCTTGGATTGGCACTAGCAATAGATATTTGGCCTCTGCGTGTGTTGACTACATACTGACTATCGACTCCTTTGACGTGGATGACATTAACTATGGGTTTAACTTGGTTTATACATCCAACAAACTTTTCATAGTTGATATGAGCAGTAGTATAGTCTTTGTGGTCAACATGGTCTCCTTGCTTTCCTTTTCTTTGGTTCTAGGCTGAAGGATTCACATTGGCCTAGTTCTTCCCAGCATTGTGTTGAGGGAACACATTCCGATATATCTACAAATTGGCATTAGGTGAGGCTTAGGCTGGTGTATCTACTTGGATCTCCTTCCTGTCTATGAGATCTTTGATGTAATTCTTTAATTTCATACAACTTAGGGTTGTGTGTCCATTCACATGATGATAATCATAGTACTTGTGATCTTTGTACCAGTTAGGCTTGGGAGTGGCATCATTGAACTTCTGAGTTGGTGGGTAAGTGATTAGGTTGGCCTTGGCCATTCGATGAAAGATTACATCCAGCAGCTCACCAAGAGGGGTGAAGGTTGACTTTTGGTGAGTCGGGACCTGAGGCTTATTCTAATTGGGAGTTGTTGATATGGTATTGGCCTAATTGGTTGGATTGCCTTGATTTGCTTGATGCGCTTGTTGCTGATAGTTCTGCATGGTTTACTAATGGATTTGAGGTTGATGCTAGTATAATAGTGAGGGTTGTTGATGGTATGCAAGAGTTGTAGGACCAGCCATGACAATTTGGAAATGCTTGGTGTCAATAGCTCCATTAGTAACAACATTTTTGTTTCAATTCTAGTAACGGGGTTTATCATTGCTAGGCTTGTTGTGGGAATCATCCTTGTAGTGTCAAAATGTTCCTTCATCTAGGAGGCCTCTTTCAATATCTATCCCCCTACTTTTGATATCTTGGTAAGTTTAGATGCAGTTCATCATGATGAAGTGGGATAGTTTGGGATGCAGGTTATCGATAAAGATCCTGGTTAGATGCTTCTCAGGTGGTTGGTATGATAATCTAGTAGTAAGGTTCGACCATCATTGCAAATAGTGATGTAGGGGAATTCTAGGGTACTCGGTGAATCTGCATGGTGGTGTGTTGTTTTGGTTATGTGTTACTCGGTTGCAGCTTTAATCGATGGTCCTCGGTTATTGAAGGAAGCTCGATCACTGAAGGAACTCAATGAAACCTCTTGTGCTCAATGAAACTTGTACTCGGTGATGCCTGTGGTGCTCGATTGATGTGCTTTCTTGACAATGTCTGTGTTGCTTGGTGTTGCTTGTTGTGGTCAGTTGTTTCACTAGTGTTTGGTTGTTTCCCTAGCACTCAGTAGTTCCGGTTTACCGATTGGAGTTCTTTGAGATTTGGTTGGCTGACTTGGTGCATTTATTGTTGGTAGCTTTTGTTGTATTCTCCTATGTGGATCTAGAGCCTGAAATGGAGAATTAATTGTTTGTAAGGCTATTTGAGAGCCAACTATTGTTGCATTTAATATTTGTTTGTAATAGGAGCTGACTTGGCTTAGCAATTAAATATTTCTTCCAGCCGACTTGTGGCTAAAGATTAGTAGTTAAGGAGTGTTTGGGTAGATGTTTAAGGAGTCAATGAGAAGATTAGATCTGGATCTTGAAAGATCTTGAAGATCAGATTGTTATATGATAGTTTTTAATAGCAAAGCTAGTGGTTTGCATGCTTGGAGATAGGGAGATTGCTTGGAGGCTTGTGAGCTCAAGTTTAGATCTTCCTTAGGGTTTCCATCAATTGCTGATTTGTTTCAGAGCTGGACTAGCTGGAAGTTTGTAGAAATACTTTGATTGTATTTGGCCCCAATCTGGAAGGCCTTACAGATAGACATGTTAATGAAAATTCAGTTGAAAACATTGTCTTGTTGTGTTATTCTACATTGCGGTATTTGGCTTCTTGTTTGGATTGTCCTTAATTGGATCCTCCTTACCTATCCTACATTAGGTGGTATCAGAGCTTGAAGATCTTGAGTGTGTAAACCAATCTTTGAGTTGAGGCTATTTGCACCAGGACCTTGGTTGGTGACTTATTGCTTTGGGTTTTCAAAAATCTTGAAGGATGCCTCTGAGAAGATTGGACCCTAGAGAGATTGAATATCTTTGTGATGTTGTGGAATTGAAGATTACATAGAAGGTTAAAGTTGATTTTAGATCTGAGATGGAATTAATGAAGAATGATATGATTGCTGAGGTCATGAGAGCTGTTGCTGGTATGCTGAGGAATCTTGGTATTGATGATGGCTATGAGGAAGCTACTGAATACTTTGAAGTTGCTGGATCTAGTGGAGATGACCGGAGAGATAGAGCTAGTGAAGATAGAAATTGTCAGTTGCATAGATCTAGAGCTCGGTTAAGTACTAGTTACCAAATGGAAGTTTCTACTTTCTCTGGTACTTTGAGACCCAAGGACTTGATTGATTGGATTGGTGAATTAGAAGAATTCCTTGAGCTTGAAGAAATTGAAGATCCTCTTAGAGTAAGATTGGCACAGACTAAGTTGAAAGGACATGCTTCTCTTTAGTGGAAAGAATTACAAAGAGATAGAGAAGATGAAGGTGAAATGAAGATCAATCGATGGAGGTTGATGGTGACTAAATTGAAAGCTAAGTTCATACCTGTTGACTATGAGCTTGACTTGTTTAAGAAGTTGTAGAATCTAAAGAAAAAAGATTTGACTGTGGAAGACTATACCAAGGAGTTCTATAAGTTGACTATTCGGTCTAGACATAGAGAGCTTGGTAAATAAAAAGTAGCTTGGTATGTAAATGGTTTGAGATTTAATATTCAAGATGAGCTTGGTATGCTGAAGATTGATTCAGTTGAAGATGCCTATCAGTATGCTCTGAAGGTAGAAGATAAGTTGAAGAGGAGAAAACATAGTATTCCCCAAGGGAAGGATAAAATTGATCACTCAGTGAAGGATAAACTGACTATTGAAGATGAACCAAAACCTATGGAATTGAAAAAGAAGATAAGTAGGGTTATCTTTTAAGGGTACTTGTTATAATTGTGGTGAAGAAGGACACTGATATTTTGAGTGTACACAGAAGAATTTTGCTAATCGATGGACTGCTGTGGTAAATGAGAACATTCATAATGAACCTGAATCTAAAAACTTGCTGGTTCAAAGAACATTGCTCGGTGCAATGGAGGAACCTTGTCAGAGGAGTAATTTGTTCAGAACTTGGTGCAAGTCTGGAGGTAAAATTTCTGATGTAATTGTTGATAGTGGTAGTATTGATAACCTTGTTGCTGAGGACATGGTTCAGAAACTTGTTTTGAAGAGAATGAAGCATCCTTATCCTTATAGGATTGGCTAGTTACAAGATGTTCATGCTCTGGAAGTGAGGAAGCAATGCTTTGTTGATTTTCAGATTGGCCAATATAAGGATCTAGTGTTGTGTGATATTGTGGAGATGAATAGTTGTCATATATTGCTCGATAGACCTTGGCAATATGATTGCAGAGCTATGTATGATTGTGTTAGGAATGTGTTTACTATTGAGAAGAATAACAAGAAGCTTTCCCTGATGCCTTTGCTGGATACAACACTCTATAGGAGAAACTTGAGCTTTGGTAGCCGAGATGAGTTGAGAAATTTTGAAAGGATGGATAAGTATCGAGAACAAGCCTCTGTGTTATTAAGGAAAGATTTGAAAAGGTAGAGGAAACATAATTGGAAGAGTATGCAAGGTGAAGATTTGAAGGGCTTGTATGTGAAGAACCAGCTCAGGGTTTATGTACTGAATCCAAGAAGATGTTCTTCCAACCTATGAGAACATCTTTTTGAACCTGGGTTGTCTGATGCAGGAGCATTCTAGGTTACTCAGTGAATCTACATGGTGGTGTATTCTTTTGGTTTTGTGTTACTCAGTTGTAGCTCTTGCCCTTGGTGGAACTTGTACTCGGGGATGTTTGTGGTGCTTGATCGATGTATTTTCTTGGTGATTCCTATTGTTGCTCGATGTTTCTTGGCATGGTTAGTTGTTTCATTGGTGCTCGATTATTTCTCTAGCACTCGGTAGTTCTAGTTTACCGATTGGAGTTCTTGGAGATTTGGTTACCCGACTTGGTGCATTTATTACTGGCAGCTTTTGTTGTATTATCCTATGTGGATCTAGAGACCGAAATGGAGAATTAATTGTTTTTAAGACTATTTGAGAGATGACTATTGTTGCATTTAATATTTATTTGTAATAGGAGCTGAATTGGCTTAGGAGTTAATTATTTGTTCCAACCAACTTGTGGCTGAAGATTAGTATTTAAGGAGTGTTTGGGTAGATGTTTAAGGAGTCATTGAGGAAAGTCAGTGAGAAGATTAGATCTGGATCCTGCAAGATCATGAAGATCAGATTGTTATCTAATAGTTTGTAATATCAGAGCTAGTGGTTTGCATGCTTGGAGACAAGGAGATTACTTGGAGGCTTGCGAGCTCAAGTTCAGATTTGCCTTAGGGTTTCCATCAGTTGCTGATTTGTTTCAGAGCTAGACTAGCTAGAAGTTTGCAGAAATGCTTTGATTGTATTTGGCCCTAACCCGAAAGGCCTTACAGCCGGGCATGTTAATGAAAATTTATTTGAAAATATTATCTTGTGTTATTCTGCATTGTGGTGTTTGGCTTCTTGTTTGGACTGTCCTTAATTGGATCCTCCTTACCTGTCCCACGTCAAATAGTCAGCTAGGCTTTCTCCTCCTTTCTGCTTTGAGTTGTAAAGGTCTAGAAAAGACAACTCATTCTCAACTTTATGGGCATATTGGGCCATGAACTTCTTAGAGAGCTCGACAAAGGTTGTCATTGTCCCATATGGTATTTTGTAGAACCAATCAATAGCAGTTCCTCCCAAGATTTTGGAGAATAGGCACATAAGGTAATTATCACTATATGTCACTTCTTGACATGCCATATAGAACTCTTTGACGTGGCTTACCAGGTCTCCTTTCCCTCAATATTTATCAAATTTGTGTGTCTCAAAGTGTTTAGGGAAAAGGATAGTTGTGATTGATCAATTGAAAGGATAGGGACATACCTCCTCAAATTTAAAGGTCTTGCTCTTTGTTCCAACTTTTAGCTCTTTAAGATCATTCTTCATTTCTTCTCACTCGACGTTGATTGGTGTTGGAGTAGATACTCCCATTGGGAAAGGATCTAATGGTGCTAGTGAATAAGGGTGATTTGGCAGAGGGTATTGTGGAGTTGGATAGGTTAAATGCCCAGAAAGGTAAGCAAATTGAAATGGATGTTGGGGTGATGGTTGCTCAGGAGGATATTGTTGCTGATGTGTGGGAGCATATTGCTGTAGAGGATATGAAGTGGATTTTTTCTCCTGGGGTATGATAAGAATTTGTTGTTATGCTGGATACGAGGATGCTTCTTGCGGCTGGGGAATAATGGGATTTTTTTGTTGTTGCGCTGGGAAGTATTGTTGCAATGGAGGAGGTTGATGGAATGGTGCAACTTGTTGATAGAATGGTCCTTGGTGCACTTGTCCTTGCACTTGGTTGATGTAGGAGGGATGCATTCCTACATTTCTTAGAGGTTGAATGAAGGTTGGAAAACTGGAAGTAGGTGCTGGTTGAGCAAGGTGGCTTGTGAGATGAGATGACCTCTACTGTTGGGGTGGTGGAACCATTTGAGATGCGGTGGGTGGTGCAGATAAATAGTTAGTGTATGAAGGAAATGATGAAGCTAGCAGAGGATGTGATGGTTGTTGTTGCGCTATTTGAGGGAATGTTTCTTTTTGGTTTGCAGGCATGGATATGGGAGATTAGGTTGGTATTTCCAAGGCTTGCATTTCTTCTTGAGTGAGGCCCCAACAAGAACCGGTTCGTGGTTGGCGTTGTGATGCAGAAAATGTTGGGAATGTAGATATGGGGATTTGGAATGTAGATGGTGGATTTTGAGATCCCATGGAGGGCATCCCTGTTGTGAATGAGATTGCTAGGCCTGTGTGTTGGAAATGAATGATGGAAGTGGAACGTATGCTTGGGTGAATGCTTGTTGGGTAGTGGAAGAAGATGCTTGTGTTCCACACAAGAAAGGTGGTGTTGATGTGGAGGCTTGCTGAGTAAGAAAGGGAAATGATTGTGTTGTCCTTGGCAATGATGATGTTGATGTAGAAGTTTTTTGGGAAAAAGAAGGAAATGATTGTGTTTCCCTTGGAAGTGATGATGTTTCTTGGCCCATGGATGGGGGAGGAATTGCTTGTGTGGTGGCTTGTGTGGGAGGTGGAGGTTGATTTTGTGGGAAGCCTTGAGTTTGAGTGATGGCTTGGGATGCTATAAAAGATGATGGTGTTTCCATGATGGGAAATGGAGTGGATTAAGTTATTGCTTGTTTCATGGGACTTGCGAAGCTTCTTTGTAGAAGATGGGGAATGGGTGAGGTTTCTTGAGATATGTGTAAGTTGCGATCAGGGATTTATTGGATGATAGGAGTGTAGGCTTCTACTAGGATTTGGATGGTGTTTATGGGGGTGTGAGGTTGGAGATATGGTAGAATGGGACTACCTTCTTGGGAAAAATTAGCCAATATGTTTTTTTTATTCTCATCAATAAGTGCACTCACTATTTTTGCATGCACTCGATGGCTCATGAATGTTTCCATGGAAAATGGAGCGAAGGGGCTATTGGGATCATCCCATATATTATCAACTTATGGGATTTGTGGATTGTAAGTTATCATCGTGCTAGTAGGATTATTAGGATCAGACGAACTAGTGGGCTAATTGGGATCCATGTTCCTTCTCCTCTTGAATCTCATCTCGGCAAGCATGGAATGCAGTTCTAAGGATAAAAATGTAGATGATGGTGTTAGGGATTTTTCTTGTGGGATCCAACTGACTTTGAATTTAGGCTTCTTGAGGCTGATTCAAACAAGAGAAAGACCTAATTACTAAGGATTGGATAAGATCCTCCTTCATTTTTGAGCTCCACATACTCAAGAAGGTATTAGCTTTTAATGATGACTGATTACATAGTGTTTACATGAGTGGACACTAATCTTCTATTAATCCTTCTAATACATCAATCTATAAAACACTCTGCATATGATTGGGATCAGTTTAATGCAGAACTTAACCAAGCAAAATATGATTGTGCATAAAGCAAGGATCAGTGATTTAAGGATTCTCATCCTTCTTCCTTTTAAGGAGGGGAAACCTAAATGATTCTCTCTTCAAGGAATCAAGAAATATAGACTGTGTGCTTTAGGAACAGTCCTATCTATTTTGTGTAGTAAACATGAAATGTAACATGGGCTGGTAAATAATGTGAAAGTTTCAATTTTTTCTCTGAAGATCTATGAAAGATAAAACCATAAGAAACAAACACCAAACTAGTGCCTTATCCAATGGGCAAAAGAAATCCAAACTCAAATCAACTAGATAATTTTAAAAGAAATACAACATTATGCCTTGCATACCAGCCACAAATCCAAATAGATTTCCTTACAAACTATTCTGTTAACCAAATACTATTATTATCAAAATCCATACAGATATATCTACTCCTCAAGATCAACTATGAGAACTTTTAATTCTTTCCTTGAAAAAAAATCATAAATCAATTAGGCGAGTTACTTTACAACTGGTATATTTTAAATGCCTAACATGTAAAACATACAAGAGTACAATATGAAGGTAAAGAGACAACAACAGTATATGGTAGAAGTTGCAGTGTATTTGTATTAAAACCAACTTGCCAACTACATTCACAATTTTGTTACTCAGAAGATCAGGCACAAAGCTTGGAAATCTGCTTCAAAGCAATTCTATTCAAAATTTTCTATATCTTTCCGACCCCCAAAAAGTGAAAATAGTTGCCATATATACCACTAGTCATCTTGGAATCCCAAAAATTAGGATGCAAAAAGCTACGGATGACTAGGGAAAGGGTTTTACCTACCAAGCCAACTAAATTTAATCAAGAATTTATTTCATTGGAGGAAAACTAGGTAGTCAGATCCAAGAATGATATTCATTAATGAGAAATCTCTGAGTAATGTACCGAAGATCATGAATCTACCATGTTTGTCAGTCTGATCACTCACCTACAACATGCCTTGAGCAACTCTTACCCATTCCTTCACGGTAAAAATCTTCTATAGTCAATCATCACAATCTCTGGACCACGCTGCAACAGTTGACAAAATCACAACTACCAGATCTAGCCGCTTAAACATTGAATACCAGTCCTTTTGTCACTGAAACCCTTAATAATTTCAAATCTGGAAGAAACAACTACATGTCTGGTGCGAGATGGCATATCGATGGTCAACATTCAAATCTGGACTCACCTTATATCATGACCATCAGATCTCTTCACTTTTCCCAGGTTTCTCAGCTTAACTCTATAGGAATCCTGGTTTACATTTTGTCCCAGTTGCGAGATCATGAGACACCTCCTCTAACCACGGCTACATTTAGAGATCATGTGACTAAAGAGATTCTTAACCACCCACCAGGTCACTGAAATATTTATCACTTAGCATTTTTATTCTGAGATTGGGCGACCACCTTCAGTCGCTAAATCATTGAATCCTTTTATTAACTCTTAGCACACTGAGATCAATGGCTATCGCATGATCATGTAGGATAAATATCATGCATCTTTTTCTTAAGAACATGCGACTATTTTAGATCCTAACTGAACCTTAGCTTAATCCATAAGTTGAAGACCTCGAGCCCACTGACAACTGCCAACTCACTACCCTTGGCACCAATACAAACCTGACACCTCAGCTCCACCTGACACTGGATCCACCTCATATTCTTTATTTGACCCCAGCAAGCACTTAACTCCAAGTGATCTAGCGATCAGGTGACTGAAAACATTCTCCAAGTTGTTGAATATTTCCTTAACCCTAGGTTACATTTGGAAAACACGTGAAAGCCCAATTTTCCAAGTCACCAGATATACAGCCTAACCCTAAGTCATGTCTTGAGATTACGCACTGGCCGTTGATCCTGTCTTCATCCTATGGCTATCGCTAAATCATTGAATGATCTTTGACATGACAAACCTTTTATGAGAATGCGTGAATACTTCATTCGCTGAGTCGCTAGACAAATTTTGACCATCACATTTTATTACAAGAATCAATGACCAAAGAGAAACACACTTAACTTTACTTCATTCGCCTAATCACTAAATAATTTAGGGCACTGCCATCCTTTCCTATGATTAAGCAACAAGAGAAAACTTTTAACCTCCACTAAATTTCTTTGTCAAACCCGCTAAACTTTTCAGAGATCACGCGACAAAAGGAAAATATAAATGTTCACCAAGTCACTGAAGGTTAACATGAAACCACCAGGAAACAAGCAAATAAGAGACTACATAGCCGCTGAGGTCACTGAATGAGGAGGGTAACCACCGGGCCCAAACACAATGCTGATCTTGACCTAACCCGCGCCCATCTAGAGAATGCATGACTGAGGAGACATGAAACCACCCACTAGGTCACCAAATGCCATTCCTAACTGTTGAGATCACACGACAAACCACATGCCAGGTCGCTAGGTGTTAATGGGGAACCGCTAGGAAAAAAGAGACTAGGCGACCAATGCATTCGCCCAATCACCAGTTGAAGACTTAACTATGACAATGAATTGGGAGATTCAGTGACCAAAGAGAAACATGACCAAGGGATTACATAGTCACCGGTTCGCTGAAAGACTTAAGGACGAGGAAATGCATTATGCAATTCAGTGAAGAATGGGAATATGACCACGTGCAGAAAGGGGACTTAAGTGACCCGAAAAAGGTTAGAATAGAAAAGAACATGGTCAAGATAAATAGGGTTTAACCCTCCAACCGCTATAATTTTGAAATAAATACCTAGGGTTTAAGGCAAGAGACTAGGAAAACTTTGCAGGGGCTAGAGAAGAAATCATATATCCATGAAAATTTTTGCAAGTGCTAACAGTGGCTCTATCTGAGGATGTTGAAATGTAAGTTTAAAAAAGAACCACAGATCTCTGGGATGTAGACCAAAAACTGCACTAACCTAAAATAGGAACAGAAAGACACAACCTGAAACGAAGCAAACCTATACAAAATTTACAAGAGATTTACATCTGCATGAAAATCAAAAACTTCATTGAAGAAGGGTTTCAAGAATTTCCCATGCATTGGCAACTCAAAAATTTCATCATCCATATTCTTGAACAAGTAGGAATCTTTTCCAAAAATCTCATGAATCACAAAGGGACCAAGCCATAATGATTCAAGCTTTCTATGCTTCCCTTTATCTTCTGCTCTCACATTCCATTGAAGTACTAAGTCATTTTTGTTGAATTTTCTGGTAGTTGCTCTTTTCTCAAATAGGTATTTCATCTTCTATTCCAACTTGATATTTCTCTTTTGACTCTCCCTTCTCAGTTCATCTAAATCAGTCAATTGCATGATTATGTCTTGCATTGGCTCTGAGACATCCAATTCCCCATCTTGAATAAATTTGTAAATTGGAATTAGATTGTTCATGGGTAACCTTGATTGCAGACCATATACAACCTCAAAGGGAGACTTCCTAGTGGCTTTCTTCATTGTAATCCTATCTGCCCATAAGGCTAACTTCAACTTGGAATGCCAAGCTCTCTTATTTTTGTCAAGTGTTTTCTTCAAGATTGTTAGAATGCTTTTGTTACTAGACTCAGCCTGTCCATTTTCTTGAGGATGATAAGGAGATGAATAAGATGTTATGATTCCATTGTTTTTACAAAACTCCTTGAACTCATCTGATCTGAAACACATTGCATTATCTGTGATCAATTTCATGGGGACACCAAATCTGGTCAAAATATTGTCAAGTAAGAAATCACACGCTACTTTACTTGTTGCCTTCTTTGTGGTAATGGCCTCTATCCATTTTGTGAAATAGTCGGTAGCAACAAGTAGCCAACTATGTCCTCCACTAGATTTCTTAGCAAAATCACCTATGAAATCCATTCCCCACATGGAAAATGGTGCCTCAACAGCTATTGGGTTTAGCAATAGTGCTCCTGAAAATTTTAATTTAGAAGCAAATTTCTAACAGGCTTCACATTTCTTAACAAACTGGAAAGAGTCTTTAAACAAAGTAGGCCAAAAATAACTAGCCCTTAGAATTTTATGGGTAGTAGTCTTTGCCGAATAATGCCCTCCATAGACACCAGCATGCATTTCACTCAAAACCTTCTCTACTTGACACTTATCAAGGAAAAACAACAAAATCCCATCTGTATTTTTCCAATACAAGTCCCCCTGTATCAATGTATACTTCTGAGCTTGCAATTTTAGGGATCTCCTTTGGTTATCTGTCATATATTCTGGGCATTTGGCATTCTTAATGAAATATACAATATCAACATAGTATGGTTGCAACTCAATACTTGTAATTGTCATATCTGGAATTTCTTCATTATTAACCTGGACTAAATCCATATTCTCTTCAATCATCAATTTTTTCAGGCCTTGTCCTCTTACAAGCTTAGTGATATGGATTTCTAAATTGAATTCTTGAATCTTGGTAATCCACTTGCATCTCTTACTAGTAACTTCATACTGAGTAAAGACATCTTTTACTGCTGCATGTGGGACATATGCCACTACCTTAGCAGAAACCAGATAAGGTCTAAAAGATTTTACTGCTTTTACCAGTGCATATACTTGCTTTTCCATCATCTCATAATTCAACTCAGTAGCTTGTAAAGATTTACTAAAAAATGCAATTGGATGCTCAAAACCTTCTTGATCCTTTTGTAATAATACAACAACAATGGTGTGAAATGATGCAAAAGAGAAAAGTGAGAAAGGCTTGGTATAATCAGGAGACCTAAGCACAGGTGCTTGTTGAACTACTTCTTTAATTTGATCAAATGTACCCTGAGCTTCTGTAGTCTATTGAAACTTGACATCCTTCTTTAGCAACTTCACTATGGGTTTCACAATTTCAGCAAAATTTGCAATGAATCTCCTAACAAAATTGATTTTTCCTAAAAAGGATTGCACCCCTTTAAGATTTCTGGGTGTTGTAACCCTTTTTATAGCTTCAACCCTCTCTAGATCAATTTTTATTCCTTCTTTTGATACAATGTGTCCTAGCAACTTTCCTTCTTTGACTGCAAAGTTACACTTCTTTGGATTCAGAGACACACCATATTCTAGAGCTTTGACAAAAATCTTTTCTAGATGTGAGCAATGATCAACAGACCCTTTAGAATAAGTAGTTAGGTCATCCTGGTACACCACCATAAACAAGTCTATATATTCTTTGAAAGCAACATCCATGGCCCTTTGAAAAGTTGCTCCAGCATTTCTAAGGCCAAATAGAATTCTTACATATACATAGGTTCCCCAAGGTGTTGTGAATGTTGTTTTGAATTGTTCAGATTCTTTCACCAACACCTAGTTATATCCAGAGAAACCATCCATCATAGACAATAACTCACATCCAGTGACTTTATGCAACATTGCCTCCATGTTGGGTAGTGAATAATTGTCCTTCAATGATGCAACATTCAGATTCCTAAAGTCCACACACAATCTATTATCACTGTTCTTCTTTTTGACTAGGACTAAATCAGATACCCAATTTGAATGCCTTATAGGTTGGATTATTCTTGCATCCTTCAACTTGGCCAGCTCTTGCTGCATTTTAGGAGCCAAAATTGGGTTAATGGGTCTTTGCTTTTGTCTAAATGGTTTAACATCTTTCTTTAATGGGATCTCATGTTGGAACAGGTCCTCTCTATAAGCTTTTAGGTCATCATAGGACCATGCAAACACATGCTTGTTCTTTCTTAACAACTTTATCAGGTTATATCTCAATTGAGGGGCTAATCCCTTCCCAATATAAACCATTTGAGGTGCATTATGTGATCCCAAATTCACTTCCTCCAGATCTTCAGCCTTGGCACTACTTGTTTTTGACATATAATCATTTTGATTACTATATAATGCTTTTAATTCAGTTAAACCCTTAGGGATATGATTTCAACTCAACTGGATTACCTCATTTCCCATGACCATGTCCTTACCTTCAATTTCCTCAACCAATGTGTTGCAGTCTATAAGTTGACCCTCGTATATGTCAAGGCATTGCATAAATTTCAAAATGTCATGATTATCCTCAAAGACCTGCCAATTGTAAATGTTGTCTGCAACAACTGGTCTACTTTTTATTTCAACTATTGACACTCCAAACAAAGTTGAATCATCCCTTTTCAAAGAAACATTGGCCAAAAAATCAGCCATTATGTTCTTGGATCTTTCTACCCAACATATATTAAAAGCATCAAACATTTCAATCTAATCCCATATTACATGTTTATACAGTTTTAATCTATCATTTTTAACAACATATTTAGACCAAACTTGTACCACCACAAGCTCAGAATCACCAAAAACCTTCAAACATTTTATCTCATGTTTGATAGCAATATTCAATCCCAATGATATTGCTTCATATTCGGCAGTATTATTTGTGCATTAAAAAGTCAATGAGAATGAATATGTAGACATGGAAATTTGGAAAAGGCTTAAATCAGTCAAAAGGTGCAATCAAATCATCAAAATAGCACTAAAAATTGATAAATGGAACAAAGACAATTCAAATCAAAGGAAAATTCAATTAAATGATTAAATGATTAAATAAAGCTTGAAAAGGGGAAAAACACTAAGAAATTGATTAAATTAAATTAATGACATAGTTGTTGAAATGAAAAATCAAAATGAACCTCTTACCCTTCATGGCTAAATTTAATTACTATAATTAATTAATAAATCATAATTTCCCTCAACAAAGCAAAAAGGAGACAAAATGGACACAAATCACTCACTTTTGTTGAAATGGTCCAGCCTTTTGAAACCATTTAAATGTTTGTCCCCCCATTTATGGACAAAGCAAAGCCAATTGACCTTACCCAAGCATAACCATAGTTATCTCACTCTACCCCCTACCCTTGGGAAAATCTTATAAATAGAAGGCATTTTGAGGCATTAATCATCCACTCCATATCTTTGAATTGCAGCAAAGCTCTTGCAATTTGCATACTTAGCTATTTTCATTGATAATTAGCTTCAATTGTTGATCATTTTGTAGATTTCTTATCAAATAGAGCTAGAATTTGATAATTAGATCTAGTTTGCATATCATTCTTAGTTCAATTCTCATAATTAGAGTGTCACTAGTGAGGATTTGCAGCTGAGAGCCTCATTTACGACTTCAATTTAGAGAACCATGAGATATTTAGATTAATTTGTGCATTATTTAGATTAGTTTACTTTGAATAGTGTAAATTCTCTTTAAATCTTGTTATTTCATGAAGGTGTAAATCACTCACACACAAATGGCGCCCACCGTGGGGCCCTAGGCCTCAAATTCATCATAATTTCCATGTTATTTGCAAAATTTAGGCTAGAATTGCATGAATTTGCTCACTGTTTGCAGGTTACAGAAAAGAAATCACGCCTGCCGATAAAGAAATCATGCCTAAAGCAAACAGATGTCACGCGCGGAAATTAAAATATCACCTGAAGTCTGAACGCTTACGCTTTTCAGCCTGCAGAATCACGCTTCTCGCGAAAGAAATTATGCCTGCAGAAATCAAACTCTCGCGTCACGGACAAGCAGTTGATGCCTTTGGTCATTTAAATGTCGCATGAATAGAATTAAAAGCCGCGACCGAGGAATCATTTTACGCCTGGTGTAAAGGGATTATTCTGCCTTATTCATTTAATTTCTCGCTTTGATGATTTTAAATGTCGCCTTTGATTAATAAAATGTCACTTTTCTTGTATTAATTTGTCGCTTATAATAAAGATTTCACGCGTTGTTATAATTTGATATCACACTTGATTATTTTAATCTCGCTTGAGCCCCTTATGGTGACGCTCACGGTTAAAGTAATTATGTCTTTATTAAATTAGATCTCGCGTTCAGCATAGACAATGTCGCCTGATTGAGCATTTATATTTTATCAGAATAATTACTGTTGTCGCGTCTAGTAAAGATTTCACGCTTAGCTAAATTTTGATATCGCACTTGCTTATTTTAATCTCGCTTGAGCCCCTTTTGGTGACGCTCGCAGTTAAAGTAGTCACGTCTTTATTAAATTTTATCTCGCCTATAGTCTGGATAATGTCGTGTGGCTGTATGTTCTCTATTTTGTCAAAAATGTTAAAATGATGACTGTATTCTAACTTCTCGGTCATTTTTTTGTCTCAGGAGCATGGTCTGTCATAAGAAAGTGCAAAAACCAGAGAGAAGGCATAACTTAGAGGAGAAATTGATCTCTAAGAGGATAAGGAAAGAAAACCGGGTACACTCTACTTTTGTTCTCAACAATGATTTAGAAAAGGAAGTAGAATTATATGCTAAATACATTACTGTTGTAGATGCTTACAAACAAAAATATGTATCATTAAATTGGGAGTTTAGTCCTTAAGTTTGTAAGAATTTTGCAAGTATTTTGGTAAAAAGAATCAAAAGCATAATCAACTATATCATTTTAAGCTTTGATTTTGGTTTCCCCTCACTTTGTTTGTATTGTGCTGACTAACTTGTTGGTGGAGGGAACATTTTGCTAAGGTAAGAGAAGGATTTGGAGAGAAAATGAGAAATCTACTACTTAAAAATGCGCCTAGCCTTTGCTAGCATCGTTTGAGGTATTTCTCTCATCAAGCTTGCAAACTTCCCTTAGATTGTGGCATTTCAAAGTTCAAAACATAGTTTAATCATAAAAGGAAAAAAATAAACACTTCAATTCTAAGATTCCCTTTGTCACGGGGTTGAAAAAGAACCAAATTGATTGTGAGTGTTTGGGATAAGGGAAAAGCAATAGGGATATGCTCTTCACTCTTTGAGTGAATCAAATTCCCAAACTTGCTCTACCAAATCCACTTTTCATGCTTTCAAATGAACATGTTTAAAACTTAGTGGGCTCGCCTCTCGAGATTGCCTTAAAAGGGCCGGTGAGAGGGACAGCCCAAAGTGGGATACACTTGCTTTTGCCGTGAGAATCTGACCCACTATAAAATGAAACGCGTGTATCCTTAATGGGGTGCACGACAAAAAGTATTTTAGCTCTTTCGAACTTCCTCTAGTAGTCTGAACAGATTGTGCAAAATCATGTTTCGGTGTGTGTGGGAAGCCCCTTAACATACTTGGGGGATGAAAAGCTAAGATCTATTTTGAATGGAAAACTTACTACATAACGGTAAAATAGCAAAACTACCTATTAGAGCCATGTTTACGAACCAATTATGTGCTAGGTAGATTGCGTGGAAGCTATTCTTGTGTTTCAACCTGTGAAAATGTTCAAAAATACACACATTAGAGCATTCTAGGGATATGGTACCCAATTGATGTGTATGTTGAGATTGTTTTTATATTTTCAAACAAGATATTCCAAAGTTATTGATCAAAACATCATTAAAATTTTTAACCATTTAAAATTAATCAAAAATCTTTACCTTATTCCAAAAACCAACTTATCAAGAGAAGAAAGTCAACATACCCTTAAAGTTTGTTCATGCCTGTTATTACAAGATCACTCTCTATAAGGAAAGCATTACAAACAGACGGGACCTACAATGGAGAAGAGCTCCCATTTTTGAAGAACACTTTCATTACTTCACGAGTGATTGAAAAACCCGCTAAGGCAAAGGACATTAACAAGATGTTTAGCGGTACCCTAGGAAATACCGATCCCAACAACCAAGGGAACAACATGAATGGGGGTATGGATCCTAAAAACAATGAAGGGAACAACATGAATGGGGGTATGGATCCCAACAACAATCAAGGAAATTCTAATAATGGAGGAAGAGATCCTAATTCCCAAGAGGCAAATTCACAAGGCAACAACTTATTTCCTCCTCATAATAAAAACTTACCCCCAACTGCGGAAGAAGCCATGGTTGAAAGAGCGTTAGAGGCAAGACAATGCCCTTATTTCATAGAACTAATGAAAAAGACCATGCTTATGGATAAAGAAAAACACTTCATGGACTTGATACAAACGGGGGTAAAGCTACCTAAAGATTTTGACATAGAACAATTAAAGCCCAAGGAAATAGAAGACCCTATGGAGGCAATAAGGGAACAATTCAAGGCGTTACAAATGGAAATCGACAGTTTGAAACAAAACGGGGCTCCTAAGCCTTTCTCTATTGAAACATTATGTCCTTTTCCACTCGATAAGAGTTTGGTCATGGTGCCTTTTCCCATTAATGTAACATTTCCTAAATATGAGAGGTATGAAGGAACATCTGACCCACATGATTATCTTCGGGGGTTTTGTGCATTGAGTCTTGAATTCATGCATGAATCAACCTATTTAATGAGACTATTCCCAAGAAGCTTGGGAGGAATGACCATGGATTGGTTTTCAAAACTACCATCCGACATAAAATCCTTTGAAGAGTTAGCTTCTAAATTCGTGACTCATTACTCTTATAACATCAAACATGAGGTCACAATGATAACGTTATGTAACATGAAGCAACAAGATGGAGAAGCCTTCCTCACATTCTTGCAAAGATGGAGGACTGCGTTTGCTAGATATCCAAGAAGTGTACCAGAAAAAGAAAAAATGGATATCTTTATTAATGGTTTAAGAAGCGAACTGAATTATAGGCTAAGGATGCAATGTCCTAAAACCTTCCAAGATTTGATTGATAACGGAATTACAACAAAAGAAGTATTGATTAAGAGTGGAGAGTTGAAATTGTACAAGGAAAATAAGAATAACTCTAACTCCAACAACAACAATACCAACAATAACGACAATCAAAATAAAAGTTGGTACAACAACAATAGCCGTTATGCTGCAAAGAATAACAACAAAGGCATTGTTAATGATGGTGTAGTGGAATCCAACAACTTGAAGGTGATTCCATTTGCCCTTACAAAGACACCAAATCAAGTGAATAATACTAATCAAGCATATAATGCACCTTCCAACAAGAACAACAACAATGCCAACAAGAATAATCAAGGAAACAAGGATCAAAAAAGCAAGTATGATAAGTATTTGAAACTGACTCCTGCAAGACACTTTACACCCTTGGGAGAATCACTTGAAACTGCATTAAAGGCTCTCATGGCTAACAATGTTATTACATTACCTGCTATTAAGCCTTATGAACCAGAACACAAGCCGGGCTGGTGGGATGCTAAGCATCATTGTGAATATCATAGGATTCGGGGGCACACTACAAATGAATGTCTACAATTAAAGAATGTGGTGCAAGACTTGATAGATAATAACATAATCACTGTTGATGGACCCCAAAATAATGAAGATCATACGGCCTTCAAACAAACTTTTTACAAACATGATAAGGTGAGTCATCAAATGGCAAGAAACAAATTGCCAATAATCTCAACTTTGCACCATCATATGATCATATTGTTAATGCTATCATCATTAATGAATAGCCTCAAAAGGAAGCAACAAATGTCATTACAAGAGGGCAGAATTCTAGAATGACTTTACAAGGGATAGTCCGTCAAGACACCAATATCCCACAATCCAACATTGTGGTCAAACAACCTCCTACAGTAGCAAGGCCTTATAGTTTGGTGGATCAATTGCAACGTATTCCAGCACAAATCTCAATCTTAGAGTTATTGAAGTTGTCACTGAATCATAAAGAGATTTTGGAAAAAGCTTTGGAAGAGACACATATTTCTACTACCTTAGGGGAAGAAAAGTTTCAAAATATGGTAGGACATCTCGTGGCTCCTCATTGTCTTTCATTTTTTGATCAAGACGACATGTCTATAACTCATCCTCAAAATTTTCCATTACATATAGAGGTTTTGATCGAAAGGCATAGAGTCAAAAGAGCCCTTATTGATGGAGGGGCTGGTCTTAACATATGCACATTGAGTCTTGTAAAATCCTTAGGTTTATCTGAGTCTTGCATTGACCCTACAAAGAAAATCACCATAAAAGCTTATGACGAAGCTGAAAGAGCTTCTAAAGGCATGATTGTGTTGCCCATCCAAGTGGGACCAGTCAAGAAGGAAACCAAGTGTCAAGTGTTGGACATGAAATTAACCTATAACATCTTATTGGGAAGACCATGGATTCATGAGATGCAAGCTGTCCCATCCACATATCACCAATGCATCAAGTTCCCATACATGGGTGAAGAAATCATAGTTGGAGGAGACTCAAATCCATTCCAATATTGTAATGCACTCAAACCCTTGCATGAATTATACATTCCACATAATCATGAAGGAGTTGTTCCAAGAATCACCAATGAAGATGCACAAAATCCTCTTCAAGCTAGCTCAACGACATCAACTAAGGGCAAGGAAAAAGTGAGCTATGAGGGTCCAAATGTAATGGAAAGTCCATATTTAGCACCTAAATTGGAGACAGTGATCTACAAACCTATTAAAGAGGAAAAAGAACAAGCTAAAGCAAATCATTACCAATACATGAGTGAGATGATGAACAAATTTGACAAACAATGCAAGATTAGTTCAAAAGGGGTAGGAGAATATTCAGTTTCTCTATTTGACATGCCTATGTCTCCCAAGTCACATGGTAAACCATCAAAAGAACATCTTCCACATAAGTATAATTCTTATTTTGTGAGGGAAGATAGCAAAGAAACATGGGATAAGGAAGAAGATGATGTCCTTAAATGGCTTTATCATGATGAGGATGGTACCTTAGACACTCCCATGGAAAGAATTCAGCATGTCAATATACAAACCAAACAATATGGGAAAGGATTTGATATTATGCAAAAGATGGGATACAAAGGAAGAGGACCCCTAGGCCAAAGAAATAGAGGATTATTAGAACCTATTGAACCTATTTGGAGGGCAAGTCATGAAAAATTTGGAATAGGTTTTCAATATAAGGGAGAAAGTTCAAGTCCAATGCATGATTTTCATCCTCAAATAAATGCATTAGAATCCGAAGGAGATAGTGATGACTCCAGGGATTATGAATGGGATACTTTATCAGATGAGTCATGTCAAGATAAAGAAGTCATTGCTATACATACTTATGCAAAAATCCCAAAACAAGATGCTCCAATTAATGAAGAATCTCCTATTCAAAGGCCTAATACAGAACAAGCATCTAGTAGTGGAGCATGAATAAAAACATTTTGGACACCTTCAGAGGAGGGAAATTCAAACGTTAGTTTTAACCCACTTGTGGCTTTTCCCACATTGTTTCCCGTAGAGGTTGACAAGGATTCAAGCGAAGGGGACTTTGACCCTGCTTCCATGGATCATCTTGAGGAAGCGCACATCATAGATCTAAATGATACAATGTATGAACCCTCAAATGAAGTCATGTCCATAAATCCTATTGATGATACCTTACCCAATAACTCCTTAATTTTGATGCATCTAGACCTCATTGATTGGGATCAAACTGAACCACATGACTTACTTTATTTCCCAAATGACCAAGCAACAAACCAATACCTCAATGTGGTTGAACCCTCTTTCACCAACAAACTCAATACGGACATAATGACAATAGCAAGGGTCCAATCTCTTAGTCAAAAAAAAGAAAAAATGAAAAAAAATAAAAAAATGAGAAGTTCTATTGGTGAAAACCCAACTGTGGCACCATTAGAACCAAAAACAATGAAAATAAAAGACGTTTCTTTTGGTGAAAACCCAACTGTGGCACCATTAGAAGAGAGATTAGACACTTTGCCTAAACATGAAGAAGAACGGTCATCTATTCTTATAGAACCAACAGAAAAAGTTAACATTGGTATAGCACTAGAGCCAAAGGTCGTACACTTGGCTACATCACTTGCATCTCTTGAAAGAGAGGACTTTATCAAATTCTTCCAAGAACAACAAGTAAATTTTGCATGGTCATATGCCGATATGCCCAGACTGGATCCTGATTTCATAATGCATCATCTCAATGTTAGACCCGGAGTTAAACCTATGAAGCAAAAACTAAGGAAAATGCACCCACATGTGGCTCTCCTAGTCAAGGCAGAATTGGAAAAATTGTTAAAGGTGGGGTTCATAAGAACAATAGCATATGTTGATTGGATCTCTAACATTGTGTCGGTTACTAAGCATGATAAATCTATCCGTGTGTGTACAGATTTCAGAGATTTAAACCTTGCATGTCCCAAGGATGACTTCCCATTGCCAAGCATTGATACCATAGTGGATCTGACAGCAGGTCACGCAATGTACTCATTAATGGATGGATTTAGTGGCTACAACCAAATAAAGATTGCCCCGAAGACCAAGAAAAGACAGCGTTTACTTGCCCTTGGGGTACTTTTTGTTGGAATGTCATGCCCTTCGGTTTAAAAAATGCTGGATCTACATATCAAAGGGCCATGACAACTATTTTCCATGACATGATGCACACTTTCTTAGAAGATTATGTGGATGACATTCTAGCAAAGTCCCACAATAGAGAAGATTATTTACAAATTCTAAGAAAAATATTCATTCGGTTAGAACAATTCAAAGTTAGATTAAACCCAAAGAAGTGTGCCTTTGGTGTCCAATCCGGTAAGTTATTGGGTTATATAGTGTCAGCAAAAGGCATTGAAGTTGATCCTAAAAAAGTACAAGCCATTCTAGAAATGGAAATTCCAAGAAATATTAGCCAAATGAGGTCACTACAAGGAAAGATTCAATCAATAAGGAGATTTATCTCTCAATTAGCAGAAAAGTGTCACTCCTTCACCAGATTGCTACACAAGGACACTACATTTATGTGGGATGAAGAATGTGATAAGGCCTTCGCTATTTTGAAGACTTATTTGATAAACCCACCTATTCTTATGTCACCTATCAAGGGTAAAGAACTGTTGTTATACATATTAGCCACAGAAAGGTCTCTAGGCATATTGTTGGCACAAGAAGATGAGCAAGGAAAAGAAAGGGCAATCTACTATCTTAGTAGAACCTTAATAAAATATGAACTAAATTATTCATTCATGGAAAGAGCATGTCTAGCAGTGGTTTTTGCATCTCAAAAACTAAGACATTATATGTTGATGCATAAGATCAAATTAATTGCCAAGATTGATCCTCTCAAATACTTGCTAAGTAAAACTGCCTTAATAGGTAGAATAGAAAAATGGGTCATGATCCTAAGTGAATTTGACATTGAATATGTTGATAGAAGAGCAATTAAAGGACAAGTGATAGTAGATCACTTAGCAGATAACCCAATGGAGTCTACACAAACCATGCAAATTGAATTTCCAGATGCAGAAATTGTCAACATAGAAGCAAAGACATGGAAATTATATTTTGATGGATCTTACACACAAGGAGGTTCTGGAGCAGGTATATTATTGGTTACCCCCCAAGGGTACACTATTCCAAAGTCCTATAAACTCTTATTTCCATGCACCACTAACATAGCGGAATATGAGGCATTAGTCATTGGCATCAAAATGGCTTTGGAATGGAATATTGCAGAATTACAAGTGTATGGGGATTCCCAACTCATAATCAATCAGGTTAATAATTAATACAATACCAAAGATATAACATTGATGAAATATAAAACCTTGATTGATGGATGGAAGAAGTACTTTGCTTTGATCACATTTGAACAGATTCCAAGAGAAAAGAATAGAGCAGCATATGCCATGGCTACCTTGGCTTCATTGTTACAAAAACTAGATCAAAATGAGAAGTATGAGTTCTTGGTGGAAGAGTTGGTTAAACCGGCATTCAACCTTCCTGACACCCAAATTGTTGCTCTTTTACATGGACATGACTCTCCTTGGTATGGACCCATCTATACTTACCTTAAAGACCAAGTACTCCCCATAGACCAAACTCATGCCCAAAAATGTAACTTCATATGCCAAGCCGCCCGTTACCTAATCCTTTCAGACACATTGTATCGTAAGGGTCTTGATGGGACGTTACTTAGATGTCTAGAGGAAGAAGAGTCTAAGTTAGCTTTACGCGAGGTCCACGAAGGCATTTGCGGGTCACACTCAAGCGGTCTTAATCTAGCTACGAAAATCCTTCATTTAGGGTACTTTTGGACAACATTAGAAAAGGATGCTTGTCAATTTGTGAAGACATGCAGAAAATGTCAATATCATGGTAATATGATACATGCACCGGCTCAAGAATTACACCCATTCATTACACCATGGCCTTTTTATCAATGGGGTTTTGACTTGATTGGAATCATACATCCTCCATCTTCAAACGAACACAAGTATATCATCACAGCAACATAATACTTCACCAAATGGGTAGAAGCAGTTCCATTAACAACAGCAACCGGCAAACAAATTTCAATGTTCATTTTGAACCACATAATTTGTCGCTATGGTATTCCACATGCCATTATCACGGATAATGGGAAACAATTCAAAAATTAGGATATTGATGAACTTTGTATGACATTTCACATTACACATCATTCGTCATCCATTTATTATCCACAAGGCAATGGACAAGCTGAAGCAACGAACAAAAATATCCTCAAAATATTAAAAAGATCAGTTAACAAATCAGGAAGAGATTGGCACGTGCAAATAAATCCCGTACTATGGGCTTACAAAACTAGTATCAGAACACCTACAGGAGCCACCCCATTCTCTTTAGTCTATGGAACCGAAGCAGTTCTACCATTAGAAGTTGAAATTCCATCTCTACGGGTTTCATTAAGAGGATTGATCACTGATGACGATTATAGGATTGCCAGACTGCAACAATTGGAATTGTTAGAGGAACACCAGACTCAAGCTTATGAGCATTTAAGAGTTTATCAAAATAGGATTGCACGCAATTACAACAAACACATCAAACCAAGAACTTTTCAAGTAGGAGACTTGGTACTAAGAGAAAATCCCAAAAATCAAGCTGAAAGGGAAAAGAAAGGAAAGTGGGAAGCTAATTGGATAGGCCCATTTGTGATAGTGTCATCCTTTGGAACTGGAACATATAAGTTATCAGATTGTAATGGTGAAGAGTTACAAGAACCCATAAATAGCATCCATTTGAAGAGGTTCTACACCTAAAGCAGATGAAAGAGTATAAAGAGTATCAGATGAGAGAGCATCATAATTATTGTACATAGTTGAAAAGGGATCTTGAAAATACAAAAACATTTGAAAATGGAAAATCCAAAAACATTAGAAAAAAGAAAAATAAAAATAAAATAAAAAAAGGAAAAATACAAAAAAATAAAAAAATGAAAAAATAAAAAAAATGAAAAAGAAAAAAAGTGCCTTGGTGAAAACCTAGCAATAGGCGCCTTGGTAGCAAAAAAAAAAGAGAGCACCCAAAGGTGAAAACTTGGTAACAAGCACTTTTGGTTCCCTTAAGTCATTTCTTTCCTAGTCATATGTGTACATAATGCATCTCATCATCCCATTTGTCTAAACCTTCATTGCATCTGTCATTTGTACATAGTCATAATAACATTTTGTAGCATCATCCTTTGCATTTCCCAAAGTTGTCAAAACTGATACATCAAACACTTGGGGGCAGCATAAACAGATTGGAAAGTGGGTACCTCAAAAAGGATTCAAATGAGCAACATTCAGTCATAAGTAGAAAGGGATCAACATTTTCAGAAGAGAGATCAGATTTTTGTAAACCTTTGATTGATATCATTGTTTACTAACCAAGAAGTTGACTACCACAACAAAATCCTTGAGCCTAAATTGACTTATTATTCAGGATTAAAAATCAAACATCATTCCATGATCAAAACACTTGGAAATATTCTTTGAAGATCAGAAAACAATGCCAAACACCTAGATAGATTCTTTTGAAAAGTTGGTTAAAAATATGTTTACTTACATTAATTCAATTTGTATCAAGTCTTTTTAGCTAATCAATGATGTTTCAACTAGATTGGCAATGACGGAGACATGATATTTTTCTTGACTATGAAGTGAATGTTTGGAGGAAGATTCATTGCCTTATGAGAATTCATCTAAAGACATGGTCATCAAAGAACCATCGAGGATTATCTTATAAAACAATGAGTTCACCTTTGTTTGTTTACGCAACCGGATACCTTGGATATTTAGATTCTTCATATCTAAATGACAAAATCCACTTGCAACATAGAATCTGACAAAATCGGTATTCGTACTCTCATGATTGTTTGTAATCAGTGATAGTCGTATCGACGAGACCGATGGGAAAGCAAAACGGAGGTTACCATATGAGCAATAAAAGGCGATATTCATATCATCATGTCAGTGGGCAGTGGTGATTGTATTGACTTTCCGGTCCCAAATGCTCAATGATGAAAATATATCCTCAAGGCATTTATTTGCTAAAAGCTAGTGACACTTAGTTGCATTCATAAAAAGGTTAAATGCATTCTCATGTTAGATTAATTGCACATGCATTTTTTTCCAAGGGTTTCATTTTGCATCAAAAAGGGGGTACATAACATCATCAACAAGGTCAAATCAACAAGGACAACATCACCTCAATATGATCTTTTCTACAATAAAAACATGAGATTATACTTTTTGCATTCATTCCATATCATTAATCATTACATAGATATATTATCAAGGAAAAGAAGGAAATAATCATTTACATGTGCATCCATCTAGACAGCGATATAGATTGCATACATGAGAAATAACATATCAAAACTACATCCATACATGAAGAAAGAAATGCATCCATACATGAAGAAGGAAATGCATCCATCTATCTATATCATGCATAAGATACATTGCATCCATAGACACATCCATCCAAAACAAATGCATTAGATAAACACATATAGCAGCATCTAAAGGTAATCTCATATATGATCAAGTAAAAAGCAGGAAAGATCATAAATGTCCTCATATCACATGTCTACTCAAAAACTCAATGCATCAAGTATAACAATGATATCATAAATCAACTCTATAATCGTCGATCAACAGGGGCATCAATGTTAAACAAGTATCAAAGTACAACTGGAAAGGTGACACCAAGGTCACAAGAATATGGTACAACATCAAGTATCTCAACATCAGTACACAAATGATCAACAAGAGCACTCATAGCTCAACTCTCATCACCACTGGGAGGAGGCTGTGGAGGAGGCTGTGATGGAGGCTGCTGAGGCGGCTGAGGAGGCGTCTGACCAACCATAGCAACAAGGAGAGGAACCAATGGAGCCAAACTTGATACTAACTGCTGAATCATCAAAGACATTTGTGATACCTCTGTCCGTAATGCTCCCACATCTGCTCACAGCTGGCTAGTACTAGAACTCTCCCCAACCTCATAGGTACTCTGAGGATCACCTGTATCTATAGGAGCTTTTCCCCGATCATGGGAAAAAGCTGTTGGCATCTGCTATGCACCTATATCCTGACCATCCATGGTAGCCTGCTGTAATCCTGCTCCCATATCCTATCCTGCAACTGGATCCTACCTAGCAGCCCTCACATGATCCTGACGATCTATCCTCTATCTCTGTGCTACTACAGGATGAGAGGGAGGAGGAGGTGGGACCTGTATCTGTATATCTCTCACTCATCCTCTGAGTCTAATCACCACCCTACCTTGTGGTCTACCTCTGCGTCTCCTCCCACCACCGACATCATCACCATCATCATCTCTCCCAGGCACTGGCTATGCAGGGTCTGTAAATTGAGGCATAGGATGCTCCATCAACCAAGCTAGATACTCCTGAGTAACCCCGGCATCTCTAATGTGTAACCTCATATCCCAGTCCATATAACCAAGCAGTGATATCTGCTCAATAGCATCATCATATGAATGCATGTGTCCCCAAGTAGCTCTCTCTGCACTAGAATGAGCATAAACTGCAGATCCCTGAGGCATAGGCTGAATCTGCCCAAACTGCCGTAGCACTCTACCTGCCAAGAATCTCTCAAGAATAGAGTCGATCCTGCTAATCATCCATCGAGGAGCAAACATATATGGTAACTCCAAGCTATCCTCTCTCCAATCCTTGACCTCGACATATGGTCTCCAATAGACCTCATCCATATCATCAATCTGACACTGCCAATACTCCAAATGACCCAAGTGATGCTGTGTCACCATCCCAGTATACTACCATGTAAAAGGATATCCTAAAGGTTCATCTCACTCTGATATAGGATGACTAACTGGTAAGTGCTCCCATATCCAAAGCTGCAAAATATGAATCCCAGCAGATAACGAAGCTGATCTCCTATAAACCACCTCATGAAGATCATGGTAAAGCTGTGCAAGCACACAAGATCCCCAATCA
Organism: Chamaecyparis obtusa; assembly: GCA_027943335.1. Taxonomy (NCBI): domain Eukaryota; kingdom Viridiplantae; phylum Streptophyta; class Pinopsida; order Cupressales; family Cupressaceae; genus Chamaecyparis; species Chamaecyparis obtusa. The sequence continues at coordinate 1,038,667 of BSBK01001478.1, read as the reverse complement.
AAGCGTCGAGGCTAATGTAGCAAGTCCTTGATAATCCTACCCCATCCTACTGAAAATCCGTGACCTTGACGATCAGGTAATAACACACCACCAATGATCGCACCTAACAATGCGGATAAAATAGGAAATGAAGCAAAATGAGGCCATAGGATGCGATCATCACCTATAGAAGGATCTTCAAATACTTGTCGACAATACGTCCCATCATAGACTACATCGTAATATGCTATCTCTCCATGAGTCAGGATCCGCAGCAATCTATATACATCCTCAAGAGTAATCGTCATCTCGCCCTATGGTAGCCAAAACGTGTTTGTCTCAGAGTGCCAACGCTCTGCGACAACGGTAATCAAACCTCAGTTCATCTGGAACCGAGGAAGCTCTAATACACATAATAAACTGCAGCGCCTAATCACTCACCTCTTGGCGTCAGTCAACTGCTCCCTGAGATCCATAACCCAATGTGGTACAGTCTGGAGGTACAAAATAGGGACATCCTCCTATTTAATCAAAACAATGGAATGACATGAGTAACCTACTATCAGGAAATCAAACAATCAATCATAGTCATCAATTTAAATATACCTATCAGACCTACCAATCCTAACTCTAAGCATTGAGGAAGGATGATCCTAGTTTTATGTCTCTAAGCATTTGAGCATAAAATGAATGGACGATTAGATCCATGACCTATCATTCGTGATGAAGATTGATTTACCTTATCCTTCGATATTATAGTTATCAATGTCCTAATTCATTGTTGAAATCAAACAAGGGGAATACCCTAACTAAACATTCGATTGAATTCATTAACGTGATCGATATCAATCAAGTTGACGCAATCGAGCAATCAGACGTCCTAGAAAAGTCTCAAATATCATAAAAAAATTTCACTTACGCGACTTTTCTTTCAGGCGTCATTTCTTTTACCAGAGGCAACATCTAATTCTCCACACGTGTGATTTTAATCATCCGCGTGACTTGGTTTAACGGACGCGGTATAAGATTTTCAGCCGGTGACATTTTATTATCCAAGATTTTCACGCAATAAACAATTAAAAATGCTTAAACCCTAAGCGATATTAAATTGTCCGTAGGTGATAAAGGATTTTCTAAAGGCGTGAGCAGAGCTAAGGAAGGCGATATCAAATTTACCAAAGGCGACATTTAAAATTTTCAAGCGTAATTAAAAGGCATGGAGGTGACATTTCTTTTCACAAACGCAGAATCAAAATTTTTAAAAGCATTAAATGAGGTCATAAATGCAACTTTCAAAACATGAGGAAAATTTGAATGACATACCGGAGGACCATCGTTCGCTCTCTGACCGAACCGGCGCGCTCTCTCAAACCGATGCTCGCGATGTGGGACCACCATCGTGTAAAAAAGGGCTAAAATCAGAGCTAAAATCTCAAAAGGGAACGGTGAAAATGAATAGTAAAATGAGGGGTTTTACCCTATTTAAGGTGAAATTGGTCCTAATAAACACTTAAAAATGCACTTTGGACCTATTATATGACATCTTCATTAGCCGGGGCATAAATAAAACTTGATTGTTTCTTTCAAACGGTATCAGAAATCAAAACATATTCCAACTACTCAAAATCTTTCAAATCAAGGAATTAATATGTTTTATTTCTGAGGGGGCATCAGAGTATCAAATGGGCATCACATCAAAAACATTTATCAGTGGGGCATATCAATATCATATCATATCATATCATATAATATCATATCGTATCATATCAAGTTATCATATCATATTAGTTTCATATCAGGAGGCAAATCAATTTCATATCAGGAGAAAAATCAATATCAAATCTGCACTCATATCAAACCTATCAACATATCAGCAATCAATTAACCCAGGACCTTTATCAATCAAACCTATCAACATATCAGCAATCGATCAACCCAAGACCTTTATCAGTAAACCCAGGACCTATCATCAAACTAGGACCTATATCATATCAGAGGCATCAGAATCATATCAGCACCATCATCAGAGGTACATCATTGTCATCAGGAAGTACATCAATCAGAACGATCAGAGGCATATCAGAACCAGGACCTGAATCAGATCATCATACTAAGGGAATCTTTGAATCGGTGCTCTTCGCACATCGACTCAAAGAGGGGCATTTGTAGACATGGAAAATTGGCAAAGGCTTAAATCAGTCAAAAGGTGCAATCAAATCGTCAAAATAGCACTAAAAATCGATAAATGGAACAAAGACAATTCAAATCAAAGGAAAATTCAATTAAATGATTAAATGATTAAATAAAGCTTGAAAAGGGGAAAAACACTAAGAAATTGATTAAATTCAATTAATGACATAGTTGTTGAAATGAAAAATCAAAATGAACCTCTTACACTTCATGGCTAAATTTAATTACTTTAATTAATTAATAAATCATAATTTCCCTCAACAAAGCAAAAAGGAGACAAAATGGACACAAATCACTCACTTTTGTTGAAATGGTCCAGCCTTTTGAAACCATTTAAATGTTTGTCCCCCCATTTATGGACAAAGCAAAGCCAATTGACCTTACCCAAGCATAACCATGGTTATCTCACTCTACCCCCTACCCTTGGGAAAATCTTATAAATAGAAGGCATTTTGAGGCATTAATCATCCACTCCATATCTTTGAATTGCAGAAAAGCTCTTGCAATTTGCATGCTTAGCTATTTTCATTGATAATTAGCTTCAATTGTTGATCATTTTGTAGATTTCTTATCAAATAGAGCTAGAATTTGATAATTAGATCTAGTTTGCATATCATTCTTAGTTCAATTCTCATAATTAGAGTGTCACTAGTGAGGATTTGCAGCTAAGAGCCTCATTTACCACTTCAATTTAGAGAACCATGAGATATTTAGATTAATTTGTGCATTATTTAGATTAGTTTGCTTTGAATAGTGTAAATTCTCTTTAAATCTTGTTATTTCATGAAGGTGTAAATCACTCACACACAGAATACTTAAAAGTGGTACCTAATGGAGCTATGAATAGAACTTCAACTCTTGAGCCTTCTTTTGAGCATGCTCCATCAAAATACATCTACCACAGTCCATCTTGTTGTTCCTTTAGTTCCTGAGTCAATGCATCTGAATCTTCTTTTTGTGAAATGGCCTTTTCCACTCTAAAATTTTCCATGTCAACATCCACACAACAATTCAACTCGTCCATGTTATTTAGCTCTATCATGTGTGGGGTTCTACTTTCTCTAGATACTTTCACATTTTCACCATCAATATTAAAATTTGCAAAGGATAAATCACACTGGATACTACCTCCAATTGAAGCACTCCATTTCCTTGATAATAACATTCCATAATGAGGTGGGAAATCAACCACTAGAACACTCATTGTTAACAACTTGTCAGGGAAGGCTACCAACTTGTAAGGAAATGATTTTATAGTACCAATAACAGGGACCTCTCTTGAATCCATAGCCTGACATCTTCCATGAGGTGTATCTACTTTTAAACCCAAAGATTTCATTATTTCTGCAGGCATAACAGTATTGAAGGCTCCTGAATCAATCATACAATTTCTTAACAACTTTTCATTTACTATTAGGGACAGAAAGAAAGGATCAATAGTTCCTGTCATAGTAATTACAACATTAGTATCCAAATAAATCTGAGGGATCTCAGAGATAATCTCCCCACACTGGTTCTCAGTTGAATCACTTGGTTCAGTAGCCATTCTACTAGTCTTGGTGGAATTTTGGGCATCAGAAGGAAGAACTCCTTTCACCCAACTCAAAGCCTTGTCTTTATGCTCTTCTATTCTCATCATTTCTAATAAGGGGACCTTAACAGTAATTTGTGATAATATTTTTCTCATGACAATTGGAACATATTTGGGGTCAACTACATCTTGCTTAATGACAGTAGCCTCCTTAATTTCTTCATGTTCTATAAGGCCATGTTGATCATTGTTCAGGACTTTGATCTCCTTTTGGGCAGCAAAAACAGTCCCCTAGAGAGGTTTTTGCTTTACTTTGTAAGTCACATTAGGGGGAGCAAATGTTACATTCTTCTTGATTTTAGTCTTGCTAACAACATCAACAATCCTATTTTTGTCTTAAGTTTGTTTTACATCTTTGTCTATCATTTTGATGAATATACCAGATGAATTTTGACTTAAATCACCCACTACCCTATTTCTCAAATTGTAGTTACTCTTGGCTTGGGTGACCATTTCTGCTATGATTTGTGCAATTTCTTCATCAGAAGGTCTTCTCAACACAACTGGCTCATCATTTCTTAAAGTGTTGCACTAGACTACATCCAGGTGACTGTCTTTTTCATCAGAAAACACTTGCTGATGATAAATCTCATTTCTAACTTGGGAACTACCAACATCTTGGCCTTTGTCTTCTTCAATGGAATCCATTTCATCATATATATATGAAGAAGTCATGCCACATCCTTGATCATCATAAGACTCCTCGTTGTTATTGTCTTTCTCCTCATCTGCGGAAACACTTTGAGCAATTGCATAGTAATAAGGGTCATGAGGTGATTGGAAAACAATACACTAGGGAACATCATCATTCATATTTACTATATTCCTATGCAAGGGGTCTGGGGTCATATCATTTGGTTTATTCTTTCTTTCAGGGAAAACTGGCTTCCCATCTTTCCACTGAGTGTTGTAGGGATAGTTCTGCATTCTTGGAAACTTGTTAAAGTTATTGAAGGATGGCCTATCATTTCCCTGCACTCTACTATTTCTTGCCTCACTAGGCTTTAAATATTTTATTTCTTTTAAAATTTTCTTCAAACTATCATCATCTTTTGGATTTTGTGTCAGATTTCCCTGGCTCCTTTATGTTTGAGACTAAAGGTTTACAATCCTCCCTCCTTCCCAACTTCCCTGATATTCTTCTATTGCTTTCTATATTAATGGCCAGCTTGTAAGCTTGTGCAAGATTTCTAGGATTCTTATCTCTCAACAGATATCCCATTTTTGAATCAAAATCATTTAGGTTAGTGACCAAACAAATCTTGTCATCTAGTCTGATAACTTGCAACAATTTATGCATGGCTTTCTGAAATCTGACATTAAACTCAACAACATCCTCATTTGAATTTTTCTTGATGTTGTTGAATTCATTAAGCATGAAACCTTCATTGGTTTTATCACCATATTGTTCTTTGAAAAAATGTTTGAACTATTCCCATGAGCATATGCTAGCATGAGGCAAATTTCTAAACCAATCTCTAGCATCTTCGGTCAGAGACTGAACAAAAAGCTTCATGATCACATCATCAGGCTCAATGTTGTAGTCATCTATTACATCAATGAATCTTTTCAAATGCTCTTCACAAATGACTCCATTGCTTCCAATGAATTTTGGAAGCTTTTTCCTAATTTCATCAGGGATGGGATTTGGGTAACCAAGAATCCCAATAAAAACCAATTGTTTATGTCTCTCATGTATTGACCCTATTTGAGAGGGGCCAATACCTAAAGATGTGGATGTTTGAATATTTGAAATAGTAGAATTCCTGGGCATACCTAGAGTTCTAGCAATGTTCAACACATTCGCACCCTATGCTAGAGAAGTGGAAAGTGTGTTGGTGGCTCCAGAAGATTGCTTAAGGAAGTCAATCTTTCTTTTTATCTCGACTGTAGTAGCTTCTAGCTCTACCTTTTCTAACTCTTTAGCTAATAATTCTTGTTCCCTTTTGGCCTTTTCCAAGTCAGCATCTAATCTTGCTACTTGATCTAGGGACTTCTTGGTAGGATTTGGTTCATTTATTGAAATCCCTACAGCTTTTTGCTTACCTTTGTCCCTAGGATTTCTTATCTCATAAATTTTTTGGACAATAGGTTGGTCCTGTATTTTCTCAATTACAGGAACATGATTTATGGCTTCAAAGTCCAACAATTGCTTCTTCAATTGCTCTACTCTGATCATAGCATGTCTAATCTTTTCCTCCTTTTCTTTCTCTCTTTTGCCTTATTTGAATTTGCTCCTAGATCTTTCTTTCCAATTCAAACACTTCTTCAAAAATTTCCTCAGAATTGGGAAGGGTTGTTTCAGAAGAGGATTCTTGGGCAGGGACCTCCTCTTGGTGGTCATCAGGTATTTGGTGGCCCTCTAAGGGGAAATCATGAAGAAAAGAAGGAACAAAGTCTTGCTTACTCCTAGTTTGGCTTCTAGATCTTCTGTTATTCCCAAGGATTCCTCTCCTATGAGGTTGAGTTCTCCTTCCATCCTTTTTAGAAGGTGAGTAATAATCCTCATACTGATTTAATCCCAAATCATCTGCTTCCTCATATTCTGAACTATTTCCTTCTTGATTTATTTGAACAGGATCCTCTGTCCTTGTATTTCCTTTCTGCTTCCATGTAAAAGACATGTCAATAGTATTTTTCTCCTTCGTCATATGACTTTGTCTTGATGTAGCCAGGAGTTCTCCCTCTAGATTTTCTTCAGAATGTTCCTTTCTCCAAGATCTTGTATTTCTATGAGTCATTATGAAATAGGGAAATCTTTATTTGGAACACTGGTTCAAAGATTTTGTAAAGAGTCACCACCCAATTTCCTTTTGGGGTTTGTAGAAAGTAGTCGAGTATTCTTTTAGGAGAAACTATCAGTCAGGCTCCTAAAGGAAAGGTACTGAGAGATGAAAGAACAATTCTGATCTTCAACTGTGACTAACTGGTAAGAAATGAGCAGGCCAAGAGTTGAACTCAACTTTGAAACCTGCCTCACTTGTGACTTAATAGAATCCCCAGCAGAGTCGCCAATTTGTTAGGGATTTTTCTTGTAGGATCAAACTGACTTTGAATTTAGGCTTCTTGAGGTTGATTCAAACAACAAAAATACCTAATTATTGAGGATTAGATAAGATCCTCCTTCATTTTTAAGCTCCACATACTCAGACAGGTATTACCTTTTAATGATGACTGATTACATAGTGTTTACATGAGTGGACACTGATATGCTATTAATCCATCAAATACATCAATCTATAAAACACTCTGCATATGATTGGGATCAGTTTAATGCAGAACTTAACCAAGCAAAATATGATTGCACATAAAGCAAGGATCAGTGATTTAAGGATTCTCATCCTTCTTCCTTTTAAGGAGGGGAAACCTAAATGATTCTCTCTTCAAGGAATCAATAAATATAGACTGTGTGATTTAGGAACAGTCCTATCTATTTTGTGTAGTAAACATGAAATGTAACATGGGTTGGTAAATGATGTGAAAGTTTCAATTTTTTCTTTGAAGATCTATGAAAGATAAAACCATAAGAAACCAACACCAAACCAGTGCCTTATCCAATGGACAAAAGAAATCCAAATGCAAATCAACTAGATAATTTTAAAAGAAATACAACAGTATGCCTTGCATACCAACCACAAATCCAAATAGATTGCCTTACAAACTATTCTGTTAACCAAATACTGTTATTATCAGAATCCATACAAATATATCTACTCCTCAAGATCAACTATGAGAACTTTTAATTCTTTCCTTGAAAAAAACTCATAAATCAATCAGGCGAGTTGCTTTACAACTGGTATATTTTAAATGCCTAACATGTAAAACATACAAGAGTACAATATGAAGGTAAAGAGACAACAATAGTATATGGTAGAAGTTGTAGTGTCTTTGTATTAAAACCAACTTGCCAACTACATTCAAAATTCCATTACTCAGAAGATCAGGCACAAAGTTTGGAAATCTGCTTCAAAGTAATTCTGTTCAAATTTTTCTATATCTTTTCGACCCCCAAAAAGTGAAAACAGTTGCATATATACCACTAGTCATCTTGGAATCCCAAAAATTAGGATGCAACAAGTTACGGATGACTAGGGCAAGGGTTTTACCTACCAAGCCAACTAAATTTAATCAAGAATTTATTTCATTGGAGGAAAAATAGGCAGTCAGATCCAAGAATGATCTTCATTAATGAGAAATCTCTGAGTAATGTACGAAAGATCATGAATCTACCATGTTTGTCAATCTGATCACTCACCTGCAACATGCCTCAAGTAACTCTTACCCATTCCTTCATGGTACAAATCTTCTGTAGTCAATCATCATAATCTCTAGACCACACTGCAATAATTGACAAAATCACAACTACCAGATCCAGCCACTTAAACATTGAATACCAGTCCTTTTGTCGCTGAAACCCTTAATAATTTCAAATCTGGAAGAAATGGCTACATGTCTGGCGTGAGATGGCATATCGATGGTCAACATTCAAAACTGGACTCACTTTATATCACGACCATCAGATCTCTTCACTTTTCTTAGGTTTCTCAACTTAACTCTATAGGAATCTTGGTTTACATTTTATCCCAGTCGTGAGATAGTGAGACACCTCCTCTAACTGTGGCTACATTCAGAGATCATGTGACTGAAGAGATTCTTAACCACCCGCCATGTCGCTGAAAGATTTATCACTTAGCATTTTTATTCTGAGACTGGGTGACCAACTTCAGTCGCTAAATTGCTAAATCCTTTTATTAACTCTAAGCACACTGAGATAAATGACTATTGCATGATCGTGTAGGATAAACATCGTGCATCTTTTTCTTGAGAACATACGACAACCGTAGATCCTAACTGAACCTTGGCTTACTCCATAAGCTGAAGACCTTGGGCCCACTGACAACTGCCAACTCACTGCCCCTGGCACCAATACAAACCCGACACCTCAGCTCCACCTGACACTGGATCCACCTCATATTCTTTATTTGACCCCAACAAGCACTTAACTCCAAGTGATCTAGTGACTAGGTGACTGAAAACATTCTCCAAGTCGCTAAATATTTCCTTAACCCTAGGTTACATTTGGAAAACATGTGAAAGCCCAATTCGCCAAGTCGCCAGATATCCCGCCTAACCCTGAGTCATTTCTTGAGATTACATGCTGGTCATTGATCCCATCTTCATCCTGTGGCTATCCCTGAATCACTGAATGATCTTTGACATGACAAACCTTTTACGAGAATGTGCAAATACTTCATTTGCTGAGTCGCTAAACAAATTTTGACCATCACCTTTTATTACGAGAATCAACGACCAAAGAGAAACACACTTAACTTTACTTCATTCACCTAATCGCTAAATAATTTAGGGCAACACCATCCTTTCCTACAATTAAGCGACAAGAGAAAACTTTTAACCTCCACTGAATTTCTTTGTCAAACCCACTAAACTTTTCAGAGATCATGTGACAAAAGGAAAATATAACAATTCGCCAAGTCACTGAAGGTTAACATGAAACCACCAGGAAACAAGCAAATAAGAGACTATATAGCCATTGAGGTCACTGAATGAGGAGGGTAACTACTGGGCCCAAACACAATGCTGATCTTGACCTAACCCGTGCCCATCTGGAGAATGCGCAACTGAGGAGACATGAAACCACCCGCTAGGTCGCCAGATGCCATTCCTAACTATTGAGATCACGCAACAAACTATCTGCCAGGTTGCTAGGCATTAATAGGGAACTGCCAAGAAACAAGAGACTACGCAACCAATGCATTCGCCCAATTGCCAGTTGAAGACTTAACTGTGACAATGAATTGGGAGATTCAGCGACCAAAGAGAAACATGACCAAGGGATTACACAATCGCCAGTTCGCTGAAAGACTTATGGACAAGGAAACGCATTGCACAATTCAACGAAGATAAGGAATATTACCATGTGTAAAAAGGGGACTTAAGTGACCCAAAAAAGGTAACAAAATAAAAGAACATGGTCAAGATAAATAGGGTTTAACCCTCCAATGACTATAATTTTGAAATAAAGACCTAGGGTTTAAGGCAAGAGACCAGGAAAATTTGCAGGGGCTAGAGAAGAAATCATATATCCATGAAAAATTTTGTAGGTGCTAACAGATGGTATGGATGTAAGATGTTTCTAAGAACTCTAAAGATGATGGATGCAAATCTAAAGAACTCTAAGGATGGTGGATTTCTAGGATATGATGCAAGGATGGTGAAGGATTGGTGGGAATGCTGAAGGATGGTGGGACGCTCTGATTTGGATCAAGGATGATGGAGGATTGGGTGGAAGATGGTGAAAGATGGTGAAATGCTTAAAGATGATGGAGGATCTATGGAGGATGGTGAATGATTTACTAAGTGTCAGTGAAATAAGTGTTTGCTTCCTGATGTGGGATTAATGAGGATTGTCAACCTAAGATAGACTAATGATCTTTGAAAGACTAGATTCTTATCGATGCATTCCAATGTATTGCTCGAGATGATGAGGCTAACAAGGACAAGTAAGGATTCCCTGGACAATTCTTAGTCACAGGGTGGAGATTTTTTATTTGGGATGAGGATTTGAAACAACTCAAATGATATGACACTAAGTGATAGGATTCAAATCATTGGATTTGGTGCACAGATGGTGTGTTTCTGACTTGGATGGTGGGTACTATGTGTGTGAATTTTGTACCTAGCTGTAGACACAACACTTCAATAAAACATTAGAGGTTAGCTAAAATCAAAATCATGCAGTGAAATGGAAACTAATCTAACCAGGTGATTTACTACCTTCTAGTAGGTGTGAGTATGATATTCTCAGATTGGACCGAGATCAGTGACCTTGACGACACCTAAACGAAGGATTTGAATGCAAAATCTAGATATGAGATGAATGCAAATTAATCTATTTTTTTGGATTTTCTATGCAATAAGATGAAATAAACTGATATGAATCTATTCTATATGAGAAACTGATATGACATGCAATTAATCTAAATAATGATATGAATGCTCAAAACAATGAAAATCTCACAACAGCTTGGATTCGCAAAGATGGATTCTTTGATCACCAATTCGCCAGCGTGAGGATGCAATTCGTGGATGGATCCAAAATGAAGAGCTGAGGCCTTAATTTATAGAAATCCAGGACTTTGGAGGTGCATGGAAAAAGCCATAAATCACTCTTGATAAACTTGGGTTGATTTTTGAGTTATCAAGAATTTAGAGATAGATTAACTCACAAAATCATGCAAATCAACTTTTTGATTTAAATTAGAAGTTGAGATCAGTTTTCAACTCAAAAGATAGTTGAGTTTATTTTTAAAACAACTTGAATTTATTTTCTGACTTAAAGTTCAACTATTTTTTTGATTGTGCATAATTAATTATGAATTAATTTAATAAATAAAGTGATTTATCCTCAACTTAACTGATTTTTAAAAATAAAATAATTGATTTATGGGTTAATCAATTATTAAATCAAACTTTTATTCAAAAACTTATATTATTAAATTTGACAATTGACTTTAATTAATTAAATAAGAATTTAATCAATTAGTCATAGGATATTTGATTTATTGTCAAAATTTAAATAATACAATTTAGGAATAAATATAATTAAATCTAATTAAATAATTAAGTGGCAGTATTAAATCTAATTAATTAAATATTCAGAATATCCAATTAATCAAACTTTAGGATAAATAGGATTTATCGCCAAATAATCATTAAATTAAAGATAATTAGGATAAATAGGAATAAGGAATATTCCCCGATGCAGAATTTAGGATTACCAATTAAGATTCGATAATGTGTCAATGTGCCTTAGGTTAGGACTTTGATGTCAATTTCATTCGATGTGTTGATATAGGAGATTAATGAACCTATAGCCCATTTTTGGGGTATTACGTTTTGCCCCTCTTTGAATTGTTGTGCAAAGCGCAGTGGTTCAAAGATAGTCTGTGTATGATGTTGAAAATGATGTTTGCAATTGAAATTGATATGAAGCAGAAACTTGATTGAAGTTGATATGAAGATAATAGGTCCTGAATGACCAAAGATAATGTTAACTATAACAGCAAGGAACCGATGATTGCCAAAAAGTGTCAAAATGCCTGATTCTGAACCTTATGATTATGAAGAAGTGAGTGACCTATTCCAGACCCGATTGTCGATAAGAATCACATTGGTATCACATCTGAACCCTTTAGTTACGAAGAACCAAGGAAATAACACTAATGAATCGATGGTTACAAAAGACTGATACAGTTTACAAAATTAAGAGAATACCAAATTGATGTGGATCTCGATGAATCTGATATGCCCCGAACAATGATTGATTTTCCCCAAGCGATGAGGTCTTTTTGATGAATCAGCAACTAGACGTGGTTGTTGTCTTGATTACTAAGGAAAGATATAATTTCAAATTTAGATTACAGACTTTGAATGATGTGCAATACCATGCCCCCTTCAAGATTAAAATTGAAATCTAACAAGAAAATTCAGCGTTGAATAGTTCAGAAGCATGTTAATTGATTTAAGAAGTGGTTAAATACGCTCAAGAACTCATTCTACATCGTTTGGAGGTCTAGAAGACCAAGTTTGACTAGGTTTGACCATGAGTTGACCATGGTTTACCAAGTTGAAAATTTGATAGTTTGATGTAAGATAATCAGTTAAGTTGAATATTGGATTTCTGTGATGATAGAAGGTTGATTATGCAAGCAGTAGACCATCCTAGGTCTGAAAATTTTAAATCATGATGTTGACATAGTAAATGATCTTAGATTTTGATTTTGATCCTGAAAATGGGTTCAGAACAGTGAAATTAGATAGGGGTGCAATTTTTGTGAAAAACGGAGCACTTTTGAAAATTAGGTCAAAAGCTATATAAAGGGCGGAAGGGTCATTTTCAATTCATTTCAACCTTTTGACTTTAGAAATCTTGTGGAGCCCTTTGAGCAAGAAAATGGCAAAACCAAAGGTACCTATGAGTTCGCATCGATTTAAGTGCAGCCGGAGACACCAGAGACCTCGGTAGTACGGACATCTGGTAGGTGGACCTCTTTGCTTCTTTGAAAAGTCAATTTTTCCATGATTTATAGCATTTTTAGCATTTTTTGTACGCATTTGAATTTTGAATTTTTGAATGCATGGAAACTCGTATGACTCTCCAGTGAGACTTGTATGACTTTTGAACTGTAGATAGGTTGTCATTTCATTAACCCACAAGACTCATATCAGAGGGACCCAAGAGTCGTACGACATTTCGTCGGGTCCCTCATAACTCGTACGAGGAGAAATGCATTGTCGTATCACTATGCTTTGTCATATGGTATGATGTAGAAACTCGTACGACTTTCCCTACTAGTCTGAAGTGTCATATGAAAAATAGTGAGCCAAAAACTCATTACTAGGTCAAATTTTTTATTTTCTTGATCTCTTAGCTTGATTGCTGACCTTTTAACCTACCTTGTGAAATACTGAACTACTCAATTCTTGCCCTTATAACCCATTTTGTGACCAAATTACTGATAGGATTCCCTATTTTTGTATTGTGTAGGTCATATATCCAAATGTTCATGTATGGATTTCACATCCAGCTACGCAAAGATTATGTGTGTCACTCCTAGATCCTATGAGGGTACACCTTGCTTCCTATGGATGTGAGTACCTCATTCATTTACCTGAGATTAGGGTAAATCATGAACTTTTGACTACTCTGATTGAGATATTTCATTCGGAGACCCAGACATTCCACCTACCAACTGGGGAGATCACTGTTACCCCCGAGGATGTGTATCATATACTACGCATTCCTTTCCATGCAAGCCGGTGGCTAGAGTATGTGAGTTCGGGGAACTCTGGTCTCTTAGCATTCAGACATCTCTTTGGAGATGATACTCAGATGACTACCTCTATTTCTTGGGAGACCTTAGTACAACATTATGGACAGATGCACCAGCTAGAGTGCATTATTTTCGGGATGATAGGAGGGATTATCATGTCTGGCTGTCAATAGAATGGTCTATTGATGGGCTGGGCCCTGATGGTTGCACATCTGATGGCGACACCTTCTGAGTTGGCTTGGGGTCAGTGTCTTTTGGCCCATATGTTCTCTGAGATGCACGAGGTAGTGTATCAGGAGAGCAAGAATTTTGCAGCTGGAGCTTTTGTTTTACAAATTTGGGCGTGGAAGGATATCCTGATTTTGAGACCAGTATGTACCTCGCAGAGGCAGTCACATAAGCCTGTTATATATATATATATATATATATATATATATATACAGGGGCAGATAGGCCATGTAGAGTACTGGAGGTGATGCCTTGATGATATGATGTTTGTTCGATGGAGACCATATGTGGGTATAGAACCTTGGCCTACTGCACGAGAGCTGTTTAGTTTCTTCTTTTAGAGCCGTGTGTTGATTGGGAGGTCATCCTCCACTCTAGAGAGATTCATTATCACCAGGGTATGGTGACAGTATGGACGAGTGCAAGATGCACCTAAGGAGTATGCCACTTATGCTCAGATAGCTCATGAGCTTGGACTGGGATGGACATAGAGGCTCTCTTATGCTTTGTGTTCATAGGAGTATAGTGCGATTGTTGGTAGAGATTGGGAGTACAGATCAGAGGTACTTGATGCTGGAGTTACAGATGGATTCATTGCCTAGCTTGCTGACCATCCTACCCACAGGTTCTCAGATCGTACAGAGCTTATACCCTCCATGGAGGAGGCTATGGATGTGACTGGAGCACCGATGAGATAGGGTCCCAAACCTACATAGGTTCCTATTGTGCATCCCACACCTCCGAGACCTAGAGCGATGGCTCCCCTATAAAGACCATCAGGACAAATGAGGCCCCCTCATCCCACTAGTTCCATAGTAAGGAGATCTATAGGTTCTCATAGATGGACTAGGGGAGAGGGTGGTACTCTAGGGAGTGTTGGCATAGTTGATGAGGTACTTGCAGTAGAGCAAGTTGTGGGTGTGTACACACTAAAATATGCACTTCTATGAACCATTACATGCAAGGTTACTCAAGAGTGAGGCCTCACAAAGCGGCTCATAGCTCTCTATGCATGGAGTTGCAAGGGACTATGAGTTTTGCTCTCAGCTAGAGCTACAAGAAGGTGACCTTGCTAGTCAACCACACAATGAGAGATTCAAGTGAAGACAAGGGCAACAATGCCAATATCTCCAAGAATCTAAATGGAAATGAAATGTAAATGCAACTAGTATGAATGTGCAAGCTAAGCTAAATGATAACAATGCAATGCTTGAAAAGAAATCTAATCTATGAAAGGAAATAGCAACGGATTACAAATCCTTCCTATTTAGACTATGTGAGATTGCATAAAAGGAAATCTACACTAAGAATGCCATGAATGCAACTATGAAAGCAAACTAAATGAAATGCAACTAAGAATGTCAAGGCTTCAAAGCTTGAGTGTCTTCAAAGAGAGCTCCAAAACCTGCAGCATAACAATAGCATAAAACAAGGATATGCAAATGAAGGAGAGAGCTCTCCTTTTATAAGAAATGAGGTGAAATGGACCATGGAGATTAAGAGGCAAAAAGTCTTAATCAGCGGTGGAGGTTGAAAGAGGAGCAATCCATGTGCACAAACATCCTCCAATGAGAGTGAAGTGTTGACTTTTGAGCCTCATGTGAGACAAAAGTGCCTTTTTCCCTTTTTATAAAATAGGAATAATGTTTTATTTGTGCAACTTAGGATAAGAGGAAAGTGGGGCTTTTTTATTTAATTGAAAGGGGAGGAAATATTCCTTTTAATTAAATAAAGACTTAGGATAAATGGTTAGCCCATAGGATAAAAATCCAATATATGATTGAAATTAGGATTTGATCAAGAGATTGATAATGTTGAAAATATTGATTTTTGATAAAACTGATTCAGGATTGATAAATCAAATAAATGGGGCCCAAAGTCTAGGCGACCATTTTTGGGTGCATACATTTGCCCCTCTTTGACTAATGTGTGATCGATTTGGGAACACATGTAGTCAAAGAATGAAGTTGAAATGTGAGATCGATCTGGGATCACAAGACAACTCAGATATGAGGTCGATTCGGGATCACATCTGGACAAACATAAACAAAAGCTTAGACCAACACCGTCGCTGCTAGGTGCAAATCAAGCTTTAGACAAAACTATCACCGTCGCTGCTAGGCAATAATCAAGTCTAAAAATGGGAGATAAGGATCTCAAATTTTGAGCAAAAGCTCACAAAAGATGTCTGAATCAGGAAAATCAAGGAAATCAGGGATGAGAATCCCATAAATACTGCCCCCTCGGAATCGAAATCGAAATCAGGTAGAGGAGAGACAGCAAATCGATAAGGATTTGATCAAATCATAATCGAATGTAAGAGTCAAATAGGTTAACCATTAGGCAATGAAACATGCCCCAGTGAGGAAGTAGAAGAATAGAAATAGAAGACTAGAAATAGAGTGGATGAAAGACTAGAAAGTTTAAGAGACATGGAAGGAAGAAATGACGATGCCCCAACAAAGATTAAAAGATTAGGCCTCAAAAGATCAGCCAATTGCGCAGAAGGGGGAAGAGAATTTGGAACGTGATTTTGACTATGAAGATGATCTCGAATTTCGATTTCGAGTCCAAAAATGGATCCAGGACGTCGAAATTAGCTAGGGGTGCAATTTTCGCGCAATTCCGAGGTGTTTTGAAAATTAGGTCAAAAAGTCAAAATGCTATAGGAATAGAAAAGGCTGTGATGTGAAAGACAAGGAGTGAAAGATATGATCAAGAAGAAGTGAAAGGTGAGCACAATCGACTGATAGGTCCATGAAAGGTGAAAAGGAGAGCTCTCTTCATATGCAAAGTGCAAAACTAAACTATCATGAACCTAAAAAAAAATGCAAGCTACTATGAAAGTGGTTGACTTGCAAGGTCACAATGCTTATAGACATCTAATTATCATCATCGAGCGTTATTGGTAGCGTCATAAGATCATACAATGCACACTAGCATAACTATGTGGATATGAATATGATCTTTATCAGATAGAAATGTGGGAATCCCACCTAGGCATCAAAGACATATAGGTCAAGATGACTAATGCAGTGAGATCACCTAGATTTGATATGGTGAGATTATGCTTGTATCAAGACACATGAAAGTTAGGATAGCTAAAAGCATGTACTCGCAAAATAGTCAAGGATAATACCTTGTCGATCCATAGTGTCAAGTAAGACTAGCATAAATGCTCATGACAGGTAGGACCAACAAAATATACCCACAAGCAGATAAAGAAAGAAAACATGGTCTTATTCCCTCAGTCTTCTAGCTATGCATCATCGAAAACTTCTCAGGGAGAGATCACTCATCAAAGAAATCCTCATAGACAGCACACAAAGAAAAATAAAGTCATCATATCGTCAGCGAGTTGATTTTTTAAGTGTGTGTGTGTTGGTCATAGAGTCAAATTCTGAGTATCATATCTGCTAATGGGAAATATCGCAGCATACTAGACTGTCGGGTAAAACATCTGATAAGTGTTAAGAAACACTCGACGCAAGGGTAGTGTTGAAAAACACTATTGGGGTGGTGTTGAAAAACACCTGTTGTGAAATGCCCCAAGAGACAAATGCACCTAAAGGACCAATGCAAATAGTTATGCCCCCTAGACAAAGACAAAGACCAATTCCAGACTAGGCCAAATAAGGTCAAGGCATGATGGAAAGTGGTTAAGTGTCGAGGACGCATGCTAACAAATAGGGGTGCAAAGGCCTCAAGTAGCGCCTGTTTCCAGGTTTTCACCACTTGGATTCTTTTTTCATTTTTTCATTTTTTCATTTTTTCATTTTTTCATTTTTTTGGGATTTTTTGCTACCAAGGCGCCTATTGCTAGGTTTTCACCAAGGCACTTTTTCTATTGTTTTTGATTTTTTTATTTTTTTATTTTTATTTTTTTTGAATATTTTGATTTTTTTGTATTTTTTTCAGGACTTTTTATGCTTTGTAGGATTTTTTTCAGCATCATATATCAATTTTTTTGGAATTTTTTTCAGGATCATAAAATATGTACAAAGGATGCCCCCAGACAGAATAGGCATCAAACTCATGAGCAAGATCACATTGTGTAGTCCCAATATCTAGCAAGGTGAGGGACAAGATGGATGGCAAGCTGGTGAATGAGATGGAAGACATGAGAATGAAGGAGAGTGAAGGGAAGAAATCCTCAAAGACAAACTCCTCAAGAGTACCCAAGCTAGGGAAAAATTGTCATGTAAAGCGCATTTGGACAAGCAATGAAAGGATAGCATAGGATAAGCTACAAAAGTGCACTGCAAAAGAAGGGAGGATGCAGTCCAAAGGAGTAGACATGTCAAGAGACTTCATAGCATTATGTTTTACTCTTTATTTTTTTTTATTTTTATTAGATCAAGATCAGAGGGGAAAAGGATAGCGAAAGGCTAGAATGAATGAAGGAAAATGAATATGAAGGCTAAACATGAATGGAATGAAAGCAAGATCATCGTAAGATAGCTCACAAAATAGCCAAATGTTCGTGTATAGATCAACATTGTCAAGATCAAAGAGAGAAGATGGAATGGAAGAAATATGTAGAAGAACTACGCATGATGCCTGATTTTCAAGTTTTCATCATGGTACTTATCCAAGGTGCCACAAGGGAGTGGTTTTCACCAAAGGATGAATTTATTTCTCTTTACTTTTGCTACCAAGGTGCCTGTTTCCAGGTCTTCACCATGGCACATTTTTAAATTTTTTCTTTTTCTTTTTTTCTTTTTTGTTTTCTTTTTTATTTAATTTTATAATTTTTTGAATTTTCTTTTTTTTTGAATTTTTTGGAAGAAGGCAAGCTTTTAGATAATGCTCCTTGAAAGAATAAACCATGATGTGTCAAGGATTCAAAATGATATGCTCAAAGATGCTGAAGGGGAAAGGAAGACGCAGAAGGAATAGGCAAATGAGGAAAAATGAGAGAAGGCAGAAGGATAATGAATGGAAGGAATGTGAAAAGGTAGATGGAAAGAAAGGTAAGATCAATGTCAATACACACCTTGAAGGGTGATGGGAAAAATGGAGGAAACGTAAACCATATTCTAGTCCAAGTGCAAACCATATTATGGTTCATTATTGCTATCTGACTCCTCAAAGAGAGGATTGGTGTGCTTGTTATAATTCTCAAATGTGGATGGAGGAATATGAGAAGGAATATGGAAAATGTTTAGCAGAGGTTGCGGTTTAGGCACATGGAATGGAAGAATGTTTTTGGAAAAAGATGAAGTGGAAGCCTTTGGAAGCTTGAATGTCAACTTCACTTTTTGCTCAACATAAGACTCTTTCAAGAGAGACTTTGGAATCCACATAGCCTTAGGCTTTTCATTTCCTTTTGATAATTTAGAGAGAATATCTTCAATGATGAGTTTTGGAACCCATACTTGTCTTTTAGTTTTCTTCTTAGATATCTCTTTTGACTTTATATATCCATGTCGATTAGAGGGGACATGGTGATCTTCTTTTTTTGATGGATTCTTGTATTTCTTTTTTTTCTTGTATTGAACATTCAAGTTACTTCCAAAAGACTTGGGACTTGTGGAAGAAGAAGGATGATACGACTGGTTTAGATGGGTGGGTGGATGAAAAGGATTCAAGGGTATGCATCTATGTTGATCTTGAAGAAAGATAGGAGATGGAGGGATGTAAGGACCCAAGATGGATGACAAATTAGGAGAATTAGGAGGGGAAAGTGAAGGGACATAAGGACCCAAGATGGAAGGAAGACATGAAGCCCTTAGTATTGGTGGGGGAGGTCCAAGGATGGACGTGGGAGATGCAAAAGGATAATCAATAAGTTCATCAGCATCTATATGATAACCAAGGATATCAACATCTTTAGAGTGAGCATTAGGATTTTCAACAAGATCATGCACATCTTGAATAGGAGCAACTTCATTGATAGGATTGTTCAAAGCTTGCAAAGACTTAGGAAGAGCAGAAAGCGGAAGTGAACATGGAGTGGTAGAACAAGAAGATGGAAGACTTTGATCTTGACAAGTTTCTTTGGATAGCATAAGTGCATCATTTTTTTCTTGATTTTCAATAGACTTAACATTAGAAGTAACAACACCATTTTTAATAACCTTAATGGAAACATCATCTTTGGAAAGCGCAAGTGTGGTAAGGTTATTTTGATTATCAATAAGCTCAATAGTGTAAGTAGTAGCTTGATCTTGCTTAGGATATGGTGGAATGAATGCGGAAGAGCGTAGAGGATCAGAAGAACCATGCAATGGAGAAGATACATCATAAAAAGAATTGGATGATATGGAGGGTTCTTGATCTTGATCTTTTTTTATGTTATTTTCTTTATCATTTTTAGAGTCCTCTTGACATGGAGCCACTTCTAAGGACAAGGAAGCATGTTGGAATTGTATGGAAGACTTTGGAAGAGATGGTGAAAGACTAGTTGAAGTAGGAATTATAGAGGATGAAGGCTTAGGCTCTTTAGGTTTGACATTATTGAAAGTATTTGTAGCCAAGTGAAGGTTATCTTGAGTATCTTTAAGAGGTGGCCCTTGAGGATAACTATACGGAACCGCATGGAAAGCATTAGGATCTTTGTTGGATGAAGGATTTGTGAAAGATTTGGATGACTTAGAAGCTTTAGGAAGTGTGTGGGTATTGGAGGAAGTGGAGGATGGAAGGGGACCATCACAAGACAAAGGTTCAGCATTAACATGATCTTGCTGGACAGTGTAATCTTTATTTTCAGCATGAGAGTTTTTAGACAAGACATGCTCATAGTATCTTCGTTTATAATCAGCACGGAAAGCTTTTTCTTCCTCAATAGAAGTAGATGTATCATATTGTTCACAACAAATATCATAATTTCTCTCAAAATCAGAATCATATGGATCACCATCACAATCTATCCAATAGGATGACCCTTTAGTAAGCCTAAGCACACGACGAGGAGGACTCTTAGGAATAGAGTTGTCATAAGTATTGCTACATTGTCCATCATCATAGTCATCATAGTCATCATAGTCATCAAAGGTAGGTGTGTCACTCTTTATGGAAGAGACATCACAAGGACTATCATGTTGCTCTTTATGGTATGTCTTCTGAAGAGAAGTAAGACTCTTAGGAGAAGTAGAAGAAGAATGAGATCTTGAAGAAGAGGAAGGTGAAGACCTAGTGGAAGAAGAATACTTGGATAATGAGGAATTCGAATGATGTTTAGAAGAGTCATGATAAGATTTGGAAGATGAAGAATGTGAATAGTGTTTAGAAGAATCATGATAAGACTTAGAAGATGAGGAATGATGAGAAGATTTAGAAGATGAAGAATATTTGGAAGAAGAAGATCGTGATATGATCATGTTTATGATTCTAGCAAAGGCATCTGATTTAAACATCTTTTCTTTTATTTTTGCTATAAATTCATCACTCATGAGAATTTTGGAAGAACAAGACTTTTCGAATATGTCAATGAGCTCAAGATCGTTTATTCTTAATAAAGGTTCCAAAACCAGATAGTCAAGATTCATGGTTATAGAAGAGGAAGAATCAAGCATGGAAGAAATGAATAGAAGAGATGAATAGAAGAGTGTAGACTAGATAATAAGAGGAAAGAATCAAGAAGAAGAAGAAGAATTTCCCATGGGAGTAGAAGACTTTAGAAGAACATGGGAAATGGAGAAGAAAGAAGAAGACTAAGAGTCATCTTGTGTAATTGATACCATAATGTTCATTGAGATGTTGAGCAACATGACAGCACCTAGGATCTAAGATCTAGACTGACCAAGGAAGATTGAGAATTAAAGACCCTTGGTGATAAGATGACCTCACAAAATGTCAACACCAAACTAGGATAATCGAAGTTCTCTATTGTCCAAAGAGAAATGAAAAGATGGAAGGGGCTTTACCAACACTGTCAAAGAGGTGCTTCAAATCAAAGGATGAATATCCTTGCACTTTTGAATCAGGAGGTTGGACTAGGCCAAAATATAATTGAAATTGAGATAAATGAAAATGATTTGGACAATAAAAGTACTAAAATTCTCCAAGAATGTAGCTCACAATTTTAGAGATAAACTTTCTCACCAAAGACAACCTTCTAATGTGATATTTCTCTTTGGCTAATGTGATACTGATGTTGATCTTGACCAATTTGTGCAAAATTTTAAGTTTTTAAGGTCCGATTTCAAGTTTTCGAATGTGAGGGTGAAAATGTCTGATTTCTATCACAAATTCAATAGCAATTAGACAGGTTTGCAAATAGTATGGGATCAAACATGTCTTCAAACACTTGAAACAAGGGCAAAAGCAACCTTGCCAAGATAAACACTTGTGATATCAAAATTGAAAAAGCACCCTATGAATGCTACCAATTGTTTGTATGTTGAGAACGTTTGCACTGGTATCACACAATCGAAAACACTTCAAGCAAATCTATCCTAGAAAGTCAAGGCTCAATACTTACCAACTTAGCCCACAACTTGATGCCCCCTCGCCTCACACCAAGTGGTTACCCACAAGAGATGTTGGCTTTGTCATGGAAATGTCAAAATGACACAACCAAAGGGACACATATGGTGAGTATCTTAAGGTGATCCGGGTAAACCACTTGGATCAATCCTTGCACTAAGAAGATAAGCGGCTAAACAAGGTGGCTTCTATCTAATGGTTCTTAATAAGGATTTCCGTTCACAACACCCCTCTTGCTCCTCATAAAGGACTAGGACCTCGCGGCCTCAAGAGTACCTTAAGCATTCTTGTTCAATGTTTTCCTCATGGTCGCAATCCCATGAGCTACTCACATCAAATGAAGACAAGTGTTATGTCTATCAAGGTTTTTGGTGTCCTTGATAGCCTTGAGATTATAGTGAGTTGGAATCACTTGCCACCAAGGAAAATGATGACAAGGTTGTCCCCACTTGAGTCGTTCCTCTTGATTGCTCAAGAGCAGGCCCGCTAAAGGATTCCTAAACTAAACAAAAATGGATCAACTCTTGAGGTTCAAGGTTTTTGATTCACCACAAGGGTGAAGAGCATACTCCCCTATCTCAAGAATCTCTCCCAAACACACCAAGCAAAGAGATCAATTACCCCCTTGCTTCCAAAACCTTAAGATGGGTCAAGATTTTCTGATTCACCTAAAGGTGAAGAGCATACTTCTCCTACCACCTCAAGATCCCTTTCACAAGGTATTAAGATTCCTAATACAATTAGTGAATGCCACACTTGAAAAGAAAGTAAATAACAAGCAAGAATTTTTTTTGTTTTTATGCTTGGGCAGCCCTACAAAAACCATTAGTAGCCCTCTTTGACATGCGTTCTTTTGACAAATTTCAAGTAATGAGAGCACCTACAACCACAACTTGTTAGACCAACAAGAGTTAGGAGAATCAAAATCCAAAATCTACCAATGATTAGTACATGAAAAATTAGATAATCTACAAAAATAACTGATCAAATGATAAAATCTGAAAATGAAACCATCATGGTTGGATTAGGCTCGGAAAGACCTTTCCAACGATATATCACACTTAAACTTTTGATACCATTTGCAAAATTTCAAAAAAAAAATGGGCACTGAAAATCAAGCCGAAAATTGATGAAAATTTTGACGGAAAATGCAGAATTAAAGGGACAAAGCTAATCTACTCAGCCCCACGGTGGGCGCCAGAAATGTACACACTAAAATATGCACTTCTATGAACCATTACATGCAAGGTTACTCAAGAGTGAGGCCTCACAAAGCGGCTCATAGCTCTCTATGCATGGAGTTGCAAGGGACTATGAGTTTTGCTCTCAGCTAGAGCTATAAGAAGGTGACCTTGCTAGTCAACCACACAATGAGAGATTCAAGTGAAGACAAGGGCAACAATGCCAATATCTCCAAGAATCTAAATGGAAATGAAATGTAAATGCAACTAGTATGAATGTGCAAGCTAAGCTAAATGATAACAATGCAATGCTTGAAAAGAAATCTAATCTATGAAAGGAAATAGCAACGGATTACAAATCCTTCCTATTTAGACTATGTGAGATTGCATAAAAGGAAATCTACACTAAGAATGCCATGAATGCAACTATGAAAGCAAACTAAATGAAATGCAACTAAGAATGTCAAGGCTTCAAAGCTTGAGTGTCTTCAAAGAGAGCTCCAAAACCTGCAGCATAACAATAGCATAAAACAAGGATATGCAAATGAAGGAGAGAGCTCTCCTTTTATAAGAAATGAGGTGAAATGGACCATGGAGATTAAGAGGCAAAAAGTCTTAATCAGCGGTGGAGGTTGAAAGAGGAGCAATCCATGTGCACAAACATCCTCCAATGAGAGTGAAGTGTTGACTTTTGAGCCTCATGTGAGACAAAAGTGCCTTTTTCCCTTTTTATAAAATAGGAATAATGTTTTATTTGTGCAACTTAGGATAAGAGGAAAGTGGGGCTTTTTTATTTAATTGAAAGGGGAGGAAATATTCCTTTTAATTAAATAAAGACTTAGGATAAATGGTTAGCCCATAGGATAAAAATCCAATATATGATTGAAATTAGGATTTGATCAAGAGATTGATAATGTTGAAAATATTGATTTTTGATAAAACTGATTCAGGATTGATAAATCAAATAAATGGGGCCCAAAGTCTAGGCGACCATTTTTGGGTGCATACAGGGTGGTGGTACTGATCCGATACCAGAGGATACAGGGTTTGATCTGGGTGCAAAGGTTAGATGTCGTAAGGCACAAAGAGCAAAGACCACGTAGCAGACTACCCCAGATACAGAGATGCCAGCAGCCAATGTTGATCCTATTGTTCCTCTTACTCCACAAGAGACTATCATACGGATCAAACTATAGGTCAGGGACCTGAAGGTTCCCAGTGCGCGGTGGGAGGAGAGATATATAGAGGTCGATAGACAGCACACTGAGCTTCATGTAGAGGTGCAGAGATTACAGGTTGAGGTGATTCGTCAGACCGCAT
Organism: Chamaecyparis obtusa; assembly: GCA_027943335.1. Taxonomy (NCBI): domain Eukaryota; kingdom Viridiplantae; phylum Streptophyta; class Pinopsida; order Cupressales; family Cupressaceae; genus Chamaecyparis; species Chamaecyparis obtusa. The sequence continues at coordinate 1,013,894 of BSBK01001478.1, read as the reverse complement.
GGGCAGCTTACTATGTGTCCACATATTACATTATTGTTCCTACTAGATAGAGAGTCCCTACATACTCTCAGTGCATGATGGCATCAAAGGGAGCTAGAGCACCTAGAGCAGAGGTAGTACCAGATGCACCACCTCCACCTCCACCAGATGTAGAGGATCAGGCTGACAGTTGATTTGTTTTGATATGTTCTAATATACTATGCTCTTTTTGATCATTGAGATACTGTTCTGACTTTGATAGCTCACATGAGCATATTCTTTTGTACACTATGCCAGTAGTGCACCCCTGACTAGTTTGAGATTTTTGATATATATGAGATCAATATTTTGGTTATGACTTCATTTGTACTTGTCATGTTTTCAAGTTATGATGATATCATGTGATGTTTATGCTATGAGTAGAGTAGAATGCATGTATGGATATATGTAATGCAATGATTTCTTTCATATGTATGGATGTAATGCAAATGTGTTTTGATTATGAAAAGATGTATGTATGATCTTATGCTTGTGCACATGGATGTATTGTAATGCAACAGATGGTTATGATATGAAATGTAAATGCAATAATACACATGATATGTTTTCCAGGAATTGATGAAGACAAGTACTCAGTCTTATGTCAAAAGGATATTTAACCCAGGAGGATAACTGCTTGCGGTTCCATGAAGAGACCTTCAAGTTAAGTGCCAGCTCTTGTGAGATTTGAAGAGGTGATAGAAGAATCCTTTAAGCGTTGAAGTTTATGTAGCCATTTGTGAGATCATGAAAACATGCAAAATGCAAAGAAACATGTAAAAATGTAGTCTAAGACCTAGGACCTAGTCACTGATCATGTGTCAGTCGATTTCATCATTGAATTTTTAGGTAATCGGATAAATCAATACAATGTCCACTAGTTATGAAACCATGGACATATGAATATTGATTTGTATGCACAGGAATCAATACAACATCCACTGGTTAGGGAACTATGGACATATGAATATTGATTTTATTTTTGGAATGTCAGATTAGATATAAGCACCAAGGCACAAATACTAGGATGACCTGATTATCATGTCCACTTTGATATAGCAATTTGAATAAGCATCAAAACATAGACGTCATGATGACCATAATACACCTTGCATTACAAACACATCAAGCAGTCAAGAGATCATTCTAAATCCAATGTGAATTACCCGTAGTGACCCTTTATCGTGTACATCCTTAGGTAAGATCGCATTTCACAATAGGAGAAAGAACTCACTCAAAAAAAAGACAATAGTTAGATAAAACTTCCTTGAATTTTTTGGGTATCAATGGTCGAGGTACGCATGGCCATCCAATTTGAGATAGAGGCTCTTACAGACGGACACCTTTTCAATCCAAAATTTCCAAAGTTGTTAGATTTTCACAATAAAGAAAAGATGATGCACCCAGTCATCACTCTCTAAATCCTCTAAAGGAAATCATCAAAGAACTCGTGGGAACAAAATATGCAAAAAAATCTCAATGTGAATCAGTAAGCATACAATGAGATAAAAGCATGTAAAAGCATAGATTGTTTTCAGTTTGATGTTTGATTGTGTTGTAGATGCAAAATCTTTTTTGGAGACAAGACTTACTGACTGACTCGGATGAAGCTTCAAAGGACTCTGACTAGATATGATACATCTAAGATACATTGGAGGCCATAGGATATGACTTTGATTGCCCCCAAGTTTGAACATTGATAGGATATAGGCGCTTTAGCTGATTGGTGTACATAACAACTTATTGAAAATAGGAATGCATAAACAAACTAGGAGATATGTACAAACTAAAGCAAGACTGAAAGCTGGGAAAGACCAAGATTGCGCTGATAGATGGAACATTTTGAAACAAGTGGTGCCTGTTTGCTAGGTTTTCACCATCTTGGTAGAGATTATTTTTCTCATTTTTTTGTATTTTTCATTTTTTTAATTTTTTTGTACTTATGATATTTTTTACTTTTTTTGTGAATCATCAAGGTGCCTATTGCTAGGTTTTCACCAAGATGTTCATTTTTTCAGGACTTTTTCCAATTTTTAAGATTTTTTAGGACCTTTTACCATAGACTAAATGCCTTAGGCGTAGAATTTCTTCAGATGCAGAACGTTGATTGGTTTTCAGAGCTTTTCTCCTTCAGTCATTGAGAGTTGATAGGCACTAGAGCCAAAAGTAGCAGTGATAACAAAGGGACCCAGCCAGTTGGGTTCAAACTTGCCCTTGCATTCTCGATGTGATTGATTTTTAGGATTCTCTCTCAAGACTAGATCGCCAACCTAAAATTATTTTTGTCTAACTTTCTTATTGTAGCCTCTAGACATTCTCTTCAGATATACTCTGAGATGATCATATGCTGCTTGTCTATGCTCATCTAGTAGTTCAAGTTCTTGCAACCTAGACACTCTATAGTCCTCATCAGTTACTAGACCATGCATTCTGATTCTTAGTGATGGGATTTCAACCTCAATAGGCAGGATTGCTTTAGACCCATAAACTAAAGAGAAAAGTGTAGCCCCAATGGGTGTTCTGATACTTGTTTTGTAGGCCCAGAGAGCTAGATTCATCATGAGATGCTAGTCTCTTCCTATCTTATTAACTGTACGGTGCAAGATTTTCAATAGATTATTGTTAGAAGCCTCTGCTTGTCCATTCCCTTGAGGATAGTAGATAGATGACCAATGTTGTGTAATCTTGAATTTAGCACATAAATAATCTAGATCTTTGTTCTTGAATTGTCCACCATTATCTATGATTATGGAATGAGGTATCCCATATCTGCATATGATATAGTTCAATATGAACATAGATATTTGTTTTCCAGTTGCTTGTGTTAAAGGGACTGCTTCTACCCATTTTGTAAAATAATTTGTAGCTGTGATTATATGGGTATATCCATTAGAAGAATGAGGATGTATAGCTCCTATAAGATCAAAGGCCCATTGATGAAAAGGCCACTGGAGCATGAATTAAGTTGCCATGTACTTGGCACTTTTGATAGTTCTTAGCAAACTTGATAGACTCTTTTTCCATTTCAGGCCAATAGTACCTAGCCCTAATAAATTTTTGAGCTAGTGTTAAACCGTTCAAGTGTGACCCACAAATACTATCATGGAATTCCTCTAATGCACATTGAGACTCTTCCCATTCTAAACATCTAAGTAGTGTACCATCTAGACCTCATTTGTACAGATCGTGACCAATGATGACATACCGGGAGGCATTACTGATAAGGTATCTCTTTTCATGGTAGTTGAAGGTATCGGGAATGATTTGGTCTTGGAGATAGGAGAATTGGTTTTTGTATCGGGATGAATAATGACCAACAATAGTGTAGATTATGTGGGTTTCAGGGGAATCATATGCAGGATAAGATAGTGCTTCCACTAGGAAGTCATAGCATAGCTCATGTTTAGGCTACTATAATAAAGTAGATAGCATTGCCATTGCACTTATTCTCTATTCTAGTTATTTTCTCAAATGTGATAGATATGAAATACTTCTTTAAATCATCTACCATTCTCTTGTATGGGATGAGCTTTTCATCTTTAGTCTGGTGCACATCATTGACTTGATGGATAACAAGTTGAGAGTCTCCATGAATGTGTATCTCTGTTACTCTCCACTCAATTGCTAGTTTCATGCCATTAAGAAGGGCTTCATATTCTACAATATTATTTGTGCAAGGGAATTTTAATCTGAATGCTTTAGGTATGGAGTATCCTTGAGGAGTTATAAATAATATGCCTACTCCTGATCCATTCTGTGTATAGGAGCCATCAAAGAATAATTGCCATTATCTAGAAGAAAGAGTCATGATAGAGGAATCTGGAAATTCCATTTGCATTGGGGTATCATCAATCATAGGTGCATCTACTAATTGATCAGCAATAACCTATCCTTTTATAGCTTTTCTTTGAACATATTCAATGTCAAATTCACTTAAGAGCATGACCCATTTAGCTAATCTACCCGTGAGGGCAGCTTTTGTTAGTAGGTACTTTAGTGGATCATTCTTAGCTACCAAATGGGTGGTATGTGCCAACATGTAATGTCTCAGTTTCTATGATGCAAAGATCATATCTAGACAAGCCTTCTCAATAATAGAATAATTCTTTTCATATGCAAGCAATGTCCTACTGATATAGTATATAGCTCTTTCCTTTTTGTTCTCATCATGTTGTGCAAGCAATGCCCCTAGTGATGTATCTGAAGTGGAGACATATCAGATCAAAGGCTTCCTTGGAATGAGAGGCATCAAGATAGGAGGATTTTGATAGATACTTCTTGATATGGTTAAAGTTGTTCTCACATTCTTCATTCCATGCAAATGTCACACCTTTATGTAATGTTTTTGTAAAAGGCTGTGATATGTCTGCTAGCTGAGATATGAAGAGTCTGATAGATTGAACTCTTCCTTGCAATGTCCTCATTTGACTAATGTTTTTGGGAGGTTTCATCTCCATGATAGCCTTTACTTTAGCTAGATCAACTTCAATGCCCTTCTTTGAAACTATGTATCCTAAGAGCTTTCCAGAAGTGACACCAAAAGCACAATTCTTAGGATTTAGTCTAAGACTAAATTTTTCCATTCTCTCTAGTATCTTGCTCAAGTCATTTAGATGTTTAGTTCTAATCATATATTTTGCTAAAGTATCATCCACATAATCCTCCATAGTCCTAGGCATCATGTCATGAAAAATAGATGTCATGGCTCTTTGATATGTAGCACCAGCATTTTTAAGCCCAAATGGCATAACATTCCAATAGAAGGTTCCCCATGCACATGTGAAAGCAAGTTTCTCTTGATCCCTTGAGCAATTTTTATTTGATTATATCCAGAAAAACCATCCATTAAAGAATACATCTCAAATCCCGCAATCATGTCCACTATCATATCAATGTTAGGTAGTGGAAAATCATCCTTAGGGCATGCTCTATTTACATCTCTAAAGTCTGTGCACACTCTGATTGATTTATCTAGTTTTGAAATAGGTACAATATTAGAGATCCATTCTACATAATCAATAACTCAAATGAATCCAGCTTTTAGGAGCTTCTCTAATTCATCTTTTACCAAGAGTGAAACATGAGGATGCATCTTTCTCAATTTTTGCTTAACTGGTTTTACTCTAGGAGCTATAGATAAATGGTGCATTATAAGATCAGGATCCAACCCTGGCATATCTGAGTATTTCCATGCAAAGTTGATCTTCTTCTTTGTTAGGAATGTTGTAAATTTTTTCTTTTCTTCCTCTGATAAAGATTGTGCTACATGGATCAACTGTGGTTCCTCTGCTGTTCCCAAGTTGATAGATTGAGTGGGCTCAATTAGAACTAGAGATCTGTCCTATAAATGACATAGAAGGACATCAAATATATCATCCTTAGGCCCTCAGAGAGTTTTTCACCCTCGGATACATCTTTTATTTTTACTTTTGTAGGTTCTGAGACTGCCACAAAGTGGTTTTCACCCTCAGAACTCCTTTTCTTTGTATTTTTATTCTTTTTTTTTTACTAAGATACTTGATGTCTGACTTCGTCATGCTAACACTTAGTTCACTGATGGATTTCCTCATAGGCTACTCTACATTGAGGTAGCAAGCAAGGGCGTAGTCATTCAGGAAGGTATAAATACCATGTCTCAAGTTTGTGGAGGTTTGATCAAGAAGTTCAGGATGTTGGATAGTCAAAGTGGTGAAAGATTGGGAAAGAGTGTTTACGAATATGGATCTACCATCATTGGTCCTAACCTGACATTTGAGTTCAAAGGTGATATTACAACTTAAGACATTCAATTCATGAATAGGCTCAATGTCATTGTGATAGTCCACTTCAGCCATCGGTGGATCAGACTCGATAAGATCATCATTTTTATCTAGACTTACATTGGGTTTAGGTGCATATTGGTGAATAACATCAACATGGTTCTCTATAATAAGGTCATCTTCTTCTGGAATGGCTCCCCATCATAGTCATTAGATTCTTCATCTATGCCTCTAGGAAATCTAAGAACATGAGTAAAGTTAGGATGAATACCCCAAAAAGGGTTACCCTCAAATTTTGATTTGAATTCATACTCATGAGAATCTATCTTAGAATAACTACCACCTTCCTCTTTGTCTATTTGATTGTCTTTGAGATCAACTGGTTCTTGTGGTGCAACTATCTCGTGCTTTATAGTAGGTTCTTGTGTTTCTACTACATTAATTCTTTTATTGGATCATCTTCAGCATTAAGGAGGTCTTTTATTTCTTAAGGAAAATGCTCATAAGGAATGACCTCATCAGTGGTGTTTGACTCATCACTATCAGATTGTTCAGTTATTTCCTTCTTTAGTTGATTTGCTATGGAAGGCTCAATTTGTTCTAGAACATGTGGGGAGTTCTTGCTAAGACAGAAAGGTTTCTTCATGTATCCTAGACCTATTGTATTATTTTTGGCTCGACCATGATGTTCAAGAGGTGACAAAAGACCTTTACCCTATAGTCCTAGAGGTCCTTTTCATTTGTATCCCATCTTAGCTATCAATATATCCGCTAGGCCATATGACTTAGAAGGAACCTTCGATACTTTAGAGTCACTAGGTGAAACACCTTGGGATTCAGGTTCATCTTTGTAAAGCCATGCAAGCACAGCTTCATCTTCTTCAAATTCTTGCTTAGGTACTTTCTCTGCAACAAATTTCCCTTTATATGCCTCAAGAGGTTCCTTAGATTCTAGTTTGAACTATTTTTGAGCTTGCCCATAAGACTTAGGCGAGATAGGGAGAGATGTCAAAGACAAGACTAGCTCTATAGTATATTCTCCCATACCATTTTCTTTGATATTGACCTCTTTTGCAATGTCTTCCATCTTAGAGGTGGATGCTACATTTGTTTTCTTAGTGGAAGATTCTCTGTTATTAGGAACAAGTTTATCCACATTTGCCTTCAATGCATTGCAAGTTGTTGACACGTTAGCTGGAATGGTTACGTCTACTCCATCACAAGGAAATTTCAAGCACTGAGGGTATGTGGAAGGAATAGCTCTCATCTCATGTATCTAGGGTCTTCCTAAAAGGATGTTGTAAGCCAAAGGTATATCAAGAACTTGACATATAGTATCTTTGATGACAAGACCTATTCTGATAGGCAAGACAATTGTTTCCTTGGAGGATCTCTCTTCTTCATCATATGCTTTGATAGTTATTTTCTTTCTAGGATCAATGGTTGTTTCTAAAAATCCCAATTGTGTGATCAAGCTGTAAGAACAAATATGCAGACCAGTGCCTCCATCTATCAACACACATTTGACATGATGGTTTTGGATGAAGACTTCAATATGCAAGGGCTGGTTATGTGGATGACTCAAGGAGTTAATACAGTCCTCTGAAAAGGAGATATACTATGGGGATGTAAGATGACCAACCATAGCCTGGAATCTGTCTAAATCAAGGTTATCAGGAACATTGGATCTGAGTAGAGCTTTGTCTAGAATGGCTCTATGAGATGGAGATATCCGAAGCAACTCAAACATGGAGATTTTAGCATTATTATGTTGGAGTTGTCGAACGATACTATACAAAGTAGGCCTCATGTCCTTAGGATTTGAAGATTTAGATGTTGCCCTCTGTTTAGAAGTGGAAGACAGATTGAAAGGCACCTTAGGAACATTTGATTAATCTAGGATTTGTCCTTGTAGGTGTGCCTGAGCTTGTGATCGAGTAACTGCATTAGCTGATTGATTTTCTCTATCTCTTCTTACAATTGTGATGACATTGCAACGCTTAGATAGGCTTGGTTCAACCATATTGATAATGGTATTATTTCCAGGATAGGCATAATTGACCTTAGCACCCACATTAGGTTGAGAAGATGAATCTCCTTGGCTATGCTTTGTAAATGGTTCAGTGAATGCTATGTGATCATTATTGCTTTTAGGATTATCAATCATGATTTCTCCATTATCAATCTTGTCTTGAATGGTATGCTTCAAGCGCAAGCAGTTATTAGTTTTGTGACCTTTACACTGATGGAAATCATAGAATCCATTCTCTCTCCACCATTTTGGCTTAGGATCAAGATCAGATTGTCAGATCAAAGGAAAAGATATGATGTTATTAGCTAGAAGAGTTCTCATAGCTGATTCCAAAGATTCTCCAAGAGGAGTGAACTTTCATTTATTATCAGCGGACCAAGATTTGTATTCAGGCTTCTTTTGAGATGATTTGGACACCTTTTGTTCTAAAGCTTTGATGGCTTGAGTACCAATGGTTAGATTGAAATCAAGTGCTTTAGATGGGGCATGATTATCAATAATGCCATCTATGACGATGCCCTTATTCTTGTTCCAATTTTTGTTCTTATCCTTAGAACTAGATTCATACTCGTCCTTTTGAAGTGTGACTTTTTTCACAAGTACTTTTTCAATTTTGATTGCATTATCTACCATCTTTTCAAAAGATGTATGATTTTGCATTTGTAAAGGGTAGTTGATTTCTGGAACAAGATTGTTGATGAAGATTTCCAGCTTCTCAGTTTCTGGAATAGGCCTAGCATATAGAGAGAATTTCTTTCTCCATCTCTTGAGAAATGTCAGGAATGGTTCTTCTAGATATTGTTTAAGATTGCAGATATCAATCATGGTCACTGGATGTTGGATGTTGTAGGAGTATTTCTAATAGAACAATTTGATCAACTCCTCAAAGGTTTTGATTGTAGGAGGCATCCTAGAGAACCAATGAATGGCTTCCCCTCCCAGAGATCAAGGAAAAAGATGCATCAGATAGGTTGGTTCGTGCATGAACTCCATAGATTGAGTATAGAATTCTTTGACATGATCTTGAGGATCAGAGCTTCCATCATACTTATCATATTTCAGCATTTCCACCCTTTTAGGGAATGGTGGCATATGCAAGTCTTTATCGAATGGAAAAGGACATAGGGCCTCCATGGAGAACTCTGTAGGTTCTTTTTCTTTTTCCATTTTGTTAAGTTTTACTTGCATGGCGTGCATTTTTTTCATCATAGCCAAAATAGGCGTCTCTTCCTCATGTGTAATGATATCTTCCAAATTAAAATTGGGAGGAAGTTTAGCTCCTTGATGAGCTAATTGTAAAAAGTATGTTTCTCTATCTTCTTTCAAGAAATGCTTCATCATTCTTTTGAAGTCATCATCATTTTGATACCGAGCAATTTCTTCAGGTGTGGGTTCCTGATCTGCACCATGTTGAGATTGAGCTCTTTGAGAGCCATGGTTTGTCCCTACTTGAGACATGGTAGGAGTTTTAAGACTCCCTCGAATAGATTGAGGAGGAGTTTGTTGATTACCTCAGTGAGTTGATGGTGGAGGAATGTAACCAGTTTTTAATCAAAAGTTGCCAAGACCGTCGTCTTCATAAAGACCAGAATTGTATAGTTGTTCAAGAGTTGGACCTTGGATATGAGTCAAAGGTAACGTATGAAATGTTTCCCCTAATTTCTTGTGAGAGGAAGCTCTAGTTTCCACCATTAACCTTGGGTGAAGTAAAAGAATACGATGAAGACAACTGAAGAAATATCTGATTCAAGAAGATCAAATGACACAACCTTGTCAATGTTTGATTGATTGAAGCTTAGATTAGATGTAAATGAAGGATATTGTGCCCTGGCTATATGGGTAGATGCCCAAAAGATAGCAGACATGAGTTCACAACACTTAGCCATTTTGAAGATGGATTGAAGATTGATAGTTATGAATAGGTTTTGACACAAGATGAAAAGGACTCAAATCGATTAAACAGAAGGCTAAATCGAACTCAAGAGGCCACTTTAGGAAAATGATTGGATTCTCAGTATTTTCTACTATGTTCTTGACACGGTGATTTTCTAGACAGACTCTGGAAATAGGCTGGAAAAGCTGGGTCTTTGACAGTTCTGACAACTTTCTGGCAATTTTTCAAAATTTCTCAAATGACTTTTTGCAAGCTCGTACGACAGTGGATAGGAAATTAAATGATAATTGACAAACTCATATGACAGTTGCAAAACTCACGTGATAGTTGATAGCAGGGTTTTTGACTTTTTGAATTGACTGGTAGCAAAACTCGTATGACAATATACCAGCTACCATACAACAATCTGGGGATTTGAAATGACAATAGCCAAAAGTCGTATGACTTTCTAACGTTACAAGATGACTTTTGACTCTAGAAGGGTGTTTAACATTAGATTTTGTACTTTTTAGGTTTTCAGTTTCAAATTGTTCACAAAATTGTCTGTCCAAATTTGAAGATTGTACCGGATTGATTCATTCTTAGTAACCAAATAGATAAACAGGCACGCAAAATAGCAAGCAAGTGATTTCAAGCATGTCTAAAAACAATGAACAAGGGACAAAGAAACCCTATGCATGAACAACCAAGTGACTAAATGTGCTAATCCCTAGGAGTGCTAATAGTGTATGTTCCAAAAAGTTTTGCAATAATGTACATATTCGTAGAAAATGAAAATTTGTCCTCACTAGGGTTTTTAGTAATGGTCTAACTCTACAACTTTTGTGATCTCAAGAGGGTGAACTCCAATCCAGGTGCACCGGGGTTTTGACACAGTCCAAGAAATTAATCAATCAGGAGCTGCTAGGGAGATCTAACAGCCCAACAAGAGACCACACCTGTGAATATTTCCTCCACAAGGACATTTATATAGCGGCTACTACTACCACAGTGAAAATGGCTATTACCGCTTGAGGTTCCATCAATGTGGTTGACCCAATTAAAGGAATGTCCACTACGGTTAACCCTCTCTAAAGGTGACTCACAAAAGATACCACATGGAGACTGTTTCCAGATTCAAGGATCTGAGTTTCTGATATGACCCAAAAAGGGAGTAGAGCATAGTCCTCTAGCCTTTTCACTTTTAACCCAAACAAAGCAGACAGATTAATCCAACACACTAAGACTAATATTATCTCACAAAGATCTATGATGTCAACCACTTATGATCTATTAACCTCTCCAGAGAGAGAATGTATCAATCAGAAGCTAAAGACGCACAAATCTAGTAGAACATGAGACGCTCTCAGTAACCTCCCTACCTACAAGGGTTCCTTCATTGAGAAGAGTTTCCCTGGAAACCCACTCTCTCAAGAACCATGAATAGTGTTCATAGGGCCTATTTACTATTTGTAATAAAGATGCTAAAAAGCAAATCTATGTTCATTTTTATAGCCCAAAATTAAATATGTGATATGAAAGCAATAAAGGTCACACAAGCTTAACACATGAGAGTTCATTTTAGTCCAAGTCAAAATGTTATCAGCTGAGAAGATTACCTGAATTCCTCGCAACACTCTTAGTAGATTTTTACCTATTTTTAGCAACTCTCACACTTTTCCCAATCAAAATCAGCAGAAATCAATCAAAAACAACAAATTTCAATTGTTAATGTTAGATGTTAGTCCAAATCTGGAAATCAAATCTGGAAAACTAGCTAAAAAAGTGAAATGACAATTGAAACCTGGCACTGAAACTCATATGATAGTGGGTCACCTCTCAAATGACAATCTAGAAACTCGTACGACAATGGGTATAAGACCATACGACAACAAAGCTTCCAAATGACACTATGTTTATAATGATATGATCCTTGATCAAATCAACTATTGTACGACAGTGGGTACCACCTAATACAAGTTTTTGACAAAACTCGTATGAAAATTGTACGGATAGAAATTAAAAATTGCAGCTTGGAACATAATAGGATAATAAGATGATAGAAATTGATAGAAATTGAATGGAAACCCATTTCAGGGCCCCACGGTGGGCACCAGAAATGTGTGTGTGAATTTTGTACCTAGCTATAGACACAACACTTCAGTAAAACATTAGAGGTTAGCTAAAATCAAAATCATGCAGTGAAATGGAAACTAATCTAACCAGGTGATTTACTGCCTTCTAGTAGGTGCGAGTATGATATTCTCAGATTGGACCAAGATCAGTGACCTTAACGACACCTAAATGAAGGATTTGAATGCAAAATCTAGATATGAGATGAATGCAAATTAATCTATTTTTTTGGATTTTCTATGCAATAAGATGAAATAAACTAATATGAATCTATTCTATATGAGAAACTGATATGACATGCAATTAATCTAAATAATGATATGCTAAATGATATGAATGCTCAAAACAATGAAAATCTCACAACAGCTTGGATTTGAAAAGATGGATTCTTCGATCACCAATTCGCCAGCATAAGGATGCAATTCGTGGATGGATCCAAAATGAAGAGCTGAGGCCTTAATTTATAGAAATCCAGGACTTTGGAGGTGCATGGAAAAATCCATAAATCACTCTTGATAAACTTGGGTTGATTTTTGAGTTATCAAGAATTTAGAGATAGATTAACTCACAAAATCATGCAAATCAACTTTTTGATTTAAATCAAAAGTTGAGATTAGTTTTCAACTCAAAAGATAGTTGAGTTTATTTTTAAAACAACTTGAATTGATTTTCTGATTTAAAGTTCAACTATTTTTTTGATTGTGCATAATTAATTATGAATTAATTTAATAAATAAAGTGATTTATCCTCAACTTAACTGATTTTTAAAAATAAAACAATTGATTTATGGGTTAATCAATTATTAAATCAAACTTTTATTCAAAAACTTATATTATTAAATTTGACAATTGACTTTAATTAATTAAATAAGAATTTAATCAATTAGTCATAGGATATTTGATTTATTGTCAAAATTTAAATAATACAATTGAGGAATAAATATAATTAAATCCAATTAAATAATTAAGTGGTATTATTAAATCTAATTAATTAAATATTCAGAATATCCAATTAATCAAACTTTAGGATAAATAGGATTTATCACCAAATAATCATTAAATTAAAGATAATTAGGATAAATGGGAATAAGGAATATTCCCCGATGCAGAATTTAGGATAATCAATTAAGATTCGATAATGTGCCGATGTGCCTTAGGTTAGGACTTTGATGTCGATTTCATTTGATGTGTCGATATAGGAGATTAATGAACCTATAGCCCATTTTTGGGGTATTACAGGTACTGGATTTTGGATCAAGGATGGATGCAAGGATGATGGATTAAGGATTTGGGATTTTGATTGTGGATTGTTGATGGAAGGATGATGAAAGATGACTGAATGATGTTATTTCTATGAGGATGATCTAGATGCAGCTGAAAAGGATGACCTATGATGCAAATAGGAAGATGATATGCGAGGATGCAACTAAGAATATTTTTAGGATACAACTAAGGATGGATGGTGATGCAATGATGGAACTAGGGATGATTTAGGATGCAAAGGATGTCGAGATTGGATTGTAGGATTCTGAAGGGATGATGGATGTATGAAGGACCATGCTAGTCTTCTCTCTCTATGTTGACATAGCGATGATTAACTTGGAACCGTAATGCAAATTATTTCACTCTTGCATTATATTCCATGTTGCCAAGTTTCTCTTGATACTTCTCTTCTACTTGGGTTTATTTTAGGATGGGCTAGCGATCTTTGAGGTTCCTCTCCCTAACTTTCTTCTCATGATAAAATTTGGAATTGGGAAGCCTAGCTTTCTTGTGTTTGGTTAAATCAGACATATCTTGGGGAGATTTGGTAATTGGCTCAGTTTGATGTCTCCAATGGAAAAGGAAAAAATTAACGAAAGATTTTCCAAAAAGCAATCTGAACAAAGGACAAGGTAACTTTGTGGGATACAAGCAATATAATGGACCTTTGATTTTGATATTCTTTCGAAAAGAGTGTATGTTCTAATAGATGTTTTCACTAAGTTTGTAACTTTGAGAACACTTCAAACAGAACTACCTAAGGGAAGGCTAGTATCAGAATATTTTTCCACAACTTGATACCCCAAAAAGGGATACATATGGTGAGTGTCTTAAGGTGATCTGGGAAACCACAGGGATCGATTCTTGCACAAAGATTTTGATACCTTCAGAAGTAGATTGGTTAGCTTCTGATTTAACAAATTTTTAGTTTGATCTGTGGCTTCCTCCCAATCGGTTTGTACACACGTGACTCACTTAAGAGCCTAGTTGACCATGCTGAAATAGTAGGGATATTCACCTACCTCGGGCTACCATCAATACGCATCACCCAAGCTTGAGGGGATGAAGCGAGAGTTTTCTCAATGTTTTATTTCTATACCGGTCGGGGAAGTACCGGTTTGAAGTCATTCTCTAAAGAGAAAGAGCTTTTCTCTTTGGACAAGCTTCTCTAGAAGTAGAACAAATGAACTTGTCTGAGTTCAAGTGTTTTACGTCATTTAGATTAAGGATATGCTAAAATGGAAAACTCCTAGATGTACATCATGAAGATTCTTTCTAAACTTATTAAGTGATTTAAATTGAAAGCTTGCAAGAACAAGTGTTTTAGATTTTAATTTTTTCTTTCCTCTTTGAAAACAAGAATTTTTAAGAGATTTTATGCAAATTGGGCATTCAAGATTGAGTTTGTGCTTCACTTAGAAACCTGATTTAAATTTTGAAATAGAAAGAACTTTCTTTTCTTTCACTTTAATTCTTTCAATATTTGTGTATTTTCTTTTAGGATCAAAAGTAAATGACTCTTTGGACTATGGTTCAATTTCTTAGATGCACTCAAGATTTGGTTGTCTAGATTTCAATTTTAGACCCAAAGAGAAGTTCCTAGATAGATTTTGCGCATGAAAACTTAGGAAAAATTCAAGATTTTGAAACAATACAATTTTTTTCACAAATATCAAAGCTTTAGGACTGAATTAGGAAAGTTTATGAACCTTTAGGATTGCTTAGGAACTGAATAGGAAAGAGATGCAATTTTGTTCCTAGATTACATAAAACTTGAAATTGCTTTGAGATTTTGCAAATCATATTCACTTTAGTTTATAAAAATGTTTCAAGATTGATTTAGGACCACTTAAAATGAGTTATGATTGATTTTTAACCAAATAGGAATGAAATGCAGGTTTGAGGTTCTTTTTATGCTTCCAAAACTTGAAATGTTCCTAGCTTGCATGAATGAACTAAAAAACCCTAGATTTGCATGATTGATGTTATTTTTAGCCAAATTGAAGACATTAGGGATGATTTTGATTTATTTAGGACCAATTAGGAATGAATTGATTTGATTAGGATTGATTAGGAAATGATTACGAACATGATTTGCAGATTTTCCTTTAAGGCATTCAAGAGTGCATTAATGTTCAGTTTAAACCAACCAAATGAAAGTTTGAAGTTCCTAATTAGTCAAGAGAGGTTATGATACTTAAGGCCTTAGGTTTTTTATGGTTTACTTTATTTTGAAGAGCACCTACAAAAGATGGGGTCAAAACTAAAAAATTACAGCTAGGAGGCACCAAGAGGCCCTAAAAATACCTAAAAACCAACTTGCACTTTGATCATGGCCTTACAAAACCCTTTGTTTCTCAAACGAGTAAAAATGGAAGGGTATTTTTGGGTATTTACTCATACGAGTATTGGTTAGTGCCAGTATGAGTCATTATGACTCATGGTATGAGCAAACAGGGCTAGAGGGCCAAAAATAGGCTTAAATTGCATAGAAAGTTCTCATACGAGTATTGGGTGATCCCGGTATGAGTCTAGGTGTTTTCTTGTATGATAATTTACTCCAATGAGTTTAATCATATGATAATCCACCAAGAACAGGATGAGTTTTCTAAGAAAGTGAGTTTTTTGCTTGGAAAACCCTAAAAAATACAGTTTAGGAGGCTTGTGGTGTCCCACCGGGCGTGCCAAAATGTGTGCAGAGCGAACCTAACATATTCAGAATAGGCATAGACATTAAAAAATTATTTAATCAAAGTCTAACAGCATATTCCTAAACATATAGAGTAAACTATTCACAAAGATATTCATATAGAACCAAAATGGGAGCACCCTGTCACTGTTTGATTTGTTCTTGATTTAGGGATGTGGGTGTGCTCTCAAAACACTTGGAGAAAATCCCTAATGAATATTAGGGAGGATAGGATGGATTAGGTACCATAAGAACCCCATAGTGGCACAATCTCAGGTATAGTTCACCTGATTCACCCCTTTGGGCCTTAAGGATCCTAATGAAGATGAAATGCAAATTAATGCAAAAATGATTAATCTAGAGTTGGTTTTAATCCAAATGAAACATGATATGATGAAATAAAAAGCATAAAAATGAATAAAACTAAGTTAATACATGTTATCTAAGCTATGGTGTGACTTAAGAAAACTTGGAAATGAGTTAATCTAACAAATATGCTAAAGCTTAAGATGATTTAGAATTAAACTAGCATTATAACACTACTATGATATGATTATGTGAATTGGTTCTTTGCTATAAGAAGTGAGGGTATTTATAGGATTTGAGGAAGGGCTTGATTTAGGAAGTGGAGTAAGGGTTAAAGTCAGGGTTTGGGGTAGAGTCTGAGGTATGGTTAGGGGTAAGGTTAGAAGGATGAGGGTTAAGGGTTTCTCACACATGTGTGAGCAAGACTAGGGAAGTTTTCCTAGGGAACAAGGGTGGAAGAGAAGACATGGGCTTCATTATGAGGTTGTAAGAGGCCTTAAAGAGTGTGCAAGAGGCTATTAATGAGTCTTTAAGGCTCATTAATGAAGGGGTTTGACCAAAAGTCAAAGAAGACTAGTTTAGGCTAAGAAATGTAGGAATCACCTCCTAAGTTGGTTTACGAAGGGTTTAGGAAAGTTTAGGAAACTCTAGGAAAGTCTAGAAGATTCTAGGGTTTTGGGGGATTAAATAAATATTTCATTTATTCAGGGAATGTGACATCATTTATCAAATAATGATTCAATAAATGGGGGAAAATCACTCAAATTTGATTTAAATGGTTTGGAGAGGGACTCTTTAATTAAATGTGTTTAATTAAAATAGGAGGAATTAATAGCATAAAAATAAATAAATTAATTAATTAACAAATGATGATGTCATCAGGGGTTTTTTGGAAAATAAAAATACTTTTATTTACCAATGATTTGTCGGTGTCTATATTATTAACATTTGAAGTTGACTAAACCGTAATTTTGACATACCTTGACTACATAGCTTATAACTTGTCATGTATTTGTCCAATTTCATTTTTATTTATTTTTAATAGAAAGACAACTTCAATTCCTAGGGCATAGATTCTTTTAAGATTTTTTTGTCTCATTTACTATTTTTCCATAAGCGTCAAACATAGAGGTAGAGATACAGTGAAATATCTATGTTTAGTAAAACTAAAAATACAAAGTCATAATAAAATTAATATATATTCGACACTCTGGGTTTTCGTAGTTCTCCACAAAACTGCCTTCTCCCAAAAATGAAAGGCATTATTAGGGGCTCCCCTGGTAATGCCCCTGGCCTACGTGAATGCATAAATAGTTTCAAGGTGGACAAAGCTTCACATCAGGCATGACAGGGGAAGAAGCCACTCTTGGACTCTGGGCCGCAAAGAAATGGATGACAGTCCAGGGGTCTCCATTCTAAACGCACAAACAATGCCCTCTTTTCCACTATTGATGGTAATGCGGCCCAATGTAATGTAGTGAAGGGGGGATTTGAAGGATGCTGGACACAGGCTTGGTGAGACAAAGATGGTTTCATTCACCCCCAACATGTTGTGTTTTGGGGGGTCTTTCTCTGAAACCTTCCACAAAGGAGATTATTTTGAATCTAGATGAGGCGGCGAATGGGGAGGTGATTCATAACTTGGAAGTTTTTTCTAAGTTAGGGTTAATAGGAAGGTTCAGGGGCTTCTAGCCTAGTTTATAGCAGTTGCATACGTGGATTTCAGACAACTGGGAACCCATTCTTGAAGGTAATGTGAAGATTTACCCTGCAGCTAAGGGTTTCTTCATTGTAGTTTTTGATTTGACTCAAGACAGAACTAAAATCCTATGTGATGAGGTCTGGTGTTGGGAGGACAAGTATGCACTGATGTTGAAACCTTGGCACCCAAATTTTTGTCCAGCCATGGAGGTGTTTAACAAAATCCCAATCTGGGTAAGGCTTCCAAACTTTCCCCTACATTTATGGTTTGATAACTACCTAGAGGCAATTGGTGATTCGTTGGGTAGTTTTCTTTTGGTAGATGAGAACTCTTCCAAATTTTTTCATTCTACTTATGATCGTATCCTTTTTGAAATGGATACCACCCAAGGGTTTCCAGCAGAGATAAAAATTAAAACATCTATGGGCTGTTGGTTGCAGTCCCTAGATTATGAAGGTTTTTCCTTTCGGTGTAGAAATTGTTTTCAGACAGGCCATTTGGCTACAAACTATGACAAGATTAAACCCATGAAGGTTGCAACATGGTGGAAGGATGTTGATATAAAGCATTACATGGTAGGAAAGAAGGCGGAGAAATAGAAGAGCTTCTCCCAGGTTGTTATGGGGGAAAATCCCAACAATCCAAGCTTACATGATGAGTAACCAGTGACACAAAATATAGTGTCTTTATCAGATGGGGTTGATTTGGGACCTCAATTAAATACCTATGTTGCTACTCTAGAAGGAAAGGAAAAAGGTAAATCTTTGGCCTCTAATCTAATGAGAACTTGTGCAATGGCTGAAGCTCAAGAGTGTTTAGTGGAAGATGTTTAGGCACAACCCCCTGACAATACCATTGGCTTGGAGTCTGAGGTGGCTTGAGTTGAAGATGGGTGGATCTCAGTGAAAAGGAAAAAATATAGAAAGCTTAAGCATGTGTCTTTTGATATGATTCTCCAATCTCATTCTAAGGAGAGGAATTTGACGTAGGGTTGTGTTTTGTTTCTTTTTAATTCATTTTCTTCTGGTTGCTTTGTCTTTGTTTTCTCTTTGCCTTTGCTTCTCCAGGGATGGTAGTACCTATTGTGTTACTACCCTTGGTTCGGGCCAAGTTTAACCCAGCTCTTTTTTAATAAATAACACCTATTACCGATCAAAAAACAAATAAAATTAATTTATATTAACATTATAATTGTTGGAAAAAAATTTATCAATAGTACCTTACTACATAGATAGGTTTGTCAAATGGATTCATTTGATCTATCAAAAGATAAATTTGCAGTGATTTTTTGTCAACATTTTAATAGGTGCGAAGGATACGCCATTGTAGGTATGAATGAGGAGTATATATGTTATATCAATGTTTTTTTATCTAAGAGGATTTAAGCTAACCATTTGTAATTAATTCCTTCAAATGGAACCTCTCAAGACTTAAATCATCATATTTTATTAAAAATATATTTTTATAGCAAAAATCAACATGTCTAAAAAAGTGTAACCCACTATTGTGGGGCCACCCATATATATAATTAATTCAGTCTCAATATACAGACAGTCTGCTTGCTAAACTGTTTGTAAGTTTTATTTTCCTAATCTGTCCTTTAAATGCATAATGAATTGGGAGTTTGTCATGGATAGGATTAATTCAACCACCCTAAGGCAAGGCCATAATGGGAGCCTATGGTACGTTGTTTCCATCCAAAGGGAAATAATTATACCGTCCATTGTAGGAAGGCATAATGGACTGGGAGTTTGTCATGGATAGGAGTAATTCAACCACCCTAAGGAAAGGCCATAATGGGAGCCTATGGTAGGTGTTTTCCATCCCAAGGGAAGTAATTCTACTATCTATTGTAGGTAGGAAAAGAGTTAAGGGCACCCTACTATAAGTAGCTTTCCTATAGAGTCTTCAATAAAGGGAGAACTGCTAGGACACCCTATTATAGTACTAGTTAAGGGAAAGATGGTAAGGGTACCCCACTGTAAGTAGCTTTCCTACAAAATGCAATTAAGGGAGAACTGTTAGGACACCCTATTGCAGTACTAGTTAAAGGAAAGATGGTAAGGGTACCCCACTGTAAGTATCTTTCATATGGAGTCTATAATCAAGGGAGAATTGATAGGGCACCCTATTGTAGTACTAGTTAAGGGAAAGACACTAAGAGCACCTTTTCGCAACAACCTTTTGACTTTTAGACAAAGGAGGTGAGGCATAAATAGATAAGCAAAAAAATCATTCCACTAAGTAGACTACCTCATGTGGATGCCTAACACTTGCCACCGGGGCCAAGGGGCCAAAGTTCTGCCTTTGGGCTTAGTATGGGATTTGCTTGGACTAACTTATCATGAATACATTTTTCTTTGAATCTTATATATGTAATACACCAAAAATGGCCTATAGGACCATTGACCTCCTACATCGACAAAATCAATCGAAATCAACATCAAAGTCCTAACCAAAGGCACATTTGCACATCAAATCATCGAAAACCTAAACGATTTAATCTTAATTCTACATCAAGGAATATTCCTTGAACATCCCTAATTTATCCTAATTATCTCTAATTGAATATTATTTGGCGATAAATGTCATTATTTATCCTAAAGTTAATTAATTGAATATGTTGAATATTTCATTAATTAATTTATTTCTTCCACTTAATTATTTAATTGGATTTAATTATATTTATTCCTAATTAATATTATTTAATTTTGACAATAAAATAAAAATCCTATCAATAATTGATTAAATTCTTATTTAATTGATTAAATCAAGTTGTCAAGATTTAATGATATAGTTTTGAAATAAAGTTTGATTTAATAATTGATTAACCCATAAATTAGTTATTTTAATTCAAAAATCAGTTAAGTTGAGAATAAATCACTTTAATTATTAAATTAATTCATATTAAATCATGCATAAATCAGAAAAGCAGTCAACTTTAAATAAACTATTAATTTTAATTGGTTAAACTTCTAAACTCAACATGTGATTGTGAGTTGAAAAAGTGATCTGAACTCTATTTGGAGTCAAAAAGCTTCTTTTGTATGATTTTGTGAGTTAACTATTTCTGATTTCTTCATAACTCAAAAATCAAGCTGAGTTTATCAAAGAGTGATTTATGGCTTTCTCAATGCATCCTCAAGCTATATAATCAAGGCTCAACCCTTCACAAAAGGTCCTTCATTTTTGCAGTCTTGCGTCTTGCATCTTTTACATACTTGCGAACTTGGAGAATCAAGCTCTTGTGAACAGGCAATTTGTGAGAATTTTTGCAATTCATAGTTTTCATAGCATTGTTAGATTTGCATTTTCAATTCATTTTCATCCATTTAGATCAATTTCATATTAGTTTTTCATCATATTGCATAGAAAATCCAAAAATATAAATTAATTTGCATTCATCTTTAATCCATGTTTAGCATTAAATCCTTCGTGTAGGTGTTGCATTGTCACTGATCTCGGTCATAATCTGAGAATACCATACTCACACCTACTAGAAGGCAATAAATCACCCAGTTAGCTTAGTTCACTTATATTGCAAATTTCTTGATTTGCTAACCTCTAATGTTTTACTGAAGTGTTGTCTCTATAGCTAGGTACAAAAATTCACACGCATATTTTTGGCGCCCACCGTGGGGCCCTGCAACGGGTTTCTATTCTTAATTTTTCATTTTTCTGACAATTTCTCTTAAAGGTTTGATTTTTAATTTTCTATTCGTACAATTTTGTATGACATTCCATAGATTTTCGTATCAAGACCCCCTCTCTATCGTACGATAAATGACAATCTAAAGTGTCATGCTGACTGTATGTGACTTGTCATATGGGAGCTAAATTGTTGTGTGTGTTATAACCCATTGTCGTATCTTGTCTGAATTATTGTACGGGAAAGGGTAGAAACTCGTATGAGTTTTCATACCAATTTTTGCATAGTCGTATCAGATTTTTGGGTAGTTTTTGAAGATTTTGATTTCATATTTTTGTGACAGCTAACCCTAACAATTGATACTTGATGTTTCTGATCACTTTGCTCATGGGAAAGCTCAAAAAAGATAAAAATTAGGTAAAATTTAC
Organism: Chamaecyparis obtusa; assembly: GCA_027943335.1. Taxonomy (NCBI): domain Eukaryota; kingdom Viridiplantae; phylum Streptophyta; class Pinopsida; order Cupressales; family Cupressaceae; genus Chamaecyparis; species Chamaecyparis obtusa. Next base: position 992,043 of record BSBK01001478.1, on the reverse strand, counting down.
TAAGTGCGTTGCATGGGATCTAAGGTATTTCACTACATCCATATAACACTTTGATTTTGGGAACTAAAATGAACCTCTCTCGTGTCTAGCTTGAGTGTTTTCTTTCTTTCATAAATCACACGTTCATTTTGGGCTCTAAAAAGAATCTAGATTTTCTTTCTTGCATATCAGTTACACATAGTAATTAGGCCCTATAAGCACTATTTATGGAGTTCTTGAGAGAGTAGGCTTCATTCACTTGTTTTGCATGCGAAGCTCTTCTCGAAGATAGATCCCCTTGTAGGTAGGGAGGATTTGATATCATCTCACGATCTTACTTGGTTTATTCCTTAGTCTTGATGGTATGCTCTCTCTTGGACCCACTTAGAGAGCTTGGTAGTCATTATTGTTGATATACAAACCTTGGTGAGGTGGTTTCAATTTTAGCGTGTCAAGCAACCTATTTATTGTGTTTGGGTGAAGTGAAGAGGCTAGAGGATTATGCTCTATTCCATTTTTGGGTAGCATTAGAAAATCAGAGCCTTTAATCAGAACTAAGTCCCCATGTGGTCCTTTTTACGAGTCACCTTATTAGAGAGGGTTAACCGCAGTGGACATTCCCTTTATTGGGTCAACCACATGGATGAAACCTCAAGTGGTAATAGCCATTTTTGTCGTGCTAGCAGCAGTCACTTTATAAATGTCCTTGTGGAAGAAATATCCATAGGTGTAGTCTCTTGTTGGGATGTCAGATCTCCTCAGTAGCTCCTGATTGATTAAATTCTCAAACTGTGTCAAAACCCCGGTGCGCCTGGATTGGATTTTGCCCTCTTGAGATTACAAAAGTTGCAGAGTTGACCATTACTACAAACCCTAGTGCAACTGACTTTTTATTTTCTAGGACTATGTGTGTGATTGCAAAATATTTTGAGAACATACACAAGTAGAATTCTTAGGGAGTAGAATCATAAGTCACTATTCTTGTTCATGTGCAAGGTTTCTTTGTCCCTTGCTCACTATTTGAAGATGATTGCTTGTTCCCTTGATTGATGTTCTTACGTGTTTGATATCTAATTGGTCATTTAAAAATGAACAAACCCAGCCATCAAAATTGAACAACAAATCTAGAAAACTTGCAAAATCTGAACAAAAATCCTTTTCTGGTGTCAGTTGTCATTTAGGAAATTCAAAACTCGTACGAGTTTCCAAATTTTCATATCAGAACCCCCAAAAACTCGTATGAAATCTTGTACTCTATCGTATGACTCTTGTAAACCAAGCAAATTTGAACCCTAGTGTCGATTATCATACGAGTTTTGTCAATTGTCGTATTAGACCTAATCCTAACTTGTATGAGCCTGGAGAAAGTCGTACGAGAGTTGAGTCAAAATTGTCAAAAAGCCTTCAAATTTGTCAGAAATTCAATCATTACAGTCAACCTTTAGATTCTATTAAAATACTCATTGTGTCACGAACAAAGCAGAAAACCAGAATATCCAATACAATTTCCTAAAGTGGTCTCTTGAGTTTGATTCAGCGTTCTGATCTATTGATTTGAATCTCATTCATCTTGTGTTAAAAACCTTGTCAAAATCATTTTTAGAATCAATCCTCAAACCGGCTAAGTGTTGCGAGCTCATGTTCGCTATCTTTTGGGCATCTACCCATACATCTAGGGCACAATGTTCTGCATTTACATCTAATCAATCCTTTATCAAATTCAATCTTGACAAGGTTACATCATTTGATTTTCTCGTGTCAAGTCATTCATCAGTTTTCCTAATCTTGCTTTTCAATTTCACTCTAGGTTAATGGTGGAAACCAAAGCTTCCTCACATAAGAAACCTAGAGAAGAACCAAAATTCTCACCTTTGTCTTCTTACATTGTCCAATCCATTAATCAACCTTACAATACAACTCGTTATGTAGAAGATGCTCTAGGTAATCTACATCTGAAAAAAGACTATTCTAATCATCCTCAATCAACCCACGGAGGTAACCAATCAACTCCACATCAAACAATCCTTGGTAGTCCTCATAACAACACGATGTCTCAAGGAGGAGGAAACCAAGGTTCCCAAGGTCATCACTCTAATCATGGCGGAGATCCAGAACCAACACCATCTGAAATTGAGCGGTATAGAAATGATTATTACTTTCAAAGAATGATGAAACACTTATTGCAAGAAGAGAAAGAAGCCTATTTCTTACAACTAGCTCAACAAGGAGCCAAACTTCCTGAAGACTTCAATGTCAATAATATCATCACGCAAGTAGAAGAAACTCCCATCACAACCATGATGAAATAGATGCATGCTATGCAAGTTAAACTCAACAAGTTGGAAAAAGAGAGAGAACCTAAATAATTCTCTATGGAGGCTCTATGTCCATTTTTGTTCGATAAAAACTTGTACATGCCACCATTCCCAAAAAGAGTGGAGATACCAAACTATGACAAGTATGATGGAAACTCTAACCCACAAGATCATGTCAGAGAATTTTTTACTCAATCCATGGAGTTTACGCATGAACCAACCTACTTAATGCATCTTTTCCCATGATCTCTAGGAGGACCAGCCATTCATTGGTTCTCTAAAATGCCTCCAACAATCAAAACCTTTGAGGAGTTAATCAAACTATTCTACCAACAATACTCCTACAATATCCAACACCCGGTCACCATGATCGACATCTGCAATCTAAAGAAAAACTCAGGAGAGCCCTTCCTAACCTTCCTCAAATGATGGAGGAAGAAGTTTTCACTCTATGCTCGACCCATTTCAGAAACTGAAAAACTTGAGATCTTCATCAACAATCTGATTCTGGAACTCAATTATCATTTACAAATGCAAAATCATACTTCTTTTGAGAAAATGGTATAAAATGCCATCAAGATTGAAAATGTACTTGCTCGTAAGGGAGATATATCACTTAACAAAGACAACAAGAATGAATCAGGTTCTAGTTCCAATAACAAAGATAAATTCAAATTCTAGAACAGGAACAAGAATGTTGTAATAGATGGTGTTGTCGATCACATCAGTGCTCCATCAAAGGCACCAGCATTCAATCTCACTATCGGCACTCAAGCCATAAAAGCTTATGAACATAAGGCATCTAAATCTACTAAAAAGTCTAATGACTATAAACCATGGTTTACAAAACCAAATCGCAAGTTCACTCCTTTGGGTGAGTCCTTAGAATCTGCCATGAAAACGCTATTGGCAAAAAAAATCATCACATTGCCTGAGATAAAACTATATGATCCTGAAGTTAAACCTAAATGGTGGAAAGAGACCGATTTCTATGACTTCCATCGAAACAAAGATCATAAAACCAATAAATGCATGCACTTAAAGCATCTCATACAAGACAAAATTGATGATGGAGAAATTATAATTGACAACCATAAAACTAACAATGATCATACGGCATTCACAGAACCGTTTATGAAGCATACTAAAGGAGATTCATCTTCTCAGCCTAACATGGGTGCTAAAGTCAATTGCACCTACTTTGGAAACAATGTTGTCATAAACATGGTTGAACCATGCCTATCTGAACATTGTAATGTCATCACAATTGTAAAAATAGATAGAGATAATCAATCAACAAATGCAGTAACTCGATCACAAGCTCAGGTACATCTACAAGGACAAAACACAAGTTCATCAAATGCCCCTAAGGTGCCTTTCAATATTTCATTTGCTTCTAAATAGAGGGATGCCTCGAAATCATCAAATCCTAAAGAGACAAGACCAACATCATACAATATTGTCCAACAACTCCAGCATACCAATGCAAAAATATCCATGTTTGAGTTGCTTCGAATATCTCCTGCTCATAAAGCTATTCTGGATAAAGCCCTGGTCAGTTCCAATGTTCCTGACAATCTTGATCTAGATAGATTTCAGACTATGGTTGGTCATGTGACATCACCCCATTATATCTCCTTTTCAAAGGAAGATGACAATTCACTAAGTCATCCACATAACTAGCCCTTGCACATTGAAGTCTTAATCCAAAACCATCGTGTCAAACATGTGTTCATAGATGGAGGCATTGGTCTAAACATCTATTCTTACAAATTGGTCACACAACTGGGATTATCAGAATATGCTATTGATCCTAAAAAGAAGATAACCATAAAAGAATATGATGAGCAAGAAAGATCTTCCAAGGGAACAATCGTACTACCTATCAGAATTGGACCAGTTATCAAAGACATCACCTGTCAGGTTCTGGATCTTCCATTGGCCTACAACATTCTTATAGGGAGAACTTGGATACATGAAATGCAAGCTATTCCACCAACATACCACCAATGTGTAAAATTTACTTATGATGGAGTAGAGGTAAGAATTCTAGCTAACATATCTACATCTTGCAATGCTCTGAAAGAAAGTGCTAAAAAACTTATTCCACATAATAGAGAATCTTCCACCAAGCAAACAAACATTGCATCTACATCCAAAATGGAAGACATTGCCAAAGAGGTCAAAATCATGGACACAGGCATGGGAGAATATACTATGGAACCAGTCCTATCCCTAACATCTCTCCCAATCTCACCTAAATCTTATGGGAAACGTTTAAAACAAACAAAACAAGCATCGAAAGAACCTCAAGTTATCTACAATGGAAGTTTTACCACAGAGCAAGTGTCCAAGCAAGAGTTTGAAGAGGATGAAGTTGTTATTGCATGGCTATACAAAGATGATTCGCAATCTACATCAGTTTAGAAATGTGACTCCAAGTCAAACAAGATTCCTTCAAAGTCATATGGACTAGGTCACAAACTCATGTCTAAAATGGGATATACTATAAAAGGACCTCTAGGAACAAGAGGCAAAGGTGTTATATCACCCATTGCACATTGTGGTTGGACAAACAAAGATACTACAGGTCTAGGTTATCAGAAGAATTCCTTCCATCTCAGTGGAAAATCTCCTCACATGATAGAACAGATAGAACTGAAAGTGAATAAAAATGAAGGGGGAGAAGCAAAACAATCAAATAGTGATGATCTAGACACTACTGATCTTATCCCTTATGAACGTTTACATCAAAACATACTAGATCTTCTTAAGGATGAAGAGAAACCTAAGGAGAATATCAATGTAGTAGATACACCAGAACCTACTACTAAAAAAGAAGAAGGTAAATCTCTCATAGTAGCTGAACATTTGGGATACAATAGTGATTCTGAAATAGACTCCCATGAATATGAATTCCACTCAGAATTTTAAGGTAATCCTGCTTGGGGGATTCATCCCAACTTTACACATGTTCTCAGATTTCCCAAAGGTCTAGATGAAGAATCAAAAGATGAATCAAATGACTATGAATGGGGAGTTATTCCAGAAGAAGATGAGCTTATCACTGAGAAACACATTGATGTCATTCACCAATATTCACCTAAATCTGATGTAAGTCTAGAGAAAAATGACGAACTTGACAAGTCTGATCCACCTACTGCTGAAGTGGAATACAATAATGATGTTGAAATGAGTCATGAACTAAACATTCTGAGTAGTAATATCACCTTTGAATTTGAGATTCGGGTTAGGACCAATAATGACAACACCATATGCATGAACACCATTTCCCAATCCTCCCCTACATTGACTATCCAACATCCGGAGCTTATTAACCAAACATCTACCGATTCAAACCGAGATATCCATACCTTTTGAACTGACTACACTCTTTCCTGCTACCTCAATGTAGTGGAACCTATGATGACTTCCATTGGTGAACCTAGCATTAGCATGATACATTCAGATATCAAATATCTCAGTCAGAAAAACAAAAGAAAAAAGAAAAAGAGACTTGAGGGTGAAAACCACTTTGTGGCAGTCTCAGAACCTAAAATAGTAAAAATAAAAGATGTATCCAAAGGTGAAAACCTCTTTGAGGCACCTAGGGATGATATATTTGATGTCCTTCCAAATCATTTATAGGACAGATCTCTAGTACTGATAGAACCAACTCAATCTATCAACATGGGTACACCAGAGGAACCACAACTGATTCATGTAGCTCAATCCCTATCAGAGGAAGAGAAACAAGCATTCACTACTCTCCTGACAGAAAAGAAAATCAACTTCGCATGGAAGTATTTAGATATGCCAGGGTTAGATCCAAATTTGATAATGCATCATCTTTCTATAGCTCCTGGTGTCAAACATGTTAAACAAAAATTATGAAAGATGCATCCACATGTTGCACTCCTAGTCAAAGCTAAGCTAGAAAAGTTACTAAAAGCCAGATTTATCTAAGTCATAGATTATGCAGAGTGGATCTCCAACATTGTTCCAGTATCAAAACTAGATAAATCTATCAGAGTATGCACATACTTCAGAGATGTAAACAAAGCATGCCCTAAGGATGACTTTCCACTACCAAACATCAATATGATAGTGGACATGACTGAGGGCTTTGAAATGTATTCTTTAATCGATGGTTTCTCTGGATACAACCAAATCAAAATTGCTCTAGAAGATCAACAGAAAATAGCTTTTACATGTGCATGGGGTACTTTTTGTTGGAATATCATGCCATTTGGTATTTAAAATGTTGGTGCTACATATCAATGAGCTATGACATCTATCTTTCACGATATGATGCATCGAACTATGTAATACTATGTTGATGACACCTTAGCTAAATCAATTTTAAGATTCAAACATTTGAATGACTTGAGAAAAATACTGGATAGAATGGAGAAGTTTAGTCTCAGACTAAACCCTAAAAAGTGTGCTTTTGGTGTCACTTTTGGAAAGCTCCTAGGCTATATTATTTCAAAGAAGGGCATTGAAGTAGTCCTGCTAAAGTCAAAGCTATCATGGAGATGCAACCTCCCAAAAATATCAGTCAAATGAGAACCTTACAAGGAAGGGTTCAATCAATAGATGTTTCATATCCCAGTTAGCAAATATATCACAACCTTTCACAAAAACATTACATAAAGGTGTGACCTTCTCATGGAATGAAGAGTGTGAAAATAACTTTAACCACATCAAGCAATGTTTGGAAAATCCTCCTATTTTGATGCCTCCTATTCAAGGGAAGCCATCGATTCTGTATGTCTCCACCACAGATACATTTTTGGGGGCATTACTAGCACAACATGATGAAAACAAGAAGGAGAGAGCTATCTACTACATTAGCAGAACATTGGTAGCTTATGAGAAGAACTATTCCATGATTGAGAAAGCTTGTCTAACTATGATCTTTGTAGCACAGAAACTGAGACACTACATGTTAGCTCATACAATACAATTGATAGCTAAGATAGATCCATTGAAATACTTGTTAAGAAAAGTTTCCCTCACAGGTAGATTAGCTAAATGGGTGATGCTATTGAATGAATTTGACATAGAATATGTTGAAAGGAAAGCTATCAAAGGGCAAGTCATTGCAGATCAGTTGGCTGAAGCACCAATGTTTGATGATACACCATTATAGATGGAATTTCATGATTCATCCATAATGCACATGTCTTCTAGGATTTGGCATCTTTTCTTTGATGGATCTTACACACAAAATGGATCTGGAGCAAGCATATTGTTTATAACACCACAAGGTTACTCAATACCTAAAGCATTCAGAATAAAATTTCCTTGCACAAACAATATTGTTGAATATGAAGCTCTACTTAATGGAATGAAGATAGCAATTGAGTGGCGAGTGACATAATTACACATTCATGGAGACTCGCAGCTAGTCATACACCAAGTCAATGATGTATACCAGACAAAAGATGAGAAACTTGTTCCATATAAATGCATCATAGATGACTTAAAGAAATATTTCATATCTATCACATTTGCACAGATTCCTAGAGCAGAGAACAAGGCTACTAATGCTATGGAAATGCTATCATCTCTACTATAGTAGCCCGAACATGAGCTACATTATGAGTTCCTGGTGGAAGCATTGTCGTTCCCTGCATACGATTCCCCTAAAACCTGCATGATCTGCACTGTTGTTGGTCATGATTCTTCCAAATACAAATACCTTTTCTCCTACCTTCAAGACCAAATCATCCTTGATACCTTAAACCACCATGAGAAATGATACCTTATCAAAAATGCATCCTGGTATGTCATCATTGGTAATGATCTATACAAATAGAGTCTAGATGGTACACTTCTTAGGTGTTTAGAATGTGAAGAGTCTCAACACACATTAGAGGAAGTCCACGACGGTCTATGTGGATCACATTCCAATAGTTTAACACTAGCTCAAAAACTTATTAGGGTTGGGTATTATTGGCTTGAAATGGAAAAGGAAGCTATCAAATATGCAAAGAACTATCAAAATTGCCAAGTACATGTTAACTTAATCCATGCACCAGGGAGAGATCTTATTCCCTTTACTACACAATGGCCTTTCCAGCAATGGGTGTTTGATCTTATAGGAGCTATATATCCACATTCTTCCAATGGACACACCCATATCATTACAGCTACAGACTATTTTACAAAATGGGTAGAAGAAGTTCCTTTGACTCAAGAAATTGACAAACAAATTTCAATGTTCATTCGAAACTACATCATATGTCGGTATGGAATTCCACATTCAATAGTCATAGATAATGGTGGCCAATTCAAGAACAAGGACCTAGACTCCTTTTGCTCCAAATTTAAAACACAACATTGGTCATCCATTTATTATCCTCAAGGAAATGGAGAAGCAGAGGCATCCAACAAGAATCTGTTGAAAATCTTGCATCACACACTTAATAAAATAGGAAGAGACTAGCATCTCATGATCAATCCAGCTCTCTGGGCCTATAGAACAAGTATCAGAATGCCCACTGGGGCTACACCATTCAATTTAGTTAATGATTTTGAAGTGGTACTACCTATTGAGGCTGAAATCCCATCACTAAGAATCATAATGCATGGTCTAGTAACTTATGATGACTACATAGTGTCTAGGTTGCAAGAACTTGAACTACTAGATGAGCACAGACAAGTAGCATATGATCATATCAGAGTATATCAGAAGAGAATTTCTAGAGGCTACAACAAGAAAGTCAGACACAGAGAATTTCAGGTTGGCAATCTAGTCTTGAGAGAAAATCCTAAAAATCAATCACATCGAGAACGCAAGGGGAAGTTTGAACCCAAATGGCTGGGTCCCTTTGTTATCACTTCTACTTTTGGCTCTGGAGCCTATCAACTCTCAATGAATGAAGGAGAACAGCTCTGAGAACCAATCAACATTCTCCATCTGAAGAAATTCTATGCCTAAGATATTCTGTCTATGGTAAAATGTCTAGAAAAAATTATAAAAATCATAAAAAGTCCTAAAAAATGATCATCCTGGTGAAAACCTAACAATAGGCACCTTGATGTATCACAAAAAAATGAAAAAAAAATGAAGAAGTACAAAAAAATTGAAAAGATGAAAAATACAAAAAAAAGAAGGAAAAGAAAAAAAGTGCCTTGGTGAAAACCTGGAAACAGGTGCCTTGGTAGCAAAAATAGAATCTCTGCCAAGATGGTGAACACCCGAAAAATGATTTCCACTTGTATCAAAATGCTCCATTTATCAACGCAATCTTGGTCTTTCTCAACTTTCAATCCTGCTTTAGTTTGTATATACCTCCTGGTTTGTTTTAGTGTCTGTATCCTATCAAAGCCTAGACTTAGGGGCAATCAGTGTCATATCCTACGGTACTTGTTGGTGTAATTAATTATTTCTAATTACACTTTACTTAATCTTACTTAGGTTAGTGCATTGTATAGTAGTTTGTGATTGAGACACCTAGGAGTGTGCACATCTATTAAGCACATGGTGTAGGAGAAATTCTACTTTTGGTGTGATAGTTGTCTTCACATACCTCATTGTGTGTGAGATCCACCTTTCATGCTCTTATCACATTATCATCCTAATCCAATGCACATACTTTATTGCATATTGGAGGATGATCCACATTTGGTGGACATGTGATTACACCTAGCATAGGTGATAGCTTATCAGCTCCTTATCATTGTCTCTTATCTCCTTTCCTATATAAGGAGGCCTATTATGTAAATATTATTCAATCAACTGGTGAACATCATTAATTCATTGGATCTATTCAATCCATCCTTGCATTCATATTTTCTCTCTTGTGCTTTTCTTCAACCTCTAGATCCTTGGTTCAATATTTTCTATTTGCAAATTCTTACATGGTATCAGAGTGTAAGGAAACTTAGGTGCGGAAACAGCTTCCTATGCTAATCTCTATAGGAGAGTATTGTGCAAATTATTTTAAATCCTTACAATTTTAGATTCGTTAACTACTTTAACAAAGATATTGCAACCACATACCATACATACAGAAAAATAGAGAATGACACAATGATATACCCTGGGGAAACCTTTCGGTAAAAACCCCAGCACTCCAAAACCTGCACAATGTATTGATCAAAACTATTACAGCTTACAATACACTTGCAATGCAAGTTCTTTCAGAAGATTTCTAAACCCTTGAAGACAAATCACGACAGCATAAAATGTTCCAACAATACACTCGCATCATATCTCTTCACAACCCTAAAAAAGCTTATATCATGCCCTTCACTTTTTAGGGCTACTCCCAAAGATAACCATATTAGGGTTTTACCATTCTCCGAGAAAATAGGAACCCCCAAACCCCATGATTGGGGAAGAGTGTACAGTACTCAAAATTATCAGTTGCCACATGTCTTCACCTGTCATTGAATCTTCTTGACATAGCTCTTACGTGTCATAGGAATCCGTCATAACCATTTTAGCCATGATCTCCTTACACACAATTCAAGATGCTGACACATCAACATTATTTACAAGAAATACATTTTACAAAATAAATAATAAGAATAGGAATTATCCAAGGTTGAGACACCTTATTCCTAACACAGAGCTCTCAAGGTGTGAAGACCTCTTCTCAAGAAGTGCAATCTTGGCTTGATTCAATTGTGGATGTTGAATAAAGGTATTTGGACATCACCATTGCATAGTCTATTTGGAGAAAATTTGGGGTTTTGTATTTTGTGGCTTTCTATTGCAGGACAATATTGGTGCTTGCTAGTGCAAATCAGAGGTTGGAATCATATTAAGGAGGTCCAAAAACCCCTAAATAAAATTTTATTTCATCCAAATTGGACACCTGAGGCCAAATCTAGAGCTATTTGAATTTTGGAAGTGCGGCGGCGGCGATTCAGAAAAAATAATTTCAGAGGCGATTTTCAAATAGTGATATCTCAGTCATCTGGACTCCTTTTTTCGAGCAATTTTTTTTGTTTTGGGGTAGAATTTCATGATCTACACAATTGTGTAGGTGGTTTCTGATCTCTATTTTTTAATGTTTTTGAAAATCGCAAATCTCAATTTTGCCAACTTTCAAGGCCTCGTTTGAGCTCATATGAACTCCTTTTTAGGTGCAATTTTTTTTGAAAGTGCATAATTTTTTCTGTATTTTCCAGATTTGGAATCAAATTTTAGTGACTATGACTAGAAACTATACTTTCAGAAATTGGCTTAGTTTTTTCATTTGTAATGCATAAGCCTTAGCTTGGTCTTTTGCATAATGATCTAAGTCTATTATAGCCTAATTTTGGAGTGTAATAATTTGTTGATCTCAATTTGTAATGAGAGAAGTGTATCATTAATGTAATCATGGGTTATGAAACACATCCTGCAATAGTACTTTTGACTAAGGATAATTATGAGTCATGGGCAAAAGGAATCATCACACATTGTAGATGGCTTAATCTCTTGCCTCATCTTTATGGACTCATTCTTGAGCCAAAGTCACAGGGGAAGCAATATGTTTGGGGAGAAAAGAATGCTCATATTATAAATTTGATTATTAGTAGCATTAGTTTGTGTCTCTTCTATGACATCTACCCCAGATTTAGAGGTGTTCAATGTCCACACATAATTTGGACAATCATTTGGGAGATTTTTGGTGATCCACATGTTCCTCCATTCCCAGATGATCTTGCTTCAGATTGCCTCATTCCTCTTGATGATGCTGATAATATTCCCTATGATGATTATACTTTAGATGCAATTGAAGAATTTGTAGTAATTGAGAGTGAGGATGGTCTAGTGGCTCTGCCTATAGCTCCTACTTCTCTAGTTGAGATCACACAATCATCTCTTGTTGGTGATTCTAGTGATTCATTGCAAGAGATATCTATTTGTCTTCCTGATTAGGATTCTTACCTGCTAGATATTGGTTCATTATTTGTGGAGTCTCATATTTCAGATTTAGGAGACATACTTGAGGGGGTTTCTCTTCTCTTTGATGACAGTTTCATCACAGTTGGAGATACTTCTTCACATTCTTTGGAGATTGACATTCTTGATTCTTCTTCTTCACTTGGTTTGTCACATGATGTGATAGATTCTTTGAGATTGGAGATGCCTATTCAGTCTTCAAAGATGCATATTTGGAGACCTTCTTCCTTCTTTCATTTGGATATGGATTGGTTAATGACATCATCATCATACTTCATTTGGACAATTCCTAGTTCCTATCCACAATGGGAAGCATTCCTACATTTGTACTTGGTATCTCTTCTTCCCAAGGGGAGAAATGTTGTTTGTAGTCATTGGAATATAATTTGTCTTCAAGCACTCACCATTTTTGTAGGAGATTCTTCATTATGGGGGGGTTATCATGTCTCCAACTATCCTTCTTATGGGGGGATAATTATTTGTATATACATGATGTATGTAGTTCTTGGGGGGTCTTGAGTACTCCATCCATCCATGCATCTTGTTTTCTTCTCTCTTTTTGGGGGAGGGTTTTTCCCATGAGGTTTTCCCTCTTTCTCCACTTTATGAGAGTTATTCATTTTTTACATGGGTACCTAACATGGCCTAGTAGCCGAGACCCATCTTGCATTGTGAGTTTAAGTGCATTCCCCTAAGTTGCACTTAAGGGGGGGTGTTGGTGTAATTAATTATTTTTAATTACACTTTACTTAATCTTACTTAGGTTAATGCATTGCATAGTAGTTTGTGATTGAGACACCTAGGAGTGTGCACATCTATTAAGCACATGGTGTAGGAGAAATTCTACTTTTGGTGTGATAGTTGTCTTCACATACCTCGTTGTGTGTGAGATCCACCTTTCGTGCTCTTATCACATTATCATCCTAATCCAATGCACATACTTTATTGCATATTAGAGGCTGATCCGCATTTGGTGGACATGTGATTACACCTAGCATAGGTGATAGCTTATCAGCTCCTTATCATTGTCTCTTATCTCCTTTCCTATATAAGGAGGCCTATTATGTAAATATTATTCAATCAACTGGTGAACATCATTAATTCATTGGATCTATTCAATCCATCCTTGCACTCATATTTTCTCTCTTGTGCTTTTCTTCAACCTCTAGATCCTTGGTTCAATATTTGCTATTTGCAAATTCTTACAGTACTCAGTATCTTCAGATGAGTCATATCCAGTCAAGGTCTTTCCAAAGCTATGCTTTAGTCATTTAGTCTATCTCCTCACCAGGAAAGGATTTTGCACCAACAAACAACAACAACAAACTAAAAACAATCTCTGCGACATGATTTAATCCTCTTTGTATGCTTACTGATTATATTGAGATTGTTGTGTATTATGTCCTCTCGAGCTCCTCGATGATGTCCTTCATAGGATTTAGAGAGTGATGACTAGGGGCATAATCTTTTATTTGTTTTCTTCTTTGAGTGAAAATCTTACAACTTTGGAAATTCTGGATTGAATTGGTGTCCACTATAAGTGCCTCCATCTTGTATTGGATGGCCATGTGTACCTCGACCATTGATACCCAGAAAGTTCAAGTTTGATCTAACTTTGTTTTTTGAATGATTTCTTCTTCTCTATTGTGAAACGCAAAATTATCCAAGGATGTGAATGATAAAGGGTCACTGTGGGTAAATTCACATAAGAATGAGAATGATCTCTCCTTTGTTTGGCATGTTTGTCTGCAAGGTGTATTCAGGTCATCACAATGTTTATGTTTTGATGCTTATACAAATTGCTATATCAAAATAGACATGATATTCAGGTCATCCTGGCTTTTGTACTTTGATGCTTATATCTAATCCGACATAATAAAATAAAAATCAATATTCATATGTCCATGGTTTCCTAACTAGTGGAGATTGTATTGATTTATCCAGTGTTACCTAAAGAGAAAAGAAAAAATAAAAAAATATTTAGTGATGAAAATGACCGACACATGATTAGTGATTTCATTTTGCACTTTTCATGGTTGTATCTATCTCATGATTTCACAAACACACTTGAATGCTTAATGATTCTCTAAAACTATGCTAAACATGACACAAGGGTTGAGCTTTTTACGAAGGTCCCCTAAAATTGAACCAGCAAGCAGTCGCCATCCTGGGTTATACATCCTTTTTGACAAAAGAATGAGCACTTGTCTTCATCAATACTTGCAAAACAATATGATGTGTATCACTGCATTTACATTACATATCATGAACATTCCATAAATCAATTTGCATACATACATGTGCATCCATCAACATACATTGGCATTTATCTATCTATCATCTATCATTGCTTTACATAATCCATACATTTGAACGAAATCATTACATTACATATTCCATACATTATACACTAATCAAAGCATTTAAAACATTTGCATCACATGACATAATCATCATAAACCAAAATGACAAGTGCATATGAAGTCACAACCAAAATCGATCTCATATATATATATATATATATATATATATATATATATATATATATATATATATATATATATATATATATATATATCAAAAACTCAGAATAGTCAAGGGTGCACTACTTGCACACTATACAAAAGACTGAGCTCAATCAAGCTATTAGATATGATCAATGTATAAACAAAAAAATGAAAAAAATGAGAACATAATGACAGATCAGTTGTCTGCCTAGTCCTCAACATCTAGTACTCCTCCTCTGGCAAGTGCATCTAGTGGTGGGTCGGCCCATGTTGCTTTCGCTCCCTTGGAAGCAAGCATGTAATCAGAATATGTGGGCACTCTCCAATCAGCAAGTACACTTGAGTAATAAGAAAAAACATAGTAAGAGGCCTAGCTACTCTGATGAATCACCTTCACCTGTAGCCACCTCACATCAGCCTCCCACTCTAGTCTTTGTCTCTCAGACTCTCTCAATTGCACCTCAAAAGTGGCACTCTGCAATCTCAAATCATGAATCTGTAGTTGAAGTCACCTAATGATGTCATGTGGTGTCTGCCTTAGTCTCAGATCACCCTCAGCTACCACTGTCTCTGCAAGCTCCTCTATAGGCTACTCTAAACCAGCTCCTCTATGCACCTTACGGCACCAGATCTTTGCACCTAAATCAAAATTTGGAGCATCTGGGGCATCCTCCATAGCACCATCTTGATGTGCTCCCAGAACCTCCTTAGTACTACCTACACCACCCAATGTCCTGCTCTCACCTCTAGTATGTCTCCGATGCATAACTGAGGGTCTAACCAATGGATATGTATGTGGTTGTGGTGGCCTCATCTGTCCTAATGGCCTCTATGGGGTCATCACTGCTCTAGGCCTAAGTGGTGTAGGATGCACCACTGGAATCTGAACATCTCTATGCCTCTGGCCTCTACCCATAGGGGCACCTATCACATCCTCAATGTCCTCCATGGTAGGAATTAGCTCAGTTGGATCAGAATATCCCCTCATCAGATGCTCTGCTAACCATGCAATAAAGGCATCTGTGACTCTAGCATCAACTACCTATGGCCTATAATCCCAGTCCCTAGCCACATACCCACTATACTCCTGATTGCAAAGAGCATATGATAATCAAGTTTTCCATCCTAATCCCAACTCTCGAACCAGTTGTGCATAAGTGGCATAATCTTGTGGGGCATCTTGTATGATGCCATACTATCTCCATACCTAGGTGATAATGAACCTCTCCAGGATAGTGGTGGATCATCCTATAAGTACTTGGCTCTGATAGAAGTACCCAAACTAAGCATGCGTAGCTGGCCAGGCCTCAACCTATAGGTACGGCCTCCAAATCATGAAGGTCATGTCATCTAGGACATGCCTCTAGTACTCAGTTCAGCCCATCCAAACCTGTGTGACATAACTAGAATGCCTGTAAATCAGAGGCTCATGTGGCTGCCTCTCATCACCACATATGGGACGGCACATCGGGATGTGCTCCTATGCCCAAATCTATAAAACAAGTGCCCCGAAAGCAAAATATTTACCCTCATGGTAAACTATCTCGTGCATCTCACTAAACATGTAGGTAAGTAGACACTGACCCCATCCTAGCTCAGCAGGACTAGCCATCAAATGTGATACCATCAGGGCCTAGCCCATCAGAAGACCATTCTGCTAATGATCTGACATGATGATCCCTCTGATCATACCTGCTAGAATACACTCTAACCTATGAGTGTCACCACTTTTCTATACAAGGGTCTCCCAGGAAATAGACTGTGCGATCTGCTCATCAACGTCAAAAAGAGTCCTAAATGGATGTAGACCTGAGTTCCCTATGCTGATATAATCAGGACAAGGGCCATCAAAAGGTATCTGAAGAATCCTGTAAACATCCTTTGGAGTCACAGTATCTCTCCAGTCGACAAGTGAAACATTTGGGTCTCAGAATGAAACCTCTCAACCAAAGAAGTAATCAACCCATGGTTAACCCAAATGTCAGGCAACCGAATCAGGTACTTAAAGCCACAAGCTGCCAGGTGAACTCTCAGTGGATTAGGAAATGCTACACATAATCTCTGAGTAGCTGGGTGGGAAATATGGACATGTACATCTTGATAGCGCACCTACACAACACAAAAATAGGGACACCCTATTAATAACTTGGTCAAAAATCAGGATAAAAGCACACATAAAGAGAAATTGAACATTTTAGAAGGTGCATTGAAAGCTAAGGAATCAGCCTAAGAAATCAAAAAAATAAAAAATTTGACATAAGGATGAGAAAAACACTCATTGTTTTCCATACGAGTTCTTAGACTGGTGCCAAAACTTGTATGCGTTTCTACAGGTTCCCGTATGACACTTCATGCATACACAACAATCTAGTGGTTCCCATATGAGACTTGAGGGACCTGATGAAATGTCGTATGATAGATGGGTCCCTATCATACGAGTTACAGTTATAATGGGGATGACACTCTACGAAAAATTGAAAACTCGTATGAGTCCAAGTAGACTGTCATACGAGTTTCCATGGTGCAAAAATTCAAAATCTAAAAAACGTGCTTAAAATTCCTAGAAAGCATAAAATATGGAAAAATTTGAATGTTAGAGAGGCATAGAGGTCCACTTACTAGGTTCTCATACTGGGGAGGTCACTGGAATCATCAACTACGCTCAAATTGATGAGAGGTGATAGGAACTTCCATTTTTTCTCAAAGGGCTCCACAAGTCTCACAAAAGTTAAGAGTGAATAATGATTTGAAAATGACCCTTTTTGCCCTTATATAGGTTTTGACCTAATTTTTTGAAGTGCTTTGTTTTACGTGAAAATTGCACCCTTGGCTAATTTCGACATTCTAAACCCATTTTCAGGTCAAAATCAAAATATGAGATTATTTACTTTGTCAAAATTGTGATTTAAAATTTTCGGACCTAGGACGACCGACTGCTTGTATAATCGACCTTCTAAACATCAATAAAATCCAAAATTCAACTTAACTGATTATCTCACATCAAACTATTGAAATTTCAACTTGGTCAACCATGGTCAACTCATGGTCAAACTTGGTCAAACTTGGTCTTTAGGACCTCCAAACAATGCAGAACGCATCTTCGGACGTACATAACCATTTCTCATATTGATTAACATGCTTCAAACAATCTCTCAACGCTAACTTTCTTGTTAGATTTCAATTTTCATCCCGAAGGGGGCATGGTATTACACATCTTTAATCAATTATGTCAATCAATCTTTCTTTCAGTAATCAAGACAACAACCACGTCTAGTTGTTGATTTATCAAAAGACCTCATCACTTGGGGCACATCACTTGGGGGCATATCAGATTCATCAAGATCCATATCAATCCGGTGTTCTCTCACAAACTTGTAACCTATATCAGCTCTTTGTAACCATCGGTTCATTAGTGTTACTTCCTTGGTTCTTCGTAACTGAAGGATTCAGATTTGGCATCCTTTCGATTCCTTTTGACAATCAGGTCTAGAGTCAAGATAGTCATTTCTTCATAATCATAAGGTTCAGAATCAAGCATTTTGGCACTTCTTCGTAATCACCGGTTCATTGTTGCTATAGTTAACATCATCTTGATTCTTTGGTCAACCAGGACTTGAATCACCAAAATCTTCAAATCTATCAATCAGTTTCTGTCTCAGAATCAGTTAATCTTTCAGGATCAGTTTCTCCACCACATAACTGAGTCCACATCATCATAAAAAATAGATTAATCTTTGAACCACTGCGCTTCGCACAGTAATTCAAAGAGGGGCAAAATGTAATACCCCAAAAATGGGCTATAGGACCATTGACCTCCTACATCGACAAAATCAATCTAAATCGACATCAAAGTCCTAACCAAAGGCACATCTTCACATCAAATCATCGAAAACCTAATCAATTTAATCTTAATTCTGCATCGGGGAATATTCTTTGAATATCCCTAATTTATCCTAATTATCTCTAATTGAATATTATTTGGCGATAAATGTCATTATTTATCCTAAAGTTAATTAATTGAATATGTTGAATATTTCATTAATTAATTTAATTTTGCCACTTAATTATTTAATTGGATTTAATTATATTTACTCCTACTTAATATTATTTAATTT
Organism: Chamaecyparis obtusa; assembly: GCA_027943335.1. NCBI lineage: Eukaryota > Viridiplantae > Streptophyta > Pinopsida > Cupressales > Cupressaceae > Chamaecyparis > Chamaecyparis obtusa. The sequence goes on along the minus strand of BSBK01001478.1, from coordinate 973,217 downwards.
TGACAATAAAACAAAAATCCTATCAATAATTGATTAAATTCTTAAATTTATTTCATTAAATCAAGTTGTCAAGATTTAATGATATACTTTTGAAATAAAGTTTGATTTAATAATTGATTAGCCCATAAATCAGTTATTTTAATTCAAAAATCAATTAAGTTGAGAATAAATCACTTTAATTATTAAATTAATTCATATTAAATCATGCACAAATCAGAAAAGCAATCAACTTTAGATCAACTATTAATTTCAATTTGTTAAACTTCTAAACTCAACATGTGATTGTGAGTTGAAAAAGTGATAAGAACTCTATTTGGAGTCAAAAAGTTGCTTTTGCTTGATTTTGTGAGTTAAATGTTTCTGATTTCTTCATAACTCAAAAATCAAGCTGAGTTTATCAAATAGTGATTTATGGCTTTATCAATGCATCCTCAAGCCCTGGATTTCTATATAATCAAGGCTCAGCCCTTCACAATAGGTCCTTCATTTTTGCAGTCTTGTGTCTTGCATCTTTTACATACTTGTGAACTTGGAGAATCGAGCTCTTGTGAACAGACAATTTGTGAGAACTTTTGCAATTCATAGTTTTCATAGCAATTTCATAGCATTGTTAGATTTGCATTGTCAATTCATTTTCATTCATTTAGATGAATTTCATATCAATTTTTCATCATATTGCGTAGAAAATCCAAAAATATAGATTAATTTGTATTCATCTTTAATCCATCTTTAGCATTAAATCCTTCGTTTAGGTGTTGCATTGTCACTGATCTCAGTCATAATTTGAGAATACCATACTCGCACCTACTAGAAGGCAGTAAATCACCTGGTTAGCTTAGTTCATTTATATTATAGATTTCTTGATTTGCTAACGTCTAATGTTTTACTCAAGTGTTGTGTCTGCAACTAGGTACAAAAATTCACACGCACAATATATACATATGAGTACGTACTTATGTTCACTTGGTGGTTGCATGGTTCACAATCAAAAGCATTATTAAGAAATGAATTTTGTAAATCATTTCACTAACCCTAGCTCATTAAAAATTGTAAATCATAGTGTTTAATCAAGAATGTGTGTAATACATGTCTACATCATGTATGCTTTGTGTCTTCATGCATTAATGTGTATACATTATGTATTCTTTTTATTTTCATGCATTATGTGTCTACTTCATGTATTCTTCATGTCTTCATGCATTGTACATTCATATATTCATGTGTATAGATCTCATATTTTCAAGTATATGTTCCATGGGTTCTACATTGATCATGTTAGAATATAAGTTTTAATGAATCTGGGGTATGAATCTATATTGGAAATCAGTTATACTCAAGTTACGCAACAAAAGCTACTCACTTAAAAGGAGTTATGTAAAACCATCATTGCTTGAGGACAAGCAATTTGAGGAAGGGCGGACTATCATGTCCCCATTTTAAGATAAAACTTTAATAATAATTAAATAATAGAATATTATTCAATAAATGATGATATTTTACAATTAATATTAAAATATAAAAAATAAGAAACAATAATAAAATATTATTATAATATAAATAATAATTAAATGAAATATAAATAATAATAATATGATATAATCTATGATCAATAAAATAAGATTTTAAATAAATAATAATAAAATTACAATGAATGAATAAAATTAACCACAAGAGACAATATTGTAGAAAGTATATTACCTTTTTAAATAGGATTTAGTAATAAATGATAATAAATGTAAAATAAATAAATATTATAAAATAAAATAATATAAATTAACTAAATCTAATGAAAGGTCAAGAGATATGTAATAAAGAGATGTGACTTCTTGAAAAAAAGAAAAAAAAAGGAGGGAGTTAAAGAAATGTGAAGAACATAAGGAAGTTACCTTTTCAAAAGGTAGTGTGTGTGAATATTTTACACCTTCATGAAATTAGGATAATCAACTACAATTCTATGAAAATACAATACAAATTTAATCTAAGAATTGAAATTAACATCCATGACATCTCATGGTTCTCTATCCAAGCTTGGTAAGTAGAGCTCTCGGCCTTATTCTCTACTGGTGACAATCCTAGAATGAGAAAATGATAGTACAATGCTTAATCTAGCTCTCAATTCTCCAAACGATACAAAGATTCAATTCAAGTACTCATGATAATGCTCTCAATCTCACAATATTGCTCAAGATATGACTCAATTGCTATGAAATTGCCTATAATGATGATGCTTTGCACTTGAATTCTCTAGTATATCTTATGCTCTCAAAATGAATCTTATTTATAGTAAAGTCCCAAGGGTAGGGGGTAGAGTGAATTGATCATGGTTTAGCCTTGGTTGAGTCAAAAACTTTGAAATGTTTTTAAATGGGGGGACAATTTAAATGATTGTCTCAAAGGTTTGGACAAGAAGACAAATTTGAGTGGTTGAGATTCAAAGTTGAAATGTGTGATTGACATTCAACTATTTTGGAGTGATCCATGTGCTTTTGTTCTGAATTCTTATTGGTTGCTCAAATGTTGTTGAAAGATATTAGGATTAATTAAATTCCATTAATTAATTAAATTAGCCATGTAAGGGAATATGTTCAATTTGATTTTTTATTTAAAACTATACAATTAATTGATTAAAATCAATTATATAATATTTTTGACCCCTTTAAGCTTGTATTTAATTATTTAATGTCATCATTTGATTTTTCCTTTGATTTAAATGTTTTTGTCCAATTTTGATTAATAAATATCCATTTAAAATTGATTTGATCCATTTTGATGAGAATTAGAGCTTTTGGCTAAGATTTTGTAAATTTGAATGATTCTAAGATGCCTGCCCAGTTTTGGGTGTCTACAAATGCCCCTCTTTGAATTGATGTGCATAGCGCATTGATTCAAAGGAACTTTTATGTCCTAATCACTTATTTGATTCTTTGATTGATACAAAACTTGATTCGAAACTTGATTTGAAAAATGATATAATATGCCCCACCGATAACAGTTCAAAATTTTTAATGCCCCTGATTCAATGATGTCTGATGCCAATTTGATACTCTGATGATGCCCCCTCAAAAATGAAAATAGATTGATTTCCAGATAGGAATATATGATGAAATTGATTGATAATAGATCCAATATGTTTTCATTTCTGAAAAACCTTGGTGATATTAAAGGTTTCAACAAATGCCCTAGTTTGATGTCAGTCAAAATCACTTGGTTGATGTTGTATTGATGTCAATCGGATAGTAGAAAATTGATAGGTAGATATTTTTCTCTCATGATCTAGAGAGACAAAACAATGATGTTCCTTCCTCACGATATAGAGTTAGGAGATTTGATACACTCAAGAAGAGAAAATGGATAATAGGATAACTTGATTGATGTTAGATGATCAATTGGATGATTCGACTGATTGATATTTGATTTGATTGATTTGATGAGAAGATTGATGGTGGAAGGCTGATAGATAGGGTCATTTGATATGAATCAGGTGTAGATGTAGATACAGGTAATGAAGAGAATTAGGTTGCCCCTAGGTGAGCAGATGCATAGCAATGATAATCTTGGATGTAGCATTGATCAATTTGATGAGTCAGATATTTGAAGACATTGATTAGGACATTGATGATGTAATCATTATTAACTTCTACCCCCTTGATTAAGGAAAATCCAATAAACATGCAAGTAATCTATCATGAAAATGTAATGCAATGCAACTAATTATCACTAGCTTTCAACAAAGAAATGCCATAGAGATATATTTTCATCATTGAGCATTTTGGGACCAAAAAGAAAGTACAACCATCACTAACCACATCATGATGATATGAATACCACTTTTTATCGCATTTGGTAACCTTTTAGGAAACTAGTACAACCCTCACTAGTTGAATAACCAACTATGGGAGTATGAATACCGGTTTCATCAGATTCAATGTTGCAATTGGATTTTGGTATTAATATATGGAAGATCTAAATAACCAAGGTATCCATTTGCATAAACAAATAAAGGTCAACCCTCCACCTTATATGAAAGTCCTTGATGGTTCTTTCATAACCATGTCGTTAGACGAATTCACATAAGTTTTTGGATTTCCCTCAAGACAATCACCCAAAGACAAGAAAAATATCATGTCTCCGTCATCGCCAATCTAGTCGAAACATCATCGATTAGCTAAAGAGATATGATAAAAAGCTGATAAAGATCATCAAAAAGCTTCAAGTGTTTTGCCATGTATCAAGATTTTCCAAAAAGAATTTCCAAACATTCTGATCATTTAAGTGATGTCAATTTTCAATCCTGAATAATAAAGTCAATGAAGGCTCAAGGATCAAGTTGTAGGATCAAAATACTTGGTTGTGAACAATGATATCCATCAAAGGTTCAACAAAATCTCTCTCTTTTGAAGCTTTGATAAGTCCCTCTCTAATGTGTGACCAAAAGTAGCACTATTGAATCTGTTTGAGTTTAATGCATTGCGTCATGTGAATTGATGCATGTTTTTTGAAATCCGCTGATTAAGATCAAATGCCCCTAGTTGGATAGGAAAAATGTTGGACTTGGGAAAACTTCCAAAATATTACAAAACCTCGGTTTATGCCAGATGCAAATCAAAGCACTTTATGCAAACATTTTTTTGGATTTTTAGATTTTTACTAGCTCTCAAACAAGATCACATTGGTTTGCCCCCAATGTCTAGAAAGATATAGGACATGAAGGATGGGTTTGCAAGCTGATGGATTAGAGAAGGAAAGGCCATGATGGATGAAGCATGCGAATGTGACCCATAGGACCATCTCCTCAAGATTACCCAAGCTAAGGAAAAATGATATAGCAATGTGAAGCATGTTTTTGGATAAGCCATGGAAGTCAATGATGCAATGCTAGATAGCCTATAGGATAATGATCTACTGTCATGAAAATGAGGGATCCAAAAGAGTGGACATGTCAAGAAGTTTTTGATAAAAAAATTTGTATTTTAAATTCTTTATTTTGATCAAGACCAAGGGGTCAATTTGGGTAAGATAACACAATCAGGATAAAGGGATGATGAAGGTTATGAAGGGATGTTTTGGGATTATGGAAAGACTGTCAAGGAATAATGAAAATGAATTTGGGGTAAGCAAGATCATGATAAGGTAACATGGATGCAACAAGTAAAAAAGATGATGAAAAGGGTAAAGGATGTCGAGATACTTAATGCTCATGGATGTAACCTTGTCAAGATTAAAGGTGAGAGAGGGAATATGGATGTAAGTCAGATAAATGATAGGAAGATGGAGGATAGCATGGATGAAACTTGCCCCCAAGTGTAGAGTGCAAGAAAGAGGAATTACGCATGACACCTGTTTGCTAGGTTTTCATCATGGTATTTGTCCAAGGCACCACAAGAAGTGGTTTTCACCATAGGACATATTTATTTCTCTTTACTTTTTCCACCAAGGTACCTATTGCTAGGTTTTCACCAAGGCACTTTTTTCCTCTTTTTTTGTTTTTCTTTTTTTGTATTTTTCAATATTTTCCCAACATCAGGATCTTTGGACAATGCCCTTTTGAAAGATATGCTATAATAAACCATGGGTATGACTAGGATGCTCAAAGATATTCATAAGGTGATGACAAAGGATAGATATGGAGGATAAAGGTAGGTTGTGGTAAAGGTTTTATGCAATATATTGGATACAAGGGATGGAAATATGGGAAGTAGGTGTTGGAAAATGAATGTGAGGATAAGAAGAAGGTATGTTGTAGATGGAAATGTTGGCAAGATCAAATTTGACACACACCTTGAAGACTAGTGGAATGATGGAGGAACAATAGATGAAGGAGGTAAGGATCTCTTTGAGGTAGTGGATTTTGGGATATAGGAACCCAAATTAGACTTGGAAAGTGGAAAATATTTGGAAGAAGATGGAATGGAAGCCTTTGGAAGCTTGAATGTCAATTTTGATATTTCTTTTGTGTGCAAGTCTTTCAAAAGTGACTTGGGAATCCACATAGTCTTTGATTTTTCTTTTTGTTTGGTGGACCTTTGCGGCCTTTTGGATATTTCATTTTTCTTTTCATTCACATGTTGATTAGATGGGACATTATGATTTTTATCTTGCACATCAAAATTGCTTCCAAAATACTTAGGAATTGTGGATGAATAGGAATAATATGGAGGGTTCATATGTATTGGTGTTTGGACATTCTTCAAGTATGTGTTCCTTCAGTGATCTTGATACATGGTAGGGTAAGTGAATGGAGAGCTAGAGATGATAGGAATGGAGGATGGAGGAATATATGGACCTAATATGGATGGAAGGGATGAAGACTTTTGTTTTGGGACATAGGAACCCCAAATGGATTTGAAGGATAGTGAAGGCATATGGTTGCATTTGAATGGAGGGATATAAGGTGTGAAATGGATATCAACATCTTTGGAAGGAGCTATATTGCCAAAGTTTGCATCTTTAAGATTTATCTTTATACCAATAGGCTCATGAGTAGCTTTGATAGGAACACATTCGATAGGATCAACTGAAGCTTTAAGGGATTTGTTATCATGTAAGGAATTTGGAAGAATGATGGTTTCTTGAGGTGAACATGGAGGAATATGACAATGAAATGATGGGATACTTTGATCTTGACAAGGATCTTCAAATGGTGTAGAGAGGGTATTTTTCTCTTGATTTTCAATATGCTCATTGGAAATTGTGGAAGGGACATCTTGATCTTGCTTGGGAAGTGGAGAAAATATGGAACTTGGAAGGGTACTTTGTTCTTGGAATGGAAGGATATCATCTTGGAAGACATGAAAGGATGCAAGGGGATCATCACAAGGTTCCATGGATATGGGACCTTCATCAACTATGGGAGGGGATTGTATAGCATCTTGATCTTTATCTTTACCGATATTTGTTTCTTTTCTCTTTGAATTATCCTCTTGACATGGAGCCACTTCTAAGGACAAGGTAGATGTTTGGATATGTGTGAGGGATGTTTCAAAGAATGATGTAGGATCCTTTTGAATGGGTATAATAGGCATTGAAGCTTTTGGGTCCAAGATATTTGAATCATGGAAATGATCTGTAGCAAGATGTAAATTAGCTTGGGTTTCTTCTAAAGGTAACCCTTGAGGGTAGATATAGTCAACATTAAAAGTGTCATCATTAGGCTCACTCTTTGATGGAGGAATTTTGGATAGTTGTGAAGCTTTGTGAGATGGATGAAGGATGAAAGGAGTACAAGTTATGGGAGAAACATTGCTAGATGGAGGTTTGTAAGATGGACGAAGGATGAAAGGAGTACAAGCTATTGGAGAGACCTTGCTAGATGGAGGTTTGTGCATTAGATCTTGCTTGAGAGTGGTGCCTTTCTCTTCATACTCTTTATTATCTTGATCAAAAATAGGATCATCATGAAATTTCCCTTGATCCAAGATAGGTTTTTTGCTCTTAAATGCTTCTTTTTGTGAAGAAGATGAAGATACACACTAGTACATTTGAGGTCAAATTCTGATGACTATTTGTCAGATTTGCAATGCTAATTTGTCAGCATTTCGACACATGTTTCTATCATAGTTTTTGCGTTGGAAATTGTGACAGAAGAGACATCTATCAGTTTATCGACACCCCTTTACGTCGAAAACTTGCACATGATAACAACTTTGTTATGGTTTTTCCTGTGGTCCATCTATCAGAATTCTGACACAAAGACCTATTGGAAATACACAATTGCTGTCAGAACTAACTATCAAAAAGATATCCTTTCCAACATTAGAACTATTGGAATAGCGACAGATCTACCATCAACTTCTGACAGATAAACCCGTCGATGACATAGCATTACTGTTGGAACATTCTGTCAAAAATTGGATATCTATGACATTTGAACTATCAGAAGAGTGATGGTAGTGTAGCATATCTCTGACAGGTTGCCCTATTAGACATATAGCATTACTGTCGCAAGATTGTCGTGAAGTATTTTTCTTCAACATTGTATCTATCAAATGTATAGCACTTTTGTCAAAATTAATTATAAAGTCTCAAAAAATTGACAGATATGCACATTAAAGATAACACAGCTCAAGAGACCATCATAGGTTGTCTCTTTCTTCAATCTATATTATTGATAGAATGTTTTACCTTTCATTAGCTCATCAAATCCAGGGATTTGAAAGAATTTAATAGAATATTTTCATGACAACGTATATTATTTAAGTTGACGTTGCAAGAATTTATCTACTTCACGCACTTGTAGACTATGAGGATGGTGATAAAGAAGCATGGCCATGGGAGGAGATGCTTCTTTATCACCATCCTCATAGTCTACAAGTGCGTGAAGTAGATAAATTTGTGTAACGTCAACTTAAATAATATATGTTGTCATGAAAATATTCTATTAAATTTTTTCAAATCCCTGGATTTGATGAGCTAATGAAAGGTAAAACATTCTATCAATAATATAGACTAAAGAAAGAGACAACCTATGATGGTCTCTTGAGTTGTGTTATCTTTAGTCCTAGCTACTAGGTAAGGCATGAAAGACTTATACCTATCGATCGTCGATAATAATCACCGCCTTGCATTTATGTACACTACACAAATTGATGCCAGTCTCCCAAAAACATTTTACACTTGTACATCTCATTAATACTAGAGGCCTAAAGTAATTTTATACAATCACTAGCACATTTCGTGCATGGATGAGAAACAATATCCAAAGTTTCTAGATAACCATTTTTGAGAAGAGGAATGAGTGGAGGCCAAAGAAGGGATAATTCCACAACAAAAAGGAAGACATCTTTTTAGCCTGGGTCTGGATCCTACCCCAATTGTTGAAGCATCCAGGGCCAGGCTAGAAAGATGTCTTCCCATTCTGTCTGCAACATTGTGTCCATCCATGATCTCAGGAATATCATCATCTTTCCACTCTTCATTTACCAAAATAAATCACTTCTTCAAGCTTGCAGAGTAATCTTATTAATAAAAGAACTCTTGCCAACATTAGGGTACCAACAGATCAAAATGGTTGATGTTATTCGTGCTTGTGCTCAAGGATATTGATTCACTATTTTGAAATAGCCAAATCATTTTTATTTCAATTGTAGAGAAAAGGAGTGGGAGAAAATGAGTGGGTGAAAGCTAATCGAGCGCGAGAGAAGGCATTGCATTTTATTTGATCATGAATGCTCTCTAAAATGACCAATCATGTTTTCTATTCGATTCTTTTTGGTGCCTTTTTTTCCCATATTTAGTAGATAAAAATCATGGCGGCAACCACTTAGCCATCTTTTTTATTTTCCAAGTATTTTACAAAGATACAAGTATCTGGATTTATCATTTAGTTGCTTGCAGTTATTGGTCAAATGAAAATATTTTGTCAAGTTGAAAGGGAAAGATATCAGTTTGGTGTTTTCAGTTTATGTTAAAAGTTGATTTGGTAAAATCCTCCAAAAACACACTACATGTTCTAAAATGTAAAGAAGTTTAATGTTAAATGTAAGATATATATCTCATCCATAGTAATCAAAAGAAAGGACATGAAACTTATAAGGAGATTTGCCAATCCAAAAATATAAGCGAATACGAAACATGATTGGTACCTTATGAATTGGTTTTTGAGGTGCACAATCTTCATCAATCTCCTCAAAACAAGATCCCTCCTTATGAAAAATTCATTTAACACAAAAAACAAATCTATAAAACTGAACCAATGGCATGTTTAGAACAAAGAAATAGATTGATAATAATATGCTGAAAAATCTATATTTATGTTTAATACACGCAAAAGGACCAGTCCCAATAATTTTTAAACATACTTTATCTGATATGATAATAACATGCTAATTAAACTGATAAAGGTGTTATCTGCATTTAATATACCAATTACTAATTACACAAAAAACAAAATTACAAAACTGAACCAATGGCATGTTCTTTGTGTGGTACAAGGAAGATTTGGCTATAAAAAAAAAAGTGAAACGGCCTCGTCATTTTTATTTCAATTGGATAGAGGAGAAAAATCTGAGCGCGAGAGAAGGTGTGTGATTTCTTCATCTTTCGAGCATCTGGCGTCATATTTGACCATAAATTTCAAATGCATTGCATTTTATTTGATCACGAATGCTCTCTGAAATGACCGCATTCTACTGGTGTCGTGCCCTAGCTCGTGCTTTATCTCCATTATTTGATGTTATTGGTGCTTGTGCTCAAGGATATCGATTCACTATTTTCAAATGTTTGGATCATTTTGGTTGTGACTGTTCCTCTAGTACACAGTCAGGAAATGTAACTGTCTAATGATTATATGTAATATTGAATGGATTAAATGCTTTATTCTTGGTAGAAGTGAATGGAAGGAATAGTGTGTATTAAATAAAATCTAGTCACTTATTGAATGCTTTGGAGACTACTGGTTTGACTGTCCATGCACTACCAGTGACTAAGATTCATTAAAGGATACAAAACCCTTCATTTTGGGGTTATTGTGTGTGGATTCAAATGTAGGTTTGATTTGGTTAATATTTAGAAGAGATCAATAAAGTATTTAAAGATAATCTTACATGTTTGGAGAGGTTTGAGAGGCACTTATCTTGATTGTACCCTCACAAACAGTGACATAGACTGGTTTTACTAAGTTTCCTTTCTCTATTTTGAGGTTTCCTTTCTCTGTCACAGGGGTACAGTTAGAGGGTTCATTGACAAAATGATCCTTTGAATGGGTACTATGAATATGAATGATTTGATATAGCATATTTCTCATTTTACTTGAAGTTTGGAATAGCGTATGCAAGGGTGAAAGTAGTTTTGATCATTTTGGTCGTGACTGTTCCTCTACACAGTCAAGAAATGTAATTGTCTAATGATTATATGTAATGTTGAATGGATTAAATGCTTTATTCTTGGTAGAAGTGAATGGAAGGAATAGTGTTGGTGTTAGGTTTCATTTATTATTGAATTCAATGGTTTCTAAGATGTGTTGAGGAGTTTGCTCCTTGTTTAATGTTAACTGTTCCTGCACAATCCACTCATACAATAGTGAAGTTACAAAACTAAACCAATGGCATGTTTACAACAAAGAAATAGAATGATAATAATATGCTAAAAATTCTATTCTATTTAATACAAGCCAAAGGACCAGTCCCAACAATTCTTAAACATACTAGTTATCTGATATGATCAATTGTTAATAAAGGTCTAATTCTGTAGACTTCTAGCATGAAGGAAGACTTGACCTAGCCAAATCTTCCTTGTACCACACAAAAAAATGTGTGATAACTATGTCTACTCCAACCTTAATTGTTTAATAATTCATCATATCAGATAAAGTGTGTTTAAGAATTGTTGGGAGTTCTATTAGACCTTTGTTGTAAGCATGCCATTGGTTTTCAAATGTTTGGATATCCATTTTTTTGAAATGTTGACTGTGTTTATCAAATGGACAGCCCGTGACCTTCTAGCTAGGTGTCATTTGTATTGATAGCTTAGGGCATCAAATGTATTGTATCATTGATAGTTGAGACTTTGTTAAAAGGAAATAGGACAAAGAATGATTTTGATTTAGTTTCTCTATTTTGATCTCTAAGTGGCTTACAACCCTAGAGAAGTATATGCAGATTTACGGATGTAGTTGCAGGATACATAGCAGTTGATAATTCACAAGAAATCCATGCATCCAATTTAAATAGAAATTAATACAAAGAAATAGGATCCTCTAATGGCCCAATCATCGAGACCTTGACTATCCCCTCAACCAGTGACCCTTCAAAACCAGGTTATCATGCAATCGGTGAGTGATCCTTCATTCTCCTTGTCTGCCCTGCAACCAAACATATTGGAAATACACAATACAATGATAAAAATTATTTCACAATCCCCCTTCCCTCAAGGAAAACTATCAACCATCCCTTACACATAGCATTTCACTGTTGTATGAGTGAATTATGGAGGAACAGTTAACATTAAACAAGGAGCAAACTCCTCAACACATCTTTGTTGTAAACATGCCATTGGTTTAGTTTTGTAAATTTGTTTTTTGTGTTAAATGCATTTAAATGGAACATTAAGCATAGTAATAATATTCTTAGTCTATTAGTAATTGCAGATTAAATGCCCATAACACCTTTATCAGTTTAGCATGTTATTATAAGATACTAAAGAAGACCTGCTATTTGTCAGAGAAATCTTCATTGTCCCCAACAATGAAGACAATGAAGATTGACCTCCTGCCCCACAACAAAGAACATTGTAATAAGAATAAGATATAATATAGTGTTAGAATAAACTTTGAACAAAGACATGTAATGCTTAAGTTAATGATCTAAAAAGCTGCAAATATAGGAATTGAAAAAGAAGATAGTGCCAAGAAACATTTTCACAAATATGAAATGTGAGGAAAAGTAATAACATTAACAATGCCAAGATTCACAACATTAAATTTCACCTACGGATGAGTTTCTGCAGTGGGTTGCCCAGCATCAAAAATAAGTTGAGTTGCATTTGAGCTGTAACTAAGAGTATCATGTAGAACAGACCCTAAACTTTGAAAGCATTCTCCAGCCTAGCAATTCAAAATTCAATCTAGGCAAGCATCAGTAGGTGAAATAAATTATAGACATCAACATGAACATCATCATAATCATTAGACATAAATTATAGACATCAACATCAACATAATCATAATCATTTGGAGGGTATTCATTTTGGATAGTACTATGTTTCTTGAAAGTTTTTGTGATGCTTCTAAACTTTAAAGACATATTTTATGGCTTAATGATAATATAGATTAGTTTCTGATGGAATGTTGTTGATCATTCATGGTCTTGAAGAAACTTTTAATTGTTTTGATTCTTGATTCTTGACGTGGTTTCTCAATGTGATATAGACTGACCACAAGATGGTTCAGTTGGTCCTCTCTTTCTGTTTAATCATTTGTCTTCTTCATGGTGTAAGTGTCAATATGTTATAATCCAACCAGCATGTCATACCCCCACTTTTGACAAGCCTCATAGCATGCAAATCACAGCCAAAGACTTGGGTGATCAGCATACACAAATAGTGATTACACTTAGGAAACAATGATCATTAATATTCATTAATGGTGGGCGGTGATTCCTTGGTAATAAAGGCATTGACAACATTCATCATCTTAACCAAGTCATGGGTGGTGATCCTTGAAATAGCACAATTAGTAAAAGGAAATAACAACATAAGTCATGGGTGTTGATCCTTGAATTTGGAGTGAGGAAGAAGGAAAATTGGAAAATAAAATATGGAATAATCAGGTTGGAATTGGAGAAGAATTCAGAAATAAACTTGAATTAGAAAAAGGCCAAGTTATCTGGTTCTTTGTTTGAGGCTGGGTTCCAGTTCTACTTTTTTTCTCCTCTGGGTTTGACTTGGGTTCCTTTGGTAGGAACTTGGGTGCCTGGGCCAATCTCAGGTGCACCTGTAGTATTATAAATATGATACATGAGGTATTTTATTCATAATTTTATAGGCTAACTCATTATTATGGTAACATGGGTATGACCACACTCCATGCCTTATAATGGTACCCAACATGGAGTGTGGTTCAAATGAAGTTGAACCAAATGTTGACTATAATGGATATGATCATGATGAAGATGAATATGAATATTAAATCTAAAATATGGCTTGTAATTTGAATTTTCATTGTGAATGAAGAAACTATAGATTCAAGTTGACTCATTCTATGTTGTAGTATATTTGTTCCCTAGATCTACCATGTTATATATGTGTAGCATGTAAGGGACATCTTCTGCTCATCCATGTATCAGAGCTCGGTGAGAGTTCTTAGGAGAAAGACAAGACGTCAGTAGGAGATGGAGAAACCAATATCAGAACACCACTTGAAGCCTTGCAATGTTGAGAATGGGATAAAAGCTACACTTGAGACCCTATATAAGGAACAAACTTATTGAGCTTCACTTTGTTTTGAGAATAGTTTTATATTCTGTACTAAATAGGGCCAACCACATGAAGGTGGAAGCTCATTTGCCCCCCCCCCCCCCCCAACATCACTCTAAATTCCCTGTTGACATCTAACATTCATTCATTATTTCATCCATTAATAAAATGTAACATTCATTAATTATCACACGATAACATTCATTAACATTCATTCACACATTAATAAAATGTGACATTCGTTAATTATCACATGATAACATTCATTAACACATTATAAAATTTATGAACATTCACTACCACATAATTAAATTCATTGGCATATAAAAATCAGTCATTATCAATTAAGGTGCATAGATGATAATAATTTCTTTTTTTTCTTTTGATTTCTAGTTTTTAAGATGTAATCGTTAAGATGAGTATCAATATCATCATGATGATCATCTACCCTCTCATTAGATCTCAATGCACACCTAGTTCTCTGTTGATTCAAAGGGGGGTCATCTGCAATAACATATAAAAGGGTTAAATTAAAAACATTTTATTATAATTAAAAACATTTTAAAGTATTTCAGTACTTTACAAGCCATAATCGTATATCTCTTTACCTGATCTAGTCACATCATCAACATTGAGGTCAGTTTGTCTGGCCTCGGCCTCAACCTCAACATGCTCATTAACAGCAACCTCTACACTCTCTACATCTGCAATATAAATTGTTACATTAATCCAAACACCAATTGCAATTAAATTTGTATTATTACACCAATCAATTTAAGATGTTTACTTGTATTACTGTGATGCACATCCTCATTGTCATCAACACACACAGGTTGTGTACAGTAAGAATTGGCAGGCTGCATTTTAGTTTCATACGCATTCATGTTATCATTATTTTCTTACTTAAAACAAATTTACTCACTTTATGTTGGAACTTAACGTCAAATAAACTAATTGGTAAATAATTAAATTTGAAATATCATCTATTTAGCTTACTTACCGCAATGGAACCATCAGTAGAACCTTGTGGACTTCTTATTCTTTCTACCACGGCTTTATAGCCTTGTTGGAAGCCAATTCTCTTGTCCTCTTTTGTGAGACTTACATTGAACTCTGTGCCCTGCATTTTTGCTTGGTATCGTCAAATTTTATTTTATTGTTTCATCAAAACAAAAAAAGATTTCAAATTATAAATAAATATTTAAAGATCAAAGAATTATTTTCAGTGTTAAAAGCCATCTACAAATTGTATTTTTTCTCATTCAATTCTGACAGTATTAACACTTACAACTCATGCAGCAAGTTTTGAATAACCGCTAGAGCCTAGCTTGTGTTGCCCGTGCTTTTGCAATCTTTCCTTTGTTGCCTTTGATGTGTCAAGCAATCTATGAAGAGATTGAAATATGTTAGTTCATATAAATATGAAGATTATTTAGTACACAATTACATTCTTAACAGTATCACATACCTTCTTTTGTTCTCTGGCGGTGTATTTCCTTTTTTTACTTCAATTTTCTCATTCGCATCCAGAATAAGAGATTTCCACTCTAAATCAGGAATGCAAGGGGGGCACTAGTAATGTGGGTTTTTGGTTAATGTACACTTGTACTGGTCCCTAATATACCTGAAACATATCCCGGCTCTTTGAAGGAGCTTACCCTTCTCAAATGCACGAGGTCCAAAAAAGTTTATCATACTCTCTACGAGATCATCCTTTAACTTTTGATTTTGGGTTTTCCACCTTTTAAGAAAGAAAATAGTGTTAGATTACAAAATGGATGTAATGATAACTATCCTAGCAATGATATGAAATCAAAATAGTGGATTGGGGTTTTAGTTCGGATATGATGTTCCACCCTATACAAATGGTGGGCCTGAATATCCGCAAACACTCATCATTAAGTTTACTATAAAAAACATGATTCCCTACAAAATAATCATGGGATCATTAGTCGAAGGATATAATAGTATAAAATAAGAATACAATAGATGTAAGCTTCTCATATTGAATGCAAGGTGTAATTAACATACGATTGTATAGTAAAAGAAAGGTCCAATCTTTAAAGTAACTGGAAGTTTTGCTATTTTCAAGGGAACTCCTTCTTTTCTCACAAGCAATATGCAATCATTCACCATTCCCGTACTAGGAATACTAGTACATCCAGGAAAATCACCATCAAGTGTTGCATCCCCTGTTGCATAAATTGAATTGATTACGAAATGGCCCTAAGAAAGAACACTTCAAGGGAAATAAACATATATATAATGATAGAGAAAATAAAATATGTGTACGAGTAAGTGGTGCCATGGCATATGTGGCCATGCTACATGTTGTCGACATTGTAGGACGCAGTACATTTGAGTCTGCCATCATATGAGGCGGCGATAGTAAATGATCATTGACATGTGCTGAAGAATAAGATTGTTAGAGCATAATAAAACCAATGATTAGCATGGACAATATTGTTAGAGAGTAAAAAATATATATAGTCCAACATGCGATCTACCTAAACCAGCTATAGTACCCTCATCATGGCTGTGAGGATCAAAATTATGTAAAAAAAAGTTGTAAAAGCAACACATCCACTTATTTTTTAATGACATAAAAGACTACTATAACATAAAAACTATTATTGAACTTTTGTTATAATTAAAAATTACATTAATACTTACTTGGTAATTTTGAGATAGGTGCATCAGTTTAGTTGCCCTCTTTTGTGACTCAAGAGTCAGAGGGAATATAGATGCCAATTCAACTAATCTTTTTTCAATTTTGTGGAGGCATTTTTTAATTGCAAAGACCGGCTCATCACAAGCACCAAAATCAACAACTAGGTCCTCGTCAAAGGACTCCTCTTCAGGGACTATGGGTTCCTTTCCCTTTCTCTGCTGACCACCTGTCTGTGACAACAATATTACTAACACTATTAGAATTAATCTGAAACAGTGATGAAAAGAATCTAATAAAAAACTTTATTTAACATTTTGCTTCTATCTAATTTGCAGTACAATAACAAAGAGGTTTACCTACTGGGAAGAAGTGCATACACGATCATCATTGTCCCCACTTCGTGGTTGCTCCATATTGTGGTCCTGTATTATTATTTAAAGTTAACCAATAATTAGAAAGGACTACATTAATAAATTTCATTAGAAGATGATGATGGCGATGAGGTGGATGGTGAGGAGACTCTCTAAATGTGGTTGGCAAAAAAACTCAATTATTTAATGGTACATAGTATGTACCTCCACCCTAATGATAGTGACATCATTTGTATCTATGTGATTCAAATTGTAATCAATAAGCAGCTCTTCCCCTACACTTTTTTATTTTATTGCACATAAAAATACATGATTTCCCTCGCGCGCCTCAAAAATGCAATTGGGTTGCTTAATAGTTCACAGAGGTCGCGTGCTATTTATAAAACCTACAATATTCCATGATGCTTTTGGCCTTCTATCAATGTATATAGCCACTATTTCACTTTTCTCGTTGTCTTTTTGTTGAATACAATTTGTCAAGAGTGCATACCTACGCATACTTTTTTCTATATTGAACAATTCGCATCCAACTTTTGTAATCGTAACAAGGTCCAACATACTCCATCAATTCAACAACTTTTTTGTAAGAGACCTTTATTCCATCCATGGAAAATAGGCCCAAACCATGTATTGACAATGGTGCAATACGATATATTTTGCCTTTAACACTAAAATCAGTGTTTGTTGGAGGAAGTTCCTTGGGGACCCATTGTTTCTGTTGATTTTGGTACCTAGAGGGCACCTCGATGTTGCCTTTGCTCTCATCATCATAAGAACATGACCCCCTTTGAGAAAGGAAATTTTTTATGTGTTTATTTAATTTCCTTCTAGTCTTGTGACCTCTAGTTGATCTTCCTAATTCAGACATATTAAGTGACTCACTTTCTTCACTCGAGGAAGACACATCTAAAAAATACCTATTTGTTGCTACCTGCACTCCATCAAATGAAAGAGATAGCAAGTAATGTGAGATATTTTGCAAATTGTTAAATACATTAATCTCTATAGGGTGTATTTGTAATCACATAAAAATGGTCACCTAGACTATTAGCCCCTTTTGCTAAAATTATCAATTGCTTATTCTTGATCAAATCCTAGTTCTATCATTTATTCGATTATTTTCTATTGGCTAACCATTTTATCCTAAGTCTTTATTTAATTAAAAGGAATTTCCTCCTCTTTTAATTAAATAAAAAGCCCCCCACTTTTCCTCTTATCCTAAGTTGCACAAATAAAGCATTATTCCTATTTTACAAAAAGGGAAAAGGCAGTTTTTGTCTCATATGGACACAAAAGTCAACTCTTATTTTCTCATTGGAGGATACTTGTGCACATGGATTGCTCCTCTTTCAAGCTCCACCATTGATTAAATGTTTTGCCTCTTAATCTCCATGGTCCATTCTTTCTCTTTTCTTATAAAAGGAGAGCTCTCTTCTCATTCTTAGATCCATCTTTTGAATACTAATGTTATACTGTAGGTTTTCTAGGTGACTTTGGAGCTTTGGAGATTTGAAGCATTCTTAGCTTTTACATCCACATGCTATCTTAGTTCCATTCTTGCATTTTAGTTTCATTATCATGGCATGCATAGCTTAGTTTCCTTTAAGCTTTAGATTGATTCACATAGTCTAATTAGGAGGGTTTTGTAATACTTGCATCTTTCCTTTCCATAGCTTAACTTGCATATTCATCTTAATATAGCTTGCATCTTCATTTCTAGCATTGCATTTCATTCACATTTTGATTCTTGAGGATATTTCATTCTTGCCCTTGTCTCCATTGAATCTCCCATTGCATGGTTTACTAGCAAGGTCATAGGCTTAAATAGCTCTAGCTGAGAGCATTCTTAATATCCTTTCACTCCATGCCTAGGGATCTCTAGGTTGCTTTCTCAAGGTTTCCCATTCATGGATTCCCTTGGAAGTAAAGGCTTAGAGAAATGCACATTCTAGTGTGTACATTTTTGGCACCCACCGTGGGGCAGAACAACTTCATTTTGTCCTTCTTTTTATGAATTTTCGCACTTTATTTTCATCATTTTTAGCTTTCCATTTTTGGCTCTCTATTATTTTCACAGATTATCATATGAAATTCTACTCGTATCGTACGATACTTTATTCTATAGTGGTGCGATATTTTTCTAGTAAAAATATTGCGCGGCTTTATAGGTTCTATCGCCCAGACATACATTATTCTGTCACCTGAGCATAGTGAGAAGTGTCACCCAGAGAAGAAATATCACACTAGTAGCCTAGAAAATATCGTACGATTTTTCTGGTGACTGTACTGTCGCCCAATTCTGGCAGTGATTGGTTTTGATCATTTCTTTGCAAAGTTGGGCTTGGTTGTTTCGATTTTCTAACTTGCTATAGTTAGACAGTGGTTTATTTGTAGATTTTACTTGCTTTTATTGTGCTAACTCTTTGTGGGGATAACAAGTTGTGCTTGTAGGTACCTTCATTGCTTGAAAAATTTGCTAAAAAGATCGCATGTCAAAGCTTCAAAGGCAAAAAGGCTACTAATTGTGTTTTGTAGGGCTGCCCAATGCCTAAAAACAACCAATTGCTTGTTTATTACTTTTCTTTTAAGTGCGGCATATACTAGTTGTCTCATTTCTTAGGCACTTAAGATCTTGTTGTAGGATTCTTTTGGTGGTAGGAAATTATGCTCTTCACCCTTGTGGTGAACCAAAAATCCTGACCCACTTTTAGACTTTGAAAACAAGAGGGTAATTGAAATCTTTGTTTGGTGTGTTTGGGGGAGATTCTTGAGCTAGGAGGTTATGCTCTTCACCCTTGAGGTGAACCAGAAATCCTGACACTCAAAAGTCAGTCCACTCTTTGTATAGCATTAGGATCCTTTAGCAGGCCTGCTCTTGAGAAATCAAGAGGAATGACCCAAGTGGGGACAAGCCTTTTGCCAGCTATTTCAACCCACTATAAACTCAAGGCTATCAAGGACACAAAACCTTGGTAGACGTAGTACTTATCTTCACTTGATGTGAGTACTTGTGGGATTGTGACCATGAGGAAAATGTTGAGCAAGAATTCCTAAGGTACTCTTGTGGCCGTGAGGTCTGTTACTTTCCGCAAGGTAAGGAGTCCCTTCGGGGAGCAAGGGGGGTACTATGAATAGAAGCCCTTACTAAGAACCATAGGTAGAGGTCACCCTATTTTTCCACTTAGCTTCTTGGTGCAAGGATCGATCAAAGTGGAATAACTCAGATCACCCCAAGATTACTCACCATCTGTGTTTTTTTGGTTGTGTCATTGACACCTCCACGACAAAGCCAACATCTATTGTGGGCAACCACTTTGTGTGAGGCAATGGAACATCAAGTGTGGGCCAAGTTGCTAAGTATTGACCCTTTATCCTTCTAGGCTAGCAAGTACTTGAACTATTCTCATTGTTATGTACCTGTGCAAACATTCTTGAACGTACAAAAATTGCAGTAGTGCTCATAGAATTTTTCATTTTGATATCCCAATTGTTTGTCTTGGCAAGGTTGCTTTTTCCCTTGCACAAGTGTTTGATGACATGTTCCATCCCCTACTATTTGCAAACCTACCTGAATATTGTTGTCACTATGTTTGAAATCAACAAATTACCCATCAGATTGCAAAATTGACAAATTACCTTCACAAACTAAGACTTTTTACACTCATTAGTCTAGAGTCATACAACACTGAAATCCAATCACACATTATTTCAAGATTTATCGTATGATACTTTGTTCCTAGTTTTTTATCACCCTGCTTGCCTGGATTCTATCATATAGGCCACCTGGAAAGTATCGCTCAGTCTTTGTCAAAAATATCACCTAGTCAGATTTTGTCACCCTGTTCGCCTGGAAACTATCGCCCAGAATCTTTTTGTTGTCTCACTGCTGCCAAATTTGAAATTTCATTTGTTGAGTGTCTTTTCCTATTCTTACTCAACCCTGGTCTATTATCTACATGTTTAAGTCTATTATAGACTGAGAAAATGAGTTAAAATTATCAGATTTGAGTTTCCCAAATGCTACTTTTGATCACTTGTCACATTACGATTACCTCTCTAGCTACTTGCTAATTAAGCTTCTTACTCATATCTCAGCTTGAGTCAATTGATTGATGTAAGTTCTTGAGCACTTTTGACTAGCCATCTTTATTGTTCTATCTTGACAAGTGATCTTCTTTGGCTTTGTTTATCTCAATATCTAAAAAACTTTGTCTCATTTTATTAGTCAACCAACATTCATTTTTCATGCCGGTTTCAACTCGGTCTCAATTTGAGCAAGGGAGTCACCCTCCATTCAACTATAAATAGTTACCTTCACCCACAAGATGCTCACGACTGCAAGTTAGCAACGACAGTTCCAGTTCTAACCAATCTGAGGATTCTAAAGTCACCCTGTGGTACAAAGGGGGCTTCCTCTTTTCCGCATTCAAGACCTCCAAAAGCACAAATAGTGTCTCACTCACTCTGACTGAACAAGAAAAGTTCCACCATTTGCAAGAACATTTTGAGCATAATTACAACCAAGCACATTTAGACAAAATGGATGCTACTAGACGCATGGCTATGAAGGGGATGTCTCAAGAACAACCTAAGATTAGTGGCTATGAATATAGACCCCCTCCTTTTGGTACTTTGGGTAACTATGGAAACAACACGCCACCAAGATCTCCAAGATGAACTTTTGATGCTCCCTCTTCACCTCCTAGACCTCCTCCCTCTCAGCATGAGGAAGAAGCTAACGATGAGGTTTCTAGTGAAGAGCTTATGAGATTTCAACAAGATGAAGCATCCCAACGTATGATGCTTAAAATTTTAAAGTGAAATGGAGATCAATACTTTCAATACATGACTTATAGGGGATACAAGCTCCCCCTAGCTATGATGTATGCCAGATTGTTCAAGAAAGAGTACCAACTGAATTGGAAATCCTTAGGGATGAATTGCAATGAACCAATCAATATCTTGCTCAACTTGCTATAGAAAAAGAACTGTTGGAATTAGGAGAGATAGGTACTGAGAGGGGAGGGGTGAATCAGTGCCTTCAAAACTTTAGTTGCAAAACCTTTCTGATCTATAACTGAATATTGTGATAACCAATCAAAATAACTTGAATCTAATTGCATAAATCAATCATCTAGTTAACTTAAGAAAGTAAACAATCATGAAATCAATATGACAATCACATAACACAAGTATTTTGGTAACATAGAAACCCTTGTTAGAAGGTAAAAACTGCGGTGGGGATGACACCCACAAATTCTTCACTACTGCAAATAGAAAAGGTTTGTCTGTTAAGGCTACAAGTTTTGATCACTTCTGGTGATCTTACCCTATTAGGAGTAACATATTAGATCAGCTAGATCTACCTGGTTATAGGATTTAACAACACTATATGAAGTGTGTACTCGGTTAAGAGATTTATACAAAGACTGTTAAGTCTACTCTGTTAAGAGATTTATCAAAACTCTATCATAATTGTCAGAAAGTAATAGGTAAACTATCTGCTAGTTGACAACTCAATTGTCTGAAATAGATCTATAAGTTCTTATCAAAATATCACCTTATCTGTGATGGTTCTCTACTCTGATCTACTCGGTAGCCTTGTCTAATTCTGCTTAATATGAAAACCTCTGTACTTTGTTTTGCTTGGTAAACTTCTTGTCTTGAATAGGCAATTTCTTCAAGTGCTCCGTGATTCATATATATCAGTTCAACAACCTTATAAAATGGTGTGAACATATACAATATATAGTGTTCTATTTTTCCACTTAAACAAAAATTAGGTTACAAAAGAAAATGATAACCCTAAGATCTACAGAGCAAAATAACCTAGATCAACTAATACAAATAAAATAATCATTGCATTTAATGAATATCTTTTACAATAAATGCTCCTCAATCTTGGTAAACCATTTTACGATCTGTTATAACCATTTGCATAGAATAATGTGCCATTTCTGATTACTATGCCATTTTTTGTGATCATCGGTAAACACTGTATAATCTACTCAGTGTATACTACGATGCTCAGTGTTTACTGACCATTGATGTCAGTGTCGGTGTCACTAGTGCTCGGTCAACTGTGTGATGCTCGATGTAAGGCTTTACCGACTACTTTGTCTTACTTCTAGTTACCGACTGTCTCAATATAAATAACCGACTAACCTATTTACTATCCTTTGATACTAATGACAACCTAAAATGCTCAATAGAGATTAACAATCTCCCCCTTTGGCATTAGTATCAAAACTTCATAATGTATATAGACAAAATGTTTCTATATATCCCTTATATCTCCACCATATACATATCCACTACAAAAACTTCTAAGTACAAAAGTACTCCCCCTCAGTGCATGCTCCCAGTATTATGTAATATACATATCAAAAATATACTATTTGGCATATACATGTTTTCCCCCTTTTTGATAATAATGCCAAATACCCAAAAAAGTATGTAATGTATACTTACATCTTATCAAAAATGTTCTGATGGGTTTTCTTCATAGACTCCAAGAGGTTTTCCCATTCCTCTTTCAAGTTGGTAGGAGCAATTTGCTCAAGACCGACTTGTGCATGCATGTCAAAGATATTTTCCAACACTGAAATCTCTGGTGTTGCCACAAGTTGCTCAGCTTTGACAGTATGTGTTTCAAAAATCTTCAGGTAAGGAGTGAGTTCTTTTTGTAACTCTGTAACCTAATCAGTGATGTGCGCTTCCTATTTCCTTAAGTCTGCTATCAACCGCCAGAGTTCCTGAACTCGGTTAATGTGCTTTAAGAAAGCAGTTGGCTTGGCGATAGCTACTTGTGTACTCAACTTGATTTCTTCTTCTAAACCTTTTATCTTTTCACTGATTTCTACAGTGAAGGTGTCTGTAGTACAAAGCTTTATTAGCAGTTGACAGATTATCTGGGTAATAGATTTTACCTCGGTAATGACCTCATATAATTTTACCTTGTTTAGTGCCACTTCAGTGCTAATCCTTTTTGCCAATTTGTTTTGAATCTTTGACTCTGCCCGTTCTTCTATTCTTTTGTCTTTATCTATATTAGGGGCATTGATTTTGTTAGCGAGGGTGGCAAGTTGATCTAAAATGGGAGTATTCTCATCAATGTTTGTTTCTGGTACTATCTGTTGTAGAATATCCCTTACATCATTTAACACTTCTTTACATTTTTTTTCTTGCCTCAATTTTTCTTATGCCTCAATAGATCTATAAGTTCTTATCAAAATATCACCTTATCTATGATGGTTCTCTGCTCTGATCTGCTCGGTAGCCTTGTCTGATTCTACTTAATATGAAAACCTCTGTACTATGTTTTTCTCGGTAAACTAATTGTCTTGAAGAAAGGCAATTTCTTCGAGTGCTTTGTGATTCATATATATCAGTTCAACAACCTTATAAAATGGTGCAAACATATACAATATATAGTGTTCTATTTTTCCGCTTAAACAAAAAATTAGGTTATAAAAGAAAATCATAACCCTAAGATCTACGGTGCAAAATAACCTAGATCAACTAATACAAATAAGATAATCATTGCATTTAATGAATATCTTTTACAATAAATGCTCCTCGATCTTCATAAACTATTTTACGATCTGTTATAACCATTTGCATAGAATAATGTGCCATTTCTGATTACTATGCCATTTTTTGTGATCATCGATAAACATTATATAATCTACTTGGTGTATACTACGATGCTCGATGTTTACTGACCATCGGTGTCGGTGTCATTGGTGCTCGGTCAACTATGTGATGCTTGATGTAAGGCTTTACCGACTGCTCTGTCTTACTTCTAGTTACCGACTATCTCAATATAAATAACCGACCGACCTATTTACTATCCTTTGATACTAATGACAACCTAAAATGCTCAATAGAGATTAACAAGAACCTCCAAAGGTTTCTTTTGTAGAATCTATTTGTGCTCTTCCTTTTGATAGGAGTCTATACATGGTCCCATTTCCTAGGGATATTGAGGTTCCCAAATATGACAAGTATGATGGAAACGGTGACCCCCATGACCATGTGCGTCACTTTTACGCTCTTAGCATGGACTTCATTCATGAGGACACATTTCTTCTGCGATTATTCCCTAGAATTTTGAGAGGACAAGCTCTAGAATGGTTTGCAAAGTTGACACCACCTCTTAAAACTTTTGATGAGTTGGTTAGGCGCTTCACCCAGCATTACTCATACAACATCTAATAGCCTATCACCATGATAGATCTTGGTGCTCTAAAGAAAAATCAAGGTGAGCCATTTGCCACTTACTTACAACGTTGGAGGTCATTGTATTCTCGATATCCTTGACAGCTAGAT
This sequence comes from Chamaecyparis obtusa, assembly GCA_027943335.1. Taxonomy (NCBI): domain Eukaryota; kingdom Viridiplantae; phylum Streptophyta; class Pinopsida; order Cupressales; family Cupressaceae; genus Chamaecyparis; species Chamaecyparis obtusa. The sequence continues at coordinate 947,936 of BSBK01001478.1, read as the reverse complement.
GAAAGAGAAAAGATTACATTTTCGTCAACACTCTTGTGCCAGAACTGTATTATGATCTAAGGAAACAATTGTTCCCCTCTTTCAATGACATGGTTGAAAGTGCATATTGGATTGAAGATGTGGCCATAAGAAAGGGTGATATTGTTATTAATAAAGATACTAGGGGCAATGGCAAGGACAAAAGCAAACCTTGGAATAAAAACAAGTATGTTGTTAATGATGGTGTTGTGGATGTCCCAAAAGCCAAAGAATTGGCTTTCAACCTCTCTAATGCTATATACACAGCAAAACAACAAGAGGCTGCCAACGCTCATAGTGCTCCTAAACCTCAACATGCAGACAAGCCAAAAAAGACATATCAATGACGAGTCTACAATAAGTTGGTTGAACCATATGATGTGATTCTCAAAACTCTAGTTTCCAACAAGTATCTTATGCTTCCTAACAATTCTCATCCCTATGATTCACTAGTTAATCCTGATTGGTGGAGAGAAGATCATTTCTGCCATTATCACAGGAATAAGGGACATAAGACAAATAATTGTTTTAAGCTTAAAGATGCCATTCAAGATCTTATTGATGGAGGCACAATGCTCACGGATGGTTTAGTTAAAAATTCTAATCACAAAGCTTTCAAGACTCCTCTACCTGAGTATGAGAAAGTAGAATCCTCTCAAGCAAATAAGAAGAATCATGATGCAAAGATCAACTATACATATACTCTTGATTCACCTGTGATCAATATGATAGAGCCTGCTGAGAATGTTCTTATGGTGAGATCTCAAGATGATAATAACGCCAATCATGATATGCCAAAGTTGGTCTTGCAAACACTGAGTGGTTCATCTTCCCGAAGTGAGACACTAAATGTTGTTACTAGGGGGCAAGCCAAAATTGTCCTTAAAACCGCGTATGATCCCAAGAAAGCTTCTTCTTCCAAACAAGTGGTTCCTTCATTTTTGTCTAGCTATGACCTTGTGCACCAATTACAGTGGACACCCACCTAGATATCCATTTTTGAGTTGCTTGAGCTATCCCCTTTGCATAAAGAGATCCTTGAGAAAGCTCTTCGTACAAAAAATGTTCCCAATGATATTGATCCAGATCGATTCCAGGCTATGGTCAACCACATTGCATCTCCCTACTACCTATCCTTTTCTATAGAAGATGACACATCTCTTAGTCACCCTCATAATCTGGCTTTATATATTGAAGTTCTCGTCTACCATACCTGAGTTTGTGGAGTCCTGATAGACAATGGTGTTGGGTTAAATATTGTTTCTTTTCATGCAGTAAAATAGTTAGGATTGTCTAAATTGGTCATGGATCCTAGGCGAAAGATTACCATAAAAGCATATGATGAAGTGGAAAGATCTTCCAAAGGTCTTGTAGTGCTACCTGTCAGAGTGGGCCCTGTCATGAAAGATATTGTTTTCCAAGTATTGGACATCCCACTCGCATATAACATTCTTCTAGGTTGACCTTGGATCCATGAAATGCAAGTTGTCCCTTCCACTTATCATCAGTGTGTCAAGTTTCCACACAATGGAGCTAAGATTGTGATTCCTGGGGACAATTCTATCGCTATCAATACTCTAACTACTATCGAGATGTTTGTTCCTCACAAAAAACCCTCTCATGATCATAGTGCGTCCCTCATTGCTGCTGAGAAAAAATTAAAGATGATGAGTATTGGTATGGCAGAATACACATTGGACTCTATTGCTGCTATGCCTACTTCCCCTAAGTCCTATGGTAGACCTTCAGAGAAGACAAAGCCTTCTGCTTCTGCCATGACAATTTTTGGTACATTTGTTCAATCTTTCATACCCTTAGAGGCTGAAAAAGAAGAACAAGCTGTTAGGGAGTGGATTTATAGAGAAGAAGAAGACAGTATGATAGTTGTTACTCCCATTTCTCCTAAATGCTATGGTAAAGGCTATGAATTTTTGTAGCAAATGGACTATCAAGGTCACGGACCTTTAAATAACAATGGGCACGCTCTAATTGAACCTCTAATTCATACTAATGGCTGGTCTTCTAAAGATACCATAGGTCTAGGATATGGTGTTGCCAATGACATCCTTGAATGTTCTAGAAATACTCCTGTGCTTTGTGACTCAGATACAGATGACAAGGAATCACCACTATGCAGTATGGCCCAAATGGAAGACTATCTTCCTTCTACCTCACTTCTTTGGGGAGGAGAATGCATGCCTACTGATGATACAGCTAAAGCCTCCACATCCAGAAATTTTGTGCCTAACAAGTCATTGAGCTTCGATAGACAATGTAGAAATATTGCATGATTGATGGAAAGAGGAGATCTCACACATAATTACATGAATACCTCTACTTCTAGGCGTCCTAAGCCTTTTTGGTGCAAACATCCCAGCAGAAGTTCCATGACCGATTCAAATGAATATGAATGGGACACTCTCTCAGGTGGATCTTCTACAGTAGATATGGATGTTGACGTGATTCATACCTATAGTGACCAACCCAACATATTTGATGAGTTTCACGTAGGGTTTGACAATTTCAATCCACATATTGCTTTAATGGACCACGTTGGTCCTTCCATGACAAATTTAGATCTTGACACTTTTGGAGCCTACCCTATAGAATCAACTTCTCTTGTCATCAGAGATGATATCCCTCACATCAATCACCTTGAACCAGTCATTTCTCTTTCCCTCATGCACTTAGATCTCATAGATTGGTCCGCTCAAGATCAAAGACCTATATTGCCTTCTTTTCAAAATGACTATGAGATCACCTGCTACCTCAATGTCATTGAACCTGTTACTTCCACCAATGAACTAGCAACAAACATGATTGAATCATATATCAAGTACCTTAGTCATAAAATTAAAAGAAAAAAACAATGGTCGGATGGTGAAAACCACATTGTGGCGGTGTCTGAACCTCAAAATAGTAAAAATTAAGACATATCTAAGGGTGAAAACCTCGCTGAGGCGCCCGAGGATGAGGTACTTGGTAGTCTACCAAGATATTTTCAAGAAAGGTCTTCAACTCTCATAGAACCTACACAGCCCATCAACTTGGGGACAAAGGAATCTCCTAAAATCATACATGTGGCTCAGTCTCTCTCAGTAGAAGAAAATGAACAATTTGCTACATTCTTTCAAGAGAAAAAGATCAATTTTTCCTGGACATACTCAGACATGCCAGGTTTAGATACTGAGCTTATTATGCATCATCTCTCTATTGCTCCAGAGGTAAAACCTATCAAACAAAAACTAAGAAAGATGCATCCCCATGTGGCATTATTGGTTAAGGTTGAACTTGAGAAGCTCCTAAAAGCCAACTTCATCAGAGCGATTGACTACACTGAGTGGATTTCCAACATTGTCCCTATTTCCAAACACGACAAGTCCATTCATGTATGCACTGATTTCTAAGATCTGAATAAAGCATGCCCTAAGGATGATTTTCCACTTCCAAACATCAATATGATAGTGGACATGACAGCGAGCTATGAAATGTACTCCCTTATGGATGGCTTCTCAGGATATAACCAAATTAAGATCGCCCCTGAGGATTAAGAGAAGATAGCCTTCACATGTGCATGGGGTACCTTTTACTGGAATGCCATGCTGTTTGGGCTTAAAAATGCTGGTGCAACCTATCAAAGAGCCATGACTACCATCTTTCATGATATGATGCACAAAACATGGAGGACTATGTTGATGACAGCTTGCTAAATCACAACAACAAAGTGCTCATTTGACTAATTGGAGTTTGATATTAGACCACATGGAATGATTTCAACTCGGATTAAATCCAAAAAAATGTGCTTTTGGTGTCACTTCTGGGAAACTGCTAGGATACATAATATCAGCAAAAGGAATAGAAGTAGACCCAAAAAAGGTGCAAGCTATCATGGGGATGCCACCTCCTCGTAACATCAAACAATTAAGGAGTCTTTAAGGCCGTCTCCAATATATCTGGTGGTTCATTTCTTAGCTAGCTGACAGAGCTCAACCATCCAATTAGAATTTGCATAAGGGAGCTACTTGTATATGGAATGAGGAGTGTTAGAACAATCTAGACCAGCTCAAGAATTACCTAGCACGACCTCCTATCCTTATGCCACCTATCCAAGGGAAACCCTTGATATTTTACATTTCTACTACAGAAAATTCTTTAGGGGCTCTCCTTGCACAACATGCTGATAAGGGAAAAGAACGAGCTATCTATTATATCAGTCGCACTCTGGTTGCTTATGAACTCAACTACACTAGTATTGAAAAGGCTTGTTTAGCTATGGTGTTTGCATCTCAAAAACTCAGACATTATATGCTTGCACATACTACACAGCTGGTTGCTAAAATTTATCCTTTAAAATATCTCCTAAGTAAAGCTACGCTTACTGGGTGCCTTGCCAAGTGGATGTTGATTCTTTCAGAATTTGACATTCAGTATATTGAGAGAAAAGCTATTAAAGGGAAAGCAATTGTGGATCAATTGGTTGAGTTTCCTATGACTGATAATGCTCCTCTTCAGATAGATTTCCCAGATGCCTCAATCATGAATATCACAGGGCATACATGGAAAATGTTTTTTGATGGTTCTCACACACATAATGGTGCCAGTGCTGGAATCCTATTTGTTACCCCTCACGGATATACCATTCCTAAATCATACAAGCTTCTCTTTCCATGCACCAATAACATAGATGAATATGAAGCCTTGCTAAATGGTGTTAAGCTTGCCCTTGAATGGAGGATTTCTAAGTTGCATATTTTTTGAGATTCTCAACTTGTCATAAACCAAGTAAATGATGAGTACCAAACCAAAGATGACAAGTTGATTCCCTACAAGAGGATGATAGACTCACTCAAGAATTATTTTACGTCTGTCACATTCCAACAAATTCCTAGAGCTGAGAATAAGGCTATCGATGTCATGGCTACTTTGGCATCCATTCTGCAACTAGAAGATCACGAACCACGCTTTGAGTTCCTGGTGGAAGAATTGTGCTACCCTTCCTATAATTCCCCTGATGACCATGTCATTTACACTGTGGTTGATCATGACTCCTCTCGCTATGCCACCATCTTTTCCTATCTCCAAGATCAAGTTATCCCTAAAAATCTAACATGCAATGAGAAGCACCAACTCATTCGTAATGCTTCACACTTTACCCTCGTCTCTGGTGACTTGTATAGGAAGGGTCTAGATGGGACTCTCCTTAGGTGTCTAGAAATAGAGGAGTTAGAAAAGGTGCTAGCTGAAGTTCATGATGGCATATGTGGGTCACACTCTAATGGTCTTGCGCTCGCTCAGAAATTGCTTAGGGTTGGCTACTATTGGCCTACTATGCAAGTTGATGCTATTCGATATGCTAAGTCCTTCAAAAAATTTCAACTACATGGGAATCTCATTCCTTCTATTACTTACTGGCCATTTCAACAATGGGCCTTTGACTTGGTAGGCAAAATTTGTCCTAGTTCATCAAGTGGGCATAAGTTCATCATTACAGCTACTGAATATTTCACCAAATGGGTTGAAGTTGTCCCACTATCTGCAGCTACAAGCAAACATGTTGCCTTGTTTATTTTGAATCACATCATTTGTCGCTATGGTATTCCTTCTTCCATAGTCACGAATAACGGTGGCCAATTTAAGAACAAAGACCTAAAGCACTTGTGCAAAATTTTTAAAATGAAACAACATTGGTCTTTTGTTTACTACCCTCAAGGGAATGGCCAAGCTGAGGCCTAAAATAAAACATTGCTAAAAATTCTCCACAGAACAGTGCACAAATCAAGAAAGGATTGGCATCTACAGATCAATCCTACACTATGGGCTTACAAAATGTCTATCCACACTCCTACAGGTGCAACACCTTTTTCCTTGGTCTATGGTTCTAAGGCTATCTTACCATTAGAGGTTGAAATACCTTCACTAAGAGTCTCTCTCCATGGTTTGATTACTAATGAAGACCAAAGGGCCATGAGAGCACATGAGCTTACCACATTGGAAGAACGTTGCAAGGCTGCCTTTGATCACATGTGCACCTATCAAAAGAGAATGTCTACTGCCTACAATAAGAAAGTTCATCTTAGAGAGTTCCAAGTGGGTGAACTAGTTCTCAAAGAAAATCCTAAAAATCAGCAGAATAGAGAGCACAAAGGCAAGTTTGAGCCAAATTGGTTAGGGCCTTATATCATCACAGCAATATTTGGGTCTAGAGCCTATCAGCTATCTACACCTGAGGCAGAAGAGCTTATTGAGCCTATCAATGTTCTACATCTGAAAAAGTTCTATGCCTAAGATTCTTGAGCTCTTTGTACATATCCTTATTGATCCTAAAAAAATCTCAACAAAAATCATATATGATGCTGAAAAAATCCTAAAAAGCATAAAATGTCCTAAAAAAATGAGCATCCTAGTGAAAACCTAGCAATAGGTGCTTTGATGTCTCACCAAAAAAATAAAAAAATGCAAAAAATTCAAAAAAATAGAAAAAGTGCCTTGGTGAAAACCTAGAAATAGGCGCCTTGGTAGCAAAAATACAAAAAAATTGAAAAAAGTCCTAAAAAAAAATCTATGAAGTGGTGAAAACCTGGAAATAGGTGCTACTTGAAACCCTTGCACCTATGTCTATCAGTCTTGTGTGGCACTCCTTCGCTCCACTTCTCGCTTTGCCTCTCCTAGCCTGGAATTAACTCTTGTCTTAGTCTAGGGGGCATATGTTAATCTAAGCTTATCTCAGGTCTCTTTGTGCATTCGATTTTCTTGGGCCACTTGGTTCCAACGGTGTTTTTCAACACCACCCCAACTGTGTTTTTCAACACTTCCCTAGCGTCAAGTATTTTTCAACACTTATCAGATGTTTACCCATAGTCTAGAATGATGCAATATTTCCACCGATAAAGGTGATACTCAAAGATTGACTCTATGACCTACACACATGCACTTACACCACTTGACTTGCTGAGACTTGTTGGACTTTCTTTCTTTGTGTGCTGTCTATGATGATTTCTTTGCTGAGTGTTCTCTCCCTAATGGTTTTCGATGATGCATAGCTAGAAGACTGGAGGCATGAGGACATGTTTTATTTCTTTCTCTACTTGTGGATATATTTTGTTGGTCTTAATTGTCATTAGCATTTATGCTGGTTCTACTTCATAATAGGACTTACAAGGTATTATCCTTGACTGTGTGCGCAAGTGCATTCTTATAGTCATCTTGACTTTCTTGTGTCTTGATGCAAGCATAATCTTGCCATATCAAACTTAGGAAACCTCACTACACTAGTCATCTTGACTTATATGTCTTTGATGCTTAGGTGGGATTCCCACATACCTATCTGATATAGATCATATTCAGATTCATATAGTTATACTAGTGTGTATTGTATGATCTTACAATGCTACCAATAACACTCGATGATGAATATTGGAGACTAATGGCTTTGTGACCCTGCAAGTAAACCACTTTTCATAGTAGCTTGTATTTTTAGGTTCATGTTAGTCAGTTTTGCATCTTGCATAGGGAGAGAGCTCTCCTTTTCATCTTTCATGGACCTATTGGTCAACTGCGCTCACCTTTCCTTTTCTCGATCATGTCTTTCACTCCTTGTCTTTCACATCACCTCCTATTCCTGTCATCACAAGGGGTTAATCTTATCATCATATCTATATCAACAAAGAGATCATTTTCAGAACATGTGTCTATATCATAAATATGAGAACTAAAACATACATCTATGAGAGAGAATATATATGAGCATATAACATACATTTTGAGCAATATGATAAGATAATATAAGCTATATAAATACTGAAACATCCATCACAAGTGGGACAAATACACAAGCTATATCATAAATCTAGTAATCTCGTATATATAACAATGTCATGATACAATGTGCGATACCAAAAATTGGATCAAGCCCCAGGCTATGTCTCTGTACATCTATCTAACCTAAACCTGAGACTTGCTGCCACCATCATGTGGTGCTAGTGGTGGAGGAGGTGGTGCCACATTCAATACCATATCAAATCTCCCAGCTATCGCAGAGTAGGGCAATGCCCGTTGACCCTCTGGTATCACCTGTATATAGAGCCTGTGATAGTAGGCAGCTCGTGTTGCCTCTCTCTACGACTTTGTCATAGCGACCTGTATAGCTCTATCCTATCACTCAAGCTCAGCTCTTAGATCCATCAGCTGCTACTCTCTAACTGCTATGGTGATGTGCAACTACTACATCTCTGCCTCTAGAGCTTGGATCCTGGCTCTCAAATCCCCTCCCTTGCAGGCTGCTCCTGCTCTACATCCACCTTGTGATGAACAACCCTCGCTGCATCATCCTCCTCAGGGCTCACTGACCTATGTCTCTGTGCCCACCACTGGCCACCTACCCTAGAGCCCTCCCCTCTCTCTCCAACCCTCCCTCCCCCATCTCCCCCATCATTCCTATCATCTCCATCTCCACCCTGTGTCTGTGGGTTTGCATCTGGCACAGTAAATCTAGGGAAAGGACATCTCTGTTGCTCTACCCTGTAGGCTACATCTGCACCTGCATCCACTATCCCTATGAGGTAGTCCTGTGGCTCCCTCTGTATCTTAGCTGTCTCATGTACTACCTGCTAGTAGTCTAGCATTGGTAGCCATCCATGCCCCTCCTCATCTCGAGACCTCACATAGGTGGTGGTCTCTGTGGATACTCTCTACTGACGACCAAATTGTCTCCAGATGTGAGTAATAACAAATCTCTCCACAATCTCAGCATGGTGGCCTACCAGTGGCCAACTACATAACATGTACCCCAGCTCTCGCTCTTTGTCACTCCACTACTCGCAAGCCCTATATGGCCTCCACTCAAAAGCAGTCAACTCATCAAGGAGTCTCTAGTAATATGTCAGGTCACCACTATGAGCATATGATATAAATCCCATTTATCTAAAAATGTAGGGGCATCTCTACTCCCTCGATTGTACATGTGGGTGCACTACAACAATGTGCTCCCATGCCCATATCTGAGCAAGCACGGCTCCACATGCCCATGTCCTACTATCTCTGTACACTATCTCATGTAACTCATGGTACATATCAACCAATATGGCCAAGCCCCATGCTAATCATCGTGGATGTGCCACCAGATCCACTACTAATCTGCCCCATCCCAATGGAAACCCCTTTTGACTCCTATCAGTAATGAGGGCCTGTGCAATGATAGAACAAACAAGGCAAGGACTAGGAATTCCTTGCCATACTCCTCTATCAGCCACTCCTAGCTGAGGTGTCTATCAATAATAGTAACATCTTGGAATAGGTCCTAGATGGCTTGCCATCCCTTAGTAGGATCCTGATCATAATATACCTATGCCAATAGAAAATCATGTCAGTTTCTTATCATATGGAAACTTTACATCTCTAAATATTTAGAAACATGATTATACTCACCGGATCTCCATGACTCGGTACTTGCAGGATCTGATAAACATCCTCTAGGGTGATGGTCACCTCTCCAGTAGGTAGATGGAAGTTGTTGTGCTCACTGTGCCACCTCTTAGCTAGAGCATTCAACAACCCGTGATTTGCCCGAATATGGGGCATATCAAGGAGGAACCCAAAACCCATGCTACCCAGATCATCCTTTCCAGGATCATCTAGATCCCAAACGCACCGTAAGCCAGTCACTCACGGTGCCCTAATCAGCAGTGCCAGGAACATCTCCTGCAAGCCATATACCAATCCAGATGTCAGAACATATCATGAGGGATGATCAAAATCAGTACATCAAAACTTAAATGCAAAAATTGTCTAGACCCATGTCATAGTGCTCAAAATTTAAACATGTGATATTTCTTATTAAATAGTGCGACACTATTTTTTAGACAAATATCGTGTGATATTTTCTTCAACAACAGTGCGATAAACTTTTCCCCTTTGATATTTCGCTAAGTATCGTACGATGTTTCACCCAGTATCGTGCGACACTAGACTAAACAGTGGGGTGATACTTTTTGGTCGCGTGAACTATCGCACGATAGAGTTTTTCAAAGCGTGCGATACTTTTTAAGTATCGTACGAACTTTCGCACCAAGAAAATTTGAAAATTTTCAAAAAACTCAAAAACATATTTAAAAAACATTAAATGCTCAAAAATGCAAAGTTTTTTTTGAAAACTTACCAAGGCACCATACTAAGGAGGTCGATTGTGCAACCGACCACACTCGAATTGATGACGGTGAACTGGAACTACTGCTTGCTGAACCATCTTCTCTCTCTAAGCTCTTAAGGTTCTCAAAATCACAAAAGACAAATGACTTTGAAAATGACCTTTTTACCCCTTATCATTTTAACTTTTTTGACCAATTTTCAAAACATCTTGGAATTGCGCAAAAATTGCACCCCTAGCTAATTTCGACGTCTTGGATCCATTTTTGGGATTGAAATCAAAATCCAAGTTCATCTTCATAGTCAAAATTGCATTTCAAAATTTTCCCCTCTTTTGCGCAGTTGGTTGATCATTTGAGGCCTGATCCTTCGATCTTTGTTGGGGCATCTTTATTTCTTCATTCCCATCTCTCACACCCTTCTAGTCTTTCATTCCCATTTCATTTCATCTCTTTGAGGTCTTCATTGGGGCATATCTTCTTGATGGTTATCCTATCATTTTTCATCTTTGATTATGATTTCTAGTGCTTTAATCATGTTGCTCTTGCTTCTGCCTTCCCTCTACCTGATTTCAATTTCAATCCTGAGGGGCAGACACATCATATCCTATTGGCTATTCTCTAGAGCATATTCTTGACCACTCCATTTTCTTTGATCGATCTATCTTTGTGCTTGACATGTTAGTTCTTGTCTCAAGTTCTGATACTGTCCATCTCTTTCCTAAGTGTTCAGTACTGTCGCTACCAGGTTGACCATGCAAGATTTTCTATCTCTCTGCACTTCATTCTTTGGAGTCAGATCTCTATCTATTGCCTTCTTGGCTGATCTATTCTTTGATGTAATGTGTTCCAGATCAATCACACATTAGTCAAAGAGGGGCAAATGTAATCACATAAAAATGGTCACCTAGACTATTAGCCCCTTTTGCTAAAATTATCAATTACTTATTCTTGATCAAATCCTAGTTCTATCATTTATTCGATTATTTTCTATGGGCTAACAATTTTATCTTAATTCTTTATTTAATTAAAAGGAATTTCCTCCTCTTTTAATTAAATAAAAAGCCCCCCACTTTTCCTCTTATCCTAAGTTGCACAAATAAAGCATTATTCCTATTTTACAAAAAGGGAAAAAGCACTTTTTGTCTCATATGGACACAAAAGTCAACTCTTATTTTCTCACTGGAGGATACTTGTGCACATGGATTTCTCCTCTTTCAAGCTCCACCATTGATTAAATCTTTTGCCTCTTAATCTCCATGGTCTATTCTTTTTCATTTCTTATAAAAGGAGAGCTCTCTTCTCATTCTTAGATCCATCTTTTGAATACTAATGTTATGCTACAGGTTTTCTAGGTGACTTTGGAGCTTTGGAGATTTGAATCATTCTTAGCTTTTACATCCACATGCTATCTTAGTTCCATTCTTGCATTTTAGTTTCATTATTGTGGCATGCATAGCTTAGTTTCCTTTATGCTTTAGATTGATTCACATAGTCTAATTAGGAGGGTTTTGTAATACTTGCATCTTTCCCTTCCATAGCTTAACTTGCATATTCATCTTAATATAGCTTGCATCTTCATTTCTAGCATTGCATTTCATTCACATTTTGATTCTTGAGGATATTGGCATTATTTCCCTTGTCTCCATTGAATCTCCCATTGCATGGTTTACTAGCAAGGTCATAGGCTTAAATAGCTCTAGCTGAGGGCATTCTTAATATCCTTGCACTCCATGCCTAGGGAGCTCTAGGTCTCTTTCTCAAGGTTTTCCATTCATGGATTCCCTTGGAAGTAAAGACTTAGAGAAGTGCACATTCTAGTGTGTACAGTATTGACTTATACCTGTCGATCCATGAGAATGTGTGGGATGCTCGTGAAAGGAGTACAGGTACCTACATATGTAATTCAATTATCTAATGTTAGCTAACAAATTCATGATGCTTCAATTTTGTGTTCATTGTCCTGTAGAAGTACACAATTTTGTATTTTCCCAATATGTTATTCAAAAAACAACAATAGAATAAAATACTTGTTGAGAAAGATCATCATAGGAGTATCAAAAACTTGCGATCCAAAGGTAAACATTATAAGACTCTTACATTCAACCTTCAACTCATGCACCTAATAAATAGGAGAAAAAATACATGAAACTGAAAAATTTAACTAATGAATTATGTTTTTCTTCTCATCTTAATCAGCCAAATTTATATGAGATTCTAAAGAAGGCCTCACTCTTAATCAGCCAAATCTTCCTTGTACCACACAAAAAAACTGTGTGATAACTATGTCTACTCCAACCTTAATTGTTTAAGAATTCATCATATCAGATAAAGTATGTTTAAGAATTGTTGGGATTGGTCCTTTGGCATGTATTAAACAGAATACAATTTTCAGCATATTATTATCACTCTATTTCTTTGTTGTAAATATGTCATTGGTTCAGTTTTGTAAAAAAAAATTATGTTATATGCATTTAAAATTATCTTCATTGTCTTCTGATTGTCTAAATGCTTCTTTATTTGTCATCCAATTAATACATGCTACTATATAAAGAAGACAATCAGAAGACAATGAAGATTTGTCTGATGAAAATTAATACACTAAACTAAACCAATGGCATGTTTACAAAAATTAGCATAACTCACAAGCAAAACTAAAACAATGGCATGTCTATAACTCATTAAGAGTGAAGCCTTCTTTAGAATCTCATGACTTTTGTACTACGCATGCAACGTATTGTGAATTTGAAGAGAGTTCATGCCATGTGTGATAGAACCTACTTTATCTAATATGGTGCATTGTTAAACAAATTAAGGGTAGAGTAGTTATTACTTAGTTTTTTGTGGGGGACAATGAAGATTTGTTTGACAAATAGTAGGTCTTCTTTAGTATTTCATGAATTTTTACCACATATACTATTTCAAGCCTTTGAGTCCTGGAGAAGAAGAATGGTGTAAGTTGAATAGATCAGAGTGAATGGGGTGTTGAAACATGGTGAATAGACCATGATGAGATGATACTTGATGTCGTGACTAAGTTTCCCTCACAAACAGTGGCATAGACTGGTTTTACTAAGTTTCCTTTCTCTATTTTGAGGTTTCCTTTCTCTATCGCAGGGGTACAGTCAGAGGGTTCATTGACAAAATGATCCTTTGAATGGTTACTATGAATATGAATGATTTGATGTAGCATATTGCTCATTTTACTTGAAGTTTGGAATAGCTTGTGCAAGGGTGAAAGTAGTTTTGATCATTTTGGTCGTGATTGTTCCTCTACACAGTCAAGAAATGTAACTATCTAATGATTATATGTAATGTTGAATGGATTAAATGCTTTATTCTTGGTAGAAGTGAATGGAAGGAATAGTGTTGGTGTTAGGTTTCATTTATTATTGAATTCAATGGTTTCCAAGATGTGTTGAGGAGTTTACTCCTTGTTTAATGTTAATTTTTCCTGCACAATCCACTCATACAATAGTGAAATGCTATGTGGAAGGGATGGTTGATAGTGTTTCTTAAAGGGAAGGGGGATTTTGAAAGACTTGTTATCATTGTCTTGTGTATTTCCAATATGTTTGGATGTAGGGCAGACCAGGAGACTGAAGGATCACTCATTGATTGCATGATAACCCAGTTTTGAAGGGTCACTCAAAGAGAGGAATGAAGGATCACTCACTAATTGCATGATAACCCCACCAAGCATTCTTTCCTTTAAGTTTCCACAATATCTCAAAGAATGATCATTATTCTTTACTTTCTTCTATATGCTATTCTTTCTATGCTTTTGTTATCTCAGAAATATATCAAAAATGGTTCCCATATTTCTTCAAGATCTATTTTAATCTTTATATTGCAATTTTGATTAGATTTGACCAATAGTTGATTTCATTATTATTTTATAACATATACTCCTAATGTGAAATGTGGAGAGAAAGAAAGAGACACACTAGGTATGAATTACATGATATACCCATCATCACTTAGCACTGAAGTAATAAATTATGGACAAGGAACAACCCCCTAACCTCTGGATGTTTGTTTCATGTTGGCCTCTTATTATATGCAAAGGTAGGCATGTCTTAATTAGGCTAACAAACATAGTGTAGGGGCCATAAATTATGGATCCCAAAGTAGTGCACACGTGTATTAAATTAGGTTCACTATACTACAAGGGAATGGAAACCATGCAATAGTGCCTCATGGGGATGGAAGCAACCCTTCACCAAGAAGATGATTGTGTCTGCAATATTTACTAGAGGAAAAGAACATAATTTGGTTCCAGCAATTACTCCTAGAAGATAATGGCACCCACAAAACACTTGGAAAAGATAGCACTCGCTATATCTTTTATCACTCTTTTAAAGCTGGGATAATAAATCTCAAAGATTGATCAACGAATTCTTGAACACAAAGAACCATTGACAGATATGATTCATGTGTACAATAGCCAACAACCAGTTGCTCCAATCATGGTGTCCAATAATTATGTTAGAAAAAGCATCTACAAATCCCTTACACAACCATAATAGATTCAAACCATGAACTATAAGAACCTAACAATGGGACTAACAAAGATACAGCCTAAACAAATCTTGATCATATTCCACCCTATTGTAAGGCCCAAGAAGTAACTCTATCTTAAAGCTACACATTCCTCTAGATGAAGCTCAAAGGTTGGGTAGTTGAAGCATAGCAATACTTGAATGAATATAGGAATAATTTGATGTACAATCATTTGCTAGCTTGGTTTGTGGGTTTTCCACATAATATTTTCCCTTTAACCACATTTATAGTTTGAGAAAATCAGAAAAAATTGTTTCAGATTTATATTATCCTTTTGAACTAGCACACTTCCATCAAAATGCATAATCATTGGTCATCTCAAGAAAATTCCTATTGATTAGTAGGATATCCTTATAAAAATTTGATGCATGGATTTCTTGTGAATTAGCAACTGCTATGTATCCTGCAACTATGGAAGGAATAGTGTTGGTGTTAGGTTTCATTTATTATTGAATTCAATGGTTTCCAAGATGTGTTGAGGAGTTTTCTCCTTGTTTAATGTTAACTGTTCCTACACAATCCACTCATAAAATAGTGAAATGTTATGTGGAAGCGGGATGGTTGATAGTGTTCCTTGAGGGAAGGTGGATTGTGAAAGACTTGTTATCATTGTATTATGTATTTCCAATATGTTTGGATGCAGGGAAGACTAGGAGAATGAAGGATCACTCACTAATTGCATGATAACCCAGTTTTGAAGGGTCACTGGTTGAGGGGACAGTCAAGGTCTAGATGATTGCGCCATTGGAGGACCCTATTTCTTTGTATTAATTACTATTCAAATTGGATGCATGGATTTCTTGTGAATTATCACCTGCTATGTATCATGTAACTGCATCCATAAATCTGCATATACTTCTCTAGGGTTGTAAGCCACTTAGGGATCAAAATAGAGAGACTAAATCAAAATCGTTCTTTGTCCTATTTCCTTTTAACAAAGTCTCAACTATCGATGATACAATATACATTTGATGCCCTAAGCTATCAAATATACAAATGGTGCCTAACTAGAAGCTCACCATGAGAATGAAGGATCACTCACTGATTGCATGATAACCTGATTTTGAAGGGTCACTGGTTGAGGGGACAGTCAAGGTCTGGATGATTAGGCCATTGGAGGACCCTAGTTCTTTGTATTAATTTCTATTCAAATTGGATGCATGGATTTCTTGTGAATTATCAACTGCTATGTATCCTACAACTGCATCTGTAAATTTGCATATACTTCTCGAGGGTTGTAAGCCACTTAGGGATCAAAATAGAGAAACTAAATAAAAATCATTCTTTGTCCTATTTCCTTTTAACAAAGTCTCAACTATCAATGATACAATACATTTGATGCCCTAAGCTATCAATACAAATGGTGCCTAGCTAGAAGCTCATGGGTTGTCCATTTGATAACCACAGTCAACATTTCAAAAAAATGGATATCCTTGAGCACAAGCACCAATAACATCAAATAATGGAGTTAAAGCACGGGCTAGGGCATGACACCAGTAGAATGCGGTCATTTTAGTGACAGTAATATACAATGGCATCATTACACATATATGTTAGTAATATCAACAAATGTGAATCCAAACATTTGAATACAATGAATTGATATCCTTGAGCACAAGCACCAATAACATCAAATAATAGAGATAAAGCACTAGCTAGGGCACAACACCAGTAAAATGTGGTCATTTCAAAGAGCATTCATGATCAAATAAAATGAAATGCATTTGAATATGATGCGAGAGGCTCGAAAGATGAAGAAATCACATAGCTTCTCCCGCGGTCAGCTTTCACTCCTTTTCTCCCACTCCTCTATCCAATCGAAATAAAAATGATGAGACTATTTCACTTTTTTTTTATCTATACCCTGAATCTATCAGAATTCTGATGGTCAATTAAACACCCATCGAAATACCAACATCATCAGGGCCTATTACAAAAAAAACACCAAATTCGTAATAAAAAGTTAGCTGTCGGAAACTTCTGTCAAAATTTGGCCCCAAATGTAGTAGTGACAGATGGCCCATCATCATAGAGAAAAGGCCAAATTGATCTTAATAATGGCTTTTCAGATGATGTATCTTTTTTTTTCCTCATTCTCCCTCAAGGTTGATGTGTCAAAATTATGAGGAAGCTTAGCTCCTGATTGAGCTAACTTTATGAAGTATGCTTCTTTATCCCTCTTCAAAATTAATCCCATTGTTTCCATAAATATAGGATCTTGGATTGCTTCTAAAACTTCATCTTTAGACACCTCATCATTTTGATTCCAATGGAGATTTTGATCTTGATTTTGATAATTATGCTCCCTAATAGGATTGATTCATTTCTCAAATAGATTCATCATTATAAATGTTTTTCAAGAATATGATCTATTTGTTGCACTGATAAGGAATATCTCTGAAAAGGGTATCCAAAAGTGATTTCAAAATCTTTCCACACTCTCGGGAAATGTCCACTATTTTCCCTTCTTTTTTTTTGACCGTCACTTTCCAGTGTGTAGGCGTGACTTAACACTTAGTACGCGGTTACTAGAATTTGCTTAGGCGACACTCTGCAAGTCAGCAGATGGCTTTTTCCTATTGATAGGCATTTCTTAACCTTTTCCAGGTGTTGCTTAAAATGTCATAGGTGTGACTTCATCATTTATAGGTGTTGCTTGAATAGTCACAGGCATGACTTCACTGTGCATAAGCGGCTTTCCTCTGTGTGTAGGCGGCACTTTGTAGATCAGGTTGTAAATTCTAAAATTTTTAAAAGTTTTAAGATCAGATCTGTAGAATATTCTTGCTTGAAAATAAAATACAAACCCAAAACACACATCAAATTTGTACCATATACCTAAAACCACACTAAAAGTGTATGTTCTCAATCATTTTCACAAGTATAAAAAGGAATGTCTTCTAAGCAATCTACCTAGAGTCAGATTTAGCTTTTAAACATGTTTGGCTCTAAAAGGCAGATTACTACTTCAATGGATTTTTAATGAGCACCTCCATTCTAGATCATGTCAAGTTCTTTTACCCACTTGCGGGCTTCCCACATGCACAAAAGTATGATTTGGCACAATCCCGAAGGACTACTCGAGGAAGTGAAGAATACTTGCACACAACCTAGTCACTCTCCTATTAAGGAAGAATGTATTTGTTTATAGTGGGTCAGAGAGTATCACGGCTAAAGTGATTATCTCCCACTTGGTTCGTTCCCTCTCACCATCCTCGTAAGGAAATTCTCGGGAGGCAGGCCCTCTAATGTTCTAATTTATCTAGCATGTATAGAAAAATAAGAAATCAAACTTAGTTCAACAAGTTTGGGAATTTGGTTCACTTAGAAAGTGAAGAGCATATCCCTATTGTTGTCCCTTATTCCAAACACTTCAAGAGAAATTTTGTTCTTTTTCAACCTCTTGACAAAGAGATTCTTATAATCGAAATGTTTGGTTAATTCATCATCCCTTTCTTTCTACCAAATTGGACTCACACTTTTGGCTTTTTGATCCACTTCAAAAAATGGAGAGCATATGCCTAATGTTTATTCAATTTGGATGATAGTAAGGTTTTCCTATTAAGCTAGATTCAATGAAAAGCCACAATTTAAGCAAAGCAAGCTTGATGTGAAAAATACCTCTTTTGTAGCTAGCAAAGGCTAGGCACTTTTATGAGGTTTTTGATATTTGTTTGCTTACTCACCTAATGGCTATTGTTCCCACTCTGGCTCCTACAAAAAATTATTCAACACCGCCATACAAAGTGAAGGAAACCAAAAGGAACAATTGAAGTGCAATTAAGTGTTCTTGACAAGATTTTGCAAAGAAGATTTTAACTTAATGCAACAATTTAATCCAAAGTAGGAAATTTCTTTTTGTAAGCATCTAACACCTTAATGTAATGAGCATTGAACTTTTCTTCTAGTCCCAAAATTTCTAGAATTGAAGCATTATGAATTTATTTTTGACGTTTGTTTTGGATTCTTACCTCTTTGCTCTCTTGTGTAACCCTGCTCTTTGGTTTCTTGACTTTTTTGTGTTTGCTCATTTGCAGGAAAAACACAAACAAAGAGTAAGAAAACAAAATTTAATAATTTGACATCAAATTCAAACCAAAAATGCTAAATGTCATTTATCAGCTAATAAGTGTCAGATCAAAGCTAGCAAGCATTATTTTAAAAATCATAGGCGTCACTTTCTAGTGACTCAGGCAACTTTTAAAAATTACTAAGCGTTAAAGCTAGTGTAAATTGCGTAAGATAAAATATCCAAAGTGACAAAGTACAACTAGTAAGCGTCAGTTAAAAACTACTAAGCATGAAAAATGACTATAAATTGCATTAAAAAAGCATCACATGCGGCAAAGGACAGCTAATAGGCGTCAGTTCTCAAATCTTAGGCATCACTTTACGCTCTCGGGCGTGATACTTTATCGCACAAGCATCAGAAGAAGAAAAAGATAGAATAGATAGAATCACTCAGGCATCAGTTAACTACTTCCAGGCATCGACAGAATGCTCAGGAATGTCATTAAATCCTTCGTAGGTGGCACTTCTCCTATTTTATGAAAAATTCACGTAAAAGTGAAGACAAAAACACACAAAACTTGATAAAAATAATAGAATTGAGGCTCAAAGCCCCACGGTGGGTGCCATTTGTGTGTGAATGTTTTACACCTTCATGAAATTAGGATAATCAACTACAATTCTATGAAAATACAATACAAATTTAATCTAAGAATTGAAATTAACATCCATGACATCTCATGGTTCTCTATCCAAGCTTGGTAAGTAGTGCTCTCCACCTTATTCTCTACTAGTGACAATCCTAGAATGAGAAAATGATAGTACAATGCTTAATCTAGCTCTCAATTCTCCAAATGATACAAAGATTCAATTCAAGTACTCATGATAATGCTCTCAATCTCACAATATTGCTCAAGATATGACTCAATTGCTATGAAATTGCCTATAATGATGATGCTTTGCACTTGAATTCTCTAGTATATCTTATGCTCTCAAAATTACTCTTATTTATAGTAAAGTCCCAAGGGTAAGGGGTAGAGTGACTTGATCATGGTTTAGCCTTGGTTGAGTCAAAAACTTTGACATGTTTTTAAATGGGGGGACAATTTAAATGATTGTCTCAAAGGTTTGGACAAGAAGACAAATTTGAGTGGTTGAGATTCAAAGTTGAAATGTGTGATTGAGATTCAACTATTTTGGAGTGATCCATGTGCTTTTGTTCTGAATTCTTATTGGTTGCTCAAATGTTGTTGAAATATATTAGGATTAATTAAATTACATTAATTAATTAAATTAGCCATGTAAGGGAATAGGTTCAATTTGATTTTTGATTTAAAACTATACAATTAATTGATTAAAATCAATTATATAATGTTTTAACCCCTTTAAGCTTGTATTTAATTATTTAATGTCATCATTTGATTTTCCTTTGATTTAAATGATCTTGTCCAATTTTGATTAATAAATGTCCATTTAAAATTGATTTAATCCATTTTGATGAGAATTAGAGCTTTTGGCTAAGATTTTGTAAATTTGAATGATTCTAAGATACCTGCCCAGTTTTGGGTGTCTACAGGTAGCAATGATGAAAGGATATGATTCTTTGAAATTGTTTTAATTATGAATGGTTGTGACTCTTCAAAAATAGTTGTAATTATGTAATGTTGTGACTTTCTAAAAGGATTATCATTATGAAGGGTTGTGACCTTTGGAAGGGTTTTAATTATGAAGGGTTGTGACTTTTCAAAAGGATTGTGATTATGAAGGGTTGTAACTTTTGGAAAGGATTATGATTATGAATGGTTACGAATTTTGGAAAGGATTGTGATTATGAAGGTTTATGAATTTTTGTAAGGATTATGATTATGAAGTGTTGTGACTTTTGGAAAGAGGGTCAATTATTAAGGGTCACAACTCCTCCCGAATTTGATGAAAAGGTGTGACCTATCAATCATATAGGTAGACAAACACAATCTATTAAGATCATGTGCAATTCATCTATTCTTGGAATCAACCAATACATGATTATAACAGGAAACTAGGATAAGTGATATGAAGGGAACAATACAAAATGGTATGGAGCCATCTCAATTTTTTCATATCTAGATGCTTTAACCAACTTTCCATAATAAGCCCCATGATGATATAACATAATAAAAAGAAAAAGTCATCATCATCGGCATCCTCTCCATCTATCCATATCTTATGTATTTTCTAATCCTCTCCATGACCACTCTTATGGCCATCAATTTTCCATCTCCCTCTCTCTCCTTTTCCTCTTTAAGTAGCCCCAAATTGAATAACAGAGTACCATGACACACTATAAACATAGGTTAAAGTTTTACCCCATCCACTAAATCTTTATCCTCCCTAAAAACTATAGGTTAGTCCATTGCATCATATAGATAATCATATAACACCACATCTTGCATATACATGAGTTATTCCATCATATACATAGGGACCATATAGCATAGAATCAACTATTGCATGTCATGCATCCCATAATAAAATAAAACACCAATGCATCCACCAATAGATCCATACATGCATCCATATATATAACCATGTAGTGTAAACCACCACATGCAAACCAATCTATTTCATGCATCTACCTAGTACCATAGCATCATATAGAGTCAAATCATGTAACACATCTATACCATAATAGAAAAATATACATAATATAGATTGCTATAAAAAAAGGCATCATATCATATATCTAAAAATATAATCAGTGTCATAGTATAATGATGTTAAAATAATTAGACAACTACTAAGATCCTCCAAAATCATCTTATCCATAGTTCTATTTCAGGTGTCTATGTTAAAATTCTATATAAGGACGTGAAGGGGATATGGTGAAGTACCCCCCTCTAACCCAACTAGTTTCACCTATGGAGATTGTTAGAGTAAATTATTAATTTAATTATGTTAATTAAATTAACTTTACTCCCTTCTTAAGATTTCACTTTATGAATTTGCATTAGTCATCTTAAATATAAACCTGCATGCATTAGTCATATAATAGTTAAATTGATTATTACATGCACTTTTCATTTTTAGGGTTTTCCCTTTTAGGGTTTCATATCTCCTTTATATGGATTGATCTCCTCTATTTTCACAATAGATTGTATTGAAGAACATTCATTATTATTGAATTGCAACTTTTGTTTTTGCACATCAAGAATGCCTCCTCTTTCATGGATCCTTGCATTTAGGCCTCCATAGTTGTTTGCTTCTCTCTTTTTTCTACGATAGGTGTTTGCATGCAAGTGTTCTTGGGAGTTGTGGGTTTTTTTCTCATCAACACCAACATGGTATCAGAGCTTCAGACCTGCTTGCCTCTGTCCTCTTCCTGAGAGATTTGGCCTTGTTCGTTAGATTGAAATTCTCAGAGCATTTTCTATTGGATTTGGGGGGACCTCTTTTTCTGGTCACTTTGGGCTCAAATGGACCTCACCATTACATTAAAAGTTCCCAAGAACCCCTATTTCCATATAAAATTTATCAAATTTGGACAAATTAGCCTCTGAGGAAAAACAATTTGCATGTCAAGTCATACAGACTTGGCACACAATTTGAGGTAAAAAAAACTTTATGATAGTTCCGCTAATGGCCACCACCAGTGGCTCCCTCTAGTGGTGTTCGCTATTATAGCCCCTTCATCAAAGGCCAGGGTTATATGGCAAGCCCCTAGCTGCCCACCAAACTTCAGCCCCCTGGTCACCCGCGTGACCATGGGCTAGATTTTTTTGGCCCCTAGGCCCTATTATTTTTGGCAGTGGCAACCATACGACTGTCAAATTTAAGCCCATCAATGATGACATCATCACTAGATCAGCCCTCTTTTGCACTTTTTTTGGGCCTTTCGGAGCTGCTTGTGGTATTTTGCTGATAACTTGAGCATATAGTGTCGAAATCGAGAAAATGAGATATCATCAAAAAGTTGGTTCTAAGCTCTATCCAGATCTGGAGGTTTGAATTTTTTATTTCTTTTTTTTTATGGTGTTCTTTTCTATCAAAGACAGAGGTTCTTTGTTGCACTCCAGGAGCCATATCTTGTGCATCCGAACTCCATTTTGGGAAAATGATATATCATTGGAAAGCTTGTTCTGAGACCTTTCCATTTCTATGAGTTATTTTTCTAGATTCTTCTCTAGGTATATTTTATTCAATTTCTTGCATTTTTGCAATTTGGTAGATATCTTGGATGTTTCAGGTCTTGGGATCTCTTCCCTTTGAGAGATGGCTCATCTTTGGATGTTCTTTTGTTTTAGCAACCTTCGATCTTCTATGAGTAGTCTATACTTCACTTTTGTAGCAATATTTTATGCAAATGCACTGCGATAAAGTGTCATTCTATTGCATGCTTGGGATCTTGCACATGTTCGTGCTATTTGTACTCACACTACAATATAAAGTGCCATGGGGGGTTTGATTTTTTCCTTTGTTTTCGATCTACCTTTGTCAAGTGAGTGTTCCTTCCATGACATTATCCTCAGGGTATCTTTATTTGTGTTTGTACTTTCTATGCACCTTCGATGTTCTTGGTTCTTCATGATGCAGTTCCTATTGGCAATCTTTTTAGTGTACCTATCACCTCTCCCTTGTCAACATTATGGGGGGGTTTTTACTAACTGTTCTACTTCCTTGGTTCAATGGTGTGATCTATGTATTCAATATTTGTACCTATGTACTAGGTGGATGCAGTGGCTGGGTACCTATTAATTTCAGTGAGATGGATCATTTACCATATGGACACTCTTTCTTTCCTATTTTTGGAGACACTCTTCCATATTTGATTGATCATCTCTTTAGGATTTAGAGTTTTATACCATCTGTATCTTTGATTTTAGTTGTTTTCCTTTTTTTTCCTTGTGATTCTAGTAGTGTCATTTGAGGGCACTCATACAGATTATAGTCTTCTCTACCTGGTCATATTTCAGTGGAGGATCTTTAGATCAGTAGTTACTTCTTTACAGAGTTTGCAACTTCTTGCTTCACTAATGTTCGACATGTTCATCCTTGTTCCTATTTTCTGGAACATTCCCTAGTATTGGGGGCTTCTTCAATCCTTCAGACTAGTCTTTGTCTTTTTTTGGAGTAGAGTTTTTCCCATGTGGTTTTCTCTATTTCTCCTCTTTTACAGAGACTCTCTTTTGTACTTGGGTACCTGATCAGGTCTTTTGTTGTTGGGACCCATTTTCTTTCAGCACTGTAGTTTCCTTTTGTTTTTTCTTACATTGTTTGTAGTTGCATTGTTGCTCATCTTAAGGGGGGTGTTAGAGTAAAGTATTAATTTAATTATTTTAATTAAATTAACTTTACTCCCTTCTTAAGATTTCATTTTATGCATTTTCATTAATCATTTTATATTTAAAACACTTATGCATTAGTCGTCTTAAATATAAACTTGCATGCATTAGTCATGTACTTTTTCTTTTTAGGGTTTTCCCATTTAGGGTTTTAGATCTCCTTTATAAAGATTGATCTCCTTTGTTTTCACAATAGATTGTATTGAAGAACATTCATTATTATTAAATTGAAACTTTTGTTTTTGCACATCAAGAATGTCTCCTCTTTCATGGATCCTTGCATTCAGGCCTCCATAGTTGTTTGCTTCTCTCTTCTTTATGTGACACGTGTTTACATGCATATGTTCTTGGGAGCTATGGATTTTTGTCTCATCAACTCCAATAGAGATGAAGGGAGAGAGAAGTGGAAATGAAGGGAAATAACTAGAGAGATGAGAGACCTAGAGAAGAGACAAAAGGGTAATATAGATAGAGGAGGATAGAAGAGGAGCGGGGAGTGAGAAAGAACAAAGAGAAAGAAAGTGATAAGAAGGTAGGAAGGGGAAGATAGAAGGGAGTGAGTGGGAGATAGAGAGAGGATAAAATTAGAGAGGTAAGGGAGAAATAGAAGAAAATAAAAATGATAAAAGATCAGAGAGAGAGAGAGAGAGGTGACAACCTAGATAATGGAGACACAAAATAAGAGAGTGAGAGATGATGATACCATAAATCTTAAACCTTGCACCATTTTTATCCTAAAATTTGTACCATCAATCTTGTACCCTTAGCCATATGCTGGTACCCTAAAATCTATACCTAATTTCCAAAACCCATATACTACACCCACTATCCTATGCCTAGATGGGGAGAGAGAGGGGTGGGATAGATAGAGGGGGATAGAGAGAGGTGGTTAACGATACATGGATGGAGAGGTAGAGAGGTGGAGAGGAAGGGAAAGGGAAACCATGAAAGGGGGGAGAAAGAGGGTGGGAAGGAAAGGTGAATACGTTGAGAAAAGAGAGAGATGATAAGAGAGAGTGGGGGATACATAGAGATAGAAAAAAAGGAGGGAAGGGGAGATATAGGTACAAAGGAGGAAATAGAGGAAGATACCTAGAGAGGGAAGGGAGGGAGAAGATGAAAGAAAAAAGAGAGATGAAGGATAAAGAAGAGATTAAGGGAGAGGTATATATGGAGGGAGTGAGAGACCTAGGGAGAGAGGGGATGGAGGGGAAGAGAGGTGAGAGACCTATAGGTGGAGATATTTGTGAGATAGGGGTTTGAAGAGGGTTAAGATATAGGAGAGTCAAAGAAAGGGAGGAAGATGCATATATATATATATATATATATATCTATATATATATATATATATATATATATATATATAGAGAGAGAGAGAGAGAGAGATTATCAACATAGAAAATAACCTCAATTCTAGGTACCATAAACCCTATACTAAAATCCTCAACCATAAAATCTATACTTGTTAGGAAAATATGTCTCAATCTTGCATTCACATACAATTACTATTTATAGAAACTTTTCATTTGAGCATGCATTTTCCCTAAACTTTCCCTAAATTTTCCCTAAAGTTTTATTTTGCTTCAAATAATTCATTAATTTGACACCCTATTCAAAAGTTATGGCCTTTGGAAGTTGGGTCTCTTAAAATAGAAAATGTAAAAATTTGTTAAAAAGATAAATGAGTTTTAAAAGGGAGTTACATATGTTGGTGTGCATTTGTACATTTCATAGGACATATTTGATTGGAGATAAGATGGGAACCACTTTATAAGTATCTTTTAGCCCATGGTTTTATAATATTGTTTCTCAGTTTTATGTATTGTATCTCCTATATATTAGGTGTGTGAGATGAAGGGTGTGTGTAAAAGAATGATATCTATTCAATAACCTCTAGATCTTAGGTTGGTGATACTCCTGAGAATTTTTTTCCCTACAAGTATATTTTAAGCTCTTATTGATTTCTGAATAATATATTGGGTAGGTTTTGGAGTGTGAGGTTTGTTCTCTTCAAAGGATTTTCTATATGTGAATCACTGTGTTGTGGTATACATATTATTTGTGTTATTTGTGTTCTTTTCTATTAAGTGTTTGTAATTGTTGTAAATATATGAGAATATTTTGCATTACCCTCCCCTCAAGGTTAGTGTAGGAATCTATTTTGCTACTTAATTTCCTTACAAGTAGTATTAGAGCACAAGCACCTTTGGTTTTAGCTTTGAGATTTTGGGTTTTTTGTACTAATCTAGTTTTGAGTGGGAGCTTGTGTAGAAGATACTTTATGATCTTGTTGTAGGAATTTCCAAATGACTAGTTTGTCAGAGAGAATAGAGGTGGACACATTTTTTGCAAATAATTTTGAAATGTGGAAGATTTGTGGGATGTTGTTGATGAGAATTTAATGACATCTATAGATCTAGATGAAGTTGCTAAATATATTGTTAAGGAATGTAAATCTAACGGTCTAATCAAATTGTTCATTGTAGACTCTATTTTAATCAATGTCCATGAAGAGTTCTTTACAAAGAATCTATGGAAGAATCTTGGTGAGACATGTTAGGATTAACAAGATAGAAATAACAGTTACATGCAAATATAACCAATATTAGAAAATAATATACCACACAAAAGAGAACAAAAGACACAAAGATTTAACGTGGTTCACCCAATCCCTAATCTACGCTCACCAAACAAAGACTCAAATCTTATTATCCAATAATTTTAGCCTGTTACAATATGCAATCACTTGCAACTCAATACAGCTGAAAGAAGCTATGAAATCCTCATATGTTGATAAAAACCCTAACCCTAAGCCATTATAAGAAGACTTATTTCAGTTAACAAGTTAACCCTAAAATACTTGACGAGTCAACCTAGGGAAAAGCTTGACGAGTCAACTTAGGGAAATGTTTGACATGTCAACTCAAAAAATTCTTGACTTTCCAGATCGGTCACCACAAGCCAACAATCTCCCACTTGGGGACTGATCAAGCTCCACATTAAGAAACCTCCCAATTGGAGACTGATCCTGTAGAAACACTTACCCAAAAACTCCCACTAGATTGGTGCACCTTGCACTCTGATGTTCTTTTTATTATTTTGAGTCTTGAAGACCAACCAAAGCTGAAGAGGAGTTCAGCTTTTCCCTTGTCACTACCTTTGTAAACATATCCACTGGATTTTCATCTGTATGTATCTTTTCCATATTTAATTTTCCATTATCCAATACTGACATAATGAAGTGATACCTCAATTGTATATGTTTGGTCTTTGATTGCAAGACAAAATTATTTGCAAGATGAATGGCACTCTGGCTATCTATAAACAGATAATTATCAATCTTACATGAAGAATTGTATCCATATCATCTCCTTAGCTACCTCTGTAGCAACAACACACTCTGCCTCTATAGTGGATAAAGTAACCATCTTTTTTAGTCGTAAAAACCAACTCACTATTGTCCCACCAACATTAAATACATAACCTATGGTACTATGTCTGGTATCTAAATCCCCTACCAAATCTGAGTCAACATGGCCTTTTAAATCAGTATTAGAGCCCCTGAAACATAAATATTTATTGGATGTACCTCTCAAATATCTAAGAATCTATTTTACTGCATTCCAATGCTCAACTCCAGGATGACTCAAATACCTACTGACAAGTCCTAAAACATATGCAATATCTAGTCTAGTGCATACCATGGCATACATCAAACTACCTACAACTGAGGCATATGGTACCTTGGACATTTTATCTTCCTCCTCTTGTGTCTTTGGACACATCTCCTTAGTCAATTGAAAATGACTAGGAAAAGGTGTGTTGACAACTTTGACATTGTCCATAGAGAAACATTGCAACACCTTCTCAATATAAGTAGCCTGAGATAGAGTCAATTTTCTATGCTTCCTATCTATGCATATTTTCATACCAAGGATTTGTTTTGTTTCCCCCAAATCCTTCAAAGAAAAAGAATGTGCTAACTCTTGTTTTAACTCCTTAATGTGATCTATGTTAGACCTTGTGACAAGCATATCATCAACATATAAGCATAAAATAATGTAATTTTCATCATTTATCATCTTAAAATAAACACAGTGGTTTGAATTACTGATGCAGGAGCATCCTGGGTGTAAGAGCAATCTTGCATCACCCAAAAATATTTCTATTTTTGTATTCAATAAGGGCTATCTTGTGCAGAGCTGCTATTTATGGAAAATTGCTATTTTTAGTAAGTTGGTCTTACGATCTCAGAATGTTCTGATTTTACACGTGGAGGTTCATCTTAGTCATATCAACCTGTCAGCAAAGTTTCATGGTTAGATCAGGTCTAGTTTTGAAGATATTGAAGATTTTTGATATTGGCAACAGGGTACAGAAACTTTGAACTCATTTTTGAAGGCTTTAGAGGCCCTTGATGAGGTCAAAAATTTGGGTGATGGGTGCTTGTGTGGGTCAAGCTTGTAGAGCGCTTTGTGGCATTTTTGAAATGGGGTTATAATAGTCAATCGGGTCAACTGGTGATGACTTATGGTCTTTGAAAGTCAGGCCACCTAAAATGGCAGAAAATAATTTTCCTTCAAAATTTATGTTCGGGTTTCAAAAGTTATTTTGTGCCGACTTTGATGTAATAAATTGAAAAATAAAATAATTCTAAGTTTGGTCGGCCCTTAGGGCTAAATTTTTGGAACCTTCTCAGGCGGTGGAAAATGCCTATATAAAGAAGGCCCATAGTGTTGTCGAGGGCAGTTCTGGGTAGTAGATCTGGGTATTGATTCGAGGCTTTGTCCTATAGAATATTGTAAGGGAATGCCCATGTGGCTTTGCATATTGTAATTCTGAAAGTTTGTAATTCCACATTTGTGGAGATAATAAGAAGCCAATTTTCTGTTCTTGCATATTGTTGTTGTTGTTTCTCTATTTCTATTATGTGTTTGCATTATTAAGGGGAGCACCCTTCATCAAGTGGTATCAGAGCAAGAGTTCTTAAGTGTGTAAATAGATCACTGACTGTGAGGTAGTTTGCACCAAGACCATGGTTAAGGTTTTATCGCGCATCACGAAAATGCCTCCACAAAGGGAACGTGGCGGAAGAGGTGGTGTTGTAACACCTAAGATTAGAGCACTCCAGAGACAAGTGCGAGCCTTGCAAGAGGAGATTCACAGAGGAATTAATCTTAATGTCAGAGACAAAAGCGAGGCTGAAGCTAAAGAAGAAGATCAAGAAGGAGAAGTCAAAGTTGTGAACCAGGGGGAAGAAAGACTTTTTCGAGCAATTTCCAAGATCGAAAAAAGACCTAAGATTGAGGTTCCTGCATTTTTAGGAAATCTGAACCCAGAAGAGTTGATCAACTGGATCAATGAATGTGAAGAATATTTTGAGTATGAAGATATTGAGGATCCTGATAGGGTCAGATTCGCAAAGGCCAGACCGAAAAGTCATGCGAAGATCTGGTGAAAAGAGATTCAATTAGAGTGAAATAGAAGAGGGAAAGATAAAATCACAAGATGGGATCGGATGGTGGATAAATTGAAGTGACAGTTCATCCCTGTTGATTATGAGCTTGACCTATTGAAGAAAATGCAAAGTTTGAAGCAAGCAGGATGATCTATTCGGGAGTATACAGAGGAGTTCTATCGAATCCTCATTAGAACAGGCCATGCAGAAGCTAATAAGGAGAAAGTTTCTCATTACCTTAATGGGTTGAGGCCCAACATTCACCAGGAGCTGAATCTAGTTTGAATGAACAGTATTGAAAAGGCATACCAGTTTGCCCTAAAAGTAAAGGAAAAGTTGAACAAAAAGTTTGAGAGCAGACAAAATGGAAGAGGTCGCGGTGGATGATCTGGTGAATGGTCATATGAAGGCCGAAATGAAGATTCAAAAAATAAGGATGAGGCCAGTAGTAGTCAAAATTAGAGAGGAAACAATTCCAATCATTTCCAAGATCAGAACATTAGAGATCAGAGAGGAAGAGGAGGCTTCCGTGGAACATGTTTTCACTGTGGAGAAGAAGGTCATAGGGCATTTGAATGTCCTCAACACCAAAGAAGGATAGATAGCAGGAATCAAGGCCAGGCCAGAGTTGCCCATGTAGATGAAGATGCCAGATCATCAAATTCAGAAGATGCTGAAAGAGGAGAAATGTTGATTAATAGAAGAGTCCTGCTGAGTGGTGAAAATGAACCTGAACAAAGAAGGAGCCTATTTCGCACTAGATGCAAGTGTGAGGGAAAATGTTGTGATGTGATTATTGATAGTGGAAGCACTAACAATTTGGTGTCAGAAGAGATGGTGACAAAGTTGAAGCCCAAGAGACAGAAACACCCATATCCATATCGGATTGCCTAGGTGCAGGATGACCACAAGGTCATCGTTAGTGAACAGTGCCTAGTAAAGTTCAAGATTGGCAGGTACTAAGATGAGGTACTATGTGATATATTATCTATGGATGCATGTCATATGTTGTTGGGTAGATCGCGGCAATTTGACAGATGTGTTGTACATGATGGTCATGTGAATACCTATTCCCTGACAAAGGGTGGAGTGTGACATAAGCTAAAGCCATTGAAAGAGACCGAAGAAAAGGTATGTGGTAATGCAAGAATAACATTTGTTGATGGAAGAAAATTCCTAGATGGTATGAGGCATAAGCATGTGTGTTTTTCTTTAATTCCAAAAGCTGGTAAAGAAGAAGTAGAGGATGTACCTGTAGAGGTTGCAGATTTGTTGAATGAGTTTCAGGATATTGTATCTGATAATGTACTTGATGGATTACCACCGGTAAGGAAGATCAGTCATCAGATGGATTTGATTCCAGGAGCCAGTTTTCCAAACAAGGCAGCACATAGAATGACACCAGTAGAAAGTGAAGAGTTGAACAGACAAGTACATGAGTTATTGCAGAAGGGGTTGATTCAAGAGAGTCTGAGTCCCTGTGCTATACCCGTGGTATTAGCACCAAAGAAGAATGGAGAATGGAGGATGTGTATAGATTCTAGAGAAATAAACTAGATCACAATCAAGTATAGGTTTCCATTGCCACGAATGGATGATATTA
The DNA here is from genome assembly GCA_027943335.1 of Chamaecyparis obtusa. Taxonomy (NCBI): domain Eukaryota; kingdom Viridiplantae; phylum Streptophyta; class Pinopsida; order Cupressales; family Cupressaceae; genus Chamaecyparis; species Chamaecyparis obtusa. The sequence goes on along the minus strand of BSBK01001478.1, from coordinate 916,829 downwards.
TGGACTGTTTGAGTGGAGCTGTGTATTTCTCAAAGATAGATCTGAAGAATGGATATTACCAGATTTGAATCAGAGAAGGAGATGAATGGAAGACTGCCTTCAAGACAAAGGAAGGACTGTATGAGTGGTTAGTCATGCCTTTTCGACTAACCAATGCACCGAGCACTTTCATGCGGCTCTTGAACGAGTTTTTGAAAGAATTTCTAGGTAAGTTTGTCATTGTCTACCTAGATGATATTTTGATCTTTAGCAAGACATTGGAGGAACATATGATGCATATTCGTATAGTGTTTGAGAAGCTGAGAGATGAGAAGTTGTTGATTAATTTGAAGAAGTACAGTTTTGTGAAGAAAGAGTTAGTGTATTTGGGATTTGTAGTTTCAACAGAAGGTCTAAAAATGGACCCAAAGAAGGTACAGGCTATCCTTGAATGGTCTACTCCAAGGAGTGCTATCGAGGTAAGATCTTTTCATAGTCTAGCTAGTTTTTATAGAAAGTTTATTAAAAATTTTAGGAGTATTTGTGGTCCCTTGACTAAAACAATGAGAGGGGATAGAAAAGAGTTTAAGTGGACTAATGGGGCAGAAAAGAGTTTTCAATTGTTGAAACAAAAAAGTTACAGAACAACCTATTTTATCACTTCTAGATTTTAATAAGGTGTTTCAAGCAGACTGTGATGCTAGTGGTACTACAATAGGAGCTGTTATGACCCAAGAAGGAAAACATGTTGCTTATTTCAGTGAGAAGTTAAATGATGCCAAGAGAAAATATTTTGTTTATGATCAGGAATTTTATGCCATAGTTCAGGCATTGAAGAAGTGGAGACACTATCTGCTTCCTAAGTAGTTTTTTTGTATACCGATCATCAAGCTTTGCAATATTTGAATAGTCAAAGAAAGTTGAATCAAAGGCATTTGAAATGGGTTGAGTTTTTGCAGAGTTATACATTTGTTTTGAAACATAGAAGTGGAAAGTCTAACAGGGTTGCAAATGCGCTTAGCAAAAGGCAACTATTGCGGACAGAGATGCAGATTGAGGCAGTTGGGTTCAAGGAACTCAAGAATTTGTATCCAGAGGATCTTGATTTTGGTGAAACTTAGAAAGCTTGTAAAGAACCTGTTACTCTAGACAGGATGAAATGGCTGGATTTTATCATTCAGGATGATATGCTATTCAAAGGGAGTCAGTTGTGCATTCCATGAAGTTCTATGAGGGAGAATCTCATCAAGGAGAATCATAGTAGAGGATTGGCTAGACATTTTGGTCAAGATAAATCCCTTGCTTTGGTTAGTGAAAATTATTATTGGCCATAGTTGTAGCAAGATGTCAAGAAGTTTGTACAGAGTTGTAGAGTATGTCAGATGGTGAAAGGAGTGAAGCAGAATACAAGGTTGTATCAGCCATTACCTGTACCAGAGAATCCTTGGGAGGATATCAATATGGACTTTGTTCTTGGTTTACCAAGGACAGAGCGGGAACATGATTCAATTTTTGTGGTGGTTGATAGATTTTCAAAGATGGCACATTTCATTCCTTGCAAGAAGACTAATGATGTTGTTCATATAGTAGAATTGTTTTTCAGAGACGTAGTGAGACTACATGGTTTACCAAATACCATAGTTTCAAATAGAGACACTAAGTTCATTGGATATTTCTGGTGTACATTGTTGAAGAAGTTGAAGAGAGATTTGAAGTTCAGTTCATCACATCATCCACAAAATGATGGACAGACATAGGTGGTGAATAGGAGTTTGGAAAATTTGCTGAGATGTTTGGTTGGAGATAAGCCAATAGGATGGGATTTGATTTTATCACAGACAGAATTTGCATACAATAATTTTGTCAACAGGAGCACTCGTAAATCACCATTCTAGATTGTATATGGGAGTAGTCCCAGAAATGCATTAGAATTGAGAAAAATAGATATAGGAGAAATAAGTAGTGCTGAAGCTGAAGATTTTGCAGAACACTTGAAGAACATCCATGAGGAGGTGAGGAAGCATATTACCAAGATGAATGCACAGTATAAGACTAAAGAAGATGTGAAAAGGAGGCATAAGGAATTTTAGGTTGGAGATGAAGTCATGGTTCATTTGCGGAAGGAGTGATTTCTAGTTGGTACATATAACAAGTTGAAAATGAAGAAGTTTGGGCCATGTAAGATACTAAAGAAGCATGATTTAGGAAATGCATATGAGGTAGAATTGTCTACTGAGATGAATATTTCACTAGTGTTTAACGTTTCAAATTTGATAGAGTATCATGAGCGAGGTGTTGAAGATGAGGTTACAACAGCACAGTGGAGTATTCTAGCAACCAGTTCAGATATCAAGGAGATTGAAGACATACTAGATAGTCATGTTGGCAGAAGCACAAGGAACAGGACATATGAAGAGTATTTGGTCAAATGGAAAGGATGATCTATTGAAGATTCATCATGGCTAACAAAGGAGGAGGTTAACCATCTTGGTTTTCCTCTACACACCTGAGACGTGACGGGGTCACTCCTCAAATTACCCTAGGTGTCTGATGAAGGAGCATCCTGGGTGTAAGAGCAATCTTGCATCACCCAAAAATATTTATGTTTTTGTATTCAATAAGGGCTATCTTGTGTAGAGCTTCTATTTATGGAAACTTGCTATTTTTAGTAAGTTGGTCTTACGATCTCAAAATATTTTGATTTTACATGTGGAGATTCATCTCAGTCATATTAGCTTGCCAACAAAGTTTCATGGTTAAATCAGGTCTTGTTTTGAAGATATTGAAGATTTTTAGTATTAGCAGCAGGGTACAGAAACTTTGAACTCAGTTTTGAAGGCTTTAGAGGCCCTGGATGAGGTTAAAAATTTGGGTGACGGGTGCTTACATGGGGCAAGCCTGTAGAGCACTTTGTGGCATTTCTGAAATGGGGTTATGATAGTCAATCGAGTCAACTGGTGATGACTTATGGTCTCTGGAAGTCAGGCCACCTAAAATGGTGGAAAATAATTTTCCTTCAAAATTTATGTTCGGATTTCAAAATTTATTTTGAGCCAACTTTAATGTAATAAATTGAAAAATAAAATAATTCTAAGTTTGGTCGGCCCTTAGGGCTAAATTTCTGGAACCTTCTCAGGTGGTGGAAAATACCTATATAAAGAAGGCCCATAGTGTTGTCTAGGGCAGTTCTGGGTAGTAGATCTGGGTATGGATTTGAGGCTTTGTCCTACAGAATATTGTAAGGGAATGCCCATGTGGCTTTGCATATTGTAATTCTGAAAGTTTGTAATTCCACATTTGTGGAGATAATAAGAAGCCAATTTTCTATTCTTGCATATTGTTGTTGTTGTTTCTCTATTTCTGTTATGTGTTTGCATTATTAAGGGGAGCACCCTTCATCAAGTAGTATCAAAGCAGGAGTTCTTGAGTGTGTAAACAGATCGCTGACTGTGAGGCAGTTTGCACCAAGACTGTTGTTAGGGTTTCAGCGCGCATTGCAAAAATGCCTCCATGAAGGGAACGTGGGAGAAGAGCTGGTGTTGTAACACCCGAGGTTAGAGTGCTCCAGAGACAAGTGCGAGCCTTGCAAGAGGAGATTCACAAAATAATGAATCTTAATATCAGAGATGAAAGCAAGGATGAAGCCAAAAAAGAAGATCAAGAAGGAGAAGTCAAAGTTGTAAACCATGAGGAAGAAAGACTTTTTCAAGCCATTTCCAAGATCAAAAAAAGACCTAAGATTGAGGCTCCTGCATTTCTAGGAAATCTGAACCCAGAAGAGTTGATCGACTGGATCAATGAATGTAAAGAATATTTTGAGTATGAAGATATTGAGGATCCTGATAGGGTCAAATTCGCAAAGGCCAGACTGAAAGGTCATGCGAAGATCTGGTGGCAAGAGATTCAATTGGAGCAAAATAGAAGAGGGAAAAACAAAATCACAAGATGGGATCGGATGGTGGATAAATTGAAGCAACAGTTCATCCCTATTGATTATGAGCTTGACCTACTGAAGAAAATGTAAAGTTTGAAGCAAGCGGGATGATCTGTTTAGGAGTATACAGAGGAGTTCTATCAAATCCTCATTAGAACAAGCCATGCCAAAGCTGATAAGGAGAAATTTTCTCGTTACCTTAATGGGTTGAGGCCCTGCATTCAGGAGGAGCTGAATCTGGTTCAAATGAACAGTATTGAAGAGGCATACCAGTTTTCTCTAAAAGTAGAGGAAAAGTTGAACAAGAAGTTTGAGAGCAGACAAAATGGAAGAGGTCATGGTGGATGATCTGGTGGATGGTCATATGGAGGCCGAAATGAAGATCCAAAAAATAAGGATGAGGCCAGTAGCAGTCAAAACCAAAGAGGAAACAATTCCAATCATTTCCAAGATTAGAACAATAGAGATCAGAGAGGAAGAGGAAGAGGACAAGGTTCAGGAAGAGGAGGCTTCCGTGGAACATGTGTTCACTATGGAGAAGAAGGTCATAGGGCATTTGAATGTCCTCAATGCCGAGGAAGGACAGATAGGAGGAATGAAGGCTAGGCCAGAGTTGCACATGTAGATGAACATGTCAGATCATCAAATTCAGAAGATGCTGAAAGAGGAGAAACGATGATTAACAGAAAAGTCTTGCTGAGTGGTGAGAATGAACCTAAACAAAGGAGGAGCCTGTTTCACACTAGATGCAAGTGTGAGGGAAAATGTTGTGATGTGATTATTGCTAGTGGAAGCACTAACAATTTGGTGTCAGAAGAGATGGTGACAAAGTTGAAGCTCAAGAGACTGAAACACCCACATCCATATCGGATTGCCTAGGTGCAGGATGACCACAAGGTCATGGTCAATGAACAGTGCCTAGTAAAGTTCAATATTGGCAGCTACCAAGATGAGGTACTATGTGATATCATATCTATGGATACATGTCTTATGTTTTTGGGTAGACCATGGCAATTTGACAGATGTGTTGTACATGATGGTCGTGCGAATACCTATTCCCTGACAAAGGGTGGAGTGCGACATAAGCTAAAGCCATTTAAGGAGACTGAAGAAAAGGTATGTGGTAATGCAAGAATAACATTTGTTGATGGAAGAAAATTCCTAGATGGTATGAGGCATGGGCATGTGTGTTTTGCTTTAATTCCAAAAGCTGGTAAAGAAGAAGTAGAGGATGTACCTGTAGAGGTTGCAGATTTATTGAATGAGTTTCATGATATTGTATCTGATAATGTACTTGATGGATTACCACCAGTAAGGAAGATCAGTCATCAGATGGATTTGATTCTAGGAGCCAATTTTCCAAACAAGGCAGCACACAGAATCACACCAGCAGAAAGTGAAGAGTTGAACACACAAGTACATGAGTTATTGCAGAAGGGGTTGATTCAAGAGAGTCTGAGTCCCTATGTTGTACCGGCGGTATTAGCACCAAAGAAGAATGGAGAATGGAGGATGTGTATAGATTCTAGAGAAATAAACTAGATCACAATCAAGTATAGGTTTCCATTACCGCAAATGGATGATATTATGGATTGTTTGAGTGGAGCTGTGTATTTCTCAAAGATAGATCTGAAGAGTGGATATCACCAGATTCGGATCAGAGAAGGAGATGAATGGAAGGCTGCCTTCAAGACAAAGGAAGGACTGTATGAGTGGTTAGTCATGCCTTTTCGACTAACCAATGCACCGAGCACTTTCATGCGGCTCATAAACGAGGTTCTGAAAGATTTTCTAGGTAAGTTTGTGATTTTCTACCTAGATGATATTTTGATCTTTAGCAAGACATTGGAGGAACATATGATGCATATTCGTATAGTGTTTGAGAAGCTAAGAGATGAGAAATTGTTGATTAATTTGAAGAAGTGCAGTTTTGTGAAGAAAGAGTTAGTGTATTTAGGATTTGTAGTTTCAACAGAAGGTCTAAAAATGGACCCAGAGAAGGTACAGGCTATCCTTGAATGGCCTACTCCAAGGAGTGCTATCGAGGTAAGATCTTTTCATGGTCTAGCTAATTTTTACAAAAATTTTATCAGAAATTTTAGCAGTATTTGTGGTCCCTTGACTGAAACAATGAGAGGGGATAGAAAAGAGTTTAAGTGGACTAATGGGGTATAAAAGAGTTTTCAATTATTGAAACAAAAAGTTACAGAACAACCTGTTTTAGTACTTCTAGATTTTAATAAGGTGTTTCAAGCAGACTATGATGCTAGCGGTACTGCAATAGGAGCTATTATGAGCCAAGAAGACAAACCTGTTGCTTATTTTAGTGAGAAGTTAAATGATGCCAAGAGAAAATATTATGTTTATGATTAGGAATTTTATGATATAGTTCAGGCATTGAAGAAGTGGAGACACTATCTGCTTCCTAAGGAGTTTGTTTTGTATACTGATCATCAAGCTTTGCAATATTTGAATAGTCAAGGAAATTTGAATCAAAGGCATTTTAAATGGGTTGAGTTTTTACAGAGTTATACATTTGTTTTGAAACATAGAAGTGGAAAGTCTAACAGGGTTGCAGATGTGCTTAGCAGAAGGCAACTATTGCTAACAGAGATGTAGATTGAGGTGGTTGGGTTCAAGGAACTCAAGAATTTGTATCCAAAGTTTCCTGATTTTGGTGAAGCTTGGAAAGCTTGTAAAGAACCTGTTACTCTAGACAGGATGAAATGGCTGGATTTTATCATTTAGGATGATATGCTATTCAGAGGGAGTCAGTTGTGCATTCTACGAAGTTCTATGAGGGAGAATCTCATCAAGGAGAAGCATAGCGGAGAATTGGCTGGACATTTTGGTCGAGATAAAACCCTTGCTTTGGTTAGTGAAAATTATTATTGGCCACAGTTGCAGCAAGATGTCAAGAAGTTTGTATAGAGTTATAGAGTATGTCAAATGGGGAAAGGAGTGAAGCAGAATACAGGGTTGTATCAGCCATTACCTATACCAAAGAAGCCTTGGGAGGATATCAGTATGGACTTTGTTCTTGGTTTACCAAAGACACAGCAAGGACATGATTCAATTTTTGTGGTGGTTGATAGATTTTCGAAGGTGGCACATTTCATTCCCTACAAGAAGACTAATGATGTTGTTCATATAGTAGAATTGTTTTTCAGAGAAGTAGTGAGACTACATGGTTTGCCAAAGACCATAGTTTCAGATAGAGACACTAAGTTCGTTGGATATTTCTGGTGTACATTGTGGAAGAAGTTGAAGAGAGATTTGAAGTTCAGTTCATCACATCATCCACAAACTGATGGACAGATAGAGGTGGTGAATAGGAGTTTGGGAAATTTGCTAAGATGTTTGGTTGGAGATAAGCCAACAGGATGGGATTTGATTTTACCACAGGTAGAATTTGCATACATTAATTTTTTCAATAGGAGCACTGGTAAATCACCATTCTAGATTGTATATGGGAGTAGTCCCAAAAATGCATCAGAATTGAGAAAGATAGATAAAGGAGAAATAAGTAGTGCTGAAGCTGAGGATTTTGCAGAACACTTGAAGAACATCCATGAGGAGGTGAGGAAGTATTTTACCAAGATGAATGCGTAGTATAAGGCTAAAGCAGATGTGAAAAGGAGGCATAAGGAATTTTAGGTTGGAGATGAAGTCATGGTTCATTTGTGGAAGGAGCAATTTCTAGTTGGTACATATAACAAGTTGAAAATGAAGAAGTTTGGGCCATGTAAGATACTAAAGAAGCATGATTCAGGAAATGCATATGAGGTAGAATTGCCTACTGAGTTGAATATTTCACCAGTGTTTAACGTTTTAGATTTGACAGAGTATCACGAGGGAGGTGTTGAAGATGAGGTTACAGCAGCATAGTGGAGTATTCCAGCAACCAGTTCAGATATCAAGGAGATTGAAGACATACTGGATAGTCATGTTGGCAGAAGCACAAGGAACAGGACATATGAAGAGTATTTGGTCAAATGGAAAGGATGACCTATTAAAGATTCATCAAGGCTAACAAAGGAGGAGGTTAACCATTTTGGTTTTCCTCTCTGCACCTGAGTTGTGACGGGGTCACTTCTCAAATTACCCCGGGTGTCTAATGAAGGAGCATCCTGGGTGTAAGAGCAATCTTGCATCACCCAAAAATATTTATGTTTTTGTATTCAATAAGGGTTATCTTGTGTAGAGCTGCTATTTATGGAAACTTGCTATTTTTAGTAAGTTGGTCTTACGATCTCGGAATGTTCTAATTTTACATGTGGAGGTTCATCTTAGTCATATCAGCCTGCCAGCAAAGTTTCATGGTTAGATCAGGTCTAGTTTTGAAGATATTGAAGATTTTTGATATTGGCAGCAGGGTACAAAAACTTTGAACTCAGTTTTGAAGGCTTTAGAGGCCCCTAATGAGGTCAAAAATTTGGGTGATGGGTGTTTGCACAAGCAAGCCTATAGAGCACTTCATTGCATTTCCGAAATGGGGTTATAATAGTCAATCGAGTCAAATGGTGATGACTTATGGTCTTCGGAAGTCGGGCCACCTAAAATGGCAGAAAATAATTTTCCTTCAAAATTTTTGTTCAGGTTTCAAAAGTTATTTTGAGCTCACTTTGATGTAATAAATTGAAAAATAAAATAATTCTAAGTTTGGTCGACCCTTAGGGCAAAATTTCTGGAACCTTCTCAGGCAGTGGAAAATGCCTACATAAAGAAGGCCTGTAGTGTTGTCTAGGGCAGTTCTAGGTAGTAGATCTGGGTATTGATTTGAGGCTTTGTCCTACAGGATATTGTAAGGGAATGCCCATGTGGCTTTGCATATTGTAATTCTGAAAGTTTGTAATTTCACATTTGTGGAGATAATAAGAAGCCAATTTTCTATTTTTGCATATTGTTGTTGTTGTTTCTCTATTTCTATTATGTGTTTGCGTTATTAAGGGGAGCACCCTTCATCAATTACACTGACTATAGCCATGCTCGGCCATAAAGCAATCAAATTTAATATACCATTGTCGAGGTTCTTTTTTCAATCTATATAAACTTTTCTACAATCTACACACTAAGTTCTGCTTACCTTGGACCTCAAAACCTTGTGGTTCTTGCATATATATTTCTTCTTCCAAATCACCATGGAGAAAAGTTGTTTTAATATCAAGTTGTTCCAAATGCAAATCTACAATATGTATAGAAGTCATTTTTACAACTGGAGAAAATATCTCATCAAAATCAATGCCCTTTTTCTATGCAAATCCCTTTACAACTAACCTAGCTTTAAATCTTTTCTTACCTCCATCCTCCTATTTCAGCCTATAAACCCATTTATTGGGTAATGCCTTTTTACCTACAACTTATAACTTACATAATTCCCAAGTCTGATTTCTCAGCAAGGAGTCCATTTGTTCTTCCATGGCAAGCTCCCATTGAACCTTTGTATCCACCTACACAGCTTCATCATATCCTTCTAGTTCACCAGCATCTATTAATAAAATAGAATACAAAGAGGGAGAAAATCTTTTTGGAGATCTACTTAACCTTGTTGACCATTTAATATTCACTAGGGTTTTTATATTTGTTGTTACTATTATTGTGGAGCATAAGAAACTACTGGAACATCATCTTTTGGAGTATCATCCAATACTACATAATCATTTTCTTTTTTCTCATGTTGTTGCAATAGATCTTTTTACAACACTTTCTCATTGAATATGACATCCCTGCTTCTTACAATTTTATGATTTTTAAAATCCCAAAGCCTATAACCAAATTCATCAATTTCATATCCAAAAAATACACATTTCATTAACTTAGCTTCCACCTTGGTTCTATTTTCAGAATCTATATGTGAAAATGCTTCACAACTGAAAGTTTTGAGAAAAGAATAACTCACCTTCTTACCAGTCCATGCTTCCTCTAGAATACCACAACCCAAAGGAGTAGAGGGACCTCTATTGATTAAATATACAGTTGTATTAATAGGCTCCGCCCACAAGTTTAAGGGAATCCTAGCCTGTAACCTCATACTCCTTGCACGCTCCATTATTGTCATGTTCATGCATTCAACCACTCCATTTTCTTTTCCTTCCCACTTTTCACAAAACTAACTCTCTTTTATTTTCCATATACACAACTTTCACAGAAATCCATATTGACACATTTTAGACTTGGTAAAACTTTCTTTGAATGAATTAATTTCATACCTTTTTCACTCATGTGCCCAAGTCTATTGTGCCATAGTGTTCTATTGGAATCTACAATAGTTGTTTGGTGTTCTTCCTGCTCAAAGACAACAACTATTTCTGAACATTCATTTTTCTCTGAAACAATTAAAGTAGAAGGAACAATGTTACATGTACAAAGATATAAGGTGCCTACTTTCACACATTTTTCTACTACTAAGGAACCTTTTGAAACCTTCTAATTTCTTTTTAACAAAATCAGATTTCCACAATCCATTATGATGTACAATAAGTTTCTGGATTCGATTGTGTGAGTTTTTTTAGCATCAACATTTTGAATCACACTTCATGATTCATCATCGGGAATAGAGAGTGCAAGAATGAAAAGTAAAATGTGCAAACTAAGCCTCTCAAAAGAGATATAAGAGGAGTTGGGGAAGGAGCAACACGCAAACCAAAGAATAGATTGAAAGTAAAAAATAAACAAAAATAAATAAAAAATGAAGAGCAACACAAAAAAGAGGAACCAAAGAGATGAAAAAGCAAGCGACAAGCGAGCAAGAAACTAAGCGTGATAGATAAAGTGAAAAAATAAGATAAAAATGAAAGACTAATATATATGTGTTCTCTTGTACATTCATTAGTCTATTTATATATTTTTGCGTTGTTTACTTGTTATCATCCTAGTTTATATATATAATTACTTATCTTTAAATGTTTTGTCTTATATATTTAATTACTTATCTTTATATGTTTTTTCATGCTCTCGTTCCGACGTTATTTTATTGTTTATTTTTATTCATTTTATTTTGCTTTTGTTTTTCTTTTTATTGTGTTCTTTTATTAGTCTTTCATTTTTATCTTATTGTTTCACTTTATTGGTCACACTTAGTTTCTTGCTCGCTTGTCGCTTGTTTTTTCATCTCTTTGGTTCCTCTTTTTTGTGTTGCTCTTCATTTTTTATTTGTTTTTATTTCTTTTTTACTTTCAATCTATTTTTTGGTTTGCATGTTTCTCCTTCCCCAACTCCTCTTATATCTCTTCTAAGAGGCTTAGTCTGCACATTTTACTTTTCATTCCTGCACTCTCTATTCCTGATAATGGATCACGGAGTGTGATCCGAAATGTTGATGCTAAAAAAACTCACACAATCGAATCCAAAAACTTATTGTGCTTCCAATTTCTATCATTAAAAGTAATTGTGCAACCCTCATCACCCAGTTTCCCTACTGAAATTAAATTCCCACTCAGCCTTGGAACATGTCTTACCTCTTGTAGTAGCCAATGATTCCCATTCCGCAACTTAATCTTAATTTTTCTATTTTCAACAATCTGACAGGGTTCATTATCTCCCAAATAAACTAGCCCAAAATCCCCTTTGACATAATCAAGAAAATAACCTCTATGGGTGTAGCATGAAATGAAGCCCCTGAATCTAAAACTCATGAATCATCAACACTTTCTAAATAAATAAGAAAAACACCCTCTTCGGATTTATTACTCACCAAATTTTCCTCCTTGCTACCTTCTTATTTGTCTCCTTTATTCTTCACAGACCAACAATATTTCTTCTTATGAGCTGCTTTTCCATAGTACTTGCATGATCAGTCACCACAAGCCAACAAGACGTATCAAGATAAATCCTTAGTAAATAAGATTATTTTGAGAAAGGAAATTATTCCTCGAGAATAGAGAAGGGTGGAAAATTTACATACCACCCGGAAGCATTCAGTATGTTGGTGGCTTAGTTTGCCCTAATTTTTGTCAAGATGGATGAGGAGGTGAAATGTTAGATCTTTCTTTTTCTTTTCCTGAGTCATGAGATTCTCTTGTCATGGCAATCAAAATCACTTTCATTATTTAGAAGACTAAAGATGTGTGTGTTTTTTATTTCTAAGGAGATGAGGAGGAAGGTACATTGATGTTTCATATCATTTTTCTGAAGATACGTTTGAGGATGGAAGGGTGAAACTAGTTAAGTTTGAGACTTTGGTGAATCTTGCAAATTCATTAAGGTTGGGAGCACATAAAATTTCAAATAGTGTTTGGAGCCTATGTGTGTCATGGCCCCTAGCAATTAAATTATGGTGTATAGATACTCCCTTTTCTCTTGCAAGGTGTTCGACAAGTAGGAGATTTTTATAAAAATGTATCTCAACCTTGTATTTACATGTTGTTAGTATTTTTTGCAAGTTTTTACGTGAGCGTGGATTTTTCGTAAACTTTTCTAAAAACTTTAGATGGGCTAGATAAGCATGTCGATAATTTTTTTGTCACAAGAGTGTGTCCAGTTTTTAAGATATCAAAGTTTCCATTTTTTAAGGATTTAGAGGTTCCAAAATGCATTGAAAATGTCCATAATTGGTATAACAGGTTACAAGGTGATAAATCACATTGCAATCTTTCTATTGCTTCAAACAATTCATCAATGGAACACACAGTTTAAAAGTCATTCCTCCAAATGTTGGGTCTCCTTAAATAGGAAATGTAAAACATGTTGAACACATAAATGATCTCTAAAAGGGAGTTACACGACTTGGTGTGTGTTTTGACACATCATAGGGAATCTTTGATTGGAGATAATATGGGCACCACTTTCTAAGTAGTTTTCACCACATGGTTTTATAATATTGTTTGATGATTTCATGTATTGTATCTCCTATATATAAGGTGTGTGAGATGGACGATGTGTGTAAGAGTGTGATAGCTATTTAGTTACCTCTAGATATCTAGTTAGTGATACTCTTAAGAGAATATTTATCTACAAGTATATTGTGCTATGTTATTGATTTATGAATAATATATTAGGTAGATTTTGGAGTGGGGTTTTTCTCTCGACCCCATATGAATTATTATTTTGTGGTATGCATCATATCTATATAATTTTTGTTAATTTTTTATAGTTTTGTAAAGATCTAGGAAATTTTTTACATTACCTTGTCCTCAAGGTTAGTATAGGAAGTTGTTCTTCTACTTAACTCCCTTACAATACACTCAACCCTATATCCAAAAACATGTATCCTACAATATGTTCCCAAGATCCTATACCCTAAATAAAGTAGAGTGAGAGGTAGTTACCTAGAGATGAGAGAGAGAAGGAAAAGAAGAGATGGGATAAGAAAGAGAGAGATAAGAATTGTAAGAAGGGATGAAGAGAGATGTAGAAATAGAGGGAGTGATAAACCTTGTGAAGGAGGAGATAGAGAAGTGAGGGGAGGGAGAAGAGGGGGAAATATTTCATAAAGGGAGATACGTATGAGGGAGGGAGAGAGAGGTGGAGAGGAAGAGAGAGAACTAGAGAGGGGTCAAACAAATATGTGTTAAACAAATATGTGAGATATATAGATGATATATGGATAATGACAAAGAGAGATGGACAATGAGAGAGAGAGAGATTTGGTAAATGACATAGGGAGGGAGAGGTAGTGAAGTAAAGAGGGAGAGAGGGAGATACCTTGCGATGGGGAGAGAGAGGGTGGGAGATATATGTAGTAATTAAGAGAATGAGGAGAGATGGAATAGTAATAATAAGACAAAAAGAGAGAAGAATGGAGAGCGAGGGAGGTAGGGATATGGATGGGAGTAAGGAGGGAAGGAGAGGCATCAAGAGTGGGAGAGACCTAGAGAGGGGAGAGAGAAAAGAGATACAAGAGAGTGTAAGAAAGTTGGATCTAGAGTTTGGGGAAGATAGAGAGAGTGAGATAGTGAGATATATACATGAAATATAACTTAAAGTATATGTTATATTTCATGTATATTTTCTTGTTATAAGATTGAGATGAACTTGAGTTTGATAATTTTAATCACAGAGAGAGAGAGAGAGAGATTTTCAATGTAACCATTTAGCATGTGCCAACTTATAAAATTATAAGTTTTACATTTGACACAATAAATTTGGCACTTGCCAATTGTAAAAAATGAATTATTTTAAAATTTGAATGCAGCAAATATCTTTGATTAGGAAATCCAAAGCCTTTGGCTTGTATTTGCCTTAGGTATCCAACCCAAATTCTTGAATCACCAATTGAGGCCTTAGACATGTTTTTCTAGAAACATGAAAATAAATCACATTTTTTGCCATGCTCTAAATCACGTTTGCATGTGTTTCCATGAAAACAACAAAAAAAAAACACCACAATGGTATTAAGCTCTCTCTTATGATACTCCCAACAATTATTTTGTTTTCATTAGTTATGAGGAAGTCTTAATGATTTTCAAAGTCATTGGATAATGAAGGAAAGATAAGTTGCTAAAGCACATAAGCTATTCGGTATAAGGAACTAAAGGAGAAGGTAACTTCGGTAAAGGTAATGGAAGTTTAGTCACCAAGCAAGACAACACTGAGCACCAAGTTGTACCGAGCTACAACATCAATCAAACTGAGAAGATGATACAGTTTCTAAGCAAAAAGAAAATGTATTATTGAGCATGACAGGCCGACACAAGGAGAATCTCTAGATACATTGAATCTGGACACTGAACAAAAAATAGTTTACAAATCTCAAGGAGATTGTATGACAGAGCATTAGAGATTTAAACATGATGTTTATGCATGATTAAAAGGTGAGATCCCCAAATGAGAATTAAGTATGATATATGCATTAGAGGAGTAACCAATGCTAGCACCTCTTGAAGAGATTATTCTAGAAGATTTCCACCATTTCATAAATGAATCTAAGTATGAAGATCAGTACACATGTGAGAGGAGATTGAATGTGCCAAGAAGAGATTGCAGAAAGAAGGTGATGAGCAGAGAAGCTACTGAGTATAGAGTAGTAAAGAGCAAAGAGTAATTGTGATTCATAGTTGAATTTACCGAGTACTGAATTGTTATTGTGAGAAGTGCATAGTATGTCGAGGTAATCAAGTGTTGAGAATATTGAGTATGAAAAGAATAAGTAGATGCAAGTTTAATAGACAATTTTGTGTTACTAATTAAAGAGTAATCAAAATTGTAAAGTCTCTTAATCGAGAAGATCCTAACATGTCTTATATTGTAAATCCTTTAACCGGGTATAGTTCTTAGATTATAATTGTAAAATCCTTTAGCAAGGTAGACTTAACCAGTCTTAAGACTCTTAACTGGGTTAATACTCTTAACATGGTAAGCTATCAGAAATAGCTAACAGTGTAGCTCTAACCGAGAAATTTTTTTACTATAGTAGTGAAGTTTTGTGGCCATCAACCCCACCACAATTTTATCCTCTAATAAGGATTTATGTGATACCAAAATGAATGTGTTATGAGTTATATGTTATGTTGATGCTTTATATGTTTTATGAGATGCATGAAAAAGTTATGAATTCAATAAATGATTAAGGAAGAAAGTTTAGATAGTTTAAAAGTATTTTATAGTACTGATTCACCCCTCCCCTCTTAGTACTCACCTTTACATACTTATTCCAACATCTTAGTTATCTAACCATATAGTTACAGTAATGCATGTAGGAGAAAAAGAGGTAATCCATCGAGTACTCCTAAGTTTAATGGTCATTTTTACAATTGCAATAAGTATGGTCATAAGGCATTTGAGTGTAGAGCAAGGGTTGCTAACAATTCAAGGAAAAAAAACTTCAATGGTTACTACAACAACTCCAATATATATGGTCACAAGTCTAAATAATGTAGGTCACAAAGAAAGAATGAGAAATGGGTCCCTAACCGACAAAATGTGACAAACAACTAACAAGGATCAGCTGTACCATGAGACTATAATACAAGAATCACTTGTATTGCATGTGGGGTATTTGGTCACATTGCTACAAATTGCTTTAGGATGCATGGTATGAACAATAGAAGGTCATGGAGAAACTCTAGAATGGCTTGTTTTCACTGTCACAAGGTCGGTCACCTAGCCAAAGACTACATGTACCAAGGTAAAGCCCCAACCGAGGAATAATCAAATGAAATAACTCAAGTTAAGATTAATGAGATAAGAGATAAGAGATCAAATGAATAGGAAATGGAGAAGGAAGTCTCAAGATGATGGAACTTAACTTGGAACAACTCATGGCACCACATTCTTTAGATCGGGTGTAGGTCTGTCTTTACTTAATCGGTCAAAGGTATGTGTAGGAGCAGATAACCTAAATTCTATCTTAAATCAGTTCCTAGAATTAGTGCAAAGATCCATATTATCATATTAAGATGCATTTGGATATAAAATGTGAAGTTTTCATTTCATATTTTGATCAGTAAAGTGTATAAGTTATTTTGTTCCATTCGATGAAAGAAAGTGTATTTTGGTTATTGGTGAAATGAAGTTGGTAAAGAGAATTTAATGAAAATAATATATTCATTGGAAACCCTAATTGAGGAAAAGCTATAAATAGAGGTCATGATATTTCATTTTCACCTTACACTTTCACAAGCATTTGACAAAGAAGAAACTACCGAGCGATTCCAAATGATCATTTGAGAAAATCCAAGCAGTGTAAAGTGAACTCAAGGTATTTCTAGTATCTCCCGAGCTGTGTTCATGAAATCAAGTTGCTATTCTATTGACACCCTATTTGTTTGAAGATTATTTTTGAGAATCCAATGGAACCAAAAGTTTAGAAGCCTGTTATTGTTGAGAAGGTTGACCTTGTCAATTTGAAATACAAGTTGGCTCCCGTTGTTGTTGTTGAAGTTGACAAATCTAGAGCCCTATCATCAATTCCACCGAGAGAGATACTTATTGAAGATGTTTGTGCCTTCATACATTAAAAAATTGAAGACATTTTCCAAGCTGAAATGGACACATCTTATAGGAATTTATGCATAAAGAAAAAATTAAAAGATGACCACACACATCTGGAGACCAAGGGTTTGGTCCATGCTATACATGTACCAAAAAATTTCAAACAAGAATGAATGAGGATGACACTTAGCTAAGTACATGATCAGTTCATATGGCTTGATGCACCTGTAAAGATCACCAAGGATACATATTACACATTGTCATAGGATTTCCGGTTGGTGATAGAATGAGGGCATACAAGAAAATTGACAAGAATAGACTGTGTGAGATTACTCAAGCCAAATGGGATGATAGAGGTTTAAATTTGTCTACTATTGATGACCCTGAGATAAGATTCGCAAGTAACATCATATCATATCAAATATTTCAGTCATCTCGGGTAGACAATGTATCTTGTGGAGCAGTTGATATTGCCTATAAGATTGTGAAAATGGACATGAAGATAAACCTATCTGAAATATTGTTGGAACAATTGGATGAAAACATGAATACTATCAAGAAAGCAAAGTCCAATACACTGAAGTTTCGACCAAAACTGGTATGCATTTTATTTTATTTTCAAAACTTCTTTCCTACAATCGGTGAAGTAGTTTGGAAAGAAGATAAACTGATTATCTATCAAATCAATTAGTATATTCAATGCATAGGAGAAAATTTTGATATGGTCTTGAATGATTACTTTACTAAATTTTAAACAAATATGCATAAAAGGTTTAGGATTCCACCCCAGTTTGTGGAATAGTATAAGGATGATTTATGTTTTGAGGTAGATACAAATACATGTATAGTAAGAGTTGTGAAGTCAAGAACCATGTGGCTACCACCTATGGGATATGAAATGGATATTGATGTTGCATCAATACAAATAAAAGGACTTTTAGAGAAACTAGTTGACAAAAGTGAAACTCGGTATGGTACTTATGAAGAAGTTAAAGATAAAATCAAACTAGGTATCTTAATACCTAAGGCCATAAGAAAAACTAGCAAGATGATCAGTAACTTGTCAAAAAATTTGGGTATTCCTATTGAAGTAGAAGAAGCTGAATGAACAGAGGTTAAGGGGAAGAAAATAAGAATTGATAAAGAGTCCCCAATCCAATCTGTGTTAGACCATTAACAAGGTCTTCCTCCACAGCGAGAGAGAAGAAGAAAGCAGAGATAGAACCACCAAAGATTAAAACTTATATAAAATAGAAAAAGGCTATTGGAAGGCATAGGAGAAAATTGAAGCTACGAGAAGAAAGTGAAACCGAATCGGAGGATGTTTCACAATTTAAGGTTGTACAAAGTCAAGTACCAAAAGTGAAAGATATTGATGAATTTCTCAAGTACCAAAAGTGAAAGCAGAGATAGAACCACCAAAGATTAAAACTTACATAAAATAGAAAATGGCTATTGGAAGGCATAGGAGAAAATTGAAGCTACGAGAAGAAAGTGAAACTGAATCGGAGGATGTTTCACAATTTAAGGTTGTACAAAGTCAAGTACCAAAAGTGAAAGATATTGATGAATTTCTCAAGACACTTAAGAAATATGGAGGTTATTTAGGACTGAAACAACTGAAATATGAGAAAAGGAGTGATGAAGAAAAAGATATAATTGAAGAGGCTATTATATTCACTTTGCAAAAATTCATAACTACCCCAGTTGAAGTAGCACCAAATATGGTTGATGAGCTATATCATAAGATTGATGCTAGATGGAAATATTCCCTTGCATATGAAAAGAAAATGAGGGAGAGATCCCTAGCTATTATAGTCCTTGACCTAACCAAAAGAGGAATGAAAGACACACTACAAGAATACTGAAAGAGATTCAAAGTAAAAAGTAGAGCGCTAAGTATCATGGTCGGTAAGTTAGAATAAGTACAAACTGAGACTGATGATCTATGAAGAAATATTTTATCTCTTGATCAACCGACTGATGAAGAGGTCAAAGAATAAATAGATAAGTCAGGTCCAAGTGACCTAACAACTGATAAAGATGAAGTCATTATAGAGGGTATCATAGATTAGGACCCTGCTGAGGAAATAAAGGACAATGAAGATATCATGGAAAATGAGGCCAAAGAAACTAAAGAAGCAGATATACATGATTCTTCCAAGGAAAGGTTGATGACAAAAGATCCTGTAATTGAGCAGGTATTGAATTTTCCTAAGATTGAAGAAGTAATCTCAGAGGTAACCAAGAATGTTCCAACAATTGTTGATGCCCCCACCGAACTAGCACAGGATTCTGTAACAAAGGATACTAAGGAGACTAAAGAGACCGAGATAACACAAGGTCAGAATGAAGAGTCGGTAACTCCTAATGAGACTGTAGAAAAAATAAAGGAATATGAAAAAGAGAAAGAAAAGAACATGGATGAAGGGAAGAAAGAAGAGAAACATGAGAAGAGAGAAGAAAAGAAGAAAGAAGAAAAAAGGAAGGAAACATAAGAGAATACTGAGGACACAACTACTCCACAATCTGATGCAAAGAAGGCATCTACAGTGAAAGGAAAATCAAAGAAGAGGAAGCATGAAAAAGAGGTCGATGTAAGCCAACCTATTATTATTCCTAAAGTTAATATTTCAACCATGAGCCCAAAGGAACTATCAGAGTTCGGAGACTTATTGAAGAGAAAAGTTGCACAAGATAAATTGATTGCAAAGAAGAAAAAGATCAAAGATATATTACATGAAATTGTACCAGAGGCTGATGTAAATGAGAAAGGAGATATATACAGCCAGCTACGTGAATCGATAAACCAAATAAATCAACCTAGTACCGAGACATCAGAGTATATGATGCAAGTGCATAAGAAGAAAATGGAAGATAAAATGATTGAAGAACTTCAATCAGTTGCACTGAATAAGGTAACTCTATCTAATTTAGCTATCAAATTGGAAAATGAGCTGCAAAACATTCTTTTATTATTTCCTAAGAGTTATTTTGTTATCATTAGTTAAGAGGAAGTCATAGTGATTGTCAAAGTCATTCAGTAATGAAGGAAAGATAAGTTGTTAAAGAACATAAGTTATTTAGTAAAAGGAACTAAAGGAGAAGGTAACTTCAGTAAAGGCAAAGGAAGTTTAGTCACCTAGAAAGACAACACTAAGCACCAAGTTGTACTGACATACAACATCAACCAAACTGAGAAGATGATACAGTTACCGAGCAATAAGAAAATATATTACTGAGCATGAAAAGCTAACACGAGGAGAATCTCTAGATACATTGAATCTGGACACCAAATAGAAAATGGTTTACAAATCTCAAGGAGATTGTATGATAGAGCATTGGAGATTTAAACATGATGGTTATGCATGATTATAAGGTGAGATCCACGAATGAGAATTAAGTATGATATATGCATTGGAGGAGTAACCAATGCTAGCACCGCTTGAAGAGATGATTCTAGAACATTTCTGTCACTTCTAGAATAGTATATAAATAAATCTAAGTGTGAAGATCAGTATGCATGTGAGAGAAGATTTCATGTGTGAAGAAGAGATTGCAGAAAGAAGGTAATGAGCAAACAATCTTTCCAGTACATAGCAGTAAAGAGCAGAGAGTAATTGTGATTCAGAGTTGAATTTACCGAGTACTAAATTTTTATTGTGAGAAGTGCACAGTATGTGGTAATCAAGTGTTGAGCATATAGAGTCTGAAAAGAATAAGTAGATGCAAGTTTAATAGACAAGTTTGTGTTACTGATTAAAGAGTAATTGGAATTGTAAAGTCTCTTAACTGAGAAGATCCTAACATGTCTTATATTGTAAATCCTTTAACTAGGTACATTTCTTAGATTAGAATTGTAAAACCCTTTAGCAAGGTAGACTTAACTAGTCTTAAGACTCTTAACTGGGTTAATACTCTCAACAAGGTAAGCTATCATAAATAGCTGACAATGTAGCTCTAACCGAGAAAACATTTTACTACAGTAGTGAAGTTTTGTGGGTGTCATCCCCATCGTAGTTTTTATCCTCTAACAAGGATTTTTGTGATACCAAAATGAATGTTTTATGAGATATATGTTATGTTGATGATTTATATGTTTTATGAGATGCATGCAAAAGTTATGAATTCAGTAAATGCTTAAGGAAGAAAGTTTAGATAGTTTTAAAGTGTTTTACAATATCGATTCACCGCCCCCCTCTCAGTACTCACCTTTACATACTTAGTCCAACATCTTATTTATCTAACCATATAATTTTTCCCACATTTTGATTATGTTAAGATTTTCATCTCTAATTTTCTTGTTAGTGGGTTTATTTTTTGTCAAAAACCAACATGTGTTATTTTGGGCATATATTTTTTCTTGTGAAACAAATTACATTTTTATAAACTAGACTCCATTCTACACACATTGAATTTTATTTTTCTTTCTAATTAGTTTTCAAAAAAATTAGAGGGAGGAGCACACTCAAATTTTTGTTTTTTAGGGTGCATTCAAATTTGGAAGTTAGTAAAAGAATCATATATTCATTAAAAAATTAGCCAAAAAATTGACATAAACTACATGGTGTTAGCTAGTTTCTCACTAGAGTGATTTTTAAAATTATAAAAAACAAAGTTTACATTTTAGGGGGAGCACACCATACGCTATGCTATGTTTTTTTATAAAAATAGGACCACTTTGTGTGCTCCCACTTTTTGAAACCCTAAATCTCCTCTATTTACAAAAAATAGTAGTTTAGAAAGTAGTTCCAAAGCATGACAACTCTCGTTCTTGTTACATATTTAAATCTTGAGAGTAACTATATCTATTTTCTTGTTGAAGTTTAGACTTTTCTAATTTCAAGAAAAAAGTGGCATCTTAAGATCCCCTTTTGGCTCCCCATCTTGGTGCACTTACCTTGTGCCACTGTCCAAACTTGCTAGAGGGTTGAATTAGACCTCCCATAGCTATATATAGTTGTATTCCTCTCCATCTAAAGGGTGGCCACATGAACCTATAGAGTGGATATTTGTACCGAATATGCATCAAGTTGTGCCTATAATTATGCTACCTACTCCTATAGGGCCATTATCTAAATTCCTTGATCATCTTGTCCATGTCTCTATCACTAGACCTAAAGTTACACATATGGTCTACCCTGTAGATGAGTCACATATACCTAATAAAATTGTACCTCTTGTAGGATCCTTCCTCTTCCTTGTCCTCCATCTCCACCTCCATGCCCCTTATCCCCTCCCCCTCTTACCCATGCTCCCCATTTATCATCACCCCTCTTCCTCCTTCTACTCCATCTTTGGGGTGGCTCCTCCTCATCCTCTAAACTTAGTATACTATCCCTTAGCCCTATCAGTCATAGTGGCCTATTTATTGTCAGCCATATCTCAAAATCTAGTGTCATACCTACATTTATCACATCTTATTGTTAATTCCATTATTGAGGTGTCACTACCCTAAAATTTACAATGGATACATCAACATCCAAACTATCCCCCTATTCATGTGGCTTTGTGTATGTACATGCAAACATGGCCATATCATGGGGTATCCCTTAAATCTAGTCAAGCTATCTCATGAACTAACCAAGTAAATGCCTCTCACTGATATAAGGTCTCTATAAACTGAAACATAAAGTCTAAAAATATATGTCATGTGTACATCATCATCCTCTGAAACCTTGTGATTGAGGTATGAGATCCATATCATTATGTCTAGATCATCAGAAACTTGATGTTAGTACTCCAGTTGACCTACCTTGGGCTGGGACATGATACATATATATATGGATAGACATAATTTTTTACTATGCTCTAAATAATATGCACACTGATCATGTAATTATGATGTGCTTCCAAGCCCAAATATGTAGAATATTTACCCCTACTGCTAAGCTAGCACCACCAAAAAAGACAAATTGTGTAGATCATTTTATAAATAGGCTAGAAGAGATCACTCCCAAGTGAATTGAGTCCCATCCATGACCATGAATTCCAATGTGTACCCCCAAGCTATAAATAAGTCATGAGATCTCCTATTAGAACATGTCTACTTCTCATTATCACCCTTGTGAACACAGATGGTAGAAACACATACATGGGAACAATCAATCTCCAACTAACCTCCCCATTATATGCATTTAAATCCTCATCTCTAAATTCCCATCACATTCTCCTTTCCTTTATGGGTATCATAGGTGACTACATCTCCATAGATGGAGACTTGTAGGATCTTCCACACATTCTAAAGTGACACACTCATCTCACTTGTTGACAAGTGAAAGAAGCTATGCATGTTGTTCCATCTCCTTGGAAAATTAATTAGTAGTACAAGGTTAGCTTGAATCTCATACATAAATGAAAATTTCCATAATCCATTAGAGTTGAGTACATCCTTCTTTGTACTTTGTCATTCATGACATATTTGATGTAATCCTCTTGTACTTGGTAGATTAAAAAGTATCTTATGAGACTTGGTACATGGCTCTAGAAAACACTTAGAATGTACTAATTTGTCATTGAAAAGTATCTATTTGATGCTCAAGTAGGTGTCTCCATGCCTTATCTTTATCATATTGTAGTGGGTGGTCCATCAACCATCCTTCATCAACATCGATACCTAGTTTATCACACTTTGACATTCTTGGTGCAGCATTGGCTCTATTTTCATCCTATGAAGGAGTATTGCTCATCATCTTAGAGAGTCTTTGCAAGAGATTTTACATTGGGGGATACTTGGTCTTTCTACTTCTCTATTATGGGGGGCCATTTTCCTCACATGGGATTTTGTTCTTCTCATTCTTATTTGAGAGCTCTTTTTTTATTTTCATCTCTATTTTTGGGAGGAGTTTTGTCCCACTAAGATTTCTTCTTTTCTCTATTTGTGATAGATTACATGTTGCATTTGTACATATTTACCTAACATGGTCTAGTAGTCAAGACCCATCTCGCATTGTTAGATTTCATACATTCTTCCTAAGTTGCACTTACAGGGGCATGGGGGTTTGGTGTAGTTAAGGTATTTTGCCTTGGTTATTTCTCACCTAGGTACTATTTCCACTTTAATTAAGCTTACTTAGGAAATTTCATAGGATCTTTTAGGAGCATTTCCACTTTAGGTGGTGTTTTGGTTAAGTAAAAATAGGTTTTTGAGACATGAAATCCATTATAGCAGAAGTATGAAGAGATAAACATAAAATTTTAGCAAAAGAGACAATATGACTAATAGTCAACAAAAACTAAGCTGGCACAAAAAGAGACAAAGCCAACATAGCTCTAGAGATCAACAAAAATCCAACAACTAGACAGGACACAAAAAATAGAACTAATCAAAGTTTTTGAGAAGCTCAGACGCTTCCTTCTCTAGCTACTCCATATTGGCAGCAACACTCTTCGAATATTCAATGTCCTTGTGTGGCTTCAAATATTTCTTCTTTATGCTAGCATGAGTGCTCTTCTCAACTCCATAAACCTCCTCAAAGCCAACTTCCTTATCATCATCAATATCCAAAAGGCCTTGTCTTGGTTATCCTACTCCAACTTCCCCACAAGGATCTTCAGGTGTTCTATAGAGGCCTTGATGGTCCTATAGATTTTCTCACCAATTTTCAATAGAGTGGCATCTAATTTTGAGACCCTCATCTCAATTTCCCCAAACTTCTTCTCATAATTAGTCATAAGGTTTTTAACATCCTTCACCACTTTAGCAATGTCATCCAGGGTGAAGGTCTTTTCACTAGCAGTCCATAATTCATTAGCAGCACTAGGCATAATGTTGCTATCCTTTCCCACATCTAAGGTCTTTAAATCCTCCATCTTGCTAGAGAGATCCCTTTTCTGTATATTAATATCATTAACCTCGTGGAAAATCCATCTAATACGCTTGTATAAATCCACAACACCTTCCTTAGCAGTTTGCAAAACACTAATGGAATTCTCTCTATTGTGTCGATACAACTCACTTAGATCAATAACATCCCTAGTGTCTATATCATCCACTTCAATCTCCTTAGAACCAGTAGGGAAGATATGAACATCCTTCTTAAAACCAACATTTTTCTATTTGTTATCTCTAGGGAGGGGTTTATCTACTTTATTGGTAGTCGAGGAAGGTGAAAGAACCTTGTATTTTCCCATCTAACTAACAAGGGATCCATTGTTGTACTTAGGTTTCTTTGGGTGGGGAAGCTCCACATCAGTGTCCCAACCCTCCACCTCATCTCCTTCTTCCTAGGGAGAACTCTCCTCCTCCATAATTTTTGGTTTGCTTTCATTAGGATGAGGTTTTCGCCTGTTCTTGAAAGAGGGCAAGAGAGCAGGGGAGATTTTACCTTTTCCTATATTATTGAGATTCTTTGTAGGAGTGGAAGATCTCGGGATCTCTTCCACATCAGTATCCCATTTATCTTCATTAGCTTCCCCACATTAGGCATACCTTCCTTCAAAAAAATGTTTCCCAGAGCATGGAGTTCAATGACAGAAGCATTAAAATGTTCTTAAATTAAAAGCATAAGCCCCTTATGGAGCACATTATTACCATAAGGGTTAGCCCTAACATTTTTAATGGTAACATTCATGGAACAAAGTAGATAATATGGAAATGAAACTTTGGATCCATACCAAAAATGATTCAACAAAATGAAATGATTCTCATAAACTCTCATAAACCTACCATCGAGAGTGATACATTGCATTATGGAAAACATAACCTATCTCCCAACTAGCTTGATGGCCTTCGACAAATAGTAGGTCTTGTTAATTTTAACTAGCCTCTTATTTTCATCTTCCTCCTTTGGAAATTGATTGACAAATGAGTCAGTAAGTTTATTGTCCTTGTAGAAATTCCTCCCTTCCAGGGGAAAACCCATAATCTCAGCAATCACACCCTCATCCACTTCCATTATCTTTCCACCAAAGGTAAATTTTCCATCTCTCCACTCTTTCTTGAATAGTATGGTGACAAAAAGGTTTCTCCCACTAAGTCTTTACATATAATCTATAATATTACCCCTACTAAGGAGGTGCTAGACCATGGGCTTATCCTTCCACAAATCACAATCAAGTGGCTCCATTCTCTTTATATTCCCCCCCCCCCCCCCCCCATACTAGCTTTCTCAATTTTTGCATACTCCCCCAACTACTAGCTCTTTGAAAACAATGAAAAATAATAAAACCCCAAAGATTAACGTTCAAAAAAAATGAAGATGCCAAGAAACCATAAAATATGCAAGGCCTTGTCTTGATTAAAGGCCATCTTGTCAATCAGACAACTGCCATTATTTTCCATAATTAAGCAATTAGCTTGTGCTTTCATTGGTACTTGTGGAGATCTTTCCCACCTTTTCCGTGGATGCAATCATAATTTTAGATATCCTTCACCTCAGTATTGAAATCCCCTTCACCCATGCATGTCATCTTTGAGTTAGCCTTCGCACCAGCATTAGCAAGCCAGTCAACCATGTTGTTAACTTCTCAGTAAGCATGGGATATGTAAAAAATATCAAAATATTTTGTAATTTTTATAGGTGAAATGATAATATTATTGATGGTCCAAGAGGCCTTTCTTAGGAATTTAAGGCACATTATAATGTTTTTTAAATCACCCTCAATCCACACCTTATGATAATTTAGCAACTTAGAAAGGATCAAAGCTTGGTAAGCTCTCATTGCCTCATCAATGTGGTTGATCTGGGATCCCAAGGGGAGTGTCACGACTGCCACACATGGGCCTTTGTCATTTCTAATCACTCACCCACACCCAACTGACCCAAGATTACCTTTAGCCACCCCATTCCACTTTAGGTGGTGTTATTAGTTATCACATTTCACTTTATGTGTTGAATCCAATTTTAATGTACTTATCACTTTTTCACTCTCCACCTTTGTTGCACATACTTTATGACACATTGGAGGATGATCCACCTTTTGTGGACATGTGATGCCACCTTATATGGGTGAGAATTTGTCTCTTGATTATCATGTAATGAGATAAGAATACTTGTTATTGTCTCATTCACTCCTTTGTACTCACCTTGGCTACTTAACCAATGGGTCTCTTATGTACTATCAATTATTATATTAATTTTTATTGCATTCTTGATAGGAATACAACTTATTCTTGTCATATACATTCTCTCTTGTCATTGTACTTTCCATTTGGTCTCTAGATCTTGGATTGCTACCTTCATAACCAAATCTTACAGAAAGTGTATATGCAAGTGACTTTTATTTATCAAACTTTCATATACCCACATTTTGTAAGATAAAGAAAGAGTATTAGCATTTGGATCATGATTATTATATGATCAAATAATCTACCTCGATTAGTTAAAAAATTGTCCTTTACTTATAGAATCTCATCTTGGAGTAAAACATTATAGTGTTTCATTGTACTTTTATTCCAAAATCAATATTAGTCATTACTCCTCTAATTTTAGACTACCAAATTCTTACAATTCCATATTGCATATCCTACATGCATTCTTCCAATTTGTGTACTTTTCCATCAAATAAAGACACCAATTATAAATTCCCTCTTATCTTTATTCTACATCTACATCCTATTTCTAGGATTCTTTCCTAAGTTGATTGAATTCACTTTCTTCTAAATTCCCTCTTCTCCTTATTCTACATCTACATCCTATTTATAAGATTCTTTCCTAAATTGATTGAATTTAGTGCGACTTGCTTTCGTCTAGATCTTACTTTGTTGAAAAAAATATCCTAGACAAGATGTTTTGTAATCAGGGAAGTGAATTTAGTTAAACAATAATTTCATAATAATCCTATAAAAAATATTCAATTGATTCCAATTTGGATTATAGCCAATTCAATGTACTCATCGTCAACATTTAATTAAGTAGGGGAAAGTATACTATTTTGTAGCCTTGAAAATGAATTTGGTAAAATCCTAAATTTCACAATAAATTCTTAAAAAATTTAATATCTTAAATTAGAAGTGAAGCTTCTTCAATGCAACCTTGATAAAAAAATTTAAAAAGTTTATAATATTAAGAGAGTTTGTATGATCTTTTCATGTTCAATGGATTAAAGAACTTTTTTTTAAAATTAAATTATTAATATTTATTTGATTGATGTTTTGGATGACACTTAATGATCTATCATAATGAAAAAGATACATTAATAGATAGTAAATAGAATTTATTAAAAACTAAGGTTCAACTTGCAATCTATTTTTGTAACATTTTCCCAATGGTAGATCATTGAGTGTGATCCAAGACATCAATCAAATAAACATACACAATTTAATCCAAAATTTTATGTTCTATAAAATAAATGATATGCACTTCACAACACAATCTTAAAAATTAAAAATATTGCATTGACTGCACTTAATGCAAATAGCAATCTAAGATCAATGAGACATTATTAAATTTGAAACATTATTTAGTAATTTAAATTTTACATGTTTAAAATTTATGTTTAGGAATTAGAGTTTAGTTTTAGCAATTTAAAATATTTTAAGTTGTATTTGATTCTTTAAGTATGTATATGGAGAAAATAGGGTTAGTTTTAATGATTTTCCTTTGGATAAATTTAATGTACTTAATTGGATTCTTTTTTAGTTGTGACTATTTCTTTTAGAAATAGTAAATTGAGTTTGTCCGTTGTTCAATTAGTATCCTAAATTTCTAGCTTATAGACTAATTTATTTCTTTTTAATTGATATTGATAAAACATAATTAATAAATATTATTTTTTAATTGTGCTAAATTGATTTTTAATAAAGCTCTAAAGAATTGATTCTCTCACTCCAAAAATGTAAGTACTAATTTTACAAAATAATGTTTAGATAATATAAATTTAAATAGATTATTATACTTTAGTTTGTTTTATGAAAGTATGATTAAAATTATTTTTAAATTATTTGATTTAGTAATCTAAGATTCTTATTTACATGTAATTAGAATGTTAAAATATATCAATAATCTATATATCTATATAATTTATATATCTATAGATTGTAAAATATAATTATTAAATTATTTTTACTAAGAATATTAAATATACTAAATTATAAATTAAAAGAAACAATTTAATTCTTAAAATAAATTAAATGATATACAAATATATTTTGAATTATACATTTAAAAAGTATGGTTAAAATAAAAATAATAGAAAATAATAAAGACAAGTTGAGTTTTGGAGGGATCAAAAAAATTATATTATATACTACAAATATGTGGAGCATACCATAATCTACAAATTCAATTTAAAATAATACTTTGTAGATTATTGTAATATAACTAAAAAGGTGCCATGATATGATAATTGAAACTTCCCAAAAAGGGGTCCTATAACATCAAACCAATTCAACCAATCATATTTGAGATAAGTAATTTATATAATTAAGTCGATAGGCTTTCACTATGGGCATCGCCCATTGACGAAAAAGTGTCAGTATGCCAAGAAATTGCCTTACACCACAAAACACAACCGACAAATTATCTTATACCAGAAGTAGAAGGGTTTGTTGGCGACCGGGTGTAGGATTCTCAGAATAAGCATTACCAGAGAGTCTGAGGAAGTCATTGTCGTTATAGAAACTAATTTGTGGAATGAGAAAGTTGGTGTCGTTATAGCAACTGATATGAGGAATCGTAAAGTATATGAAAAAACTTTCTTTATTTTTATTTTTGGTGGCAAATTTCTATGTTTTAAGCCCATTTTTCTTGCGTTTATGGCCATTTTATGTTGTGTACAGGGCACATGATGGATTTGGTTGCATTGTTGCTTACAGCTGAAGAAAATGGGTTGATAGCGCTTTGCACTTCTTTGGTGCTTACGACAACCATGGAGGATCTCAGATGTATATGACAGATTCATAAGTGTATATGTCTTTTCCTTTCCTTTGTATTTTGTTTCGACATGCAAATATTTGCAAAGCTTATTTTGTCAATGGATTTTAGTTCTCAAGTATCTTTTTTCTATAAAGATCAGCTTCATGAGATTCTTGTGGAGGAGATGAAGGCTTGCAAAGATCTGCTAAGTGAGACACAATGACAAAAGGCGATGATGAACTAATTTAGCAAAGTGGATGTCAAGGTTGTGTACGACAGCTTGTGGTGTAAAAATGACTACATAGCTCTAGTAGAGGAAGCAAATGTAGTTGTGAGCGTCATTGTGGCTTTGGTAGAGGCACACCAGATTGTTGTAGCTTTTATTGCACAAAAGTTTTGTCTCATTTTTATTTCTATTTTTTTCAAGGCAATTATGGTATTATTTTCCAAATTTACTTTATAATTTGACAAAGATTTAAAAGAAAATTTCCCTTTTTTTCATTTTTCAGATTTATTAGTGTTACGAGTTGTATAAAAATCCACCTGAAATCATTTCTTAGAGGCCAATTCACATTTTTATCCAAACTCTGATATGATATTAACTTTAAGTTATAGGTTTAGATAAAAGATAATCTCACGTGTTGTTTATTGCTATGTGAAGAAATTACTCGATGCCATGATTTTCTCTACATTGATATAAAAGTTTAAAACTATGGATAAATAGTCCACTATTTTTAAATTACATTTCCCAGTTGAATGGTGCCAAAATGTGCCCTTTGATTAATAACTGCTCTAAATTTTTGCAAAATGTTAATATATGATATTTTATGAATTAAATTTCATGTTCTAGAAAATATGTTGTATGAAAATTTGTATTTGTATTGCCATATTCATACTAATCAAATACAAGTAATTATATAAACTGGAGGACAGAACAAGTTGGGTATCCCATTCTGATGACTGAGTTCCTTCGTAATCCAAACCAGTCCTAGTCCCGCAGTAAAATGGCAGAGCTTCTTTTGTGCAAAGGAATAACTACAGTTAACCCATGATGTTCGGATTTTTTTAATATTTTCTTCCTTTTTAACACTAATCTCAACATATATAACAATGATTTTTATTATCAAAAAAAATTAAATAAGGTGTGAAAAAAATAAAAATGATGAATGTCCTAATCATTTTTTGTTTATTATTTTTTTCTAACATATGTCTTTAATCTATTTGACTTATAAGAATTAAATTTGATAATATAGTTATCAAATATTATATCAGATTTTAAAAATATAATTTATGGTGTTATAACATTATAATATATATTATATATAAAATATTATCTTTATTTTTAATATTTTAAAAAACATAATATATAAATATTCTATTGTTTGCATAAAATAAATAAATAAAAATATAAGATATGTAAAAAATAATATAGAATTAATTATAATTTTACTATATATAAAATTAATATTATTATATTTTTATAAAGATTACAAACATAAAATACTCATTAAATATAAAAAATATCATTTAATTAATATTTTTGACATAATTTTAAAATAATAATATTATAATCAATTTACTTTCATAAGTTGAGAAAGAGGAAGATATCATAGGAAAAGATAAATTTTCAAACTTGGACATAAGCTCCCTTCTTAATTATCTTTGGCAAACTACTACAACATAAATACCAAAATTTAAAAATCAATAAATTTTCAAAAATTGATAGCCCAAAATTGAAAGAGAAGAGGAAGACAAGGAGGAAGAAGACAAAGAAGAAAGAGAAGAGGAAGAAGAGGACAAATAGGAAGGAGGGGGAGAAGGAGAGGAGGAGGGGACAAAGACAAAGAGGAAGAAGAAGAGGAAGAAGAGGAAGAAGAATAGGAGGAGGAGGAGGAAGAGAAAGAGAAAGAGGAGGAGAAGGAGGAGGAGGAGGAGGAGAAAATAAGAAGAAGAGGAAGAAGCTCTTTGATTCCCCACCTCACAAGGGGAAGGGTAAGGGGTGGAGGAGGAAGAGAAAGAGGAGGAGGAGGAGGAGGAAGAAGAAGAAGAGTAAGAAGGAGAAGGGGAGGAGGAGGAGGAAGAAGATGAAGATGAAGATGAAGATGAAGATGAGGAAGAATAAGAGGAAGAGTAGAGGAAGAAAATAAGAAGCAGAAGAGGAAGAAATCTTTGATTTCCCACCTCACCCCTTGACCACCGTAGTATATTAATCTAGATATATCTTTCTATCGGCATAACTATTGCACCTTTGTTAGGTACAAGTGCTAGTATATAAAATTAATAAATAAATATATATTATGAAAAAATAGTGTGCAAAACAATGCACTAATTGTGCACATGTCAATGAATAGTGTAATGCCTAAAACAAGTAGATCACAATAGAAAAATTCTTGTAAATTCTTGATAATAATAAACCACATTAATGGGTCAAACCTCCAATACTCTTTGATAAGAAATGGAATACACAATTTGATGATTATCTAATGTGACATAATTATGTCTTGGATGTCACCCAATCTAATTAGATTAAATATGTGATTGTATAATTTAATTAAGTTTTATACTAGCTACAAATTGACTACACATAACCCAGTACCATAGACTTTTAGAATATTGCAATTAAACAATAATTAGATTTTTAGACATTTATTTTACATCTTTTATTTCAAGTGCTTTGGTTATAAATATTAGAAATTAAAATTTATGTTATTTTTTATTAAGAAATCTAAAGGAGACTATGTGATTCAAATTAATAAATTCATCTATATTTTTTATATACGATATATTTATTGACATAGTTTTGTGACTAGTTAACACTTATTTACTATGATTTATGTACATGGTCTCTTACTACATCCATATTATGAATTAATCTAATCTTTGATCACTAATTTTGGCATTTAAATAGTTAACTAATTTAGTTATTTGATACAATGCATTTATTGACATAGATTTGTGACTAGTTAAGATTGATTTAATAGTTTGCTTCATGTTGATGGTCTCTTAGTAAATTAAATTATTTTTTGAATTAAATATAAATTTAATATTTCTTTATGCATCAAATTTATATTTCATTGTGTTATCTCCTTGAATGTTAATTTGGTTTCATTTCACTCAACTAAATTAGTGTAGTGTACCTGATTAAGTTGTTTTGTAATTTTCTAAGAAAATAAGCTTATTTTTCTTTAATTCAATTTACTTTTTAATAAGTAAAAATTTAAAAGAATTAATTGAACATACAAAAATTACAATAAGTTTTTCACTTATTTTTAAAAAATTAATTATATTTGAAGAAAATTCAAATCTTTGATTAATAATATATTTATAATATTTAAACTTAAAAAATATATAAGATAAACTAACCAAGATCCTCTTTCTGCCCCTTCTACTACTATCATTGCCCCTTTAACAGTTTATTTCCTCATGTCCTATATAAATTCTATATCTATCCATTCTTTAGACATACATAAGATTATTTTATATATAACACAATAGTAACAATATATATATATATATATATATATATATATATATATAACAGCTTATTAACCATACCGAACTTTTTTTTATGATGGAATAATCTTCAAGTAAAATATACTTAAAAACTCCACTCTCATTGATAGTGGACGCTACAGAAACACAAGTTTTGTAAAGAAATAAATTGATGAGTAAACAGTGAGCACCGTATCCGAGTTCAGATCTAATCTTTTTTAACACTTAACTATTTGCCAAACGAGTAAACTTAATCAGTTCGACTTCAAATCTCAACCTTTTTGGCACTTCAATTTTTGCCAAAACAATTTATCATCTCTCATGGTCAGGACCTACAGTCTACAAGATCATCCCTGTTTTCTTTTAATTCTAGAGCAGGCAATCAGAATAAAAAGTGAGGCACACAGATGATTCATTCAGACTTCAATGCTGTCAACCACTACAATGTCAGAAAAATTCTGTGTATGTCTGGTTGTAAAGTAAGCTATCACTTCTAAGGGGGACAAGTATCCAACACGGTATTTAATTCAAAGGAAACAGCTAACACCCTCTCAAGTGTTGTCTGATATGTGAACATCACTCCATTAGCTTTACAGCACTAGGCATTGGACTTGCTAAATTTATTGGAGAATCCATTTAATTTGGTTGCCTTTTTTGGTCAGCTTTACTTAATAGCTTTCTTTGTATATTTTGGTACCCACTTGGTTGGGAAAAATGTTAGATGTATAATTATAGCTTTGCTCTACAGCATAAATCCCTCTGTTTTTGAGCTCATGAATGGATTTAACAATTAGATTCCTATGCATCTCTTCGATCTAATAACTTCCTTAGTAAAGAATTCATTGGTTAATTCTAGAAAAGACCAATATATATAAGTCTGAGGCAATACCTAGGAGGTTTCACACCAATTACTGAGGCAATACCTAGGAGGCAATATATTGGACTTTTGAAATTATATCATTGGGCCCCTCTACCTACATGTAGGTAATGCAAATTAGAATCGATTTGCCTCTTCTTACATGTAGATAAATATCAGATTCTTTTGCTTAAAAGTTTCTTCTCACTTGGAAATGAATAATACATTTGATTCAAACTACATTCACACACCTTTGACGATATTTTGCACCGCATATTGATTTATATTATTTATTTTTTGGTCTATGGATAATTATTTCAATCCTTGTAAAGCCTCCTCTGTTATACTTGAATAGTGCAACCTCGGGGCTTTCAATGTAAATTATGGTGGAAAATTATTTATATTCCAATCACAGGTTATCAGTCTTCAGACGTTATCTAACGACTATCTATGTCGTTTTTAACCAATAATATATAAATAATAAAATAATAAAATTAGTTATAAGTTATATTTTAGATTTTTTATTTTAATCTTAGAAATAATTTTTAAAAAAATTTGAAAGTATTAAAAAAATTTCATATGTGAGATTTTTAATTTTTAATTTTTATCTTTATTATTGTTTATTAGTACTTGCCGATAGTCTAAGCAAGTACTATTGCATCAGTTTTTCGAGTTTTTAGTGTTAACTAGTGATTAAATAAAACTGTTTAGACCAATTAGAATTTTTTAGATTTTGTATTTTGTAATAAATTTCATGTTTTCTAAAGTTAGATGCAATATTTTTAACTTTATCATGTATAAAAATTGTTTTTCTATTATTTGATTGGTTAAATGAGTTTGAGTCTTATACACGAGATTTTCGGATTTGTACCCATAATCCATTAAATAAAACTGTTTAGACCAATTATAATTTTTTAAAAAGAGGAATAATAATAATAGTACGTGCATTTTTTGCAAATTCAAAATAAAATGATACTTTAAACTTCATAGAAAAATAAATCTTTTTTTATCTCACATAACAACTATAACTTTAAAAAATTAATGTTAAATGAAAATATTGAAAAGTGTGATTTTAAACATATTTCTAACTTTACCGTAATTTTATTTCTAATTGAACTATAAATTTAATTATAATTGAACTGTTAAAAAAAAAATTAAATAAACTAAAATTAACTAAAGGCAAGTACTTAGCCACTAAGTGGCACTTGTTTTTATTTATAAGTTTTTCCTATGGCACTTTCTAGTGTTTGCTTTCAATTGGTAAATATTATTTATTGAACTTTCTATGTTCTTCAATTTATTTTTTTCTTTGAAAAGTTAAGTTCTTAGAGAGAAGTTGGATTTTAATAGTTCATAACATTTAAATAGTTTTAGTTCTAAATTGAACTAGTGATGAATCATAGAAATATTGATGCAAATAAACCTTAATCCGTTAAATCCAAAAATAAAGCTATTTGAAAATTATGTGTATTTTAATTCTTAAAATTTATTCTCACCATTACACTTTGTTGCTCATTTGCCAACCTTGTCTATTTTTTTGAGCTCACATGAATTCGATCATGTCTCTCCTCATAATTGGTCGAAGTTTTAGACATCTTCTTGAACACCTATCAAGAACCCAAAAAGCTTTTTGAAACTCACTCATATATTTATTTCTTTGAAAATCTCTACATCCTTTCAAGTTCCACTTTTGGTGTCACTTCCCACACCCTTTCCAGAACTTCATTTTGAAGCTTAAGGAAGCAAAGATAGTTCCATCATGAGCATTGGGTGCCACTAAGTCCCTTTGAACTCGTGGTTATGTTTCTTCATTGGGGTTTTTATGTTTCATCTAGAACTAATTACTAAGCAGATGTAAAACTTGACGATGGTTTGTATTAGTTCTTGAACCGACTCAAAAGTCTAACTATCATAATTGATAACACTTGAAGCAATTCCACTAGTTCTTGAGAAGTTCGATGTTTTGTTCCAAAACTTATACTGGAACCTGATATCGTGTTCTAAACTAAAAATTAGAATATCAAAGAGTTATAAATTCATTTTCGGAGCTCGATACTTCATGTTGAACTCATTGCATAGTCGAAGAAAAGTTTGGCACAATAGTTTGTTAGCTCTAAAATAAGCATCGAAGCCTCATAGTGGTTCTGGAATTTTTCTTTTTCTTCGACATGGTTCAAATTTCATCCATCTCCTTTTTCACTATTTATAACCACAAATTTCTAGAAGAATTTTTTTGCTTCAAAGAAATGTATGTCATTTCAAGGAGTACAATGACTACAAGTGCAAAAAATGTTATGAAGAAGTCAAAGAAAATTTGTAGTAGATGCCCGGTCATATTGGAGGAGAAAATCTTATTAGGAGATGCAAGAGAGACTTTGTGGGAGGTGATAAAGAATTTTAGGGCATATATTCTTGTTATGGGGTATCATGACTTTAGCACTATCAAAAGGGCTATTTTGGGAGTGTCAATGACTATTGTGCACACCATGCAAAATATCCAATTCTTATTGTGAAGAAGCCTCTGCACTAACATTTCAAATTTACCCTTCCATTGAGTTATGTGACCTTTTTTAACCACATATCTGCACAATGATGGGCATGGCCAAAGAATTTGAGTGTAATTGTCAACAAAAGTGGTGTGGTTAAGGATGCAAGTAGTTCAAATGGTGTAACACTTGTACCCCCAAGCACTTCATCTTATTCTTGTATTTAAATGAATTGAAAAGAGGTCTTCCATTTGTGCACAGATCAAAGTAAAGTTTCCTTGGGGCATGAAGGGGTAATATCTCCTTTGATGGAAATGTATTTGTTAGGGAAACTTGAAGAAAATATTTGTTGCATTTAGAGCTTTATAGAATTTATCTACTCTTCCTAGAACACAGAATATATGATCACTATTGGAATTATACCTCCCCTTCTCCTAATTTCACTTTTTGTTACCTTAATTCTCATGAGTTTGAAAGAGTGAGAAACAATAATGTTGACATATCTAATTGTTGCTAACAATGGTCGTGAATGGAAATTTAACTTATTAGATCAGATTCTGGGTAATAATGACATAATTTGTAAATTTACTCTCACTTTTGAACCTTGTTGGACCTTTTGTTTAGGGTCATCTACTTGAAGCTCTTAATGACAAAAAAAAATTCAAATAGGTGCTTTAGAGTTGCTTTATTCCCTGTCTCAAGATGGATTAGGAAGAGATTCAGTAGATCATCTTAATAAAATCTACATTGTTTCTTTGGTGAAGCTTCTTTTGGCATCACTAAGAGAGGATGAGAAGGTTGATTTTTTGGGTATTTTTAGTCATTTCTCAGAGCTCACTTAACCTATGCAACTACTTGTTTATGGATTTCTAATTGTCAAGTCCAAAACATCAACTTCACTAGCACACTTTCTCAAATTCACTATTAGTGATGACTCCAGTGTCTAAAAAGCATATTTGTTTCTATATTTCTCCATCTTCAAAGCTGGCTTGTAAAGCCCATAGTGATTATTATTTAATTAAAAACATTATTTTGTCTTGTTGAGGTTGGAGAACTTTTCATAGCATGGAAGGCCACAAGGATTCGAGGACACTTGTTACTTTGATCCAAGAATTCACCCTTTTTTAATGTCAGGTCCATTATATTAATGTTTTAATTTCTTAGTGTATTAAATATTATCATCATATTGATGAGAGAATGAAGAGACTTTTAGATTATAATTTGGTTATGAGTTTCCAAGAAATAGTTACGAAACTAAAAAGACAAAGGGAGGGACACCCTAAATATGTAACCAGGTATCAAGAAAAGGGGTCTAGATTTTTTTGAACCCCCTTGTCCTTTGAGGCATGATCACGACACATTCAAAAACTTGACATTTCTTGGGTCTTTAATTGGGAAGGGAGCATATTTTTGTTCAAGCATGATCTTCTATGTACAGGGGCATGGTAGTTTATGAGCTTTTAGCTTTCATTAAGGAATGTAAGGGATATATTTTGAATCTATTTGAATATGTTCTCTCTAATTGTGAATAATCTTTGAATTAATACATTTATTCTTTGATGACTTATTGTTCGTTGGATTATGTGTATGTTTTTGCAAAATCTATGAGTTTCAAGTTATTCACACCCCTAAAGGAGAATCACTAATTTTCCCTCTGGTTTATCATCTGTGTAGAGAAGTTGAATAATCTTTGAGTCATTAGTTCACATCCCTTTATTTTTGAATCTCTATCTACATTCATACCATGGTGATGGGCGAGTGTTAGTTTACTTTTTTTTATTTTTGATTAAAATTATACCCAAAAAAATCTAAATTACATCATAAGAGGGAGTTTCATACCTCTAAAATTTAGAGGAAAATAGCTAATTCAATAGAAATTTCTCCAACTTTTAGTTTCTGGTTTGTCTTTCATCTTGGGCATAAAGAGTCTTTTTTGCGATCATTTGAAAAGAGCAATTTGTTAACTAACAAGCTTTTGGAAACTCTACTGGGGTGTGAATCAAAGTTCTAGTGTTACATTTCCTTCAAAATCTAATGGTGCCTCCCCTAGAACAGAGGTTGGAAACTCTATTTGATTCAAATCTTGAATCATGGCCTAGAACCAAAAAAGAAAATTATATGTTCCTTCTATAGATGATGATGATGATGATGATGACGATAGTGATGAAGATAAAGAAGCTTCTTCCTATGATACAATTAAGAAGAATCTGGTAGATATGGATTTCTTGAAGAGCGTCTATGGTGGTATGCAGTTCTAGCCTCATGAAGTTCATCCTTCTGTTCTCTGAGTTTTGCAAGATATTGAAAAGAATACCAATGGTGAGAATCTCTTGCTTTCTTGATATATGAATTTTCCCAAAGGACATTAATCTACATACACATGTGGCCTAATATCATATAGTAGAGAAATTGAACAATCTTTGCACCACCGTAGATAATCAAGTGGTAAATAAAAGATATGATGATAAAACTATTGAGATTTTGTCACATATGAAATTAGAATTTTGGATGTTCATCTATAGAAATGAAGAATATCAAGGATGACTTTGTACTAATAATCTAGTCTTGCTAAGGATTAAAATCTAGAATATTTGTGAGCATTTGTGAATGAACAATCATCTTCTTCTTTAAAGAGAACAATAAACTGATACCATCAAAAGATTCCAATTTTATTCCTATTCCAAATTGTTGTCTAAAAAAAATAGATGAATTCTTATGTAGAAATTATGTTTCTTTTTCACCTTTTGTGATGTAGATGAACATGATCATGCTATTGAACCGATGCTGGATGTAGATGATTCCAAATTTGAACAATGTATTGGTGAGCACATGGATGGGGAGCTATGAAAAGATCCTAGTGAAAAATGTGATATTCTAGAATTAGAATTGGTTCATCATTTTTTGGAAGTATTTTAAGTATACTCTTCTATTAACATCAACACTAAGGAAGCAAAAGATGCAAAATACCTACAACACGAATATTTGGAAATTCATGATGAAAGTTGTGGAGACAAATATTTGTGTGTGGAAAAGGTAAATTACAGTTTAGTTCTAGAGTCTCCTCATTGCGAGAATAAATATATGAAAGTTTTATCTTTGTTTTCTAGTTTTGATTGAGAGCTATTATGGGAAGAAGAGGATACTAAGATGGAGGATGAGTTAGTATCCAAAGTCCATAAATTTGATGAAAATATATTTTTAGTTGCTAGTGGTCACCATCGTAGTCTATATAAGGGGTGTCCCATTCGAGGTTTAATTCATTCTTCTGACAAGATTATGTAGAGTGACGAGGATGATGTTGTTCTTAATGCATATTTCAGTCAGCCTATCTAGTGTGACATTGATGCATTCTTGTTGCCTCAAGAAGTTCATTATGAAAGATGGTGTTTTAGTTGTGAGTTTTTGTGTCATGATTTATTCATTTTAGTAAGTCTTCATATGGTCTACATATCAAATTTATGTTTTTAGGGTCTTCATGGGTGTGCATTCCTATCTCCTAGTGGATCCTACTTCTCCCAGCCTTTTAATGGCTTTGCATGAGTATCTCTAGTTTTGTTTCTTTTTGCAGTGTCTTTATTCTATGTATATATTTGTAAATAAGTTTTTGGTGTGTTATAGGCTTAAGTGATTTTGTATTTCCAATTTATGGTGTTCTCGTCTTTCATTTTATGTGTAGTTCCCCTCCACCCCTCTATAAAGAAATGCCTTGTATTATTTCTATGTCTTATGAATTTGTTACCCAATTCACTTAGGCATTTATCTCTTATGATATTCCGGTTTGCTTGCATTATCCTTTACAGTCCATGTCCCCAATCAAAACTAGTCATTTCCCATTTTCTAATGCCTTGTCTTTTTTTAGATTAAATAAATTCAGTCATGTCTCTCCACCTATTTGTTCATCATTGATCAACATTTTTAACCTATTCTTGAATACCCATCAAACCCCAAGAAGCCTTTTGGAAGTCACTTGAATCTTTATTTCCTTAAAAATATCTAAGTTTGTTCGAGTTCCACTTTTGGTGTCTCTTTCTCACACCCTTTATAGAACTTGATGTTGAAGATTAAGGAAGGAAGAAGAGATATTTATATCATGAGCGTCGTGTGCTACCAAGTCCCATTGAACTCATCAAAGGGAAGACATTGTGGTTATTTTTTTTCATTGGGGTTTTTATATTTCAATCTAACTAATAACCAAGGAGATGTAAAACTTGTCATGGTGGGTATTAGCTTTTGAACAAAAGTCAAAAGTCTAACAAGCATAATTTATAACACTAGAAGTAGTTCCACTAGTTCTTGAGAAGTATGGTTTTTAGTTCCAAAACTCATATCGGAACCCAATACCATGTTCTTGACTAAAAAAGAGAAAAATGAAGAGTTCTAAATTCATTTTCAAAGTCTGATACTTCATCTTGAACTCACTGCATAGTTAAAGAAAAGGTTGGGGTGATAGTTTATTGGTTCTAAAACAAGCATCAAAGCTTGATATCAGTTTTGGAACTATTCTTTTTATTTGACATGGTAAAAAGAAATCCATCTCTATTTTGTCTTTTCATAACCACATATTTGTATAAGAACTATTTTTCTTTAAAGAAATGCATGTCAGGAGATGCAAGAGAGAATTTGTGTGAGGAAGCAAATAAGTTAATGTAAAATATTCTTTTTATGGGGAATCATGACCATAGCACAATCAAAAGGGCTCTTTTGGGGAGTGTCGATGACTATTGTACACACCATGAGAAATGTCTAGTTCTTATTGTGAAGAAGCCTCAACACTAACATTTTGGATTTATCCTTTCATTGAGTTATGTGACCTTATTTTTACCATATATCTAAATAGTGATGGGCATGCCTAATCATTTGAGTGTTTCTTTCAAGGGAATTGGAGCAATGAAGGATGCAAGTAGTTCAAATGGTGCAACACTTGTACCCCCAAGAACTTCATCTTATTCTTGTATTTAAATGAATTGAAAAGAGATCTTCCATTTTGCAATATGCCATAGAAAATTGAAATACCTATGGAATAAGTAAATTGTATTGCATCACATTTAGATTGGTTACTTCTTTATTAGGAAAACCAAAGGATCATTTCCACTATATATGAATGATTGTCTAAATTATAAATGGCTGAGTAATATCAAACTTTGTTGATTATGGTAAAATAAGTGTTGCATCTATTCTAAGTTGTGAATCCATTTGAAGTGGAAAAGTGCAAAGTGGTCATATCATGGAAACTATAGGTTTTGAAGCTAGATTTACATGGGGACCTGACATAGTAAAATGGGGATAAGTGCATAGCAATCAATTAAAAGAAAGGCTTTACTTCAAAGTCTATGATATCAAAATTTAAGGATAATATTTGTGAACATATCAAAGTAAAGCTAGCTTGGGGCATGAAGGGGAAATATCTCCTTTGGTGGAAATGTTATATTTAGGAAAAATTGAAGCAAATATTTGTTGCATTGAGGGCTTTTGTAGAATTTATCTACTCTTCCTATAACATAGAATATATGGTCAATGCTAGAATCATAATTCCTCTTCTCCCACTTCTACTTTTTGTTACATCAATTCTAATGAGCTTTAAAGAGTCATTAGCAATAATATTGACAAATCTAGTTATTTCCAATAGTGGTCATGAATGGAAATGTGAAGTTTATCATATAGGATTCTAGGAAATAATGACATAATTTATCAAGTTACCCTCACTTTTGAGCCTTGTTGAGCCTATTATTCAAGGTCATCTACTTGAAGCTCATAATGACCAAAAAATACTTTGAGTAAGTACTTTATATTTTCTTTATTCCCATTCTCAAGATCGACCAAGAAGAGAGTTAGAAAATCAACCTAGAAAAATCTATATTATTTCTTTGGTGAAACTTCTTTCAGTATCACTAAGAGAGGACGAGAAGGATTTTTTTTGGGTATTATCAATCATTTATTGGAGCTCGCTAATTCCTTTAAATTAAGTAAATTATCACATCTAACCATGGAGCATGATGCAATACCATAACTTGAGCAATTACTTGTTTTAGGGTCTCCAATTGCCAAGTGTAAAGAACCAACGTCACTTGCACAACTTTCCCAAAATTAACTATCATTGACTACTCTAGTGTCTAAAAAAATAGTTGGCTCTACATTTCCCCATCTTCCAAACTGACTTGTGAAATCCATGGTAGTTATAGTTTGGTGAAAACATTATTTTGTCTAGTTGAGGTTGG
This sequence comes from Chamaecyparis obtusa, assembly GCA_027943335.1. Taxonomy (NCBI): domain Eukaryota; kingdom Viridiplantae; phylum Streptophyta; class Pinopsida; order Cupressales; family Cupressaceae; genus Chamaecyparis; species Chamaecyparis obtusa. The sequence continues at coordinate 874,200 of BSBK01001478.1, read as the reverse complement.
AGCAGTTTTCATAGCATGGAAAGCCAGAAGAATTGGAGGATACTTGTCACTTTGATCCAAGAATTCACCATTTTCCAATGTAAAGTCCATTATAATAATGTTTTAATTTAGTAATGTATTAGACAATATCATCATATCAATAGGAAATGAAGAGATTATTATATTTCAATTTGATAATTAGTTGAACCAAGAAATAATTATGAAAATGATAAAGACAAAGGGAGGGATGCCTTAAATATGTAAACAAGAATTAAAAAAAGGGGTCCAAATTTTTCTAATCCCTCTTTTCCCTTGGGGCATGAGTGAGACATGATCAACAACTTGGCATTTCTTGGGTCTATAATTGGAAAGGGAGTATGTTTTCTATTCATGCATGATATTCTATGTACATGAGCATGCTAGTGTATGATCTATTAGCTTTCATAAAGGAAAGAAAGGGATATATATTGAACCTTTGAGTTTGAATATGTTCTATCTAATTTTGATTATTCTTTGAATTAGTGCATTTATTATTTGATGATTTCTTGTTTCTTGGATTATGTGTATGTTGTTGTAAAATCTATGAGTTTCAAGTTATTCATACCCCTTAAGAAGAATTACTAATCTTTCCCATGGTGAAAATCATCTATGGGAGCAGAGTTGAATGATCTTTAAGTCATTAGTTCCAATCCCTTTAATTTTGAATCTCTATCCATATTTGTACCATGGCGATGGGTGAGTGTTAGTTTACCTTTTGGGTTTTCTAGTTAAAAGCATACCCCCAAAATATCTAAATTAAATCATGATATGAAGGGGTTGCACCTCTAAAATTCAAAAGAAAATAACAAATTTAATAGTAATTTCTCTAACTATTACTTTCTAGTATGTTTTTCATCTTTGGCATATAGAGTCAATTTTACGATCATTTTGAAAAGACAATAATAACAAGAAGGAAAATCATTTTAATTTAACCATCTTATAAAAATGTTTGTTGGATATTGTCAGATGTTTGTGAAAATTAGTTTGTGAATGTCTAATTATTAACATTTTAGATTTTTAAACCTAATTTCATTGTAATTTTTTTTTAAAAAAAATTTTCAATGACATTATATGAATAATTGATTATTCTTAATTTTTATCACCATTTGATACAAAAAAGTTGGTAAACAGATTTTAAATATATTCTCGTTGATCATAATCACATGATTGTATGTTCTTATTGATCATAATTACATAATTGTGGAGATAAGTGCATTGTTAATCAAATAATTTTGTGATGAAAAATCATATCATATTTTCCAGTCTTCCATGTAGATTTAACTTGGTTCTTTTGATCGCAAAGACACGAAATCATTCAAAATGTCATAAGTACTAAAGACAAACAAAGAGGACACAAAATTAATGCACAACCCTATTTTTGTGTATAAATGAGCTTCTCAAAACTCAGAAAATAATAATTTTTTCATCTTGGCCCACACTTTTGCATATATTGCCAAAAGACATATATTTCTCCTTTATATGGAGCTCAAATGGAATCATTTCAATTTTATAAAGCAACTCAGCTTGTAGATGCTATCTGTATAGAAAAATCTCATAAACATTAATTGGAACTTGGAGACATTATCTATATATAACATTACTACTTTATATTATGATATTCATGAGGAATCGTATCAATAATCTAGGCTTTGGAAAAGCTTTGTGAGTATTTATCAATATTAGAAGTTCCAAGTTCCAACTAATGTTTATGGGATTTTTCTATATAAATAGCATCCACATACTGAGTTTCCTTTTCTTTATATTGTTTAGATAAAATCATAATGCAAATAAATAGTATTCATAAATAAATTAAAGGTTTAAAATAAAGAAAATATATCTTCATCATTATGTAATATATTTTTTAGCAAATTGCTACCGAAGGGGTAGCTATCGATATTAATATCGATAAATAAAATATTATATATAATAGCTATAGTTGATGAAAGAGGAAAATGAGTCCTTCACTCATCTTAAAGATGTCTTTCAGCTATTTAGAGGTAAGGGTGTTACTTTATGCAAAAAATCTTCTTCACAATATAGCCAATCAACTCCTTGTGCACCCAAGAAATAGAGTAAAACTAAAATTCAACTTCAATTGAGAAAAATTACCATCAAACAACAAAATATGATAAAAATACCTCAATCACTGCATAGGAGACAAGAAAACCTTTTCGACAATATATGATGTGCCAAAAAAGATCTCCATATGCAGCTCGGTTGTGTTGGTTTACACTTTAAGTGCAAAAAGGGGCTAAAAATAACTAATCCTATGATTCTCCATGTGACCACAAAAATCCCTTTGGCCAAAAAAAATAGGGGATTTTGACAATTGCATGCACCAACAAGTAAATGAAAGTACTTACACCATCAATTGTGAGTCAAATTACCAAATAAATGCACGAGCTTATCAAAGGAAAGTTAATGCCAACATGTTCACCATCTAAATAAATCATCAACAAACTGATAAAATCACACTCCAAAAATTTCATTGACAAATAATTTTCAATACCTGAAGGTGATGCAAATTGTCTACTTTGGTGATACCAAGAGCTCAACCTACATATAACCTTCACGGAGAGAGATATTTCACTAGTAGGAGAAAAAATAGATTGAGATATCAAAAATAATGGACAAACCTTTCCTATAAATAAAAGGATGGTGAGTTGACAATAACCGACAATAAAGATACAAATTTTTTAAGGATGCTTCCTAACATGAGTCAATATTTAAGGATGGTGAATGTGAAGATGGCTCTAACTTGGTACATTCTATGTTAGTACTAGATAGAATTTTTCAACTCCTATTTGTATGATATGGTCTCAAGAAAAGAATTGAAGGCACTTGGTAAGCATGTGCATGAGCATGGTCAAATTTTGACTAAAATGTAGTAAAACATAAAATGTAAATAATAACTCAAAGAGACCTTTCACATTCTAATTTATTTTTCCTCTTTTAAAATCTTTAGAGGGAACATATTTTAAGCTTCCCCATCCAAATGAACATATATATATACATATATATATATATATATATATATACATATATATATATATATATATATATATATATATATACATATATATATATATATATATACATATATATATATATATATATATATACATATATATATATATATATATATATATACATATATATATATATATATATATATATACATATATATATATATATATATATATATATATATATATATATACTCATTTGTAACACACTATTAGGTTTAGAAACCCTTAGAAACACATCTTTAATTACACTTTTCTCTTTTTAAAATTTTCATTTTATGACATTTTTTAAACTCTATTTATTTCTTGAATCATATTTCTAGACATTTCGTTCATTAAATGTCCAATGAGTTTGATATATGTTGTGTTCCATTGATTCTTGCTAATGACGAGGTGTTTTGTGTGGCCAACTTGGACATATTTGCACAAGTGAAAAGTCAACATCATTCATGCACATGATTTCAACAACAACAACAATTATTTTAAAATTGATTTTTTCCATTTTTCAAATGATCTATAGAAGGATTGAAAATATGTTTGAATTTTTTTCCCTTTTTTTTTGCAATGATGTTAAGTAGCTTATTCCTAGGCTTTAATGATAACCTTTCATTCATACAAGAGATATATTTTTATTTTTATTTTTATTTCCTCATGAAAAATTTAATATTTTAACATACACTTTACTATCCTAAAAATTACAATTGAATACTTTAAAATTAAAAAAAAATAATGTAAACAAACCTTAAAATCCCTTAATACAAAATTTTGATCTTTTTAATAGAATTGTTATTTTAAAGATATAAACCCTTTCATTCAAAATTAACGTAAAAAATGAACAATAATATGGCTACTAGATTTCAACAAAAATCATGAACAAATCCAATAGTGAAGATATGGTTTATATTGACTAAGAGTGAACAAATTATACTAGGTAGACCTATTTTTCATGTGAATGATTATTGATATTCCTATTGAGCTCCTTGAATTGATTGGCCAAGTGCTCAAATTGAAAAATCCTATCAAACCTCATGAAAATAATTGATGTTAGTAAGTTAAAATACAAATTTTACATCAATAAATATCTTACTCTATAATGAATTCAATATAAATAACATATATCAATCTATCTTATTTTTAAAAATAATTTATATTTACGATATTCATGCTAATTATATCTTCATTTTAAGTCATGTTTATACACTCTTCTAGACATTTGTATTATTTTTAATATACATACAAAGAGTTAGGATTTTTTTGAAAAAAAAAGGTTTAAGTCAATGTTTGGATACAAACATGTCAACATACATAGATATGACATCTCTGCCTTTAAATAGTGGATTACAACGATTTGAGTAAGCATGCATCTAAACCAAAAGCCTCCTTTGCAACCATTAATTTTAATACCCTGAACTCATTTCTTGATTACGTTATAGGATCTTTTCTAAAAATAGAAACATATGCCACTAAATATATAATTATTTTTTATAATAATTGAGCTTATCTTCTCATATTTTCAAAAAATAAATTTTTATTTTACATTGAATATTAAAAGCATATTTGAAGGGGACCATAATTTGAAAAAAAAAATAAAAAATCTAAATGCAACATAAATAGAAACCATGAATCATAAGTTTCACATTGACTAAAATTGAATCATAAGATTTACATGGAGTAAGAGTGAACACATTACACTAAATATACCTCATTTTCATGTGAATAATTATTCATATCAAGAGAAGAGATTTCCACGATCTCTGATAGCATGGATAAAGTTGCAAAACTGAACAAGTTAGAGTGGGAGATGTGGAAGGATAGAATAGAACATCTCCTACTCTACTTAACTTGTTAGGCTCGCATAATGTTCAAAATATTCAACATAATCAAATTCAAAAACTCTTAAAAATGAACTCTTCATATTCCTATTGAGTCTCTATTAACTCTTCTACATCGGTATTATTTATAATATATTTAACCAGTAGAAAAAATTAAGAATTAAAAAAAAAAAACTTAAAAGTCGTGAACTCGTTCCCCAGGTCTTTCTTTTCCAAAATTGAAAAGATGCCACTAAATATAGATTTTGTTAACAATATTTAAACTAATCTTCTCACTTAAAATAAGAAAGAAAGGAAGGAAGATTGATTTTATCTTTGCATCGAAAATGAAAAGCACGCGGGAAGGGGTCCTTAGTTTGACCAAAAAATATTTTAAAAACAGCCTAAATTAGTAATAGCGAATTCCTCCGTGTCGGTGGGGGGCCGTAGGAAGTGTTTGAAAAGGCCCTGGTACGACGAAAAGAATTTCATTTTTAACAAATCACCTCTATATAGGCGCCTTTGCATGGCAATATAAGGTCCGCCTCCAAAAGGATAAAACTGCAGCAGCATTAATAGGAGGATGTCATGGGAGAATCAAATATTACTCTTCACCGCAGCACCAATAATACTGATGAGTTTTTCACAAGGGAAGATCTCAAAGGTCTGCTTGGGTGGAAGCTAGGAAATGGTTTTGTTGAGATTACCTGTGGTTGTACCAGTACTTTAGGTTTTGGGGACTTTGTGGGCTCATTACGGATTACCCAGCAAGGAGATTTAAGTGTGGTCTGTAACTGTTTTCCAGGGGCATGCAAGAAAGGTCCCATGGCGCCCATCATATTCCAAAAGCATGCCCGAAACAATCGCAGAAAATGGAAGGATTCGATTTGGGTCACAATGATTGATGAATCCAGGTACACCAAGAAAGTGCCCCTTTGCAATACAGTCCTGCTGCGTTATTACAGACCCAAAGGCGGCAATGACATTCACCGTTTTAATTTTCACAGGGATGAGTTTGTTCGTTGCACAGGCTGTGGAAAAGAGCGGCGGTTTAAGATCCGGAATAGAGATGAATACCGTGTTTACTGCTACGCTGTGAAGAACCCTAATTGGGTTTGCTCAGATTTTGTTAAGAGCGAATTGAATTGTGAGATGGAAGAGGAAAGGGCGAGCCGAAAGGTTTTGAGGGGATGCCCTAAAGTTATTAACTGCGAGGGCTGTTTGTCCTGTGTCTGCACAGGATGTGATATGTGCACGTTCGCTTGAACGGTCATTCAAGGAAAACGCTTGGAATTTATTCAATTTTTGGGAATGTGCGAATTTTTTTTGTAATCTCCCTGTTTTTGTTTTTGCAGAGCTTTTCAGGTTATAAAGCCATTTTTACTACCTACTTTATGTCATGATATTCACGAGGAATCATATCGGTAATCTGTGCTAGACAATATTTTCCAGACTTTCGAAAACCTTGTGAATATTTATCAATATTAGAAGTTCCAAGTTCCAACAATTGTTTATGGGCTTTTTCTATACAAATAGCATCTGCATATTGAGTTGCTTTATAAAATTGAAATGATTCTATTTGTATTCCATATAAAAGAGCAATATATGTTTTGGCGGTATATGTGAAATCTGGGGATCAATATGAAAAAAGTTTATTATAATTTTGATTTTTGAGAATGCTGTATACGAAACAGCAGGGCTGCTGTGCATAAAACATTTGTGTCCGCTCTGTCTGTCTAGACTACCTATGGCATTTTGACTGATTTCATATCTCTGCATAAAAGAGCCAAGTTAAATGTGCGATGCATCCTGCATAATACAATATAATTTTGCGTCACTAAATTATTTAATTAACAATGCACTCTTGTCTCCAGGATCTTGCATATTATGATCAATAAGAACATATTGAAAATTTTCATGTTTGCCAACTTTTTCATCAAACGGTGATAAAAGTTAAAAGAAGAATCAATTATGTAAATTAGACATACATAACTTACTTTTTACAAACATTACCTACTTTTCACAAACATCCAAAAATAATCAATAGGGTTTCTATTAAATTGGTTAAATTCAAAGCATTATCGTTTATTTATTCTATTATTGTGTTCAAATTTATTATAATGAATTTGAGAAGAATATTATTTATTATATTCAAGATTAAATTTATAATGATAATATAGGGTGGAATGTAATAATAGTATGAAGAGGTTAAAAAATGTTAAATAAAATGATTAAATAGTTAATATTTAATAGTGTAATAGTGTGAATAAATATTAATAATGAAAAGACATTCAATTTTTAAATAGTTTTATTTTTAGAATTAAACATTATGAAATGTGGAAACTTCATCTCTCTACCTTCTAAACAAAAAAATAATTAAATAAATTGAAAGTGGAACAAAAAAGTAAATTAAATAATAATTAGATATTGAAAGCGAAGAAAGAATGTGTAATAGAAAATAATTACAGAAAGAAATAAGAAATGATAAAAAATTAAAAATCACAAATAAAATATCACTGAATCAAATTTTAATACTTAAAAAAAATTATACTATTTTTAAATTAAATAAATAATCTAAAATAACTTATAAGTAATTATATCTTTTATTTACATAACTGTAAACAGATACCTATATTTGAAAGGTTATTAAGGATATAGAAATATTAAACCTATGATTGGTAGATAAATAACTTTCCTCCATACTTACATCTATGCAATCAAATTGAAAGCCCTAAAGTTGCACTGTTCCAGTATAACAGGGGAAGCTTTCAAATATTAGAACAATTATCCATGGCCAAAAAAAAAAATGTAAATCTGTGAACACCAATCGAATCAATTTTTTTTTTTCCATTTCCAAGAGAAAACAACTTCTTGTCAAGAGAATCTGATATTTATCAGAATGTATGAAGACTCAAATCGATTCTAATTTGCATTACATGTAGAGGGGCCCAATAATATATTTTTAAAAGTCCAATGTAGCCCGGCTCTTGGATGATTTACATTGCAAGACCTCACAATTGTTGTGAAACCTCCTTCGTAAAGAATCCATTGGTTAATTCCAGAAAATGCCAATGGATTCTTTACTAAAGTTATTCGATCTAATTGTTAAATCCAATCATCATGTCAATGAGTTGTGCTCAAAAACAGAGGAATGTATGCATCAGAATTAAATACTGTGTTGGATATTTGTACCTCTTAAAAGTGACACTTCACTTTACACAGAATTTCTGTGAACTGGCAGTGGTTGACAGCATTGTAGTCTGAACGAAGCATTTCTGCGCCTCACTTTCTATTGCGATTGATTGCTCTGCAACTAAATGAAAACAGGGATGATCTTGTGGATTATAGCTTCTGGTCATTTGAACAGAACGAAAGAGAAGGATATATTAAAAGCCCTGTTTAACGTTCATTAGAGATGATATATTGTTTCTGGCAATTTTTTAAGTGCCAAAAAGGTTGAGATCTGTAATCGGACCTGCTTTAGTTCGGGTTGGATTCTTTAAGCACTTCACAGGTTGGCAAATTGTGTGGTGTGAAAAAAGTTGAAATTTAAACTTGGACACGGTGCTGTACAAAAGTTGTGTTTATGTAGCGGACATTATCGAATAGAGTGGAGTTTTAAGTACATTTCACTAAAAGATAATTCAATCTTCAAAAGTTCAGTTTATAAGATTAAGTATGGTTATTTTGTTTTTACTGGGGAAGTATATTAGTTATAGTAGTTGTTATAGTTAAAAAAAAAAATTAAATATTGGTTGATTTTATATGTGATTTAACTGCATATAGTTATTGTTTTCATTTCTTGATAGTATATAAAGTGTAGTCTGATATCTACATAAAGATACTTCAATAATTGTGCACTACAATTTCCTCATACTTGTCAATATTTTTGCACAAAAGTTCAATATTTCATAGTAGTTCAAAACTATTTAGTCATTAAAAACTATTCATTACCAAGACACAAAATAATGGCTATTGATACATGATATATTTATCAATGAATATTTAGTTATCATTCTTTTAGTTTCTTTAGAATTAGTAATTGGAAGCTGCATAACAAGTGTTCTTCTCCTAATTGTATATTTTTTTAATCTATTGTCGTTTATATAAAAATAATAGTATACATATTTAAAAAATTAATGTATATAAAATTACATTTTTGAGTTTATTTAAGACACATTCTATCATAAAACATATGGAAACAACCTGTTAAAAAATAACAATAGTAGAAAGGGCCAGGAGAAGGGTCTTAATCATTCTGTTTATCCCATACATTTGAACTGTTGCATTTTTCTATTGCAATTATAAGTGATATTAGGAAATGATGTTGACATTCAAAAGATAAAAGTCACAAATTTTTATTTTTTTAGAAATTCTGTTGTGAACTTAGAGTGTTTATGAAGATTGCATTGAAGAAGTTTCACTTCTAATTTAAAATTAGAATAATGAAATTTTACCAAATTCAACTGAAGCCTGAAAACTAGTTTTTCCCTTGCTTTTCGAAAAGTAGATAAGAAGTATAATGAATCAACCAAAGTAGAGGAGTAGATAACCAGCTGCGTGAGAAAGGGATAAACAGCAAGAGTATTGAAGATATAGAAACATGAGAAACAAATGCTTTCCAGAAGCTTCAACTAACTGCAGATTTTAATGGCTTGACAGAGAGATGCATGGAGGAACAGAGAACGAATTGGGGAGTAGTGTGGAGAGTTAATTAGATATAAATTTCAATATATAATTTAGCAATATAATATTAGATATAATCAAAACACGAGACCAAAATTCCACCATACATTTACAAAATATACAAAGACAAAATTGTACCAGAACATAAAAGGAAAAGGAGTCGCATTAAAGCGGAGCCCACACTAAGTTTAAGCAGGCGATCCCCAATTTTGTATTGAGAAATATAATCTAAGATTAAAAGAATATGAAGGCCAATACTTTTCTTTAATACATTATGTCACGTGTCTTTTAATTGAAATTTTTTAGTTTAAAATATGTCGACTGTAGAAGACCTCCGGGGTCCCTGCAATTAAGATTTCACTACCAAAATGCAAACAGCAATAAAAGTTGTAAGCGCAAGTCAAGTCCGAATCCCAAACTCCATAATTCTAACATTGACGTCAAATGGTAGATCGCATTTCACAGAACAAAATAAATCTCTCTATATAATTTAATATTATAATATTACATATAGATCCAAACATTACAAGTTGTAAACAACAATGCAATATAATATAATTAGATATAAATGCAAACAACAATAAAAGTTGTAATTATTCAATTCAGTAAGTAGAGCTCCTTGGATACTGAAACGTTACATTCTTGTAGAAGAGATCACGTCTCCAAGATGTGCACTTCATATTTCATATGTACATTCAATATACCTTGGAATTTAAGGTTTACATTCGTGATAAAATTATTTTAGTGATTTATGTTAGTATTTAAATATCTTAATTGGGAGTAAGTTTTTTTTAATAATTTAGGGAAGTTGTGAGAAGGTAATATTTATATATAATTATTCATTTGCTCCTTTTGTTATATATATATATATATATATAAAATACTTTATTAATATAATATGAAAAATGTGATTTTAATATATTTTTGTTGTGAATATTATAAATCAATTTGTTTTCTAATATTTGTCTTTAATTCTCTTACCACGTATTCTATGAGAATAATACATGATGGGGTAGATTTTTATTTGCCTTCGGAAATCATAGACAAGGTGTGTGTATGGTTTGACAAAATTCATTAAAGAAATAAATATACAATGAATATGTTATAAAGACTATCAAGATATGTGAAAGCCCTTGATGCTGATTTTAAATAAGTTTTGGCTTGTATTGTCTAATGAAGTTTTCTAGTTTTTATGGAAGATGAGGAATAAAGAGGTATTCCAAAACAAAATAAGACATTTTATTGAGTTTAGTAGTGAACTCATATATTTGACTATCATGCTTTAGATTTCAGCAACAATGGAGATTCTGAAATGATTTATGATCCTGCTCAAGAAAAGAATAATGATAGTTTACAAATCAGAAGAGAAGCCCACTCACTTTTTCTCTAATGGGAGAAATAACCTAAATGAAGAAGAACTAGAGCTTCTCAACAAATACTTAGAAAGATCGCCAAACTAGAGAAAGGAAATATCAAAGAAAAGGAAGTTATTATTCAGTACGGGTTCAAAGAGATTGATCAAAGGTTGATTGGACCTCTATTAGGAACTAAAGACAATATCAATCCTTATTATAATAGGAACTAAATTCATAGGAAAATTTTGTTAGAGAGGTGCTTGACAATACCAAAAACTTGGGTAAAAAACCCATCCCACTTTGCCAAGGGCTCGTCTTCTATCTATATCATTTCCACCTAGCTCTCTGCCCTTCGGGAAGATTGTGGTTCACAAAGCCCCTTAGTCTTACACCCCCCTTCTGTCAACATCCTTGACACTCAAGCCCTAGCTAGAAAAAATGTTTGAAATATGCTAGTCTCAAAATCTCTTCCCATTAAGCCAGTCCTCAAACTCCTGCTCATAGGTCTATCAAGCAGGAATTTTTTGAAAGGAAAAGGAAGGGCCCATCTAAGGAAAAAGGTAAAGTTGGGGCTGAAAAACTTGTTAGGAATAGTCCCAAGAGATAACTGAGAGGGGGGGTGAATCAGTTATCTACAAGAATCAATTCTTTATCCAATTAAGTATACTTAAACATAAAGCATAAACATAATGAAAGAACACATGAACACAACACCAATAAATATTTTGTCGGCTCTACTATGCACGCAACATATTCTGGGACCTGTCCAATAAGATAAATGTAGACGCACGCTACACACTGTCGACTCTACCAAAACAACTGGATCTTTCTCCTCAAGATGAATTACTTCATGTGCTCTTAACCGAACATCAATAACTCTCCTCTAAGCTTAAATCCAAGGGCGCATACCCACAGGATAGGCGCAACTCTAGAACCAATAAAATCTCTGTCGGATCTTCTGAATAAACACAGGAAACAACTACTGGCGAATAGCGACTGCATAACTTCACTTATACTAATTATCAGACTATGCATCCATAACTGAAACATCACTAACATGTCTTTAACATATATCCAAGCGCACACAGCTCTATGATAACTGTATGGACAACCATACACAAAACACTGTTTGTTACTCTATCAGGAACATTGTTGACACAAGTTGTTGTAGAACTGTCTGTACTAATAGTTAACCTATGCGCCCATGATATCATGCTAATATCATGTACGTGCTTCATATACTGAAAGCTTACTGCATAAGACTTCCACGCATGCTACTTTCCATATGTTGTCATCAATGACAAACATACAGTCAATACTGGCCTGCTGGTAAATCTCCAACAATCTCCCCCTTTGGCATTGATGGCAACATGTGGAATGAAAAACCACCACCAACCCAAATGAACATTTCTTTTATAACATTCTCCATTTCCTCTTCAAAACTCCCCCAAAAATGAATCCTCCATCTGTTGCAATGATTTCCAATATTCTCCATTTCCTCAACTGAACTGCTGTCATAACTGAATGTTGCTCCCCCTTAGTATATTCCTCCTCCTTTTTACTTCTATTTTTTATGATTCTGTATATTACTCCCCCTTTGACATCAATGGCAAAGGGCGTCATTCATTTTAAGCATCGGTACTACTCTTGAGGTAGAGTAGTCAACCTTCCATCAGTCCTCAAATGTCTTTCCTTCTTTTTTTTAAGCAAAATCAGGGAAGGGAATTACTCCCAACTTCTCCCTGAGATACTCAAAATTATCCTTAGGCAAGGGCTTTATGAATATATCTGCCAGCTAATCTTTAGTACTCACATAGTCCAACTTGACTTCTTTCTCTGCCACTTTCTCTCTTAGGAAGTGATACTTGATCTCAATGTGCTTTGTCTTTGCATGCATCATAGGTTTCTTCAACATATTGATAGTGCTAGTGTTAGCACAGTGAATAAAAATAGGATAATCAATCTGAATTCCAAAATCCTTTATCATTTGCTTGATCCAAACAATTATAGAACAATTCAAGGCTGCTGCAACATTCTTCGCTTCTGCTGTTGACTGAGAAATAAAATTTTGTTTCTTGCTTGTCCAGGTGACAAGTCTATCACCAAGAAACACTGCTCCACCTGACGTACTCTTTCTGTCATCAACACATCCTTCCCAATCTGTATCAGTGTACACATGAAGCTCAACATTTTCTGAATTAGGATACCATAGACCATAATCTATAGTGCCCTGCAAGTATCTGAATATTCTCTTTACTGCTATGAGATGACTTTTCTTAGGTTCTGCTGCAAATCTTCCAACTATGCCAATTGTATTGAAAATATCAGGTCTAGTCTGAGTAAGATATATAATTTTACCAATCATAGACTTATACAATGTTATATCTACTGCTGGCGAGTCATCTTCTTTTGTAAGCTTGCATCCAATGATCATAGGTGTTCCTACTGGCTTGCAATCATCCATCTTGAATTTCTTCAGTATCTCTTTCACATATTTGGACTGATTAATAAAAATTCATTTTTCTGTCTGCTGCACATTTAGTCCTAAAAAGTATTTGATAGGACCAATCATACTCATCTCAAACTCATTCTGCATTTCTTTGGCAAATTCTGCACTTAGTTTGTCATTACCTCCGAAGATAATGTCATCAACAAATATAGCTACAAGTAGTAGACCTTCAGATGTCTCTCTAGTGAATAGATTACAATCTGTTGCTCCTTTTTTGAATCCAATCTTTGTTAGATATCCATCTAGTCTTGCATACCATGCTCTAGGGGCTTTCTTAAGTTCATAGAGGGCCTTCTTCAATCTGCATACCATATTAGGTGTGTCTGATAAGGTGAATCCTTCTATCTACTCAATGTATACTTTTTTCAAATCTCCATTCAAGAATGCTGACTTGACATCCATTTGATATACTTTGAATTTTTTGACTGCAGCATAAGATAGAAACAACTTAATAGCTTGTAATCTGCTCACATGTGCAAATGTGTCTGAATAATCAATGTCTTCTCTTTATGCATATCCCTTACATACTAACCTTGCTTTATTTCTTACTACTATACCATCTTCATTCATCTTGTTTCTGAATATCCATTTTGTTCCAATCACATTCTTATCACTAGGTCTTGAGACTAGTTCCCAAGTGTCATTCTTAACAATCTAATCAAGTTCTTTCATAGCATCATGTCAATCTGAATCATTACATGCATCTTCAACACTTAAAGGTTCAATCTGAGATAGTAAACATACCGCTTCACTGCTAGTTGAGTTCTTTGCTTGTGATCATTTTAAGACTTTGTCGCTCTGATCTCCAATGATGTATTTCTTGGAATGATTTCTAGATGTAAACTTTAGAACTTTAGGTGATGCTGACTCATCAGCCTTAGGAGTTTCTTCTTCACTTGTCTCAGGGTCATTGAATAACACATCAATACTGTCAAACATTTCTTCAATAACTGTCTCACTAGTGGAGGGTCTGGGTTCTTCTTGCATCATGGGTGAGTAATCATGATATCTTTCTTGAACCATAAACTTTTCATCAGTCTTAACATGAGCACTTTCAATGATATTTTTCTATCTTAAATTGCAACATCTATAAGCTTTAATTTTAGTAGAGTAACCAGAGAAAATACCTTCATCACTTCTTGCATCAAACTTGCCTACTGCTTCATCCCTCTTGATGTGGCACTTGCTTCCAAAGATTCTAAAGTATTTTACTATGGGAACATTACCAAACCATAGCTCATATGGTGTTTTATTAGCGCGTGGCCTTAATTGAATTCTATTGATGGTGTAGACTGTTGTATTGACTGCATCTCTCCAATAGGTGTGTGCAACTTTTCCTTCAATCATGATGGTGTGCGATGTATCAAGGATGATCCTATTCTTTCTCTCTGCAATTCTATTCTGCTGAGGGGTTCTAGGTGCACTTAACTGTCTCTTTATGCCATGTTCTTCGCAGTACTCATAAAATATATCAGAGGTGAATTCTCCTCCTCTATCTGATCTCAAACATTTTATCTTTAGTCCAGATTCATTCTCAACCTTAGCTTCAAGAATATTTTGAACTTCTCAAATGCTTATGACTTATCTTTCAAGAAGGCAACCCACATCATCCTAGTATAATCATCAACAAACAAAATGAAATACCTTTCACCATAGTATGATCTTGTTTGAGTTGGACCACATAGGTTTGTGTGAATTAGATCCAACTTGTTCTCTGCTGAATTTTGCTTGCTCCTGAATGAATTTCTCACATGATTTCCCATTACACATTCCTTGCATATAGTATCAACTGGCTTTGCTATGCTAGGTAGATCGCTTACTGCCTTTACATTGCTTATCTTTACTATGTTATCAAAATTGATATGACATAGTCTTTTATGCCACAACCAACTGTCATCAACTTTAGCAACAAAACAACTTGCTTCTGAATTGACTTGAAAAACATTACCTCTTGTCTTTGAGCCTGATGCAATCATAACACCATCTTTGTTGTTAATGATTCATTTATCATCTTTAAACTCCAACTAAAAGCCTTTTCCAAGTAACTGTCCAACACTGAGAAGGTTATGTTTCAAACCATCAACATATAGAACATCATTAATACTATTCTTTCCATCCAAGGTGATGGCTCCTCTACCAACTATTGGTTTAGGAGTGTTGTCTCCAAATCTAACTATACCACCATTGTATTTGTCTAGAATGAACAAATCTGTCTTTATCACCTATCATGTGATGTGAACAACCACTATCTATAATCCAGTCTATTCTTATGTCAGCTTATGAAATCAATGCTAGCTCTTGTCCCTTTTTATCATCTTTGTGATTTGTCTTGTTATTCATTTTGTCTACAATAGCAATGAATCCAATTTCTTCTTCACCTAATTAATCATTTGAAACTCCATCTCCAGCATAGTAGCATTCCTTAGAATACTTAGGCTTGTAATCCTTTTTGAACTTTCTAGCTCTAGTAGGACACTTAGATGCAAAGTGACCGATCTTATTACATGAAAAGCACTTAAATGGTAATTGACCTTCATATTTTCCTTTTCCTTTCTTTTCTCTTTTGGAAATCATAGCAATGAAATCATCTAGTGTTTTCTCTTCATCATCATCATCAAAATTACCAAAAGTATGCTGAGATTTTTCTGATCAAGGTCTCTCTCTTGAAATTAGATGTAAGTTGCATGGTCTCATCAAAGATGTTGATCTTTCTTTCATATTCAGGAGTGAGAGTAGTCATTAACTTGTCCATAATGTCCTCCTCTGAAATCTCTCCACCATTGTTTACGATTCTAGCAATTGTTTCATTTATCCTTTGATTGTAAGCTTTGATATTTTCTTCAGGTAGCATCTCTAATGCATTGTATCTTTTCTTCCATATCTTTCTACGCACATCCTTTGCTTGTTTGTCTCCTTCAAATATGTCTTCTAGGTGCTTCCATATTTTGTGGGTTGTATCTACCTTTTTTATTTCTGAAAACTCACCATCAGATAGGGCGATGATAAGGGCTTCTTTAGCAATAGCATTCTAATGAAATAATTCATTTTTCCTTTTAGTAGCATCATCCTGTGCAAGGTCTTCCAAGGAAGGGATCTTGACTGCTTTGATAGTTACATCAAAAACTTCAAAACCAATGCACTGCAAATGAGTCACCATCTTGTTCTTCCAATCAAGATAATTCTCTCCATCAAAATTAGGACTTTCTTTCCTGAAGTATGCCATCTGATCAACCTCAAGTTGTTAAACTTTTTCTCCGAGGCACTTGTCTCTAATACCAATTGTGAGGAATAGTCCCAAGAGATAGCTAAGAGGGGGGGGGGGGGAGGGGGTGAATCAGTTATCTACAAGATTCAATTCTTTATCCAATTAAGTATACTTAAACATAAAGCATAAACAGAATGAAAGGACACATGAACACAACACCAATAAACATTATGTCATCTCTACTATGCACGCAACATATTCTGGGACCTGTCCAATAAGATAAATGTAGACACAGGCTACACACTGTTGGCTCTACCAAAACAACTAGATCTTTCTCCTCAACCTGAATTACTTCATGCGCTCTTAATCGAATATCAATAACTCTCCTCTAAGCTTAAATCCAAGGGTGCATACCCATAGGATAGGCGCAACTCCAGAACCAATAAAATCTATGTCAGCTCTTCTGAATAAATATAGGAAACTGCTACTGACGAATAGTGACTGCATAACTTCACTTTATATGATTATCAAACTATGCGTCCATAACTAAAACATCACTAACATGTCTTCAACATATATCCAAGCGCGCATGGCTCCATGATAACTGTACGGACAACCATACACAAAACACTGTCTATTACTCTATCAGGAACACTGCTGACACAAGCTGAGCACTGTATAACTGTCTGTACTAACAGTTAAGCTCTACACCCATGATATTATGTTGATATCATGTCCATGCTTCATATACTAAAAGCTTACTGCATAAGACTTCCACGCATGCTACTCTCCATATGTTGTCATCAATGAAAACATACAGTCAGTACTAGCCTACTGGAAAATCTCCAACAAAACCAAATTTACAATCCAGGAAGTGGGTCCAAAGATGAATCCACCAAAGAGGTGAGCACCCCTACACACTCCTATAGAATTGCCATCCATTCTACTGGTAAGGGGAAAATGAAAGATGTGGTGGAGTCAGACTGTGAAGATATGGGGGACCAAGGAAGTGATGCAAATTAGGATAAGAGTAAATATGAGGAGATTGAGAAGGGTGGTGAAATAGAGATGGAGGATAGTTTGAAGATGTCCAATTCTTCGACCCATGTTTCTAAAATTCTTCAATCAAGACCTATTAAGCTCACTAAGGGCATGATGTCAGAAGAGGACAATGTGATAGGGACCTATAAAATTACTCAGCCTAAAATTGGTGTTAGCTACAATATGATCATTGAAGAGATAGGCAAGTTAAATACCAAAGTGGAGGAATTAAACAAAAATATTGGTAGCATCTCCAGATTTTGTTTAAGGGTGATGCACAACTTGACCACGACTCTCTGCCTACTACAGAAGAAGATAGTAGGTCCTGATACTAATAAGGAGGGGAATTACAAGGAACTTTTTAAGTTACTTATCAGAGATTAGATGAATGTGGTGCACAAATCTAGGTGTAAAATCAAATTCAAGCTACATGGTGGGGGTGCCCTGGATGTTTTTTTGGCCATGGTGGCCTTATGTTTAATATTTTCATGTTTTAATTTTAATGTTAAAGACTAATAGTAGTATCATACTATTGGTTAGGCTAGGACCTATATGAGATACTTATAAGACTAAGTTTAATTATGCTAGTGGTTTTAAGACTATCCTAGCTATGCTAACATGGTTGATATTTTGAGTTTATACTTTTTGTTTGAATAAATTTTTGATATAGTTATAGTGTTGTTAATGTGCTTCTAGTTTATTCTTACTATTAGCCTATTAGATTGGTTGTAAAATAAACAACACCTTTACTACTTTTTATATCAAAAATAATAATTTTATAATAATTGAATCTTCTTGTTCTTTAAAAAATATTTAATCTTACATTGATAAACTCTTATTAAAATAGAAAGAGATGGCACCTAATCACTCATTTATGGAAAAAAAAAAAGATATTAAATCTTACATTAAAAATAAAAAGCAAGGGAAGGGGGCTACAATTTTTTTTCAAAAAAATCCTAAATATGCCCTAAATTAAAATAATGAATTCCACTTGTTATGAAGCATGGTTCACACTCTCCCCCCAACCCACATAGTAGCGAAGGACGTGTCACACCAACATCACCAGTCACATTAAAAATTTTGCTCGACGCATTGTATTTTAAATAGGGTGTGTTAGGATGCTGTCCCATGGAAAGGGGTTTCCTAAAAAATTTCAGTGAGTACTACTGAATTTTTTTAGGAATGATTTAAATCTGGTGATCTTGTGAATTTAACATGCCATTCAACTTAAAATTTGAAGAAGTTGATGATATCATTTCCACACCCAAAACATCTTTTATTAAGTCCTCTGCAAATTTACGATGACTACAAAATAAAAATGATTGATGCAATACTACGAAACAAGAAAAGATCAAGCCATTTCAAAATGTATTTTTTATTCTAAAGTTTCTTCTAAAATTTGACAGAAAATTATAGCAAAACATCACAACTTTTAAAAAAAACATATAAGAAATTTTAAATTGCAATAGATAGCATATACAATACCATGTCAATCGAGTGCATACAGAGGCAAAAAAAAAAAAAAAACCTTCTTCCTAAATTTTACTTTGGTCGGAACATTTTCTTTCGCCGGAATATAAACTTTTACAGAAATCATCTCCTTTTAACAAGATGAATTTGTAGATGTTTGAAGGTGCCACCAGGAAATGGTGGGGCAATTTCTAGGCACTGGCTATGGATGGGCCAAAATGCACCTGTGCCATTACCAAATTTTGCATGGCCATGCATTCGTAGGGTCCATGATCTAGATAAAATGTGTTTTTGTTGTATAGCAATGTTCCAATGGAAAACACACAGTATTTTCATCCTATAGATGCATGCCCATAAGAGCTTGACAATGCAACGAGTGCATTTTGGCCCCCCCATAGCAAGTGTCAATTCTAACCCTACCTCATTTTGATGACACTATCTATGCAGGAGCCAAAATGCACCTGATTAGACAATTTGTTTGCATTTATTAATTAGATTAAAAATTACACCATAATTAATTTTTGAATTATTATTTATTTAATAAATAAAAAGGTTTGACCCTTGTATAGCCAAGGGCCATTTTGATCTACTAAAAAATGCAATGCTTAAATGTAGGAGCTCCTATTTTCGTGGAGAAGATTCCAATTAATCATATAACTTTTCATAAAACCTCCTCCTTAAAAATATAAACTCAAGCCCCTCACGAGACCTCACCCTTATACACTATTTGTGCAACGGTGGGGCCGTAGGAAGTGCTTCAAAGGCCCCTAGTACGACGAGAAGAGTTTTGTGTCTAACAAATCACCCCTATAAAAAGGAAAAGCCCCTTTGCATGGCAATCTAGGGTCTAATTCTAAAA
Source organism: Chamaecyparis obtusa (assembly GCA_027943335.1). NCBI lineage: Eukaryota > Viridiplantae > Streptophyta > Pinopsida > Cupressales > Cupressaceae > Chamaecyparis > Chamaecyparis obtusa. The sequence goes on along the minus strand of BSBK01001478.1, from coordinate 854,220 downwards.
GGATAAAGCTACATCAGCATTAATAGGAGGATGTCATGGAAGAAGCAAGTGTTACTGTTCAAAGCAACAGCAATAATACTAATGAGTTTTTCACAAGCGAAGATCTCAAGGGCCTGCTTGGGTGGAAGAAAGAGATGACACCTAATCACTCATTTATGGGAAAAAAATAAAGATATTAAATCTTACATTAAAAATAAAAAACAAGGGAAGGGGGCTACAATTTTTTTTCAAAAGAATCCTAAATATGCCCTAAATTAAAACAATGAATTCCACTTGTTATGAAGCATGGGTCACACTCTCCCCCCAACCCACATAGTAGCGAAGGACGTGTCGCACCAACATCACCAGTCACATTAAAAAATTTGCCCAACGCATTGTATTTTAAATAGGGTGTGTTAGGATGCGGTCCCATGGAAAGGGGTTTCCTAAAAAATTTCAATGAGTACTGCTAAATTTTTTTAGGAATGATTTAAATCTGGTGATCCTGTGAATTTAACATGCCATTCAACTTAAAATTTGAAGAAGTTGATGATATCATTTCCACGCCCAAAACATCTTTTATTAAGTCCTCTGCAAATTTACGATGACTACAAAATAAAAATGATTGATGCAATACTACGAAACAAGAAAAGATCAAGCCATTTCAAAATGCATTTTTAATTCTAAAGTTTCTTCTAAAATTTGACGAAAAATTATAGCAAAACATCACAACTTAAAAAAAAACAAATAAGAAATTTTAAATTGCAATAGATAGGATATACGATACCATGTCAATCAAGTGCATACAGAGGCAAAAAAAAAAAAAAAAACCTTCTTCCTTCTAAATTTTATTTTGGTCGGAACATTTTCTTTCGCCGGAATAAAAACTTTTACAGAAATCATCTCCTTTTAACAAGATGAATTTGTAGATGTTTGAAGGTGGCACTAGGAAATGGTGGAGCAATTTCTAGGCACTAGCTATGGAGGGGCCAAAATGCACCTGTGCCATTACCAAATTCTGCATGGGCATGCATTCGTAGGGCCCATGATCTAGATAAAATGTGTTTTTGTTGTATAGCAATGTTCCAATGGCAAACACAGAGTGTTTTCATCCTATAGATGCATGCTCATAAGAGCTTGACAATGGCACAAGTGCATTTTGCCCCCCCCATAGCCAGTGTCGATTCTAACCCTACCTCATTTTGATGACACTGTCTATGCAAAAGCCAAAATGCACCTGATTAGACAATTTATTTGCATTTATTAATTAGATTAAAAATTACACCACAATTACTTTTTGAATTATTATTTATTTAACAAATAAAAAGATGCATTTTGACCCTTGTAATGCCAAGGACCATTTTGATCTACTAAAAAATGCAATACTTAAATGTAAAAGCTCATATTTTTATGAAGAAGATTCCAATTAATCATATAACTTTTCATAGAACCTACTTAAAAATATAAACTCAAGCCCCTCATGAGACCTCACCCGTATACACTATTCGTGCAACGGTGGGGCCATATGAAGTGCTTCAAAGGCCCCTAATACGACGAGAAGAGTCTCGTTTCTAACAAATCACCCCTATAAAAAGGAAAAGCCCCTTTGCATGGCAATCTAGGGTCCAATTCTAAAAGGATAAAGCTGCAGCAGCATTAATAGGAGGATGTCATGGAAGAAGCAAGTGTTACTGTTCAGAGCAGCAGCAATAATACTGATGAGTTTTTCACAAGCGAAGATCTCAAGGGCCTGCTTGGGTGGAAGCTCGGAAATGGCTTTCTTGAGATTACATGTGGGTGCACCAGTACCTTGGGTTTCGGAGACTTTGTGGGCTCATTACGTATTCCTCAACAAGGAGATTCAAGTGTGGTCTGCAACTGTTTTCCAGGGGCATGCAAGAAAGGTCCCATGGCGCCCATCATATTCCAAAAGCATGCCCGAAACAATCGCAGAAAATGGAAGGACTCGATTTGGGTTACAATGATTGATGAATCCGGGTACACCAAGAAAGTACCCCTTCGCAATACAGTTCTACTCCGTTATAACAAACCCAAAGGCAGCAATGGCATTCACCGTTTTAATTTTCACAGGGATGAATTTGTTCGTTGCACAGGCTGTGGAAAAGTGCGGCGGTTTAAGATCCGGAATAGAGATGAATACCATGTGTACTGCTACGCTGTGAAGAACCCTAATTGGGTGTGCGCAGATTTTGTTCAAAGTGAATTAAATTGTGAGATGGAAGAGGAAAGGGCGAGTCGAAAGGTTTTAAGAGGATGCCCTAAAGTTATTAACTGCGAGGGCTGTTTGTCTTGTGTCTGCACCGGATGTGGTATGTGCTTATTCGCTTGAACGGCCATTCAAGAAAAACGCTTGCGTGTGTCGTCGAATTTATTCAAATTTTGGGAATGTGCGATTTTTGCAATCTCCCTGTTTTGGCAGGGCATTTCAGGCTTTACTTTATGTTATAACATTCACGGGGAATCATATCAGTCATCTATGCTTAGACAATATTTGTGAATACTTATCAATACTAGTTCCAAGTTCCAACTATTGCTTTTACTAGACAAATAGCATCTGCATATTGAGTTGCTTTATAAAATTGAAATGATTCTATTTGTATTCCATATAAAAGAGGAATATGTCTTTTGGCGGTATTAGCAAAAACTGTGGGCCAAGATGAAAAAATTACTGTAATTTTAATTTTTGAGAATCTTGCTTATACAAAACAGCATAGCTGATGTGCATTAAATTTTTGTGTCCTCTCTGTCTGTCTTGACCACCTATGACATTTTGAATGATTTCGTATTTCTGTGACCTAAAGAGCCAAGTTAAATCTGTGATGCAGACGGGAAAAGACAAAACAAAATTGTTTTAAGTCACAATGCACTGTTGTTTCCATGATTATGCAATTATGATCACTAAGAATATATTGAAATTTTTTTCCTACTTTTCCATAAAAATCATAAAAGTTAGGAAGAACCAAATGGTGTAATGCCATTGAAAAAATATGAGGACAGTTTTAAAAAATTAGGTTTGAGAAGGTAAAATGTTAACTGGACATGAACATTCTATTACTCACTTATAAATATAATTGACAGGCTTCTTGTTAGGATAATTAATTCAAATGGTTTTCATTCATTTTGCTATTGTCTTAAAATTTATTTGTCTTAAAATTTATTATAATAAATTTATATGTAAATATTATTAATTATGTTTAAATAAATAATTGTAATATAGGAAGACATTAAAAAATGTTAAATAAAATAATTAAATGGTTAAAATATATTAACTTTAACAGAGTTTCAAGAGATGTTCTCTCTTCAAAAAAATTCCTAAGCATCACCATTTCTACTAGGCCACGTCTTTTGTTATATAGTATATGTTATTACACACTAATTGCAAAAACTAGTTTATCTTTCATGGAACACTTATATAAATATTATATTGCAGATTTTTCCTTGATGATTTCAATTCACTTCAATTTGTATGTTAGCTGGCTGTCTCCTTGTTGTTCCCAAATCCGTGTCCTCTTCCCTAAAATCCCTGTATCCAATTAGAAACCCAAATATTAAATAAGAATGAAAAGACTTTTAAGAATATATAACAAAAGTAAATATATATAGCCAAAGTAAATATTTACTTTTATAAACAAATTTTATTTTAGTTTTGATTTATATGTAAAGTGAATTTTTAATTATAATAATTTATAACTAAGTTTAATTTTAATTTTAATTTATATGTAAAGTAATTATTTAATTATAAAAAATTATAAAATTACTATAATTATAGTTCTAATAATATTTTTTAATTTTATAAATAATTATAAAATATCAGTTATAATTAATTTAAATTGTAAAATAGTTCTACTTATAATTAATTTTAATATTAATTATTTTGTCCAAATAACTTTTTTTCAACAATATTATAATGTTATTTTATTAAATCTCAATTTATATAATATTTATTAAAATAAATCTAAAAAATATTCAATATTTTATAATATAACAAAAATAGAAACATTATTTTAATATAAGGAAAAACTTATCAATCTCTTAGTAGGTATTTATAAAGTTGTAAACCATAAACCAAATAAAATCAGATGATATATAAATTAGATTGTTGAATGCACAATTTTCATGTACAATAAATAACAAACATGGTACGTTTTAATTGGTTCATTCCAGTAATAAGACCTCAAATGTATTAGCCAATCATATCATCAAAAAATAATTTTTACAAATTATAAACTTAAAAAATTAAAAATTATAAACTTAAAAAATTAACATTTAGACTATAGAATATGTGTTATTTTTAACAAAATAAGAAAATACTAAATTATAATTGATGCAAAGAATTGATTTTAATCACTACTTAATCGAAGAAATGCAAAAAGTGATGAATAGTACTTGCTAGCCTATCAGCAAGTACTGATAAGAGTGTAATAATATGAATAAATATAAATCATTAAAAGACACAAAAAATTTCAATCTAAAACAATTAAATAAATTGAGAGAGGAAAAAAAAGGTGCAGTAATAATAATTAAAAAAGGAAGCAAAAGAAAGAAGGTGCACTTAAAATAGAAAATAAGAAATAATAAATATAAAAAATCACAAGTAAGATCTCACAAATGAATAAAATTTAATAATTTTTAAAATTATTTATATATTATTAATAAAAGAGTGACTAAGACACCAGTCTCCAGATGTCAATACTGTTATTATTATTAAAAATAGATAAAGTCTATACACTGATAAACATGTGATTGGAAAATTGGTTTTCCACTATAATTTGTATCTTTAGTCAAGTAGAATGTTAGCTTTAAAAGGATTGGAACAATTATCCATATGCCAAAAAGTAAATAAAATAAATTAATTTTTGGTGCAAAATAACATCAGAGATCTGTGAATGTAGATTGAATCAAATGTAATGTACATTTCCAAGTGAAAACAACCTTTAGTCAAAAGAATCTGATATTTATCCACATGTAAATGTAAGAAGAGTCAAATCGATTCTGAGTTGCATTACAGGTAGAGGGGCCCCAATGATGTATTTTTACAGTCCAATGCAGGACCTCACAAAAATACAGTAGTTGTTGTCAAATTGTTGGGAAACCTACTAGGTACTTCCTCAGACTTAGATTGGTCTTTTGCAGAATTAACCAGTGGATTCTTTACAAAGCAAGTTATTCGGTCTAAGAGATGCATAAAAATCTAATTGTAAAATCATTGGAGTGGGATGTGTGCAGTATAGCAAAACTAGGAATTATACATCTAACATCTATCCCAACCAAGTGGGTACCAGAATATAAAGCTAACCAAAAGATTACCAAATTAAATGGATTGGGAAATCAATTTAGTAGGTCCAGTGTGTGCTGCAAAGCTTATGGAGTGATGTTTATATATCACATGCAGCACTTGAGTGGGATTAGCTGTTTCCTTTAAAATATATACTGTGTTGGATATTTTGTAGCATTTAAAAGGTGATACCTTACTTTACAGCCAGAGATGCACAGAATTTCTCTGACATGGCAGTGGTTGACAGCATTGTAGTCTGAATGAAGCATTTGTGTGCCTCACTTTTTATTCCTATTGCCTGCTCTGAAATTAAAAGAAAACAGGGTTGATGTTTTTGATTGTATGTCTGGCCATTTGGTGAGAACGAAAGAGAAGCATTTATTGAAAGCCCCGTTTAATGTTCATTACAGATGATTTATTGTTTTTGGCAACTTTTGAATTGCAAAAAAGGTTGAGATTTGAAGTTCGGTTTGGATTCTTTAAGCACTTAACAGGTTGGCAAATTGTGAAGTGTTAAAAATATTGATATCTGAACTCGGATATGATGCTCTATTGTTTCCTCATCACTTTATTTCTGTGCAAAAATGGTGTTCATGTAGCGAACACCATGGAAGATTGTGGAATTTTTATTTGATCTTCCAAAAATTCTGGTTATGGTTAATAAGAGGTTTTTTTTTTTTGGTTTTTTTTTTTTTTTTTTTGGGTATTCGTTGAGTATGTTAATTATTTTTTTTTTTAAATTATTATTATATTTTTAAAATAAGTTTTAATATTTCTATTTGTATAAAAATAATATAATAAAAACTGGCGATCCATTACTCTTCTTAATGTTTCTTATAAAATTCTTGCTAAAATTTTGGCTCTTAGACTTGAAAGTATTATGCCCAAGTTCATTTGCTCTACCCAAACTAGTTTTATTAAGGGTAGGTTTAGTCTTGATCACCAGTTGGGAAGCTATGAATTGGTCTAAGCACTCCCACCAAAACACTGTTATGTTTTTGCTGGACTTTGAGAAGGCATATGACAGGGTTGAATGGGATTTTATTTCCATGATGCTTGAGGCCTCTGGATTTCCTACTGCTTTCTGCAATTTTGTTAAACTTTTGCTCAAATATGCTTATGCTCAAGTTGATGTCAATGGTTCTTTGTCTGATTCCTTCTCCCTTACCTAGATCCATTAGGCAAGGCTGCCCCCTTGCCCCTGCTCTTTTTATTATTGTCTCTGATGCTCTTACTTACATCCTTAGGGACAATTCCCTCTCCCCTTCTGTCAAAGGCATCACCTTGCCCGATGAATCTGAACTGATTAATTGTCAATTTGCTAATGACACTGCTCTTTTTTTTAAGTTTCTAAAGAAAATTTTGATGCTCTTCACAATAAACTTAACTCCTTATGCTCTATGTTTGGTGCTCACCTATCCTAGTCTAAATCTATTTGCCTTGGATGGGATGATCGACCACCAGATTGGTTTGACAAATTTAATTTTCAATGGGGTGGACCTCATAAAATTGTGTGGTATCTTGGCATCCCCTTCTCTTAAGGATATGTGGTTCTGGGTGAAGGACAAGATCTCTAAAAAACTTGGTAAATGGCATAACAGATCCCTCTCTCTGGCTGGAAGAGTTCAGGTGTGCCAAAAGATTCTTTCATCATATATATATATATATATATATATATATATATATATATATATATATATATATATATATATATATATATATATATATATATATATATATATATATATATATATATATATATATATATATATATATTACTCCTCTGCTTGGATGTTTAATAACTATCAAATTTTGGAGATCCAAAAGGCCATTATGATTTTTTTGTAGTCTGATGGTAAAAGAAATAAGAAATTACATGTTGTTAAATGGGAATGGTGCCATACTGACAAGCTCCTTGGGGATTTAGGGCTAAAGGACTTTAAGACTCAAGGGATTGCCCTTGCTGCCAAATGGATCTTTCACTCTCTAGATGGTGATGAACCATGGAAGGTCCTTATTAGATGTAATATTGAAAGAGGGCTCCCTCAGAAGGCTAAGTCTTGAAAAAATCTTCCTCTCTGTGACCTTATTGAAGGGAACTTCCCAATCCTTGTCCAGGGATCTGCGGTTTTTAAAAGTATTTGGAAAGCCTGGGAGCATATTAAACAATTTATTCCTAATAGGACCTTCTTTGATAATAACCATATATATGGTGAAAGAACAATTTGGTGGAATCTTCACCTCTCAGGTAAACCTCTTACCCTCTCTCAAGGTTGCTCTGCTAAATTTTGGAATAACTTGGGAATCTGTCAACTTATGACTTTTTGAACAGGACAGCCTTATTGGTTGGGAGGATCTCAGGACCAAATTTAACATCCCTTTGTCCCAAAAAAAGACTTACTATATGATTGTCAAAGCCTGTAAGGATCTCCCCACTACTTGTCATGTTGATTCTCACAGGTTTATGAATCTTAAATCGCCAGATGGTACTATTGTGATAAAAATTAAAGCCAAAAACATATATAAAATCATGTATGTTAATGATGCCATCATTAATCATGTCAATAAAGTTTGGTATACTGACTTGGATACTAGTATATGGAAAAATTACTTTGATAAACTTTGGAAAACTACTATTGACCCTAAAATCAAATGTTTCAAGTGGCTTATGTTACTTGACAGACTCCCTTTAAGGAAAGACCCTTCTTTTACTTAATTTTGTAGCATTTGTAGACTTCCTGATTCCTGCAGACATATCTTATTCGAATGTACTTTTGCAAAAGAAATATGGCTTATGTTTGGTATCACTTATCCTGAATATGTTAATATTTTTTAAATTGTCACTGGTCACATCCATGGTTTAAATAAGGATACTAATCTATTTTGGAGCATTTTGTCTTCTAACATTCTTTGGCAGGTTTGGAAATGCAGAAATTAAGAGAGGTATCAGGACACTCCTAGAACCCTTACTGAGTCTTTTTGAAAACTAGCATATTTTAAAATCTCCTCGTAGGTTACTATCAACATGTTGGTTGAAAGAGAGAAACTGAAGAGCTTCCTTCAAATGGGGCATTCCACCATGTTTGTGTTTGAGATGAAAGATGGATATGAATGGAGAAGCCACATGGACAACCTTTCTCTTTTTGAGACTTTGAAGAAGCTCAACTAGGAGATTAAAAAGAACAAGAACGCTATGGATGACCAAATCAATATGCTAGCCCAAATCCAAGAGAATAAGAACATTGTCTGGATGGAAGGCCCTTTGGGGTGGACTACCTGGACTGGGTCCTATGATGATATTTTGCATTAGTCTCTTATCTCCTTTTTGTTGTTTTTCTTATGAACTACCTTTAAACTCTGCTACTTTGATCCTCTCGGGTTGAGGCTCTACCTCTTTTTGTATATTTCGATGTAAATTTTGATCTCCTTATAGTTAATACAAAAAAAAAAGATAAATATGAAATCAATGTGTAAATGGTGTTAAGATCAAATTTTCTATAATATAATATTATTATGCAAGACATATCAAGATCATAAAATATAACTAAACTAAATTCTCTTTTTACAAAAAGGAAAGAGGGTTAGGTTTATCTTATACTTTTGAGATCAAAATTCTCTTTTTCAAACTATTTTAATATTTTTATCAATCCCTACTTGCGTTGATTAAAGATTTGAATTTTCAATAGCTCTTAGTTCAATGGTAAAGTTCATGTTGTAAGCACCTATATGGTGCCAAGTTCAAATATTCTACAATACAAAAAAAAAAGATTTAAATTTTCTCATAATATAATTATTTAAAATATTATTTGAATTTGATCTAATTTTATTAATTCTTTATTTATTTTTATTCAATACTAAGATGAATTTAAGAAAATGAAGCTTATTTCTTATAAAGTTATAAAACACACTTATTCATTACATGAAATGAAACCAAATTAACATTCACTAATATATCAATATAAAATACAAATTTAATATATAACCCGAAATCCAAATTTTAGATTAAACTCAAAATATAATTTAATTTATTAGAACATGGACATAAATCAAAGTAGTAACTAAGTCTTAATTAGTCACAAAACTATGTCAATAAATGAAAAATTAGACTAATTTAGTAATTTAAATGAGAAAATTAATGATCAAATATTAGATTGAACTCATAACATTGTTAGAAATCTATAATATCTTTTAAATTTCTTAATAAAAAAAACAACATAAGATTCTACTATTTATAACCAAAGTGCTTGAAATAAATGATTTAAATAGATGTATAAAAATCTAATTATAGTTCGTTTATGATATTGTAAAAGTTTATCATGTGAAAACTTGGATGAGAATTATAAATTATTTGGTTTCCTTTTTGAAGTTGCATGTCATCGTATACTCTTGATTGTATTAGGTTATGTGCAACCAATTTGTAGCTAGCATAAACCTTAATTATGTTACGGAATAACTTATATTATCTTATAGAGTAATATAATTAGCTTAAGTGACATCCAAGACATAATTAGGTCATATATAGGAGAGGTGAGTAGTAGTTAATCATCAAATTGTAGATTGTATTTCTTACAAAAGATTTTTGGAGGTTTATCCCATCAAAGTGGCTTATTATTATCAAGAATTTACATGTATTTCTCTTATGTTTCCATGTATTTGTTGTTATATTTTTCTATTCCAATTTATTGCATTACTATTACAAAATGATCTATTCAAGAGGTTAGAGCCAAGGCAATATTTTTCAATTTTAAGATTGTGTTGTGAAGTGCATATCTCTCTTAATTTATAGAACAAAAACTTTTGGATTATACTGTGTATGTATATTTGATCACTGTATCGTATCACATTCAGTGATGGACATCATTATGAAAAAGTTGCAGTAAGAATATATTTGCAACTCATTACTCTATTTGCAATCCATTACTACAACTTTTTTTTGACAATGAATCATTGAGTATGATAAAAAATGTCAATCAAATAAACATACATGGTTTAATCCAAAACTTCTACAATCCATAGACTGTGGAAAGATAATACCATCTCTCTTAATTTGACAAAAAAAATTAAGTTTATCTAGGTTGCATTGAAGAAGCTTCACTTCTAATTTAAGATCCTAGTATTGTTAAGGATTTATTGTAAAATTCATGAATTTACCAAATTCATTCTCAAGGATACAAAATAGTATATTTTTTCCCTTTTACAAAGGTTGATAAGGCATACAATCAGCTACAATCCAATTTGGGATCAATTGAAGAAATTTTAAGGAACTACTATGAAATTGGGATAGTAATGAAATTCACTTCCATGACTAAAAACATCATTTCTAGGAACATTTTCCAACAAAGTGAGATCTAGGCCCTAGTAAGTTACACTAATTTTTCATATTTCAATTATTTATTTTGAGAAAGTTATTCTATGTATTATTTTAACAACATAATGACTAGAACTACAACAAGAAAAAATAGTAGTAATTTAATAAATCTAGAAACGCATCCTAACAAATGGGATGTGGATTTAGAGTTAGGATAAAAGGGAACATAGAGTTAGGATAAGAGAGAATTTGGAATTAGTGTCTTTATTTGATGAAAAAGTACACAAGTTATAATAAAGTATGTAGGATATGTAATATGGAATCATAAGAATTTGGTAGTCTAAAAATTGAGAAATAGTGACTAATTCTGATTTTGGAGTAAAAGTACACCAAAACACTATATAATGTTTTATCTCTGAGACAACATAACATAAGCAAAGGAGAATTGTTTAATCAATCAAGATGGATATTAATAATCATCATCCAAGTTTTAACACTATTTGTTTTTATCGTAGAATCTTTTACCAAAGGTGGATATAAGAAAGTTTGATGACTAATGTACTTGCATGTATGTATCAAAAGGAGAATTTGTTTTTATGTACATCAAATTCCAAATGGGTAAAAGGTGATAATGGATTCATTATATATGAAACATAAGGAATACATTTGGTACATCTGTGGGTTTGTCATCAAATAAAGAAAAAGGATGTTACTTTCACCTAGTTAGCTTTTGCAAATGAGTTGAGTTTGAATCTAACACATTAATGCATCATAAAATTGCTTTGTCCAATTAACCAAACTATGGAAAACAAGAGTAGTTTAGGATTATATTTAGTAGTTCTAGAACCTATCCTTGAAAATAGAAATAATTGTACTTGTGCAAGAACTTGAATGACTTGTTTCTTGGTGAGATGAAGGACCACATTCAAAATGAAGTACTCATGTTTAATCTTTTTATGATATCCTACTTATTTTATCTTCACACATGAGCACAAGGAAATTTGAGCTCTTAGAATGTACCTGGATATTATAGTACATGAGATGAGATTTTTTTAGCAGTCATTCCCTCAACCTAATAGATTTCCTTCTAAAAAATGGTAGAAAAACTAGAAAAAATGAGTTATATTTTAACTATAATAGAAAATATAATTGACACCATAAATATGTGATGAAAATAAATTATTTTAAATTCAAGGGCCTAGTGAAAAGGAAAAAGATGGAGAAGAAATATTAGAGGATATCAATGAACCAAATAAGGAATCAAGAGATACCCAACCTACAAAATAGTCAATGATACATTAGTTTTTGTTGTGATCAAAATAATTGAAGGAGATTTTGTGAAGAGAAACCCCCTAGAAGCTACTACTCAAATAAAGAAGTTTGGGAGTTAGTTTATTCAATTTATAACCTTTTCTTACCTTAGGGTTGGTGGTTGTATTGTTCATCCTTTCAAGCTCCCCATATATCCATGTGATAGGTTGATTTTCATGGATATTTGTAGGCAAGTAAGAAATGCTCATAGGCTTATAGTGAGAAAGCGTAAATCTTGCTTCTAATTCCCCATTAAGGTGGGAGCATACAACCATATGGACATGAAAGTGACAAAAATCATGGATCTTGAATGGGTATATTATCCCATGGAGAACATCAAGATCTATAGAGACAAGCTTGACCCTATTGGCACTTTCAGCCATGTGATGGGAGCCCATTTCAAACATGTACCACATTTGGGGGATCACTGGACAAACTATTTTGATGAATATGAGGTGAGGTTTAGGTAAACTACAAAATGGACCTTGATTTGGCTATAAAAGATGCTAACTTTTACATTTCAGGAGACCATAAGGACAAGGACAACAAAGATAAATTACATCCTGCATATAATCACTACAAAGTCATTGATAGGGTCATTTTCAATGTAGATGTACATGAGGTATAACGTAAAAATATGGAATACCAAGCTAAGGATGCCCTAAAATGCACTCAAGATTATCTTACAAGTCCATTCAAAATGGACCTTGTGCCTAAGGTTGAAGGAGTTGACCAATTTCCTAAGAATAAGCCAAGTGCTTAAAAGTGAAGAAAATTAACACGTATAAGGAAACCTCCTCCATCACATCCTAGGGACATGTCAAGGTGGTATTGGAGAACATACCAAGCAAGGTAAGGACGCAATAAAAGGAGAGATAATTATTGTTCCTCTTGTTGCCACATCTACTAGATTGCAACTCCTATTCCTACCATTGTTTCTACATTTTCTACTACTAATTTATTCCTTCTTCCTCTAAACCCCAAAAAAAACCAATCAAAATAAAACTAAATAAGAATAAACTTGTAGATCCTCCCATGATTTATACGAGATTGGGGAAAGGGCCTCCACTACCAAGGCTTGATGAAGCAAAAGAAGAGGAAGAGTTAGAAGAGGTGCCTCTTCAATGAAGTAAACTAGCTACAAGGGCTTATAAATCACAAGTACGCACTCAAGGATAGGCTACATATAAAAAAATAGAGACACCTCCTTTTGTTAGTTCTACACAAAAGAACTTTGAACAACCTCCTCCACAAGACTCCATGGAAGTTTGTGATATTGAATCTAATCTGAACATTGGTGCAAAATCATAATAGGAGTAAGGAGAGGTTGAAAGGGTGAAGTAGTATGATGAAGATCCATTGGGAGAAGATGAGTTCTTCCAAGTGAATATGGTAGATATAATAGGTGCACAAAAGCTCCATGAGACGCTTGCTCAAATTTTCATCATGTTAACATTGAAATAAAAGTTGATTTACAAGAAATGTTGGGGGCAATGTATTTAGAAATTAAAGGAGAAGGAGATATGCCTAGAATTTATATTCTAATATCCCCTTAAGAAGATCTCTTGGAGACACCTCAAAAGAAACAAAAATAGACAACTCCTAAAAGGGTGCAAACCAAAAGGAGGAAGAAAATAAAGGGGAGGAAAGTGAAGAGTCCAAACATGATTAGATTCATCCCTAGCATGGAAAGAAGAAAGATACGTCTTCTTCCAACCATGGAACCACTCTTGCCATCCATGACAAAACTCCACCAGAACAACAAGAAGAAGGAGCAAGGTAGGATTTTTTTTGGAATGACTACCTATAGGCCTTCTACTTTTGGATGGTACCATTCCAATGTGGTTATCTCAAAATATCCGCAAGTGGAAGAGGGTGTATATAGATAAAAGACCTCTCACTTTTGGATGATACTTTCAAGGCCAATGAGTCTATGAGGAAACTATGGAAGATATCCCAAGTAGCTACAAATTTGAGAGGGTATTGGAAAGCTCAAATAGTAGTGCCTCTTTTAGATAAATTAGAAGATTATATATTAGATGAGGACTATTGTATGGAAGAAATAGACCTAGGTGTACCAACTAGGAAGGGAGAGAATAACCTCTTACATCAGGCTATCATGAGTCATTTTTAAAAGGATACAAAAGGATGAGAATACAAAGGAAGACCTCCATTTTTAGGTTAAAAAACTTTTAAAATATATTCATCGATTAGTAGGCCTGATTGATGCATCAACTCCCTCTTCCAGTTTTTAAGTAGCATTAGAATTAAGAGGTCAATTTTCTAAAACCAACTCCTTTATTTTAGCATGTATTGAATGGAGAAAAGAGATTGAAGAACCAAGGGGAATTCATAAGGGAAATTTTGACTCTCTATCATTTAACAACTGAAAAAATAAAGACTATTCATGATATGATCATAAGAGAGAATGTCAACAGTGGATTGAAGAGAAAAGTTTGATGTGGGATTATTACCTCCCAATTTTGAAAATAATTAAGAGTGCAAGTCTAAACAAACTTCTGAAAGCAACCATTTTTTATCCTGAAGATGTAGGGCTATCAATTGAGTGGTTGAGGACCATAAAATTAATTATTAGGAAATATAAGAAGATAAAAGACATCATTATCAAGAGAAGGGAGGATGTAAACATTTTTTTGTGATGTTCCAAAGATTTTGTGAAGGAGATTTCATGCACTTTTGGGAGTGAAAGGATTAAATGAGAGATATTAACATTATTGTAAAAGAATTTGAAGACACCCTTCATGGAGAATGTACAAAGGATTTCATTGATTGGATGGTGGGGGTGAGACACAAGCTATCAAATATGAAGGATATTCCTTTAAAATTTGAGGATAAATGTGCGAAGCTAAGAACTTTTATAAAGAATCAACAAGTCGCTCTAAAATACATGAAGACCCCCAATGTCTACAAAATCAATACTGTTGTGAGATCCTTAAATAATTCATTTATAGAGCTTATTTACCATTTGTAAATATAAAGAAAATGTAATTTTGTAATAGTTGTAAATAATTTTGATGATTCTTTTAGTCGTCGACAAGAAAAAATCATATCCTGCTACTACAATCACATTTTTTGTTCTTTTTGCTATTTTTGAAGAGTTGTATGCATGAAAAATAAATGCTAATAAAATTGGAGAATTCCTCGAGAGTGAAGCTAATAGATAACTTCAATTTTCTGATGGTGAGAATCCAAAGAACTCTAAAATCATGTTTAGGGAAATTTGCAATTCCATCGCCCAACTAATAATTGATTCCAAAAATGTTTGGGTACATTTTGATGAAAATGTGGCCCTAGCACATTTTAATAAACATCATCAAGGATTTTATTTATCATTAATATTTAGTTTATAATTATTTTTTAGTAGTTTAGTTGTTGTTCTAAATTTAGTTTGCCCCAAAATAATACCTACAAACCTTACGTGTTTGGCAATTTTCAGTTGTAAAATTTGTATAAACCCTTGATTTATTTTAAATAAGGTTTGAGTATTCATTGTGTGGACATGAATAATAAGTGGAGTTGAAATCTTAGTGTGTGTATACTATTGACATTTGCAATTTTGAAATAAAATTTAGATTCAACAGTCATTGATGTGTTTTTTTGAGTTTGCACAATCGATTCTTTTAGTTGGTGGTGATTATCAAATATTGATTTGTTGTGTTTGATAACTTGGTTGGACCATTTTTAATTGTGTTTTGAGGAAGGATTTGTATTACATGTGTACATGATCAATGAATTTGTGATTTTAATGAATTCTAAGATATTCTTTATTGTCTGATTTCCTTAGTTGATTGTATTATTGTTAAGTATAAATTATGAAGTTCTAGTTTATATTTTCATTGATCCAATCTAATCATCTATGTTAACAAGTGTGTATTTGAGAAATTATTTTCCATGGTATTTTAATTTCATTTATATTCAATTTCCTACATAATTAACTCTTTTGCAATTTCTTTGAAATCGTGGTTAAATTAGTGTTAAATTAGCTTATAAATCAGTATTTTCCATTTTTAGATTTTGATCACTAGAGATTTTATTTTAAAAAGAACTAGAATATCAGAGTTTTTACCAATGAAAAGAGATTTTGAATTGCTTCGTCCATTAAAACCCTATGATCATGCTCAATATTCTCTTATCAAGTCTTCCCAGATAGACAAATGAATTGAGTTTTCAATGCTATGCAAAATAGGGGTCATCTCCCATGGTAATTGTCATGTATCCAAGCAACGAAAACCCTAGCCTTCACTAAAAACCCTTTTCTCCAAAGGGACTAGAACCACTAAAATAACTAGCAGCTTCTTTTGTGTTACTAGCATGAATACATAATTCTCTCTATATAATCTCATCATCCACATCCAAATTAATATTATCCTCTTTCTTAAGGTTTTTAATAAAACTATCTTAACCATGTCTAGAATGGTAAACTTGTCAAATGCAGGGGAACCGTAGATCTCACCAATTCCCTCTTCCAATTTTACCACATGTCAATGAAAAATTGCCCATTTAATCGCACAATAGTTTCAAGCCAATTAGTCAAATAAAAAATTCTTATAATTGGAATTTTACCATTCCATGACTCCATCCATAACTTAATCTTTATATTGTTGTCAATCTTCCACTAAAGGTGACTAGTAATAATTTGCCTACTATCCCATATAAATTTCCAAATAGTTGAACCACCATGAGTGTTTTCTACAATTAAGATCTTGTCTAGGTCATTTTCATCGAGATATTTATGTTGAAGGATTTTGTACCACAATTTTTTAGATTTATTATACATTTTCTATGAGAGTTTGGCACCCATGCCAATTTTCACATCTCCATTTTTCTTAAACTAGCCCCACCTAGGTCCCTAGGAAGACATGTAGTATCCAAGTGAATTAGAAGAATTCATCTCTTATCCTTAGGTTCTTCCCAAAGGAATTTGTTTAGATGAATTTTCAAAGTTAATATTTCTTAGTTTTTCATTTTAAAGCATGACATAACATAAATTGGAACAACCAAGATAACAAATTTAATCATTGACTTGCAAGTGAAAGCCAATTAATCTTCCATACCATTGTCTTATTCCTTCAATTACTTAATGTATCTTTCCAATGCATTATCATACATGTTCCTAAGTATAGAGAAGCTCCCAAATATTTGGAAGGTAACACGTAAATTGGAAAGCTAAGTAGATTTGCAATTTTTTTTATGTAGTGCCCTCTTCATATCGAATAAATAATATTTTAATTTCTCCTTAATAAGTATTTGACCTAAAGAGGATGAATACTTATCAAGTGCACTTCTAATTTCTCTAACCTGAGCTTAATGTGACCTCCTCAAATAACATAATATCATCCAAAAAATGAGTATGAGTTATCTAAATAATCCCATGAGTGATCTTGATACCTTTTCAAACATTTACCTCTCTTAACTATTTAAAATGGTACCCCATATCCTTAGCCATAATTACAAACAAAATGGAGATAGTGGGTCTCCTTTTCACAACCCATTGGTGGCATAAACATAGACCCATTAAAAAGCACTGAATAATGAGGAATAGAAATTCATGTTTTAATAATATCCAACCATGAATTATTGAAACTAAACTTTCTCATGACTACCAACAAAAAATCCAAATGAACCCCTATCATATGCCTTGCTAACATTGAAGTTTATTAACATACCTTTCAATATTTCCAAGGAGATTGTGTGTAATGCTTTAGTTGTGAAAATGATTCTATTAATAACTTATTTTCTAGGAGTAAAACCATTCCACCCCTTTGAAATGATCGAATCTGGAGTTAGCTTTATTATATTTGTCAATGTCTTGGCCAAAATCATATAAAATGTATTACATAATCATATTGGCTTGTAAATAGAAAAGGTAATACATTTAGCTTTCTTTATGTATCACCTAAAATGTAGTATTAAAGAACATAGAGCAAGCTAAATATCCAACAATACAAACTAGATAAACACTTATGAAAAGACCTACAAAAATGCAAGCCAATAAACCACGAAGGTTGCAAACCTTGTCCTCAAAGAAGCCTCCAAATATGTAGAAGATTTGTCCAATTAGGATATGTGTGCTTAAAGGATGATGCTCAAGCTTCAAAGGTGAGTAGAAAAATTGGCATTATGAGGGTATGGATATGGTTTTTGGCTCTCAAAGGGGCATTAATACAATGCATAGAAGGTGGATGATTTGTGAAGGGAAGAGGCTCAATTTATAAGATTTTGGGAGAAATCGACGGTCAAGATTGCATAAAGATAAAGGATTGGGTTGAGATTCACCTATTTTGATTATTTAATTAAAAGTGGAGAATACATTTTGAATATTAAAATGAGCACTATGAATAAAGAATGATTTTATGAAATCCACTATAAATAAAGAATGATTTTATGAATTCTACTATGAATAAAGAATGATTTATGAAATCCACTATGAATAAAGAATGATTTTATGAATTCCACTATGAATAAAGAATGATTTATGAAATCTACTATGAATAAAGAATGATTTTATGAATTCCACTATGAATTAAGAATGATTTATGAAATTCACTATGAATAAAGAATGATTTTATGAACTCCACTATGAATAAAGAATGATTTATGAAATCCACTATGAATAAAGAATGATTTTATGAATTCCATAATGAATAAAGAATGATTTTATGAACTTCACTACGAATAAAGAATGATTTTATGAAATCCACTATGAATAAAGGATCCATTATTTTGGTTTTAGTGGTTGAGTTAGGTTGACTTAAGATTTTTTAATCCTCGTGCTTAGGGTTGTGCAAATGATTAGGGTGAATTTAGGATTATGATTAGAGGGCAAGTGAGAGAATTAGGAGGATGTGATGGGAGGAGAGAGAATGAGTTGAGGGGATAATTAGTTAATCAAGGTTAACTAACTAATTAAAAGAGGTTAGTATATGTGAATGGGTTAGGTTGGGTTGGAACTGGGAGTTAGGTGGATGGGATAGGCTAGGTTAGGGGTTAAAGTTATGAGCCATGTGCTCAAAATTGATATTTAATTAAATAAGATTGATTTATTTAATTCTTTATAGAAGAAATGGGAAAAGGGGTTTAATTAAATTTGATTTAATTAATGGAAGAAGGGGATTAATTAATTAAATAACATATTTTTCTTTATTTAATAAATTTGACTATAGTTAATTAATTAGACTAATTAAATAGGGAAATAACATATATTAATTAATTAATAATCAATCAATCAATTAATAATGTCTTAGGAGAGAACTAAATTAGATTACATAATTGTGTAATCAGATTTAGGTGTTTACATTTTGCCCCTCTTCGACATAGTGTTAAAATAACACTTATTTGGAAGATGTTTAAAATAGTAGATGGCACAAGGAAATTGCAGCAATGAAGTTGCCCCAAACTATAAGGATGAAAAAGTAGGTAGACTAGATGATGCCCCCTCAAGAAGGTGATGAGGAGAGAAACAAGGACCCAGACGACATCTTGAAAAGAAATTTTACTCCAATTGGAAAGAACAATGAGGAACATTTGAAAAATCTTATCCATGAGGAGAAAGGAATATGGATGTTATCATGTGTGGGGATTAGGATGGGGATTGATGGGTTTGGGATTTGGGTGGGAGATTATGATTTTGGGAATTGGTCAATTTTTATTTTACTTTTTTTTTTGGTTTTGATAGAATTGTCTAGTTGAAGGATTTTGCTATGATTTGGGGGATATGTTGCTAGGATTTTGATGGGGGGATAGTTTTCTTTTGAAGCTTGAGCATGGGGTATTCCAAGAAGGAACACCATCATGTAGTTTGAGCACTTATTTTTTATATAGAAATATTAGAGACCTGCCAAGGTTGCTATGAACATCAAGGCCTTGTCACCATCATTGCGTAGGATTGACTCAAAAAAGACACGCAATGATTGCCCCAGCATCACACATGAGTCCAAGAGGCTTCAAGGTGGAACTGATACTAGGGAACCCATAGACAAACGACATTTCTCAAGTGCACCATGAAATCAAAAGTGATCACATGTTTGGATATGCAAGGGTCACATCTAACTGACTCGCAGGAAGAAAAAAAAGAAGAAGAAAAAAAAAAGATCAAGACTTCACTCTCATATTGCCCCATTCATAGCGCACCATGATATAAAGGATTGTGGAGACCTTGAGGAGGGATACAATCAAATAGCTCAAAAAGAGATAATCAAGAACCAATATTGAAATCCAATATCAAAATAAGAAACCAAGAAAAATAACTTTTTTCCATAGAGATCGATAGGACGGGATACTGACTGGATAAGGTCGGACATGAGGAAGGATGCATCCTACAAGGACCTGTTGGTGAAATTGTGAACTATGATATTATGAAAAAATCTAAGGATCTAGGATAACCATGATGACAAAAGATCTCGTATAAGGACTTTCTGGAGCACATAGCTGGAAGAATGCAGGACCTTGATTTGATGCAGATGACTTTCATAAAAGTGGGGATATATTCAATGAGACCAAGAGTAACTAATGATTACAGGGAATATGTACAAACTAACTGACCTGATATTTACAAAGACTTTGTATAATAGCTCAAGATGAGAAGATAGTGGAGCCAATATAATATATTTGAAAATCTCAGGATTTTGGATAGATACGATACAACGTGTTGATATATTTCCAAGCGTGATATTTGGGATGGTAACAACATCTTTTGTCATATGTGTGTGATGATGGAACATCATAAGAAAAAGTGGATTGAGTTGCTGACAAGATTTGATTTTAGGAAGAAGTGTTGTCGCTCTATATACAACGACTATAAAGACAAGACATGGACTAACTTTTAACTGTAGGGTGCTCAAGCATAAATGATTCATATTTAGCAAGTGAAAAGGCCATGGAGGATTCACAAGAGAAGACACAAAAAGTGTATCAGAGAGGAGGGTGAAGAGATAGGGATCATCAATGAGGAGAAGGGGAGGAATTGGGTACAATGAGAGGAAGTAGAAGGGGTGAAGATGGTGGTGATGTGAGTGCGGATGGGAGATAGGTGTGACCAAAATATAGAATAATCCATCCTCAAAGAGATACATTTCCATTATTACCTCACACTATGCTTAGGAGATATGTTTGGGATGAGGGTGATGAAAGCCATAATGATGCACCTCAAGAGAGACTAGGTGGTTAGGTGGATGCCCCTACTTAAGATCAACAAGGTTGTACACCACTGCAGTCACAAGGTGAGACATGTCTCATTGATCAGGACTGTTAACTTGTGGAGCCGATGAATCAGAGGGATAGGTTGCAGGAGGAAGGTCTAGATGTACACGTACATTTGATGAGGTCTCAAGATGTTGATGCAATACAAGTACATGGTGCTACTAATAGTCAAGTATAAGATCCATGGATTAATATGGTAGTTGTCCCATGGGTACCTGGACAAGGTATTTTCAATGATGTAGGGGGAAGCCTACTATATCAACTCTTGTGGAGGGAAAACTATCCAGTATTTTCCATCCTTCCTAGACAAAGGTAGCCAGAAGATCAACTATAGTGAGTAAATCCTATGGTACAACTGCAAGGATCAGGGCCAGATGCCTCAGCTCAATCTATTTTTTTGGATCAAGGATTGTGACCAAGATATGTGTTGTAGGAGGACCATGATGTGATGGTCACTGAGAGAACCAACCTGTAGGGATTTCTTGCAATGGAGAAGGATAGGGATGAAAAGGTTGAGAAGGAGGTTTCCTGGTTATAGGGTCTGATGGATAGAGTCTAGGAAGAGAGTGCCCAGATAGAAGTGACCTATTTGCGGGGTTTGATAGAGGTAGAGCGATCTCGGGCAGACAACGCTTAGTCAACATATGACATATTGCAAACCAAGGTTGAGGCTTTTGAGAAAATAATGGCAGAGATTGACACCATTGCATCAAAGAAATGAGAGAAACTGAATACTTTTACTCGAGATATGAGAAATCTTAGGAAGTAGCTTGAGGACCTGACAGTGGATCGAGATCGATGGAGGTTGTGGGCATAAACCTATTGAGTTGAGAAAGATACTGCACAATGGGTAGTGACTCTCCTAGGGGCATCCCAGCTATTGAATGAGATTTTTTTAGTCATGAGAGAGTCAGCTAGGGTTGGGCAGGATGTTGCTTACTATATGAGACTATACCATTAGGCAGTCCTAGTAGATCAGAGGCAAGTGGCATTCATAGAGAGAGGAATGACACAAAGGATGGCTAGGCCAATTGGTGGTGTTGGTGTTTGACCACTGAGGGATGGAGATGGAGGGAGAGGAGCTTCAACATATCAGAACCCTCATAGGTTGAGTAGTGATAGTTTTTTTTTGCTTTTGTTTTGTTTTGCGGGGCACATGATGTGTACTAGATGTATTTGAAATGTTATATATATATGGAAAGAGGATTTTTATGTGCCCGAATTTTATTTTATTTTTCATTTTTTTATGAATGTATGTATATGTATAGATTATGATGAAATGATGAGTTTCTGATGGACTCATGTTCCTATGCATTTGTGGCTGATTTTTTTTAGTCTTCTTGTTAAATCTAATAAATATGAAACATGTGAAAGTGACAAGCTTCATGATTTTGATGATCATTTTAGTCATTTTGAAGCTCTCAACACCAGTATATCATCGTCTCTATGTACATGGAGTTAAAAGAATTCTTGGAAAGAAATATCTCAATTACTTTAAATCTAATAAATGTGAAACATGTGAAAGTGGCAAGCTTCGTAATTATGATGATCATTTTAGTCATTTTGAAGCTCTCAACACTAGTATATCATCTTTTATATGTACATGAAGTTAAAAGAATTCTTGGAAAGATATATCTCAATTACTTTCAATTGTATCACATTTATCAAATTTAATACAAAACTAAATCGATCATTTGATAACCAACTTGCATGTTGAACAGATGACACTAACATCTTTTCATGGATGATCTAAGTGTATGTCAATTGGATCAATTGCGAAGCTGCAAATTGATAGATGTAGTATTTGATTTACAAGGGATTCTTGTTTATCTCTTGGTTGATATTCTATTAGGTGTCTATTACTAGGTTTTCATCAAGGCATATTTTGTTCTTTTTTTTATTTTTTATTTTATTTTTATTTATTTATTTATTTTTATTTTTTTGATATCATTGAGGCACCTATTTACCAGGTTTTCACCAAGAAAATGTTATTTTAGGACTTTTTTCAATTTTTAGTAGTTTTTTCAAATACATGGGAGATGGTTTAGGCATAGAAACCGCTTCAGATGGATGATGTTAATGGGATCATTCATGGGCTCCCCTTCTGGTGTAGATAATTGATAGGCTCCTGAGCCAAAATAGGTTGTAACAATATACGAACCCAAAAAAGTAGGTTCAAACTTTCCTTTCTTTTCTCGATTGGCCTACACCTTCTGATTCTCTTTTAGGACCATGTCTCCCACTTGGAACTTTCTAGGGTGGACCTTTTTGTTGTAGCTCCTTTTGAGTCGATTCTAATATATGATCAGGTGATCATAAGCTTGTTGCCTCTTTTCATCTAACAAGTCCAATTGGGTAAGACGTGTCACACGGTAGTCTTCATCAGTGGTGTAGTTCTTCATGGATACACGTAGTGAAGGGAGCTCAACCTCAATTGGTAAGACAGCCTCAACACCATATACTAGAGAGTATGGAGTGGTGCATGTGGGAGTACAAAATGAAGTGTTGTAAGCCTAGAGGCCGGGATTGATTTGGAGGTGCTCGTCGCAACCAAAATCATTAACAAGCTTTTGGAGGATTTTTAGGATAGTTTTATTGGTTGCCTCAACTTGGTCAAATATGGGCTAGAGAAATGATGGTGGATGCAGAATCTGGCACATAGATCATCCACATGCTGATTTTTAAATGGGGTGCCATGGTCTGTGAATATGGTGGAGGGGATACCAAAGCGACAGATGATATGGTAGAGAATGACCTTAGATATCTAAATGTTGGTGGTTAGGGTGAGCAGAATCGCTTAAACCCATTTTGTAAAATATTATGTGGCAGTTATGATATACTTATGTCCATATGAGGAATGGGGAGTGATCAAACCAATGAGGTCAAAGCCCCAACACAAAAAGGGCCATGATGGCGCAATGGGCTGCAAGTCTTGTGTTGGTGCATGGATCAGATTAGCATGTTATTGACAGGGCATACACTTCTTTACAAACTCGTAGGCATCGTGCTCCATTGTCGGCCAATAATACCTAACTCTAAGCAACTACTTTGCTAAGACCATGTCACTTGTGCGGGCACACAAATTCTAGCATGAACCTCTTGTAGAGCCAAGGTGGCGTAGTTCGAATCTAAACATTGAGAGCTGATGTTTTGATACCCACGATGATATATGGTGTTGGCTACAAGAGTGTAGCGGGAAGCTTTGCGAATAAGGTTTTGGCATTTGGTGTTTGTGAGGTGAGGGGATATGATACCATTATTTAGATAAGTGTGGATGCCGTGGTACCATGGGGACTAAGGACCAAACAAAATGCACACCATTTTAGAATCAACATTCTCATAAGCAAGTGTGTATAGCTACTCGACTAGAAATTCGTATTATATGTCGCATCTCAAGGGATTTCTAATAATGACCCCATTGTTTCCATAGCGTCTGCTTCTTTATTCTGAATCCTAGGCACTTGTGTGAATTGTAGGCTGATGAATTATTCCTTTAGCCTATCCACAAGCTCTTTGTATGGTAACAACTTGTCATCTTTGGTTTGGAATTCATCTAGGACTTGCTTGATGATTAGTTGTCAATCCACAAACACTTGCAACTCTGCAATATTCCATTGAATAGTTGTCTTGAGGCCTGAGATGAGCGCCTCATATTCTCCAATATTATTTGTGCAAGGGAATTCAAGCCTGAATGACTTGGGGATGTAATCTCCTTCAGGGGTAACAAAGATAATACCTTCTCCTGATCCATGAGATGTATATTATCCATCAAAGTATAACTTCCATGTGGGCCATTCTTCCACCATGTAGAGGTGTTCATCAGGGAATTCCATCACTAATGGGTATGCATCTACTAGGGGCACTTTGACCAAATGATCTTCTATCACTTGCCCCTTTTCTATCAATGTACTAGATGTCAAATTCACTTAAGAGCATAACCCATTTTTCCATTCAACCTGTAAGTGTTATTCTTGATAGCATGTATTTAAGTGGATCCACCTTGGGGATGAGCTTCACTATGTGGCTTATCATGTAGTGTCAAAGTTTCTGAGTGGCAAAAACCACTGCAAGGCATGCTTTTTCCATGGGTGAATAGTTTAGCTCATAGCCCACAAGCGTGCAGCTAATGTAGTAGATGGACCATTCTTTTCCATTATCATCAAGTTGTGACGAAAGTGCCCCCAGTGTTTTTGTAGTTGTTGAGATGTATAGAATGAGAGGGTTCCTTGGCGTTGGTGGCACTAGGATGGGTGAATTAGCTAGGTACTCCTTAAGTTTCTCAAAACTTCTCTGACTAATAAGATCCCATTTCAAACTTGCATCTTTGTGCAGCAGATGTGTGATTGGTTGACACTTATTTGCCAACTGAGATATGAACATGTGAATTGATTGTAGCTTACCTTGTAGGCCCCATAGTTATTTAAGTGTGTGGTGGATTCATGTCCGTAATGTATTTTACCTTCTTAGGATCAATCTCTATGCCCCATCGCGATACAATAAACCCTAACAACTTTCCTGATGTGACACCAAAGACACACTTCTTCGGGTTTAGTTTTAGACCATAGTGATGTAGGCGATCAGATAAACGCTCAAGGATATCAAGGTATTCCAATTGTGTCTTTGACTTAGCGATGATTTTATCCACATAGTCTTCAAGGATTTGTTAGATCATGTCATGGAAGATTGCGGTCATTGCTCTTTGATATGTAGCCCTCGCATTCTTTAACCCAAATGACATTATGTTGTAATAGAAGGTGTCCCATGGCGTTGTGAATGTCATTTTGTGTTGGTCTTCTATTATATGGATTTAGTTATACCCCGAAAAACCATCCATTATGGATAACATCTCATGGCATGTTGTTAGGTCAACAGTCATGTCAATATTTGGCAGGAGAAAATCATCTTTCGAACATGCCTTTTTTAAGTCTCAGAAATCCGTACAGATTCTGATTTTGCCTAATGGTTTAGTAATTGGCGCCATGTTGGATATCCATTATGAGTAATCAATGCAGTAGATGATCTTTTCCCATAGGATTTTCTCGAGCTCTGCTTTCACTAGGAGAGCCACCTTCAGATGCATTTTGCGTAGCTTTCGTTTAACAAGTTTTGCATTTGGATCTACTACAAGATGATGAACAACCAAATTCAGGTCTAGTCGAGACATGTGATCATATGACCATGAAACATTGATGGGCTTGGTGTCTTCAATTAGGATAGATGATTGTTCTGGCCTGCAGTCATGCATGGGGGGAAGAGGCAAGTCCTCATCCTTTAGCACCTCTTAGAGGTTTTCACTAGATGATACGCCATTTTTTTTACTTTTTTGGAGTCAGAATGTGCCCTGGAGGGGATTTCACACAAGGACTCATTATTTTCTATTTTGTTTTTCATTTTTCAACTGAAGACTTCCTCTTCCTTGAAGTATCCCTTGGGGTCAAGCTTGTAGACACATGTTGATTCATTCCCCCAGTCTGATTGTTGGTTTGAAGCTCCTATGAATCTTAGGAGCACTTCCTCACTTCGGAACTCATTGATGTGTGCCACCCTTGGTTGGTCCCAGTCTATGAGTCTGGGATGGATGAGGAGGAGATCGATTAGGTTAATGGTGAGTTTACAGAGGACAAAATTGTCCAGGAAGGTTTCATTGTCAAAAATATCATCGTAGGATTTCTTCTCTTCCTCTTCAGGGATGTCTTCAATTTCCATGAGTTTGTCCTGGATGTTCAAGAGGTTAATGTTGGGTGAATTGGTGCCCCCAGTTGTGGTATTGGGGTATTTTATGTGCAGGCGAGGGGTATTGAAACCAATGCATCGATGTTTTGTATTTTGTGAGGCTTCCAATGGGTCTTTCGCGCCACCTTCTTCTAGTCTTAGACCGCCACCTTGATAGTTCCATTGTTCTGTGGCCCATTTATGTGATGTAGGGTACTTGTCCTTGAATAATCTGAGGAGATCAGTGTCAGGAGGTGGAGGATCTTTGTACAACCATATCTTAATATCAGGGTCCATCTCTTGATTGTTTAGGATTCTGTGTGAGATGAATGTTGATGGCCCCATTTGCTTGACTTCAGGGTTTTCCTGAGGGAGTTTTATTTGGTGACACAAATGCCCATGGGTATGTGGATCAAGTGGCATGGCCCCTACAACAAAGGTGTCAGTTAAGCTATATTCACCACAACCCCTATTGTTGATCTTGATTGAGGAGAGGGTGGAGGCTAGGACCGTCTCTGGATCGCAGTGGGATCGGGATGAACTGGCAACAAAAGTGCTAATATTGATTCCTAGAGCAGTGCGTGTAGTGGGGAAATGATGCTTCCAACACACAACATTATACGAAGGGTTGGGGATCAACATGGATGGTGATTTTAGCTCCCTGATGCAAAAATTTTATGCACTAGTGGTAGGTGGATGTGACAGCTTTCATCGAATGAATCCAAGGTCGTCCAAGGAGGATGTTATATTGTAAGTCAATATCAACCACATGACACATTTTTTCTTGAGTGGTTATACCCACTATAATAGGAAGAAAGATGGTGCCTTCTGAAGTTCTTTCTAAGTTGTCATATGCCTTCATTGTAATAATGTCTTGCGTGATGTCAACCTTAGTGTACCCCACTTTTTTTTAATGAATTTTAAAATACATAGGTTAAGGGCCGAACCATTATCTATCATGACCCTTTTAACAGAAAATTCATTGACCATGACTGCAATGCGGAGTGGGAGGTTATGGTCTAGTTCTATAGCAGGCATATCGGTCGATTTGAATGATAATCCACATGAGGCAAATAAGTGTCCCACCAAGTTCTAAAATTATGTGGTGTTGATGTCAGTGGGAACACATGACTCTTAAAGAGCCTTGTTTAAGATCTCCTGGTGGACTGGGCTAGTACAGAGGAGATCTAAGATGGAGATTTGGGATGGTGTATACCCAAGGTGTTCTAGTAAATTATATTGTGCTCTTGAGGAGATAGAGGTTGGGGAACCAACAATGGATATCCTTCCTCTTTAGGTTGTGACTGCACAATGACTTTCTATGCCTTTAATGTGTATCATTTGGATTGAGGGTTCGAATTGGGATATACACCCAACAAATTTATCATAATCAATATGCGCGGTGGTATAATCTTTTCCATCACCAAAGTCTCCCTACTTGTGTTTGGTGTTGTTTATTGTTAGATGTCGTGTTGTTATTAGTGTTTATTAGGGCCTTTCCCATGTTGTGGTTAGGAAACACATTTTGGTAGATTTGCAGATGTGCATTAGGGGAAGCTTGTTTAGGTGCATCCATAGTGATCTCCTTGCAGTCAATGAGATCTTGTACGTAGTGTTTTAGCTTCATGCACTTGATAGTTGCATGCCCTTTAATGCAATGATAGGCATAATATTCATTCTCCTTGTACCATGCTGGTTTAGGTTGACTTTCATCAAATGGTTGCATCTACGAGCATATCACGAGGTTTGACTTGGCTATTCTATCCAAGATGGTATCTAATGGTTCACCAAGAGGGGTGAAAATTCTCTTTTGATTATTCTGGACATGTGGCTTATGTCCTTGTGTTACTGATATAGCATTGGTTTGGTTCACATGTGCCTGTTGTTGGAACAGTGGCACGCTATGTTGGAAAATTTATTGTTCCAGTTGTTGATAGTGCATATTTTATTGTTGTGGTTGTTGTTGAAAGGTTTGTTTCCATTGAAATTGTGGTTGTTGGAAAGTTGGTTGTTGATGGTTCTGATTTGGCGGCCTTGGTGCAACATCTACTACATGTACATGTTTTGTGTCTGTAGCACCATTTGTCACAACATTTTTGTTTTTATTCCAGTAGCGTGTTTGATCGTTTGTGTTGGTGTGACCTCTCTCTTTGTACAATTTGATGACTCCATCTTCTATGAGTCCTTTTTCTAGGTCCATTCCCTTCTCTCTAATATCTTTGTAATTTTGAAGACAATTCATGCACATATGATAAGTGAGTTTTATGTATGTATTATCTATGAACATGTTCACAAGGTGTTTCTCTGATAAGTTGTACCTGATACACATGGCGTTAGGGTTTGTCACCTTTGTAAGTAGTCAACGAGGATTTCACCTCCATTCTGTTTAGTATGGCATAGGTCAACTACTGAAAGTTAATTTTCGACAAGGTGAGCATATTGTGACACGAACTTGTTAGATAGTTCTGCAAATGTGGAGATGGTACCATAGGGAATCCTGTAGAACCATTCAAGAGTAGGTCCTCCTAAGCTTTTTGGAAAGAGATGCATTAGGAATACGTCATTGTAGGCCACTTCTTGGCATGACATGTAAAATTCCTTAACATGGGCTACTGGATCACCTTTTCCCCTAATTTTATCAAATTTGGGTGTCTCAAAGTGCTTGGGAAAAGGTGTTACTGTGATAGATCGATCAAATGGATAGGGACATACTTCTTCAAACTTGAATGTCTTGGCATCATTTCTAGCTTTGAGTTCCCAGATCGCATTTCTCATCTCTTCCCACTCAGGGTTAATAGTTGTTGTAGGACGTCCACCCAAACCATTGGCCCCTGGTGTTTGGTATGTGTTAGATGGTGTAGGTGAATACATAGGATTTTGATGGGTGTGTTGTGGAGGTTGGAAGGATGAATGTCCATTCATGAACATGGGTGTTTGGGGGATTTTTTTGTGGTGGAGGTGGAGCAACATATTGCATATGTTGTTGCATATTTTGCAAGTATTGTGGTGCAAGATAAGTGTGCAACTATTGTTGGTGCACAAAGGGGTGGGTTTTTTTATGTGAAGAGTGTCTATGATGTATTTGAGGATTTGTGAGGGGTTGTTGCTGAATGGCCTAGTAGTGATGGGTAGATTGTTGTGGTGTTGTGTAGATTTGCCCAATATAAGTCGGGTGTGCACCCGCGTTGAATGTTAGTTGGGTATTGGTGGGAGATGGTGCAAGGTAGTTGATGTGCGGGGTTGTGCCCACTTGTTTTTGTGGTGGGAGGGTTTGTATTGCTACAAATGATGACATAACAAGGTAGTTGGTGAATGATGGAGTTGGCGCAATTGGTGGTGGAAGTGGTGGTTGTGATTGTTGTGCTCGAAACTGTATCAATGGCATAGTGGGCACAACAATAGTTTGTGTTTGTATTCCTAATGCATGAATTTGTGCTTGTGATAGCCCCCACGAGGATGTAGACCTTGTGCGTGTGGGAAATGGAGTGGGCAAGCCATGTGTTCTTGTAAATGGGTTGGCAAATGCAATTGATGTTGTAACAAGTGGTTGATTGGTAGGCCCTGTTAGGGGTATCCCTATTGTGAATTGTATTTTCTATGGTGGCATTTGTTGGGATGAAGTGGAATCTCCACCCATAGGTTGCATGCTAGATGTGGGTGTATGCAGTTGTAAAACAAGAGCTTGTAGAAGTGGTTGGGTGTCTACATCACCTATGATGGAAAATGAGGAGGATATGGGTGTTTTTTGCGGGATTGTTGTGGTGATTATCAGGGTGCTAGTGGTGATTTCTTGAGTAGTAGGTATTTGTTGAGCCATTGTATGGACCAAGGGTTGTTTCATGATAGCTTGTGTAATTTGGGGAATGGAGGTAATGACTTGGGTGGACATTGGATTTTTGTCCACAACCTCTTGTATGATGGGTTGTAACAAATGGGGGACAAGAGAGGAAACTTGTGTGGTCCCCTCACTAGGATCAGCGATCTGTTGTATGACCAGAGATAGTGATTCCCTAGGAATGTGTACAGGTCATTCTTGACTAAATGTCACAAGTGTGGGAGGTAGTTGAGCACCTTGTTGTATAAGGTTTTCAAGGATGATATCATGATTTTGGACAATAATGGCACTAACCATATTGGCATGACCAGGATGGCTCATAAATGCTTCCATAGAACTAATGGTGGGCACTTCATCTTGGTCAGCCCATACCATTTTTGGTTGCACATGTTGTTGGGGATCAAGTATCACCATGATATTGTTAGAATCAGGTAGTGAATTAGAAGAACCATCTATTTGCTTGGAATCCATATCCTTTCTCTTCTTAAGATGTGTTTGGACTGGCATTAGATGAGGATGATCCTAAGATGAAGATGCAGTGGAGGATGAATGCAAGATGTTTCTAAAGAAACTTAAGGATAGGGGATAGGACAAGCCTTTGGACGGTGGTTTATGGTGATTGGATTAGGATGATGGGGATGTCTTAAGGAACAGAGGATTACTAAGTGTCAAAATGAGTTGCTGCTTCCTAGTGTGGGATCAAAGTGGGTGGGGTTTTCAACCTCGAATAGCCTTGTGATCTTCGGAAGATGGGATCCTTGTCAGTGCAATCCAATCTCTAGATCGAGATGATGAGGCCTACAAAGACAAGTACGGGATATCCTAGACAAAGCTTAGTCAAAGGGTGTCCAACTAAGATGGTTTTGATTTAGGATAAGTATTAAGCAACTCAAAGGATGTGACACTAAGTGGATGGTTGGATGGGTTGATTGATTTTAGGATTTTAGATTTTAGACTTGGATTTTTTTATTTTTTTTGTTTGGTTTTTTAGATTAAGGATGATGGTTTTGACAATGGTTTATTTGGAAACGTGCTTCAAATTGCATGATCTTTGCATTGTAGGTTACTCTGTCGAGTTTTTCTTGATACTTGGTTTCTTCCTTGATTTCAATTAGGATAGGTTGATGATCTTTGAGTTTACATTCTGCAACTTTTTTCTCTTGATAAACATAGGCAATTGGTAACTTTGCTTTCTTGTGCTTTGTTAGATTAGTCATATCTTGAAAGGATGGTGATTGTGAAATGTTTTTGAGAGCTTTGGGGAACCACATTTTGGATTTTTCTATTGGGTTGATCTCTTTAACAACAAAGGACTCACTTTCAAATATTCAAATCAAAAGACAACAGACACATGTTTGAAAATAATCTGGCAAGGGACAAAGCAACCTTGTGGGATTCAAGTGTATGGGTTGGTTTTTGCAATGAAAAATAACAATCACGCTTTTTATCCCTAGAAGGAGATTGAGTGAGATTGAAAACCTTTTCTCACTGACTTAGGAACACACCCAACAACTCCTCAGAATATGATCATCACCAAACATGTAATGGCTCTAGTCATGATGTCGTATTATTAAAGTGTCAACATTGATGGGAGCTCGATATGGTGAGTGTCTTGGGGAGATTAATATTCTCCTTCCATGCACATTATCAACCTTTTAGAGGTGAACTAGGTGGCCACTACTCTACAGCTTCTAGTAAGGATCTCCGTTCAAACACACTCTTTGTGTCTGCACAAGTGCGACTAGGACATATAGCCCCACAAAGCACCTTGACACAAGTAGTCACGTAAACATGATTTAGACCATGAGGCCCTACTAAATGTTATGTGAGAGCCGTGATAAGCTTAAATTGTGTTTGGCTTCTGAGACTTTAACCCCAAAAATCAAATTTCATTAACGTGAGTTGGAGTGGTGGGCTAAACACCTCATTCTCACATGGGTTATTCCCGAGAGCTTTTTACCTCGCCAACAGGCCCATCTAAAGGATGAAATGAAAGGACATATGGATTGGCCACATAAGGAGTCTGGATTTTTGATTTTCCCTCAAGGGGAAAAGAGCATACTCTCCTATCCAACGAGGTTTTCTTCCAAATACACCAAACACACTTATTCTTTCCCAAAGTCCCTATTAAAGTATTATGCCAAATGGGTCTAGGTTTCTGATTGTCTCAAAGAGATAAGAGCATAATACCCTACCACTTAAAAAAATAGTACAAGTGAACTTTTGTTAAATGCCTAGAAAAAAGATTAACAAAGACAATGTTTATTTGTATCTCCTAGGTAACCTGCAAGATAGATTGATTTAGTAGTTTTTCAAATGATTCTTTGACAAGCGACAACTACAAAAGAGTTAGTAGTTTCAAGTTTTAATGACTTTGACAAGCGATTTTTTTATCAAATGACCTAAAAAATCCTTTTAGAATCTGCAAAAGATAAGGTCAAGGTAAAGACAAAGCCAAAACAACCATCAAAATTAGAAAAATTCAAGATCTAGGACCCTAAAAATGTTCTTTGGTTCTGATACAAGTAAATACAAAAAAACTCATGAGATAATGACTCATACAAGCATTCACACAGTGTGTCCCGGTTTTAAAAAAAAGCCAAAAATCTACAAGAAGAAGAAGAAGAAGAATTCCAACTGCAATCCCTCCAACCTACAAGAAACTCACAAAACACTCAAAGAAGACATTAGAAGGTTAGTTTGACCCGTGAAGTGAGTCCCACCAGGCGTGCCAAAATATATCACCTAAAATGTAGTGTTAAAGAACATAGAGCAAGCTAAATATCCAACAATGCAAATTAGATAAACACTTATGAAAAGACCTACAAAAATGCAAACAAATAGACCATGAAGGGTGCAAACCTTGTCCTCCAAGAATCCTCCAAAAGTGTAGAAGATTTGTCCAATAAGGATATGTGTGCTCAAAGGATGATGCTCAAGATTCAAAGGTGAGTAGAAAAATTGGCATTATGAGGGTATGGATATGGTTTTTGACTATCAAAGGGGCATTAATACAATGCATAGAAGGTGGATGATTTGTGAAGGAAAAAGACTCAATTTATAGAATTTTTGGAGAAATCGGTGGTCAGGATTGCATGAAGATCAAGGGTTGAGATTCACCCATTTTGATTATTTAATTCAAAGTGGAGAATACACTTTGAATATTAAAATGAGCACTATGAATAAAGAATGATTTTATGAAATCTACTATGAATAAAAAATGATTTTATGAATTGCACTTTGAATTTAAAGAATGATTTTCGAAATCCACTATGAATAAATAATGATTTTATGAATTCCACTAGGAATAAAGAATGATTTTTGAAATCCACTATGAATAAAGAATGATTTTATGAATTCCATTGTGAATAAAAAATGATTTTATGAATTCCACTATGAATAAAGAATGATTTTATGAAATCCACTATCAATAAAGAATTCATTATTTTGGTTTTAGTGGTTGAGTTGGGTTGGCTTAAGATTTCTTAATCCTCATGCTTAGGGTTGTGCAAATGATTAGGATGAATTTAGGATTGAGATTAGAGGGCCAAGTGGGAGAATTGGGAGGAGAGAGAATGATTTGAGGGGACAATTAGTTAATCAAGGTTAACTAGCTAATTAAAAGAGGTTAGTATATGTGAATGGGTTAGGTTGGGTTGGAACTAGGAGTTAGGTGGTTGGGATAGGTTAGGTTAGGGGTTAAAGTTATGAGGCTTGTGCTCAAAATTGATATTTAATTAAATAAGATTGATTTATTTAATTCTTTATAGAAGAAATGGGAAAAGGGGTTTAATTAAATTTGATTTAATTAATGGAAGAAGGGGGATTAATTAATTAAATAGCAAGTGTTTCTTTATTTAATAAATTTGACTATAGTTAATTAATTAGATTAATTAACTAGGGGAATAACATATATCAATCAATTAATTAATAATGTCTTAGGAGAGAACTAAATTAGATTACATAATTGTGTAATCAAATTTAGGTGTCTACACTTTGGAATTAAGGAAAATGTAGTACTATTAATGTCCTTGAAAAAATTCCCTTTTTTCCTATTATCTTTGACCAATTCCCACATGTTAGATCCAACAAATCTCCAACAAGCTTGATAAAACTTAGCTAGAAACCTAATGGGTCTAGGTGTCTTCTCTGGGTGTAGTTAAAAAGTTTCCATTATAACCTCCTCCAAAGTGAAGGTAGTAGTCAATATATGGTTATCCTTGTCATCATACATTCTAGAATACTTGCTAGGATTGAATCATCCCAGTCACCTCCTTGCATGACCCAACCAAGAAAAATGGATATGAATTAATTAAATGCTTCCTCACCAATATTATTTATGTCCCTCGCAACCAACCCATCCTCCAACCATACCAACTCAATTTGGTTCTTATCTCTACATGCCTTGATTGATGCATGAAAGAATTTTTTACTTCAACATATC
Source organism: Chamaecyparis obtusa (assembly GCA_027943335.1). Classification (NCBI taxonomy): domain Eukaryota; kingdom Viridiplantae; phylum Streptophyta; class Pinopsida; order Cupressales; family Cupressaceae; genus Chamaecyparis; species Chamaecyparis obtusa. The sequence continues at coordinate 819,116 of BSBK01001478.1, read as the reverse complement.
CAAGCAATTGCTAGTTTTCTCATGCTTTATCCCTCTAGTATACTTCCTTTATGAGGCTCGAAACTTCGAATGTCATTCCTTTTTCTTTAATAAAACCAATAAAGAAAATTATAAATTTAATTACTTTCTCATTTAATTTTGGATCTTTTATTTCAACAATTTATTGTTCCATAAAAATATTCTTAAACCTTTCCATATATTCCAATGCTTGAGTTCAAGTTTTTGATATGATTTAGCCTATTCATGAAACATAAGCTGACCATTCCTTTAAAATTAGCACTTTCTTGCCATTATTTTTCAATTTTACTTCAAGCAAGGAAGAGTCCCTCCACCACATATTTTCAAACTTGAAGTATCTACTTGTGTGTTTCTCATTTAGTTGAACCTCCTGTTGTACATGGAAATGATTAGAAACAAATATAGAAAGAATGGAGGATTCATAATTATAATGGTCCTCCAACCACCCATGATTGCTAAAGAACATGTCTAATCTCTTAGAGATGTTAGTGAAACTATTCCTTCTATTTGTCCATGTGTACATTCCATTTTTGAAACACTATCCACCAGAGAAATATATTCAATAAATTTTTAAAATACGTGTTGAACAATAAAATCTCTATATCCACCAATTAATTTATTATTGAGCACATCAACCAGTTATGATCTCATTTAATGAGTTTGATATTTATACTATTTGGAGACCACAAAATACCCAAATAACCTACATCGTGACAAGCATCAAGCTAAACATACCTAACTAGCATTTGCAAGATTATAAGAATTTTGTTCATTCTTCCATACTAATCTTAGTTTCCTATAATAAAATAATATCCATCGATATAATAAATTAACAAAGAGGGGTAGAGGTCAACCAATCTGCATGTTTGTTTTTCTACCTCTACCTCTTTGAGATATTCTTAAAAACTTTGTTGCAGATTGGTCCTTACACTGTCGGGGTCAACCATCCCTAATTCATCTACTTCCTAGAAATCATCTCCTGAATCCTAGTTCTCCAAATCAATATCAACTCCCAAATTTTTAGCATCATAATCATTAGATCCAATCTTTAAATCCTCCTTCCCATATTTTTCTAAGCTCACAACTATTTTATTATTATTTTGATTCAATCCTTGAATTTTAAAAGGATTGCCAATAATCACCATAATTTCTTCAACCCTTGCCAAATTCTTAACTTTTTTAGCCACATCACTAAAATATTCGCTAAGACCACCAATATCATACTTGCCTAACCTACTGTAAATCTCAAAGTTTTTTGGGGTTAGAGATATACTCCCAATGTCTTTAGTTTACAAAGCCAAGAATTCACCAACAACTATCTTCTTGTTCTGCAATTTTGATACCCATTTGTTAGTTAGTGCCAACAAGTTTCCTCAATCCATGTAGTTATCATTATTATAATTTTGGACTTGATTGTGTATGAAATTTTTTAACATCAATACTTCAGGTCACACTATGTGAACCATCATTACGATGAGAGAGATTGTGCAAGGTGTTAAACAATTTGTTGGTTGTGTTGGGTTTAATTTTGAAATTTTCCTCCCTATGATCCCACATTTGACATCTCAAACCTAACATCTTCTCCTCTTCAATTTTAACTAGTTGAATCTAATGATTTCCGTCCACACAAAGCCAAATCTCTTAGATAGTATTTGTCCAACATCTACAATTTTTAGACTAGCATACAAATAAGAATCTCCCTCAACGATTTCTATGTCAATATCCAGTAAACTGCCTAATGATCGTCCAATCTTCTCGAAGAATTCCTTTGACCAAATTGGGAGATTGTATAGCCAAATCCATAACAATCTATCATATGGATTCAATTTTATAGGATTAAAATTGGGAAACCATTTTTGCATATATAATGAATATGCCCGATCATTATAATGAATATGTCCTATCATCCAAAGTTCACCTTGTAACACTCCGTCCCTTAAGTTCAATGAAATGAATATGACAACAAAAAAACTTTTGGGCATAAATTTGATGATTTCTTGGGTTTTCCAATTCTATGTTCTCCAAGCCCTGTTGCTCCCTTTGTCAACTGACCAATGAAATGACAAATGAGTGCTAACTCTTCTAACATTCCTACATCATGTGGCCTCCAAGGATATATCTATAGTCTACAATCCATATTGATATTCAATTAGACACTTGTGCATGTCATTGGAACCCTTGTTTTTTAAGCCATTTTACAAATTTACTCTTTCATTGTGTTGTCTTTGCTTGCCCATTTTTCCATATCTTATTTAAGAATTCTTTAACTTGTTAGGATGACCATCTTTTTGCATATATTCAATAGCAATATTTATAGAATTACCCATACTACTAATGATTAAGATTGAAACGATCAATATAAAAAAAGAACAACATAAAAATATTATTATATATTAATATAATTCCATTTAATAATACAATATCACATAAATATATATTGATTTATTTAATGTCTTCTATGTTGTGCTCCTACTAGCTTATATATTTAAATTTGTAGTGTAACGTCTATTAGAATTTAGAGTAAAACATATTAAAAGATAAACCTCAAAAATGATATCTCAACATGCCATATATATATATAAAATTAACAACATTGGGAAGAGTGTATTTTCCCCGCGCGCACACACGGAATATTCCGTTAAAATAATGTACCGTCGTTAAATTTTGGCACGTAAACAAACGGAGATTGCCTTCCAACCATAATGTTCCAAATGAGACAAAAACAAGTTAGAAAGCTCCACATCAAATTCTCTTAGACCCCGTTGCCCCTAAACACAATCACCGATGTACGAGCCCAATGGAAATCTTTGTCGCAACTTCATCAATTCAAAAATCCAACGTGCAAAAATGGACCGCTGGAGACTTCTGTGCACGAGAGAGCGCAAATTCAGAATCAATTCTCCCGCCCTTATTACGTTGTGAAGCAGCTCTAAAGTTCGAATCCCATGATCTGATCCATGGTTTTTAACATATAAATTTGACTTCATTCAACAAAAAAAAATTGAATCCCACGATCTAGCTTTGGAAGGGCGAAAGATCTCATGCCGTGCTCAATATTATCTCGGAGTTTGCTTGCCGGTTGCTCTGTTGTGTGTAATCTTGTGAAGGAAATGAAAGAATGCACGTCTTCTTTACAATTTCGAGGCAACAAGCAGAAAGCTCAATAAAATCGCATTTATTCAGACCGAAGATTCCAGGTGAGTTCCAATTGACATTTTCTTTCTTCAAAATGTTTTCTATCCTTCTGCGGGGAGTTTCGTCTACTGAGCCTGATAGAATTGTGCGAGGATCAACCAATAAAACAATATTTCGCAGTTACATTAATTTTGGTTAAGTTAAAGAAATAAGGTCAAAATTACAATTATTGATACATTTAATACCGTAAGAAGGTTTTTTAAAATCTTAGATTCAATTTAGTTTAATCTCTCTTTTCATTACTTTGGGAACCGGGTCTGAAGTTTGAATACCTTGATCTTTGATGTATAAACTTTACTTCATTCAATAAAAGAAGTTCGAATCCCAGGAACTAGCTTAGGAAGGGCGTAATATCTCATGACAAGCTCTATTTTACCACGGAGTTTGCTTGCCGGTAGCTCTTTTTGACGATTACGTCTCTGTTATGTGTAATCTTGTGAAGGATATAAAGAATGCATGCCTTCTTTACAATTTCGAGGCGACAAGTGGAAAGCTCAATAAAAATTTCATTTATTCAGACCGAAGATTCCAGGTGAGTTGCGATTGACATTTACAGTATTGTTTTTATTGGAGATTTTCCCTCTTTAACTTGCACTGCGTCTGCGTCTATCCTCCCGCGTGAAGTTTGGTTTACCGAGACTGATAGAATTGTGTGATGATCTACCAATAAAACAATATTTTACATTTAGATTAATTTTGGTTAAAAGAAATAATGTCAAATTTGTAATTATTGATTCATTTGATGCTGTAAGAAGGTTTTATAGTAGATTCAATTTAGTTTCATTTTTTTAACTGTTTTGGACTTCACAATTCTCTCCGGCCTAGCTGTCTCTTCACCTTTATTTTGATACAATATTAAATGACTGAAAATTTCTTTTGACTCTTGGCATCTTTTCTGCTTAGATTCAATTTAGTTTAATCTCTCATTTTACTGGGGCTTGTTTCGGGCTTCACAATTCTTTCCGGCCTAAAATAAATTATAAAATCCTTACTAGCTGTCACTTTACCTTTGTTTTCATACACTAAATGACTGGAAATTTCTTTTTACCCTTTGCGTCTTTCATTTTACTGATAAATATTAGCAAATTTTAATTATATTTAACAGAAATAAATATGATTATATTCCATTGTATATTACCTTAGCTCTACTCGTCGTTTTAAAAACGTCTGTAAGCACACACAAAGCAATTCTCATGGCTCACCACCTCTGATTTAAACATTAATCCTAGATCAGAGAAACTTCTTGAAGTCTCAGATTGAGACTAAGAAAGACCCGACTAGATTGCTGCCTTTCAAATTTATTTTGATATTGAACCGATGAGGCTCAAGGTTTAAATGCCTACCCGTGCCTAGAATGCTTGAGCTCAAAGCTCTGCTGCGGGTAAATTCTCTGAAGTACACAACAATCAACCCAGCACAGACCCTCCTTCTGACCCAGGCATTACTCCTAATCGCCCGCGGAATCATTCCAGCCTTATAAATGGTGAAAACCCAACAGTCGCAACAGCGGATAACTTGCAAGTGGGTATGATCACATTGGCTTAACGTCAAAAGCTTTGCACATCATTTTGTCTTGAACAAAAATGCATGCAAAGGAAACTTTTAACCAATCTATCGGACAAAAACATGGGACTTCAATATTTAAGGTATTTCTGAGTCACAGAATATCCAAGCAAGTTGGAAGAGTAGTCTTCAGTCAGTCACGGTTAATCTCCATCAGGGCCCATGCTTAAATTAGTGCGCCATTCAATTTAGAACTCACGGTTCTTCTAGTTTTTTTTAATCTCTATATCCCCATCTCTCTCTCTATGGCCCTGTCTTCTAAATTTTACCCAATCTTTCAGACAAAATTGTGGGGCTTATATAGTTTATTAATTAGTCTTGTTAACTTCAACCAATCTTCCAGACAAAAACGTGGGTTTATATATTTAAGGGATTTTTCAGTCACAAAGCATCCAATCAAGTTGAAAGAATAGTCTTCAGTCATTAACAGTTAATCCCCATGAGTGCTTATGTGTTAATTAGTGCGCCATTCAATATAGAACTCAGGGTTTCTTTCTAAAATTTTAACATCTCTCGCAATGGCCCTGTCTTGTCAATTCCTTATTCATCTCTTCCTTTGTTTGATTCTCTTTGCAGTTTAACAACGGAGACGCTCAAAATGATATGTTCATTTAAATATTTTGCTTGTGATCCGGACAATCAGTATCTATTATTGCCTCTTTAGTCTGTCCTTTCAGACCAATTGGCTCCTCAATTTGGAATGGCTTAAAGTTGCCATCAGTCTCAGGTCCACTTCAATGCTTTGTAGAGAGTTGTAATTATTGAAATATGTAATGACTGGTGATCAATTTATAGATCTCAAATATCTCCTAAAACCCCTGCAACTGGCATATTGAAATATGGGCACGACAAGAGAGGATTTGTTTTATTAATTGCTTTACATCCCATAATTCTTCACTATTATCTCTACTGTACCTTTACACATGCTCCCAGTTGTCAAGTTATCTACCTTCGTGTTGAGTTTCATTGATAACCTTCTAGAAGGATTTATCTCAAATAACTGCATCCCCCCTTTGACCCGTCGTAGTCATATTTTCGGAGCACATTTTGCTACATCCTTTGTAGTCCTTTTTTTGTTTATTTTTGCAGTCACCTACACATTGGATTCTTGTCAACATCTTGATTGTCAATTTCAATCATTTTGATTTCAGTAATGCCAAGGTTTCGGCCATGTTAGTTGTACGGTGCAAACTCCCCCCACAAAAGTAAGTACATATGACCTACTATAGGTTCTAAAGGTGCTCCCTTCAGGGGCTTCTGTGAATTGCTGATAATCATCCCAAGAGTGAGTACTTATCATAGGGAAAACTTACAAAGTCCAATGTATTTCATATATCTCAGTTACCGATGCATAGGTATATACTCGGGATGCGGAGGCGGATGCGGATGCGGATTCTGATCCGGGTGCCTTGTGGATGCCACCCGGAAGCGCATCTTGGCCCCCCGGATGCGTTGTGATGCGCTCACAACGCATCCAAGGGCCAGGATGCGCTTCTGGCTGGCATCCACAGGCCACCCGGGCACCTCCGTGGGCATCCGCGGGAACATTAATATGCGTTTGGAGCCGTGACAAATATTCAATCGGTCAAAAGCTATGTTATCTAGACTCTCGCAAGACTCGATAATCCTGTTCGCGTAATTGAAATTGTATTATCTGTTGGCAAGACTCAATTATATTATATTGATAATCCCGTTCGATAATCCCATTCGCAAGACTCAAATCTGTTGTCATCCTAATTATATTATCGGCTGTTGAGTACCATTTCGAATTATATTATGAGAAATTAATAATATCAATATGAGGTTTCTTTTTATTTTTCATTTGTTTTTATTTTTATTATTGTTTCTTCTTTTTTAAATTAAAATTGACATATTAAAATATTAATAACATTTAAGAAATTATTTATTATTAATATATGATATTATTTCTTGCACTTCTTTGCATATATCATATATGATATATATTATATATAATTATTTATATATATATATATATTTTAAAATAAATAAATAAATAAATAAATAAATAAATATATATATATATATATATATATATACATATACATATATATATGTATATATATATATATATATGTATATATATATATATATGTATATATATATATATACACATGCTTCCAAACGCGTCCGCATCCCCTAAAATTTTTTTTACGCATCCGCATCCGAATCTGCACCCGAATTGGTAACTTAGTCATATATGATTTTCCATGCATGCCAAATGTTCCATATTAAATAATGGGATATGACCTTTATTTTGGTTTTTAATCATGTGGCACTTCAAGGCAATTCATTTTTATTTCATTTAACTCATGAATAGTGCCTATTCATGAGTTTTCATGTTGTTGCTTCAAAGGTTGAGATTGTCTGCTACATTCATTCTTTCTATCTCATTCTTTGGCACTTAGTAAGAACCTAGTAGGGCATGATATTATTTAAGAGGTGGGCTGCAAGGTAAGAGTACATATAACTTCTGTTAGTGTTTCAACTTTTAAGTATGGAGATGATTGAATAAGGCATTGAATCTCACAAATGATACAATTTCTGATCTAAGAGTTCTATTCTCAGTATTTTCATGATCATGTTGTTCCACTTGTTTTGTTGCCACACATCTTTCTCAGTGATTGAGAAGGCATATGAAAGCATGAATCAGAGAAAACAAAGAATATCTATTGTGAGGAAGGTCCATAGAAAGGAAAATTAGCCAATGGACAGGCCCTTGGCACATTGGAGGGCAAACATTGGTTCCTGTCCATGATTATATTTGAGCAAATATAAACCACCGGGGCAACCTGAACCTCTTCTACCCAACATTGGCTCCCATTTTTAGCATTGACAGCTAAAACTAAAAGTACATGGTGCCAATTTTTTGTCCAAAATCAACATCATATATTATGCTTCATCTATCCTCTATTACCAATGGGTGTTTATAGTGTTTCAGATATGTTGTTTCGTTGGCAATCATGATAATTTGGCCTTAGATGTGGAGCCTTGTTCAAGAAACCTTTTTCTTCACTTTTCCTATCCTAGAACAGTTGCACTTGACTTCTTGAGGTAACTCTATGCTAAGTAAAGAATTTTCAACCCTTCTTATGCTGCTGTAACTTTGTCCATTATTGGGCACAATGCTGCTCTATGCATATATAATGACTGTCAGGTTGGTTCCCATGACAACCAAACCCTTGCACAAGCCAAATTATGAAAGATCTTGATAAAATATGTGATGCAAGAACATCGTGGGATGTGAGAGCAATCTTGCATCAACCAAAAATGTTTTACTTAATTTTTGCAATTGTTTAGTTTTAAATATTTTGGTGAATAAATTTGATGTAATAAGGCCTAAAATATTTGATAAATCATTTTGCCAACTCCTAAGGTTTAATTAATCTAGCATAGAAGTTTGACACATGTCGGCAGCATCTTCTTGTGAAATATCCCAAATGGATATTTGCTTTGCTGCTGCTATAATTTTTAATTATATAAATTATATTTTCCTGTAGATTTTTGTGATCTTATAGAGCTAGACAGAAGTTGCAGAAGAATGTTGTTTCTTTTTGTATTTTTCAGAATATAGGTATTACAATGAATAAATAACAGTAACTTATGAAATAGAAGTGATAAGAATCATATGCAGCAATACATATTAATCTGGAAATGATTCTAAACCGTACCAGCAGAGTTTGATTTATTCAAAATAGTCCCAATACAGATGTACTTCAAACAAGGTTGACGCTAGTTGAAAATGGGAACCAGCTACAACCAAACAAGTTCAAATGATAAAGTCCAATTTGCTGCAATAAAACAACTCCAGTCTGCTGCAATAAAACACCCCAGAATTCCTCACGTGAGCTGCTGGAATGAGACACCTGTAGGCAATAAGCTGGCCGCCAAGCTGAAAGTAATTCTCTTCCCCCAATTGCATTGCCAATACTAAATCAATCACTTTCTCTGTCAATCCGAATGCAATGAAATACCAATCCAATCACCAGAGAGTTGCTGAGGTTTGCGTCCCAACAGTCCAGACTTGAGGATTTCGTCCCAAGCCACAAATCGCTCTCCAGAGCAATTTCACAATTCAAGAGTTTCCAAAATGTCAAAAAGGTAATGAACAATTAGGTCTTCATCTCCTTATAACTCCTCCCAAGTGCAAATCGAACCCTAAATGAGAATTACACTTTGCACTTTATAATAAAATAACATTTTCCAAATAAAAGCGTCTAGGCTATAGGAAAAACATTACTTTATTAAAATGTCATAACTCAAGGCACCAAAAAGTCTTCGGATAGTGAAAATAGTTTATAATATTTCGAGACCTTTCCAACGAGCTATAACACAAGGGCACAGCTGACCAAATGAAGCCATATTCCCCTTATTACTCCGAAATGGCTATATAAATAGCCTTATTATAAATTATTTAATCGCTAACTTAGGAAATATTTAAATATATTAAAATATTTCCCTTTTTGCCTTTGATAGCCCAAACCAACCAAATAAACATGAGTCTGACCATGTCACCTGTCTGTGACTGATGTTGAACGAGATGGGTCAATTGGCAGTCCCATCCCTAAAATCTAGGGATGCTCCTAGAAGTTAGGAAACCAATCTTGTTGCATTGAAACTGACACCAATTGAAGGGTTATGAAGAACCTCACGACTGGTGGTGCAGGAGCACACCTAGCTCAACCCCTTAGTCTTCTTGCTATGCTTTTTTTTTTTGATTTTGGCATGTACTTACTCTAGCCAAGTCAGGAGAGTTGTGTGGACCTTAGAAGGTCATTTGTTTATTTCCCTAAGGTGGATTTGACTAGGTCAATCCATGGCTAGCTGTTTGCTTTAAGTTGGTTGTGTGTGTTTAGGCTAATATGGTGGACTAAGGCCTAGAATGTAATTGTTGCCCAAAATTTCCCTGTCATTCATTTTTGGCCACGGTTCTTGTTTTCCAAAAGAAATGCTCAAGTGTCAAAGCTCTCTGTGTTTTCTGCCTTTTGGTGTCGAGAGTCCAGTGTGTTTTCTGCTCAAGTGTCGAAAACCCAGTGTTTTTTCGACCTCCTCTCTGCAGGCTCAGGATGTTTTTGCCTTTTGGTCCAAAAGTTCGGTGTGTTTTCGACCTCTCCGCTCTGAAAATTCGGTGTGTTTTCAACCTTCGCTCGAAAACCCTTTGTGTTTTCGACACCCCTTCTGTGTTTTTGGCCCTAAGCGCGCAACTCCGATCAGGCGGGTCCCGGTGCCTAAGGCCGTCCGATTGCGGAAGATCCGATGGCTGTCGCATGATCGCATGGGATCTTCCGATCCCATGAGATCATGCGACAACCGTTGATATGGTATCGGCGATCAGCGATAGCAGTCATCGGTTGGCATCACGCAGTTGGTCGCATGATCGCATGGGCCTTCCTGGCCGCATGCGATCATGTGACAAGCGGTAAGCAATCAAACCACGGTGCCGCCAGCGGTCGGTGACTAACACTTTACGGTTGGTCGCATGATCGCATGGGCTCTTCCGAGCCCATGCGACAAACCGTCAACGGTTCCGGTTTCAAGCGGTGGCGGTCAGCAGGGGTTCGGTGGATAGTGCCGCCAGCGGTTATCGGGTAGCATCATGCGGTTGGTCGCATGATCGCATGGGCTCTTTCGAGCCCATGCGACCATGCGACAAACCGTCAGCGGTTAACATGTTTTCGGGCAGTGTTGCTGTGGGTCCGTGCCGGGGTGCTGAGGTGTTTGCTGATGTGGCGGTCGGAACGAATAGGGGAGTGACACGTGGCGGTTCTGGGCCCGAGGTTGGCAGGCTTTGCGCGGTTGCGCAGTTGGAGGTGGGCCCGGTTCTATGTTCGGTCGGGTAATCTCGCAATAAAAAGACTTCGGATATTCTTTCTATCTGGCGATTACGAGACTTCCCTTAGTCGGGTAATCTCCTGACAGAAAGGAATATGCCGAAAAGGTAACGCGACTTAGCGACTGCCGTCGGATGAAGCAAAGATCAACGGTTTTCGCGTGGTCGCTAAGGGGTGCCCGGGGTTAAGGAAGAAACAAGCAATTCAGCGACTAGAGGAGAAAGGTGACCCGGGGTGAAATCGGGGTTAAGTTTGCAGTGCGATCGTAAGCCCGAGCTTTTGTGGCAAAGCGGAGGCTGATTTTCTAAGGGTTGTCGCATGATCGCATGAAGCCTTTCGGGCTCATGCGATCATGCGACCGCTGACTTTTCAAGGCCGTGTGGTCAGCTCCTGTTGGACCACGTGGTAAGCTTGACAGGTGGTGGATTTTGCGGGTCCGAGGTGTCATTTTGTGGCAAGGTGGAGGCAGGTTTTCAAAGGTTGTCGCGTGATCGCATGAAGCCTTTCGGCCTCATGCGATCATGCGACCATTGCTATTACAAGGGCGACATGATTGCTTTGGCGGGCTTTCTTCTGCAGAGATGTTTGCAAAGCGCAAGTAGCTGAGAATTAATGTTTCCAAAGGCAATTATAGCTGGGAATGTTTGCAGAGATCTTTTAGGCTGCCATTTTTGGGTCCTTTCGAGGATCTGATCGAATTTGAACATTCATGACAGGGTCCAGTTTGCAAAGAGGTAGATAGATGAAGTTTTTTGTCGGCAGGTTGATCAATTCAGGGATGGACACGCAAAGGGAAAATATCTGATCGGCCATGATATTTACAGAGCATATTTATGATAAGAAGTGACTGGCCTAGGGTTGATTATTATATTGTAAAATCTATGTAGCCCTAAAAGTTTGGTTCCTGCCTGCGTGCAGGGAGTGTATATATTCTTTTTTGGAGCCAGTAGTGCTCAGAATTCACATTTTGTAAAAAGAAAGGCTCTTTCTTGGGAACCTATCTGTGGCATTTCTTCTTGCCCTCTGGTTTTCCACATTCTGTAAATTCCCATTGATAATACAAGTATTGCAGAGGCAGTTTGTGACAATCCTTCATGTCCTTGTGCTTCCCTGTTTGCATTATCTCTTATTGGATTGAGGTTTATGAATGCTATTAATGGAAATTGGGGTTCTTGGTCCCTCTTTCTTTCTGTGATTTGTGTGTTACTGTGTTTGATCTGATTTAGATGTTTTGTGGGTATACTACAGCCCCTAGCAGTCTTGTCTCATTCCTACACCTAGTTGTAGAGGAGGATGTTTGTTTGCAGGTCATAGGTTGAGTCTTTTGTTCAGGCCTTCCTATGAAGTACTTATGCAAGCCTATCTAGTGAATGGTGACCTATTAGACCTGATTCCTTCATTGGCTTCATCCCTCTGTACTGAGATCCAAACCCAAGTTCGGTGCATCACCTAGTAGGTAGATTTGCTTTCAGTTATTTCCCTTTCCATGCACTCCTTCTATCCCTTTCCCCTCAAAGTTTACATTTCCTGTCTAAGAGCAAATCAGTGTGATTATCCAAGAGGAACCAGCCTAGAATTTGGAGGTCTCATCTCGGTTAGCAAAAGGTCCCACAACCTTGAGATGATTCCCATGTTATACTGGATTATCAAGACTACGAGAGCTTGAGATCAGAGGCGCAAATTCAGTGTATAACAGTAACAATAGACTTGAATAGTCTATGCCATGTTGAAAATGTTTGTGAACTTAGTCCTACCATTTTGAATCTCTAGAAGATCAAAACATCTAAGAATCTAGGATTTGTCATTTTATTGCAAAAATTGCCAATTTGGCCGAAAGCTGCCAGAATGGGCAAAATATGAAAGAATGATGGGAAAAGTGGCAAAGACATTCCAAAACATCATTCACTTGCCTTATGCAATGCCCAAGACATACCCTAACTCCTGTTTTGAAGGAGAAACCAGGAAACGGCCAAGGAAGATGATGGAAATGTTCAGCAAATGCATGGTAACGGTCTGCAACAACATGGTAGAACTGTTCGGTAAAGAAATGATGTTTTGTAATGCCTCAATCCATGAGGAAGGTTACTTAGAACATGCAGATCCTATCAAAATCAGAGTGAAAGCATTGTATGAAATTCTGGAGAGATTGAATGAAGAAGTTTCTTTCTGTGTGAATGAATATTTGCAGGACAGTGACTGTCGTTTTTGGTTTTCTTTGTGTTTTGTTTGCATGTGGAGGTAAGGAAGGATCTTGTTTGGTGCATGTCCCCTGTTCTTGTGACTGAAAAATGTCTTCCCTTTCAATCCCGTTATAGAGTTGCATTATTACAAACATGGTCTGAAAGGATCCCTTCATGGTTGCCGTGATTGTGCACAGTCTGACCTATTTACTGGTGTAAGTTTGTATGCAAGGCAGAATGAGCCTGGATCCATGCTGTTGTGATTGATCATTGTCCTATATAATCGGCCAAGCCTTTCCCATTTAGTTTGAAAGTTAGAGGGGGTCATTTTCTGTTATGAGTTGAAGATTTCCTTCTATTTTGCTGTCGTGATTTCACAGTCATTTAATGTTTGGTTGCATGTAGTTGGAAATGAGTTAGAATCCATGATCTAACTCTGGATTAGTGTTTTATTTACATGCACAGACATCTCACGTTCACTGAGTAAATTAAGAGAAGGTTATTTTGATTAGTTTAGAGGTCTGTTGTGTTTAGGCAGTCTGCTGCCAGTGCTTAGTCAGTCCACAATATGTATTTGCCACTCCCTCTCCCACCATAGAAATGTTATGGAACTTTAGGATATGGGAGTGGGCTTGTATACTATGTCATGTGCAGGAGGAGGAGCTCCAGAAACAAGTGTGGAATGCATTTCCATGATGCCCTAAGCGAGTACAAAGCACTCGGTTAGGCAACATCAGCATTTAGAAGAAGGTACAGTGGGTTGAATGCATTGAGTGCTTCAATCCAAATGTGGATTAAGTCAGAGGGATGTGTGAAGAGTTAAGAACTAGTAGGAGAAGCTCCCTAGTGCATTTTGAGATGTGTTTTGAAGTAGCCCAAGGAGGACAATGTAAACAGGCAGAAAGCCCTCAAGTTCATGACTGAATTGAGATTTTCTTATGCATGGACAGTTTAGGAGGATTGAGTCACTAAACTCAAGTTAGTTGTGATCAGAAGGCTAAATGGGAGTGAAGAACGTTGGAATGCATCCCTCATTTACTATGAAGCAAGAAATTTTCATGAAATGTGAAAGTGACAGCAATAAGCAAGACAGGAACAGTGGTTCAACAAACACTTAAGTTGGTGTAACTAGGTGGGGTAGTTTGAAGGATAGGATTGTGATCCTATAAAGAGCAGGGTATCAAAATGAACCCTCATAGGCTAGGAGAAAGCCTAAGCAAGTCCTTATAGCCAGTAAGGACACTAGAGCAATCCCATCCCTATTTACATCAACTGGCAATTGTCACAGCCTCCTAAAATTTAGGGATATCCCCTAAAATCTAGGAACTGCTCCAAACTGCTTGTAAAGCCAAAATCTGGTCTTTGTATGCACTGAATGAGTCCCTATACATCTCTGCTAGCCTACTAGACTCCAATGATAGGCCAACTCCTCCATCTCTGATGTCCACTCTAGAAAGGGGACATGACAATCCTCCCTTCCCGGAGATTGCTTGTCCACAAGCAATGCAACACTATATCAAGTGCCATCACAAAACCACTGCCTGGATCCCACGGAAAACTGTAAGCCATGCCCCTCGCGCAAAGTGCAGGCTCCTGTAGCATCCCTTGAAAAACAAACGGGATGACTTTGTAAAAAGATCCATAACAACCACTCACCCACACTCCCGTATTGAGTCTATCTTTGCTCGGATCCCAAGAGAAATAGATCTCAGGACCATCAAAAACCAAGATGTATGGGTGACTCAGATCACATATACCCTGAACTCCCCCTGCACACCCAACTGACTTGTACTGAATGAGTAGACCATCTGCACAACAGTGATGAATACCCCTGAACAAAGTTGTATAATCACCCGGATGAGGACCCAGATATCCACACACTATATAATCTCTGCAGTCACCATAACTCTGCAAGTCACTTGCTACTGACTTGCAGCCAAAACTCCCATCAACTGTTGATGGCGAGAAACCATCCCATAACGGATGATAAGGGCTAGGAGCCAACCCACGTCTATGTGCCATCAACTCATCAACATGTGGGTCAAAGGAAAAATAATGAGCACTCCTCATCGTGTAACGGCGATAAACTGCTCCGATCTTTGTCAAAGGCTCAACATCCACTAGTCGCAAACCCAAAGATGGCTCCAATCTCGAACTCTGCACAACTGGTTGGACTTGGTCCTGGGTGACCCTCTTAGCAAACCCAACCTCGAAATCTCTGTGAGTAAGTATCGTAGTCAAGGTACCTATAATCTCTCTCACCAAATGTCGAATCGCACCACTACCCCAGATGAGAACACCCTCAAAAGCTCGGTAAGATTCCTCCCGAAATTCTGAACTCTCAAGAAGGTGATCCAGGAATGACTCTGTGCAGTAGAATTTATAGGTGGTAGCATCCATCTGTCCCCCTTGGATCCATAACTAGTCATCGTGTAACTGCGATGTAGCCAACTGCCTATCATCACCAGCTATGCGATCACTAACAACCAACTCGGGTGATACCATGTCTCCCTGCTGAACAATCAAAGGAGTAGTGTCATGAACTGAAACACTAATCACTGACGGGTCAACTACGCTACTCACAACGTCTTGTACTATATCACTTGACGCAATGCTACCAACTGGAGTATCCATCCCAACCGAAATATCCACCCCAATGTCAGGCACATTGCAACCCTCTACTGAAGTGCCTAACTCAACTGCACATGTATCCGATGGAAGTGAACCTGTACCTCCAACACTAGAATCAAGGGTGGATGTATCCCTAACTCCATCACATCCAACAACCCCAACTGTGGACATCACCAAATCACCAGACACCACAATATGTAATTGCACCATATCTGGTGCTGGTGTAGACTGAAGTTGCACCAATTCCACAATCACCTTTGCTAACTGAACCTGTGACTCCTGGAGAGCCAATTGAGTGCTCTATAAAACCTCAAAAGTCGTCATGAGCTCTCGAGTAAGCTCACTCACCTCATCCTCTCTATTCAAGAGTGCCTCATATGTTGTACTTCCCCACTCTACTAGGTGATCTTGGTCGACTACCAACCGAAAGTAATCCTGTCTCAAAATTATGACAGCCTCCTGTAAGGCATGAATCTCTGTCAGGGTCAAGTAACAACTACCATGGTCATCATCCATAGGAGCACCCGATCCATGAATAGCTAGCAGCTGCCGAGCAACATCAAAATGCTCGAATGCGGTAACAATATCATACTCGCTGACTCTCAGCTGATTAGACACATGATGACTCTGAATAATAGGCCTCCTATGCATCACCCCTGGCACACTGTCTGTACTGTGAATAGAAGTGGTACCCAACATACTCCTCTCAAAAACACTATCCCCCAGTGTGCTGTCATCTGAGCTTTGAGAACTAACAACTGAACTCACATCCTCAAACGGAGTACTAGCAGCTGACACATCTCCATCAAACTCCCCTGTACCCGAGGAAGTTGCTACAAAATCTACGTCCTCAACACTCTCAGCTGCCTCGTCCTCTGTAACCTCTGAATAATCCAGATCCTGGGACCAATTTGCACTCTCCAATAACTTGGAGTCCTCTCCTAGGGTCTGATACAGATATGACTCACCACTGATGGGGTCATCCTCATGGGTCACATAGGAAGTATCGGTAGCAACCCAAGATGCTAACAATGGCTCTACCTCCTCTGGTGACCCGAACTGAACCTCATCTGACTCCCTACTAACAAATGAATCCGAGTCATGCTGGCATGAGTTTGTGTCTACTATCTCAAACTCAACACTGGTATCATCACATGCGGACTCCATGCTCAAATCCTCAACACAAGGGAATATTGTCATCTCCTGTAGTAACCCCATCTCGGGACTGCCGCTATCCAGATCTGTACTATCTGACTCCATCTCCTCAAGGCAGTCCTCAAAAGTGGTATCCTCCTTTGGCGATCCGGAGTCCACCATCATATCCTCCAACACTACAGCACTCCCACTATCAGCAACTCCCTCAACATCGACCATAGGACTATCCTCCCGGAAAATTGAACTGGAGTCACTGGTTGTCTCTATAATACAATCCGGTATAGCATGAACATCAACTGCAGGCGTCAACTCCTGCTATATCACCAGACCATCAACTGAGTCTTGAGTCTCCATGCATTTGTCGGCCGGCGTAACTGTCATGTGCTCGTCCACTAAGATAGGTAATGACCCTACAATAAAAGTGTGGGGTAACTCAATTGGAGAGGTGCTGATCTCTAGAACTGATGTACTAGGCCCACGTGTAGCTGTGAAATCATCCTGCAGGTCTCTCCTAACCTCCCTCACTGTGTCAACCTGTCTCGTTTCCTGTGTCCTGCGAGAAGATCTTCTCAAGAGTGAAACCATGTATCTAGCCACCTTGTCAATGGTAGCCGGATCTGATAACTGTTCACTAAGCCTATTCTGAATATCCCGACTATGATCCAACTGTCTAACCAAGGCATCAGTTTTCCTTTTAAATTCAGATAAACTATCTGATGGTTTCTTCTGTCTACTGCTATACGGTTTCACTTGTCTACTACTATAAGTTCCCCTGCACCTATCCATTCAATTCCAATAGAGTGTTGATCACTCACTCAATTTTTTACAAATTCCCACAGGTTGGCAAGAAGAAGGCTTTGATACCACCAAAATATCCCAAATGGATATTTGCTCTGTTGCTGCTATAATTTTTAATTATATAAATTATATTTTCCTGTAGATTTTTGTGATCTTATAGAGCTAGACAGAAGTTGCAGAAGAATGTCGTTTCTTTTTGTATTTTTCAGAATATAGGTATTACAATGAATAAATAACAGTAACTTATGAAATAGAAGTGATAAGAATCATATGCAGCAATACATACTAATCTGGAAATGATTCTAAACCGTACCAGCAGAGTCTGATTTATTCAGAATAGTCCCAATACAGATGTACTTCAAACAAGGTTGACGCCAGCTGAAAATGGGAACCAGCTACAGCCAAACAAGTTCAAATGATAAAGTCCAATCTGCTGCAATAAAACAACTCCAGTCTGCTGCAATAAAACACCCTAGAATTCCTCACGTGAGCTGCTGGAATGAAACACCTACAGGCAATAAGCTGGCCGTCAAGCCCAATTGCATTGCCAATACCAAATCAATCACTTTCTCTGTCAATCCGAATGCAATGAAATACCAATCCAATCACCAGAGAGTTGCTGAGGTTTGCGTCCCAACAGTCTAGACTTGAGGATTTCGTCCCAAGCCACAAATCGCTCTCCAGAGCAATTTCACAATTCAAGAGTTTCCAAAATGTCAAAAAGGTAATGAACAATTAGGTCTTCATCTCCTTATAACTCCTCCCAAGTGCAAATTGAACCCTAAATGAGAATTACACTTTGCACTTTATAATAAAATAACATTTTCCAAATAAAAGCGTCTAGGCTATAGGAAAAACATTACTTTATTAAAATGTCATAACTCAAGGCACCAAAAAGTCTTCGGATAGTGAAAATAGTTTATAATATTTCGAGACCTTTCCAACGAGCTATAACACAAGGGCACAACTGAGCAAATGAAGCCATATTCCCCTTATTACTCCGAAATGGCTATATAAATAGCCTTATTATAAATTATTTAATCGCTAACTTAGGAAATATTTAAATATATTAAAATATTTCCCTTTTTGCCTTTGATAGCCCAAACTAACCAAATAAACATGAGTCTGACCATGTCACCTGTCTGTGATTGGTGTTGAACGAGATGGGTCAACTGGCAGTCCCATCCCTAAAATCTAGGGATGCTCCTAGAAGTTAGGAAACCAATCCTGTCGCACTGAAACTAACACCAATTGAAGGGTCATGAAGAACCTCACAACTGACAACTATCACAGCCTCCTAAAATTTAGGGATATCCCCTAAAATCTAGGAACTGCTCCAAACTGGCTCCAAATTGCTTGTAAAGCCAAAATCCGATCACTATATGCACTGAATAAGTCCCTATCCATCTCTGCTAGCCTACTAGACTCCAATGATAGGCCAACTCCTCCGTCTCTGATGTCCACTCTAGAAAGGAGACATGACATCTTGGCACATTCTTGGAATCTTTTACTTTGTCTATTGGTGGTGGCGGTTACTAGATGGTAAATATTTCAAACTATCAGATTTACTATGTTTAGAGAGCGTCTCTTCACAGGTGGCTATCCAGAGGACAAGTGGCGGTGCATGTCTACCACAAACTCTTGTGGAGTTATGGAGTTGTCATAGTTGACCAGTTTGATTGTCTATTAGAGGAGGTGACTAATGACAATAATTATTGAGCATCTTGTATTTTATTTATCATTTTATGAAGGCCTCCTTATTTGGACATGGTATTTGGAAAAAAATCTGATTTTGCATTAATAATCTATATTATTTTTGAATTTTTCATTGGTGGAAGTTGAGGTGGACTTATGCAGCATTATAACAGCATTCAATGCAAAAAGGGGACCTATTAATCACATCACATTCCCTAAATTGAAGAGAGGAGTTGGAGGATTCAGTTTGACAGTTGCAGGTTCAAGGACAAAGATTGGAGTACAGCTGTAGGTCAAGTGTGGGATGAATTCCTTGTAGTTTCCTCTTGCTTATTTTCTGATTTATATCAGATTGGAGATGTTTATTTGAGGCCATGTGTCATGTGATGATAGTTCATGACTATGTAATTGTGAAGCTAGATTGTAGTAGAAACATGAGAGGAAGAAGATGGTTTCTGGCGATTGTTCTTGTTTGCATGTGGATTCATTTTATATGAGATTTGTTTCAGATTTTAAGTCAATTCCTTATTTGATTTGCATATGTGGAGTGTGTGGACTTTCACCCTGCATTAGTGGTAGTAGAGCTATTATTCCTGAGTGTGTAGGTAGAGTGCCAAACATAAGGCAGTATGTATGTATGCGCAACTTGCAAGAGGAGCTACGCAAAGGATTTGTTGGGAAGAGGTTCTTGAGTTTGTAAATAGATGACCGAATGTGAGGCAATTTGCAATAGAACCTAAAAGTGTTGATAAGGGGATTTGTGTTGAGGCTTTGTGAGGCCTTTGAGTATGGAAAAGAGAGAGGAAAAGGACTTTTGTGATTAGATGGATTCTTAGGATTCTTGGACTTGAGAAAATTAGAGAGAGACTTTGTACAATTAGAGAGAGAGAGCAAGAAGAAATAAGAGTTGGAATGATAGAGTTGAGAAAACAAGTGAAAGAAATAGAAACAGAGTTGGAAAGGAGAAGATCCCTTCAGTAGAAAAGAGATGATGATAATTCTATTTATCTTTTTAATGATATTTTGAATGTAGGAAAGAAAGAAGATGCAACGGAGTGTCATGCATGTGGCACAATAGAAGAAGAGGACGAATATGAAGAAATCGATGAACCTGAAGTTGTGGAATGTCTATTAAAAGACATGGAGAATGAGGTTACAGGTATTACAGCAGAAAAATAGTTCTTTAGAGGATACAAATGAAGTTGAGAAGGATGATTTACTAGTTCAGATTAAAGAAGAATGGAGTAAACTTATTGTAGAAGGAGCAGAAGTTGCAACAAAGGTAATGAGGTAAAATCAGATTTTAATGTTTTCTTTGACGATGATAAGAATGTAGAAATGGAAAAAGTTTTGAGAAGGTTGAAATTGAGGAATAAGATGTGGAGATCAAGGCGGAGTTTTCCAATGATTCTTTGTTTGAAAGTATTGAAGATCAAGATTCCCTAGTTAGAGAGATTGATTAGTTGTTGGAGAATGTGGATGATGGATCTCAAGATTATTGTTCTAACACTGTTTTGAATGTGGAAGATCAATTTGCAGCAGCAATGTCTTTTGGAAGGCATAAAAACAATGAGATATCATTTTGAAGGGAAAGTTGAAGTTGCAGCAGTGAATGTAACTAAGGTAAAATTCATTTTTCTAAATATTATTGTAACGAAGGATGTGATTATGATGAGGTTGTAGTAAAAGGGAATAGTGAATTGTATTTTAGTCAATTTGAGAATAATGAGGATTTGCACATTATGGGTGAGTTAGTTCAAGAGGATTTTGCTAGTGATGTATGATATGTGGCTAAGGTTTTGTATGGTGTTGCATAGTTTAGTGTAGGTACAGCTGGGCTGAGGTGGATCGACTATGGTGGGTTGACTCCCACGAGATCAAAGGAGAGTGTGATATACACTTGGAGGAGGTGGTCGGTTTATGGTGGAATTGATTCCACATTTAAGAGGTTGAGTGTAGAGAAGAGTTGCTAGAGAAGGATGCTTGTTTCAGTTAGATGTTGGAAGAGGAGAAAGAAGAAGTTATCAGAGGTACCAATTTTAGTGGAGTTTTCTGAGGATTGCTTGCAATCTGAAATGGTGGTACTACCACCAAAATTCATTTTGTGAATCCATATCACAATTCCTACCCTGGGTGTCTGATGCAGGAGTACCCTGGGATGTGAGAGCAATCTTGCATCAACAAAAAAATGTTTTATTTAATTTTTGCAATAGTTTAGTTTGAAATATTTTGGTGAGTAAATTTGATGTAATAAGGCCTAAAATATATGATAAATCATTTGGCTAACTCCCAAGGTTTAATCTAGCATAGGAGTTTGACACATGTCGGCAACATCTTCTTGGCATATTCTTGGAATCTTCCACTCCGGCTATTGGTGGTGGCAGTTATTAGATAGTAAATCTTTCAAAATATTACATTTTCTATGTTTAAAGAGCATCTCTTCATAGGTGGGTATCCAGATGACAAGTGGCGGTGCATGTCTTACTATAGATTCTTGTAGAGTTATGGAGCTGTCATAGTTGCTTGATTGGCTGTTAGAGGGGGTGGCTTATGACAACATTTATGAAGCATCTTGTATTTTATTTATATTTTATGGTGGCCTCCTTATTTGGGCGTGGTATTTGGAGAAAATCTGATTTTGCATTAAAAATTTATGTTATTTTTCATTGGTGGAAGTTAGGTGGACTTATGCAGCATTATGAGAACATTCAATGCAAAAAGGGGAGTTATTTATGGCATCACATTCTAAAAATTGTAGACAGGAGTTGGAGGATTCAGTTTGACAGTTGTAGGTTCAAGGACAAAGATTAGAGTGCAGCTGTAGGTCAAGTGGGGGATGAATTCCTTGTAGTTTCCTCTTGCTTATTTTCTGATTTATATCAGATTGGAGATGTTTATTTGAGTCCATGTGGTCATGTGATGATAATTTGCAACAGCTATGTAATTGATAAATCTTTCAAAATATTACATTTTCTATGTTTAAAGAGCATCTCTTCATAGGTGGGTATCCATATGACAAGTGGCGGTGCATGTCTTACTATAGATTCTTGTAGAGTTATGGAGCTGTCATAGTTGCTTGATTGGCTGTTAGAGGGGGTGGCTTATGACAACATTTATGAAGCATCTTGTATTTTATTTATATTTTATGGTGGCCTCCTTATTTGGGCGTGGTATTTGGAGAAAATCTGATTTTGCATTAAAAATTTATGTTATTTTTCATTGGTGGAAGTTAGGTGGACTTATGCAGCATTATGAGAACATTCAATGCAAAAAGGGGAGTTATTTATGGCATCACATTCTAAAAATTGTAGACAGGAGTTGGAGGATTCAGTTTGACAGTTGTAGGTTCAAGGACAAAGATTAGAGTGCAGCTGTAGGTCAAGTGGGGGATGAATTCCTTGTAGTTTCTTCTTGCTTATTTTCTGATTTATATCAGATTGGAGATGTTTATTTGAGTCCATATGGTCATGTGATGATAATTTGTAACAGCTATGTAATTGAGAAGCTAGATTGTAGTAGAAACCTGAGAGGAAGGAGAGAGTTTGTATCAATTGTTCTTGTTTGCATGTGGATTGATTTTATATGAGATTTGTTTCAGAGTTTAAGCTGCATATGTGGAGTATGTGGATTTTCACCCGACATCAATATGTTCTACTCACTCAATGTTGTATGACTTGGAAAAAGGAAGATTTCAAATGATAGAACTATCCACCTGGAATTATACAACATAGCCTTCAGAAATCTAAAAACTATGCAACCAAATGACAAAATATAGCTACAATTTATGCATGGGAGATATATCATTTCAAGTTTCAACATTTCACATCATGATAAATTATGGTAATTTAAATACGTTTGAACTTCATATATTGGCATTCATTGCATCATAGTTATATGCCACAAAGGCTGAAGTCTGAAACTGGAACAAACTGAAATTGCATAGCATGAGTAGTGGAAGAAATCTAGAAAAATAGGAAGGATTTGGGTTTGGACTCTTAAGTCATATATGGTATTGAGAACTGGAACGTACTGTCTACAATGGAGTTCCACACTAGCTAGGGTTTTCACCTGCACGTGCTTTCCCCAGTCCCATAATCTGGTTTGATGTTGGATGAATTTCATGCAAATTAATGACTTCTATATCCCTCTCATACCTTTAATTTATCCTCTTCAGTATCTGGTTTAAGTTTTGAAGAAGCAAAGACATATAAACTCTTCTCCCTAAATAATTCTTTATTATGTGAATTTTCCAAAGAAACCTCTGAAATCTTAAAAATTACAGCAAAACGTTTTTCAAGTGAAATCATTGACCAGAACTCATCCTGACTTAAATTCTGCAAAAAATTTGCCAAAGTGGATACCAGCTGCAACTTCAAAATGAATTCTAAGTAATTATTTGCGTTCTAATATTCCTTTTTGTTTTCTATTCGAAGGTGAAATTACATGTTTAAGAATAAAGCCTATCTGCAGGAAATGAGGTGGTGAAACCACCAAAAGAATATTAACAGTTACAATGTATGTGCTTTTTGGTCTTTGATGAGGAGCCCAAGTTATTAGTCCAAGTCCACTTCAAGACATCATGATAGGAATCTGAAGGGAGAAAGAATGGATGATTTAATTGTTGACAAGGTTGTTGCAGATCTAAGAAAACATGCTCATGGCCATCCCATTACAAAACCAAGGAAATACCAAAATGCCACAAAGTGGGGAAAGATCATATGCAAATCATTGCCTAGTGCTTTGCAAGTTTTATTCCAAAACCTTGAAAAACCATGTTCTTATAAAGGGAGGAAAGAGCAGAGCCAAACACTTACTCTATGGAGGACTTGGACAAAGTATTTAGAGGGTATCAATGAAAAATGATGAGTTCAGGGTATCTATAACATTTGACAATTATCTAGAGTTTAGTGAGAAAATGCGTGTGAAGAAGTGAAGGAAATAATCAAGGTGACAATAGAAAGGAATTGAAGCATGAAGTAAACAAGTTAATTACATCCACATTTTATGAAACAAACAAATCTCTGCTCAGTCTTGGTTTTACAAATTGCATAAATATTTTACCCACGGCTCCATGATGGAAGAATAACTTGTTCAGTTCGCTACCATGCATTTGGAAGGTGTAGCATATGATTGATAGCATCATAGCCTCATCACACAAGGGCATGGCCTTACACAAACTTTTGAATTATTTAGCCAGAGGTTGTTGGAAAAAATTGAGCAGAAGGATGGCGAAGAGTATCGTAGAGAACTAGCCAAAATAAAACAACCAACTTTAATGGATGTGTATGTAACAGTGTTCCAAAGAGGATTACTGTCCTCTTTGTTGAGGGTTTGTTTGAGTCTATTAGGAGCTTGGTTAATGCCTTTGCATTGCCTTCATTGTATGAAGCTAATAAGAGAGCTTGACACTTGAGCCATGTGTGTTAAGGAATAAGTTTACATCACATTCCAAATCACCTACCATTTGATCCCAAAAGGGAAACTTTCAAAGGGATGGATCAAGCTCATAGCCACAAAAGACTACACAACAACCATTGACAACAAAGCAGATGAATGATATTACTAGAAATGAACTTAGGAGAAAGAAGCTATGTTTTTCTTGTGGATAGCCATGGGAACTTGGCCATAGATGCCTCGGCAAGGGCCAAGTACATTCCATAGAGGGTGATGTTTGATGAAGAGAATGAGCTTGAAGAACTAGAGCTACAAACAACCACGAAGGAGCAAACCATAGAAGATGTAGCAACATAGAGGATTGTAGTGACACTCTTGTAGCACTTACATGCTCTAACAACCCTATTTTATTCTGTGATATAAAAGATTCATGTGCAATGTCTTCAATACTTTCTAATCACTCAGATCTTGAAGTGGTCAAGGTGAGAGCATCCAATGCTTCCAACCACACAACTATTCTAAATGAATGCAACCACAAATTGATGTGGCAGCATATCAACTAGAATACGTAGGTGGTAGAGCCAACCTAATTAACACCTCTTCGATGGACTGTATAAAATGACATGCAAGCGGCTGAGCTAGCCTTATCAACACCTCTTCAACAGATTGCATGTATGCAATGCAAGCCACTAGCAGAATGTATAAGCTTGTCTCAAATCAAATTGGTTGATAATGCCAGCTTGTTCAATGCCAAAGCGGGCTGAATGATTATGCTATAATGATTGGCAGTAAACCATCCAATTATACAGTATTAAGTGCATACAAACTAAATTCCTCAATGGTTAAATCATTCAAAGTTTACAAGATAAGCATGAGATGCATTACCAAATAACTCTAATATGAATTCAACTTCTGGTATACAAAGATATATTATTCTGATCAGATTTATAACACTGCTGCAAGCATGTAGATTAGGACGAATTTACTATCAAATCATGTATAATATGCTTCTCACTAACTGTAGAAAGGAGATCAACTGAAATTACATGACCCAGTTGAAAAAGACTGTCCAAACACATTCCCAAATTCAAAATCTACTCTGAAATCTGCCTCTGTTGCTGATTAATATTGTAAATGAGGTCTGAACAGCAAGGTTAAGATTTAAAAAGTTCATAAACAACATACCAAACACACTTCCTTACTCACATGAACTGGAAAACTACACCAAAATCACTCAAACTGAACCAAAGCATTCTTGAATGATGATATACTTAGAAGCCTCAGAATTTCTGTTTTCAAAACAACTGTAGCATGTAGGTACAGCAGGGTCCAATCATTAATTACTCACAGTACTCACCGAAGTCCACCTTTTTTAGGTTTGTATCAACAAATATCCCTTAGACGCCCAAAGACAAGGTATTTTCAGCACTCAAACAGGGGTGATTCAGCTTCACATTCGCGCACTCCCTTCCCATACAGTATGGCTGACTGTAGGGTGTACGGCCTTCACAAATTTCCATAATGCTTTCTCAATAAGGTACATCCTGCAGTTATATATGCTGGTAATAACAGAAACAGCAGGCTAAACTGTAATACACCCACCCAAAAATGAATCATTGAAAGGTTGCTAATAAGACATCTATTGCTGTCACCATAATTTAGAATTTAATTATCACCACCAAAAAGGGTTGACTAAGAAGAAATTAGCAATATTGTTAAAACTGAAAATTAATTAAGTTAATGAAAGGGTCAAAAGGCATGATATGATGAGTCATGCCAATTAGATAGAGGAATAAAGGAAGACAAAATCAAGAGGAAGGACATCAATTGATCAAGACATATTAATTATTTCCTTGTGGAATAAAAACTAAGGATTCATGAGGATGAAATCTTTCAAGATTAGAAACTAAAGGATGCAAACTCTTATTTTGTCAAGTGGACAAAAACCTCTAACTTAGGCAGAAATTTAGAAACATTACAAAGGCATTTATACAAGAGAGATCACTTGATGACAGAAGATTGGTACTGCTGAATCTTTCTATAACAGTTATTTTCCTTAATTTTATAGGCTGCTGTTCTTAATTTTTAGCTCGAGTTTATTTCTGAATTCTTCTTCAATTTAAACTTGGTTATTCAATTTCACTTGATTGATGGATTGTTGTTGAATGGTTGATATTTGTATGAATGATTGGTTGATTGAATGAATTCCTTTGATTGTATGACTTGAGAAATTGATGAGTGATGATTGGGTGATTGTTGATTAGATGATTGATGAGTAGTGATGTAATGAATGCTAGTTTGTTAAATTGGTGAATGTTGATTGAATGAATGCTGATTTGATAGAGTGATTTGCTGATTGATTGTTTGCTTGATTTGATAATTGATGATTGCTTTTGTGGATTCAGGATTGATACTTGATAAGTTATCCATGAATGCTTGGAATGATTTCTCCTTTATACTTTATTGGAAAATGCGTCACTACCTTCCATACAAATTGTGTCACCAACCTCTATTGCTGCCTTTTGAGAATAGTAAATTATTTTCCAAATGAATCTCCCTTTGGACGTCTTCCTCCAATTAAACTTTCTCCCCTTTATACCTTGTAGTGTGATGGAAGAGTCACACCTCTTCATCATGTCTACCCTTTGCGAGAGTCTTGTCCTTTCACAATTTTCACCCTTAGAGTACAACCCTTCATCATTTTTGTCCTCTGAAAGAGTCACAACCTTTCACAATTAACACCCTTTCAAAGAGTACAAACCTTCATCATTTTTTCCTTTTGAAGGAGTTACTTATTTTCTTTATATTCCTTTCTTCTTCCATTAATTCTTTCTTGATTTTCATGCTCCATTCTCTTCCTATTTAGAGTTTGTGGGGTATTATCTTGGTAGTCGATATACCATCTCGGTAAATATTGGAGCCATCCACAATATTATTAATGAGAGCTTGGTGACAAGAGGGGATTGAAAGCAAAAGATTTTTTAGGGTTCAATGTCATTGTTATAGATAGATTCCCAACCCTTCACAAAAATCATGTTAGGGCTCAAAGTAACACTTGGTGACTACTAAGTATGTGATGATTTTATGTTTTTGTACTAGGGGAAATAAATGGTGTTTTGAGAGTGCAATGGTTGCATTCTTTTGGAACTATCAATCCCATCAAGTTGAAGTTAAAATTTGAAGAAAAAATGCGACTATTAGAGGTATGCTCAAGGGGTCACCACAAGCGATAATAGGTAAAAATTTGGAAAGAAATTCAACAAGGAACAAATTACTTGGCGATGGAATGCTTGTACTCTATTTTATCTTTTGGTAGCAAAATAGTTATCATGTTGATCCAAACGTTTTTAGATAAGCATGTATGGTGTTTATTGATATATGTCAAAGATTGCCTCTAATAGAGAATTCTGACATGTAAATGCAAATTGAACTTATATCAAATTAAAAACTAGAAGTAATTAAACAATGGATGTATATTGTGATTTTTATATTTATTATATAAATCTGAGCAATATCTATATTGATATATTGCGTTTTACTGAAGACTGATCAATGTTTCTACACTTGTCGATTACTCTGCTGTACATTGATTAGTTCAAATGGCAGTGCCATATATACCTTGTGCATTGGAGAGGAACAATCACGTCTATCATAGGTGTGACTATACGTAACAATACAACACCCGCTAAACAATATCAACGACGACTTTAAGGTATATCGACCATACGTTTAGAATGATGGTAAATTGCTAACATATAAATCGATAACTACATAAATCGATATTTATATTGATAACTACATAAATCGATAATTATATCGATAACTATAAGCCGATAGTATATGTTTGATTCCTTTAATGAATCGACATTAATAATTATATTTATTTGATCTGAAATACTATGAGAATAATTATAATGATATTCATTATCAATATAATAATAATGATAATAAATATATATATAATAATGATAATATCTATTATTATTATTATCTATATATTTATTATATATATATCATCATTTTGCCTATTCTCATAAAATCAATATTTTATCTGATCGAAGCTATAATTATCAACACTCCCTCTTAGCTCAAGAGGATAAACATATCACAATGATCTCTGTGAGACTTATAATAGATATGATATATTACTCAACTTATAAGTAATTACATATCACATAACTCGTGATATGAAGTATCACCTAACTTGTGATATAAAGTATCACATATCACATAACTCGTGATATGAAGTATCACCTAATTCGTGATACATATCAAATAACTCGTGATATGAACTATCACCTATCTTGTGATACTAAAGGATATAATATACTCGAGAACATTACATTATCCTTATATATCCCAGTTATGGTATGTGCATTGACATTTAGTCGCATAATGTCTACCATAACTAATCATGGCAAATCCATGAGTCATACTGATATCAAGTCACATGATATTAGTCTACTGAACATTACAAGATTGTCACTTTATAATGTTAAATACAAGTGTTGATTATCCAAAAAGTCGTCACTTTTCAAAAATATACTCAGGATGGGTAGGCCCATAAAGTCATAGAGTCACACATATGACAAAAGAAGTTTACACACTAAACATCTTTAATATATTAGTACAAATCAATTTGAAAAATTTACAATTCAATAATACCAAGATTCTTCCTGAAGTGTTCAACTTTCACTTTGAGGAGACGTTTGGTAAGAATATCTGCTATTTGATCTCCTGTACCGATATACTCCAACTGAATCATGTTCCTTTCTACCATGTCTCTCACATAGTGATAAGGAATTTCTATATGCTTAGATCTATCATGAAATACTGGATTCACTGAAAGCTTAATACAACTTTGATTGTCATAGTGGATGATAGTTGGTTTCAGAGGTTTACCAAATAATCCCACAAGCAGTTTCTTGAGCCATATTGCTTCTCTAGCAGCCATAGAAGCTGCAATATATTCGGCTTCTATAGAACTCTGAGCTACTGAGGACTTTTCTGCTAATCCACGATATCATAGTTGATCCTAAATTGAAACAACATCCGGAGGTGCTCTTCCCGTCAATCACGCTTCCAACCCAATCTGAATCTGTGAATCCATGAAGATCTAAGTCAACCTTCTCATATCTTAGGCCATAATTAAGAGTACCTTGAAGATATCTCATTATACGCTTCACAACCACAAGATGTATCTCCTTGGGCTCACACATAAACTGACTTAAGGCATTTACAACATAGCAGATATCGGGTCTGGTATTGACCAAATACATCAAAGATCCAATCATCTGCCTGTAGAGAGTGGGATCTGCTGACTAAGAATCTGCTCCTGCTTCTTTTAATTTATGAAGATTTGTTTCCATGGGGGATGACATAGATTTGCAATTCATCATACCAAATATCTTCAATATATCAATAGTGTACGTCCCTTGATTCAAAACAATGCTATCTGATTTCTACCAGACTTCAAGTCCAAGGAAGTAGTGTAATAGACCTAAGTCCTTCATATCAAATTCTGAGGCTAGATCTTTCTTACACTGATCAATAAGGTGATCTTCTCCTGTAATCAACAGATCATCAACATATAATATCAATATTAACATCTCACCTTTGCTTTGTTTGAAGTAGAGATTTGGGTCTACATCATTCTTTGAGAGGCCTAATCCCATGAGGTAACTGTCAATTCTTTCATACCAGGCTCTGGGAGTTTGTTTAAGTCCATATAGGGCTTTCTTTAATTTACACACATGTGATTTTGCCTTGTGAATCTCAAATCCTTCAGGTTTCTCTAAGTAGACTTCTTCTTCAATGGTTCCATTTAAGAAAGCAGTTTTTACATCCATTTGATGCACTTTCCATCCTTTAGCTGTTGCAGTTGCTAGAACTGCTCTGACTAAGGTATATCGAGCAACTGGAGCAAAGGTTTCTTCATAGTCAATTCCTTCTTTCTGTGAAAATCCTCTGGCTACAAATCTTGCTTTGTGTTTTTCTATACTGCCATTTGCAGCATGTTTGATTTTAAATAGCCATTTGGAAGAAACAACAGATTTCTCTTTTGGTCTAGGTACTATCTCACATACATCATTCTTCAGGATGGATTGATACTTACCTGTCATTGCATCCTTCCATACTTGGTGCTGGAGAGCTTCTATAACATTAGAAGGTTCTGATTTGATGAATTCACTCATCAAAGCTACATAACTAGAGAATCTCTTAGGTCTTTTCCTTTCCTTGAAAGTCCCTGATGGAGCGGCATAGGTTCTTGCTTCTTCCATTGTTTTAGTAGGCCAGAGTGGTCTTTTCTTAAGATTTTCCAATGATGTGATTTGTTCTTCATTTATATCTTCCTCTGGTTACTCCCTCTGAATCTCAGGAGCAAGATCCTCTTCTAGGTCTAGGGTGGAAGTTCAAATTTTTGACTCAATAGAATTTGTGGCTCTTTTAAAGGCTATGTCTTCCTCAAAAATCACATCTTTGCTTAGTTCAATCTGTCTTTGACTAGGCACATATATTCTGTAAGCTTTTGAGGTTTCACTATAGCCTACAAAAGTACCTTTTCTCCCAAAATGTTCTATCTTAGTTCTTTTCTCTTT
Organism: Chamaecyparis obtusa; assembly: GCA_027943335.1. NCBI lineage: Eukaryota > Viridiplantae > Streptophyta > Pinopsida > Cupressales > Cupressaceae > Chamaecyparis > Chamaecyparis obtusa. The sequence continues at coordinate 788,039 of BSBK01001478.1, read as the reverse complement.
GGGTACATGAATGTAAACAAGACAACCAAATATCCTCAAGTACCGGTGAAGGCTTCTTCAGGAGTTTTGTCATCAATATGGGAGTGAGGACATCTATTCTGATTGTAGACAACAATACTAGAGGCTTCTGCCTAAAGTGAAGTTTCTATGTTTTGATCAAGTAAAATAGCCCTAGCAGCTTCTACAATGGTTCTGTTTTTCCTTTCAGCAACTCTATTTTGTTGAGGGTTGTAGGGTACAATGAACTCCCTCTTAATCCCAACATTTTTACAAATTTCTTTAAAAATATCTGATGTATATTCCCTCCCATTATCTGTCCTTAAGGTTTTTACTTTTCTTCCAGAAGAGTTTTCAGTAAGAGATTTGAATTCCTTAAATATTTTAAGGATCTCTTGCGATTCTTTACATTTAAGGAAATGGATCCAGGTCTTTCTGGAGAAATCATCAACAAAGATTACATAGTATAGAAACCCACTTAAGGAAGGTATAGACATGGGTCCACATAAATCTGAATGGACTAATTCTAATACATTTTTTGTTTTGCTAGATCTATTTTGAAAAGACCCCTTAGTATTCTTCCCTAAGGCACATCCGTTGCATGCCCCTGAATGATATTGTTTGAGTTTGGGTAAACCTATGACTAGTCCTTCCATGGAAGATAGGGCACAAAAATTGAGGTGTCCTAATCTTCTATGCCATATTTCATTATAGTCTGCAATTTCATGAATTAGGGCTAGATTTGGTTCAGTACATAACTCATACAAATAACCTTGTCTATGACCTATAGTTTGAGCTTTCTTAATAGTAGAGTTCTTTGGCCATGCCAACACTTTACTATCCATGAAGGTTACCCTATATCCATTATCTTCAAGTGCAGATATGGAGACCAAGTTCCTTTTGATGCTTGGGACAAACAATACTCCAGTGAGTTGAATGGAGATGCCAGACTTTAATTTGATGGTGCAAGTTCCAACACCTTTGAATGGATGTGCAGAGTCATCTCCAATTGTCACTTCCTCATCAGTTTCTTCTACCACGGAGTCTAGGAGTTCCCTGAACCCCGTGTTGTGTCTTGATGAACCATTATCTATAACCCAGGTGTTGGATTTATTAGATACTTGATTTGAAAGTGTAGAGTAGAATACGTATTTCTCGGATTCATGCTCCTTTTTGGACTTTCTTACTTTGGCATATGATGCTTGTTGCTTGGTTCTGTTAGGACATCTGACTGCATAGTGCCCATACTAGTCGCATCTGCAACATTGGATGTGAGAAACATCTTTCTTGGATGAACCCTTCTCAAGGTAGCTTTTCCTCTTCTTAAAGTATTTCTTCTTTCCTTTCTTGTGAGAGTTTGCATTCAAGACATGAAGATCTTCATTTACATTCTTCTAATTGAATCCTTTCTTTGTTTGTCTTGATTCCTCTTGAAGACAGTGTGATCTTAGCCGGTCGAATTTTGGAAATTTAGACCTTGCACTAATGCCTTGAACAAATGTCTCTCAGGAATTTGGTAGACCATCTAGGGCAATAAGAGTTAGCTCCTTACTTTCAATTTGGTATCCAAGTGTTAATAGCTGATCCCTTAGTGTAGATATTCTCATAAAGTATGCATTGATAGATTCTCCTTTGTTCATACTTATATGATTGATTTCTCTCTTTAGGGCCAAAGTCCTGCTGGAATTATTTATTTCGTATGTACTTTCAAGTGCCTTAAACATATGATATGTAGTCTCATGTTTTGTCAAATTTTGCACAATATGATCTCTAACTCCATCAACTATGATTTTCATGGCCTTTTCATTTCCTTCAATCCATGTTGTTTTCTCGGGATCATTCTCTGTAATGTCCCCAATTTTCAGACTTCGGGATTAGCTTGGTTTGGCGACCCTCGCAAGCTAATCAGGCGTTCAGAGGGGGTTAGATTGTCGAGCTAGTGTTGGGACTCCATTCTGGAGGTTTAGTTTATCATATCTGCTCTTCGTTTGGGTCAATTTGGTCGACTTACTATTTTTAGTAAGTGGTATTTTGGGTATGGCCTGGATTAGCAGGGTGTCTGCATGAAGCGTTAAATGTTTCAAGATTGAGTCTTAGGGAATCTCCAGTTTGAGAGACTTACTATTTATAGTAAGTCTATTTTTAGCAGCTAGCTATTTTTGGCAGTGGGTTATTTCCGGTAGGGCAGTTGGTGTTTGAGGCTCTGGTGTCGGAAATGAGTTTGTTTCAGTCAGCAGAATTCAGAGGCTTTTGGTTTTTAAAGTTATTGATATTAAATTAAATTATTTTAATTTAATAACTTTAATACTTTATAACTTTAATGTTATAAAGTGAAGAGGTCATTTAATAGCCTTTTTAATGAAAAAAGTGAAATTGTGGTTTTTCTGAAAAAACTATATATTCTACTCGAAAAAGGATTTTCATTGATTCATTGTTGATTTGATAAAATTTATAAAGTCTCTTGGCTGTGAGAAACCGGCTAGGGTTTTGAGGATTGATTCCTCTTCTGGCAATTTGAGCCATCACAGATTGGTGGTGAATTTTGTAGCTGCTGATTCAGAATCAAATCTAGTGCTAATGTATATTGGGTTTATGAGAAGTTTGTTCTGCAGGCAAATCAAATTATTCATTCTAGGGTTTGATTTGTCTTCCTGCTGGAGTTCTGAAATTGTTTGGAGGAGTTCTGTGTTTCTTCATTTGGTGATTGCATTTGAATTTGCCGAGGTTGTTTTTATTGGGAAATCTGCTGTTAATTAATTGCTGATGCTGCAATTAATAAATTGGTGTTCGGGTTTTTGGTGAAGTTATTTCTACAGGCGAATCATTTGTTCTTAAGGATTCTAAATTGTTTCATGGCTGAGGTTTAATAATTGATTGAGAGTGTCATGTCCCCATTTTGGCTGACATCGTTTGGCATGCTGGATCAGTCTATCACGGGCTCTCGTAGACTGGTGGTGATGTAGAGAGAGTCATTGTTGGAGATCAGTGGCTATATTTGCTCTTGGAGAAGTGATTTAGAGCTTATTTTTATTATTATAAGTTATGCGGGCCCCACATGTTATAATTTTAAGTTGAGTTGCACTTTTTATTTTATAAAGTTATTTTATTATAAAGTGCATTATAATAATGGATGTTTCTAGAAGTTCTTAGTAACTTCTTAGAAAAGTGAATAAATAGAGGGCTGGACCTCTCATTTGAACATGCTTGGATTTGGGATTTCTTCTACTTCTTCATTGTGAAGCAATTTGTAGCCTTGTGGTCTGCAAATACTATTCGATCTTTGGGAACGAATCACTCCCCTAGATTGGCATAACTGAGGTAGTGAAATATCTATTGAAGGGTTGCAAGTTTGGAGTTGGTACTCAGCCATCTCATTGGTACTTCATTGAGAATTTGATGTAAGGGTTTGTTTGTGATTGAAACAGCATTTCAGGAGGCATTTTTAGTAGGGCCGAAATTATAGGCGGCCGAAAAAGCAGGTCCGAAAAAGCAAATCCGAAAAAGCAGTCCGAAAAAGCAGACCCGAAAAAGCAGACCTGAAAAATTGATATTGAGGGTTTGTAACTGGTTGAATAAGGGTTTGGAATTCATCACTTAATTGGTGAATCATTTTGGTGATAGATTGAAGACATTTTGGCACATTTTCAGTCACTTCATACCAGGGCCTGGATTCAGAATTTTGCTCATATCTCCCAACATACTTGGAGATAATTTTTATGCTCTTGGAGGAAGATTAATACATCATTGGCAGCCAAGATAATACTATTTTGGGGTTCCAAAAACCCTGCATTTATTTTCTGCAGGAGCTGTGCATGTACAGCCTGGTACGGCTGGGCATAGTTGCAGTGTTGGGGACGGATTTGGATCAGGCCTGGGTCTTCCTAGGAACGGTCAGCATCAGCATTCACAGCAGGTCTTTGGAAGCAGCTTCCAGGTGCATATGTTGATGTCATTGAATGCCATAATTTGCATATGAATTGTATGTCACAGTCCATTAATATATAAGTCTGAAAACTGTACTGTTCTTGCATCAATCTTGTCATTGTAATCAGTCACATAATATACATCTCTGCTGTAACAGTCAGTCTTCTAACATCAGATTTGGATATATGTTAGCAAGGGTATTGCCACATTGTCATAGCATTGTAATTTTGAATCTGAGAACAGTCATTGTATTCAGACATTGCCAATGGTTTAGTGTAGAAAAGTGCATTACTAGGACCTGTTCATGTAAGACAGTTCATATATTCCATGTCTTAGTTCATGTGCTGTAAACAGTCCATAGACAGTGCTTACATTCTATTGTTGGAACAGTCATTCATTGCAAATCAGAATTTGAGAAATACATGATACATTGACATAGGGATCATTGCATTGATATTAAAGTTGCATTGTTGTTCTTTATGCTACTTTCTATATTGGTATTGTTATCTCAATTGCGAATTTGGTGCCCAAAAACAAATATCAATCTAAAGACATCATTTGAAACAAGAACATCAAGTGCATGCCAACTGTTTGACGAATTGACACAGATCAAATTTGGGGTTTTTAGTGGCCTTTATAGTAAGGGTCATTACAGAGAGATTGACAGAGATCTGTTGTGAGGTTTTTACAACATCGCCCCATCCATGGGGACCCCCTAATTTTTTTGACCCTTCCAGACTTAGACGTTTTGGCCTTGCCCAGTCCTCTTGATTTTGATTGCCTGGTAAATTCAGTAAATGCAGTGCAATATGTTTGAAATGTGTTTGATTTTGGATTAAAAGGTTTGATTTTGGTTTGAATTGAAGATCTTGACGATGTGATGATTTTTATGAATTGATTTAAGAAAGGGAAATGTGATGATTTGAAATGAAGATGAGATTGGGATTTGTTTGATCATTTAGAATTTGAATTGTGACCTTCAAGAATTTTAACGTTATGATAATTTGAATAGAATTGATTTTCAATTTTATTTAATTGTTAATTGTGTGATTTTCGAAAGTGATTTTTGGGGGTTTGCAATTTCAAATTTCAAAATTGACTTTTGGATTTCAATTTCATAACTTTGGTTTTGTGGATTGCAAATTTCGATTGGTTAATATTTATATTTTGTTGAATTTGCCATAGTGATGATTTCAAATTTATATGAATGGATCCAATGATGAATTCAAAAAATCTTTGCTTGGATGAATAAGATTTCAAATTTAAAATAAAATAAAATCTGAATGGCAATTCAAAAAAAATTTATTATTTATTTTAGCCAATTGTAAGTTTTGATTGGAAAATTATTGTCATTTTCGAAATTGTTTTGGTTGGATTTTGTAGTGCATTGAATGATTGTTTTTTTTGAAAATCAAAATTAAATGTCTTGGATTTATATGCTGGGTCGGCCTACATTTTTTTTCAAGCATTTAATGAGTGTTTGTTGCAAGAAAAATCGAAAATCAATTCATTTCATGCCCTATCGTCCCTTGTAAAATTGCATTGGATATTTAATTTTGCCATTTCAAAATTGAAAATCAATTGATTATTATGCAAGTCGTCCTTTACTGCATCGGGCATTTAATTTTTTTTAGCAATCCAATTTGAAAAGGAATTCAATTAAGTACATGTCGTCCCTGCCTTTTTGAGTCAGCATTTAATATTTTGTATTATTTCTTTTAGGGTCGGCCTATTTGGGAGAGGATTCAATTGCCTATAAAAGAAGATCAACTTCATTTCATTTTCCACAGTTCAAAACAATCTTCTCTCTGCTATTAGACAGCAAACTTCTTTAGCAATTTGGCAGTAAATTCTCTAGTTTTGGCGAGTTTGGATAGAGTTCTAAGGCAGCGACTTCATAGTGGAGCATTGGCGATTTATCTTGAGGCAAAGTTGAAGTGGTTTGGATAATATTTTCAAGACTTCAAGGAGCTGTATCAGACCTGGGCCGAGTTTGAGGCAATGTTGAAGCATTTTCAAGCAATTGATAGGCGAGTTTGGTAGCATTGGCAAAGACTTTTGTGAGCAGTCCAGACCTGGACATAATTTTCGCAAGTTAGTGGATATTTTCAAGACTTTTGGATGCATGTTGTTGGCATAGTCTGATCCGTATCAGACCTGGACTGAATTCTTGCAAAATTGAGGAGCATTTCAAGAAGTTGTAAAGCATTTTGGTGACTTAATTCAAGCCACATCAGACCTGGACTGATTTTTCGTAAGTTTGATAGCCATGTTCAAGAAGTTTTTGAGGCATCTTTGAGGCATACAAAGGCAGATTTTAAAGAGGAAGTAGATAGTTTTTGTTTGAGCATCATTGGGAAGATTATTTTTTTTATCGAGTTTGGTGCCCATTTTGGAGAAGATTGAGGTCTTTTCATACCATTTGTTCTTTAAATCCGAAATTGGAGTTAGGTTTGCATAGAGGAGGAGTTTATTGATAGTGATTCATAGCGAGATTTTGAAGGGAAGAGATCCTCTTGTGGAGACAAATTTTTTTTGAGAATCAAGGTAAGCCAATTACAATTCTGGGAGATCAAGAGGAAGTTATCAAGCCAAAGAAAACCGGTGAGTGGCCTATCTTTTCCTCTCTTCTTAATTGCTTTCATTTCATTGGTGCTAGTTTAGGTGTTGAAAACTAATTTCAAGAGTTGAGCTAGAAGTTTGGATATTAAGTTGATTACTCGATTGTCTTGATTGGCTTTTTTCCCCAAGTTCTTGCTTGCATTTCATCATTGCATTTCATTTTAGGAGGAAGATTTGGAGTGATAAGTGTAGTCCATCTTAAGGCAACGGCGGGGAGTGATAAGTGTAGTATTCCACCCCTAAGGAGAAGATTGGAGTGATAAGTGTAGTCCATCTTAAGGCAAAGGCGGGGAGTGATAAGTGTAGTTTGCATCATTGCATTTCATCTTAGGAGGAAGATTTGGAGTGATAAGTGTAGTCCATCTTAAGGCAACGGCGGGGAGTGATAAGTGTAGTATTCCACCACTAGGGAGAAGATTGGAGTGATAAGTGTAGTCCATCTTAAGGCAAAGGCGGGGAGTGATAAGTGTAGTTTGCATCATTGCATTTCATCTTAGGAGAAAGATTTGGAGTGATAAGTGTAGTCCATCTTAAGGTAACGGCGGGGAGTGATAAGTGTAGTATTCCATCTTATAGGCGAAGTTTGGAGTGATAAGTGTAGTTTCATCTTCATTGTAGAAAAGGCGGGGAGTGATAAGTGTTTAGGATGAATGATGCCAATGCAAGCAAGCGACCCAAAGGAATTAATGCTGAAATAGGAGACAAGGAAGTCATGATACCCAATTCCAACTTCCGCTCAAAATTGAAATACGTTGGAGACACCAACATTGGTACCTTTGATATGATTCAATTAAGAGAGAGGTTGAGAGACAGCTAGTCCCCTGTGGCAAAGAAGATCAATCGATATGGATTTGTGCAAGGAAGTGTTCAGTCTACCCTAGCAGCAAACAGGATACAGCAAATCAGAGTGCAATGACCTCATCGTGCTTCTCAGTCGGATCCCAAGCTATGCTAAAGGTACACAGTTTGATCCTTGGATGTTTTATTTTATTGAAGAGATTGAGAATGGTTAAGGAAAATTGATTGGATTAGGATCACTAGCATGAATTTAGAGTTGCAACTTAAATAGTACAAAATCGGGGGCAAATCTACATGGGGTCCTACTTCTTCAATTCGGGTGCAAGACTACTAGTGATGCTTTGCCAGTCGAACCAAATCTAATCTTGGGGAGATGCATTGCACCACTATGGTTGAGGCAAGTACTTATGCCAAAAGGGCAAGGTTGTGGCAGTTCGAATAGTTGAAGGCAGTCAAGGGTTAACCAAGGAGGAAAGCATTGATGAAAGCAGTTGATGAACTCAGTGATGGGTGGATTGTGGAACAATCAAGGAGATATGGTGAGGGCAGGTGCCCAAAACCCAAGGTTATTGAAACAAAGATGCATGCATGCAGATCAAATCCAAATAGGAAGGTTAAAAATGGCAAAGTATTGAAGTAAGGAGGAAAGTGATTGAAAGGTTGAGGGAGGTCAAGTTTGATTTCAAGGCGGTGGCTAAGAGCAAGGCTCTTAAATTGCACAAGGTTCACATCCAGGCAAGCCACCAAGGTCAAGGCAAGATTACCCCAAGTGCATGGAGACCTCACCCTTTCGAGGTCAGGACATCAATTACAAGCAAGTTCAAGTGGTGGTGAGAAAATTTCTAAGGACAAGGTCAAGCATCCAAGGCTTCATCTCATCTCAAGGATTAATGAACTTTATAAGACAAGGTTGATGAGGTGGCAATTTCATGTGCATGCAATCAAATCATGCCAAGTGTCCTATGTTCTCATTGGTTGACAGATTATTGTAATTTTCTCATTGGCCCACAAAGTTGGTGCCCTCATGTAATTGGTTGAAAGATGGTAACCCTAATTAGGGTTTGTAAGGTTTAATCTTGGCCCTTGATTTTGCCTCTTAATCTTGGCCACTCGTCGTAATTTTGAGCCTCTATATAGGGCCACTTGATATCATTTGTAAAGGGTTGAAGAAAATTGTTGCTAATATAATACCAAAATTGCTTCTCTTATCATTGTTGTGTCTTGCATGGTGATTAAGAACACTTGGTGTTATTGCATGGTTTCTACTTCCAATTGTTAGAGATAGAGTTCATTTCAATTAAGTTGTTAAGGCATTTTCATTTTCAAGCAAGTGTTAAAGGAAGAGTAGTGATAGATGGTTAATTGCATGGTGATATTGGTAGATGTGTGATAGGGATCCTATACTAGGCCACTAGCATCTTGGCGGCTCGTCAAGGAGCCTTGCGTGGTAATCTAGTCAACTTTCCTTAGAATCATTGCATTTGTGGAGGTAACACCGCTGGTATGTCTTCATTAGGTTGATCCCCGTCCATTTGCTAATCTTTCCGTTCTTGGGAGTAGAAGTAATCAATAACTTAGTAGTTGAAGTTGAGAATTAGAAATTGGAAAGTGAAGTTTGAGAGTTTGAAAAGAGCAAAGTTGAAAGTGATATAAATTGAGAGATCATTTGAAAAGGTTGCGAAAGCTAGAAGTCTTATCACCATCATAGTAAGAGTTAAGAGATTTCCAAACAAAACATACGTAAGGCCGCCAAGTGATTATCAGCAAATCACATTTTTTATAATTGAGTTAGTATCCACAGGTGTAAGGAACCTTGGAGTATTCTTATATACTTTTCAAGAGAGGGTTGAGTGTTTGGTATGCCGTATCAAGTATTTCAATTGCTATATGTTATGTAGTGGTACAAAACTCACATCAACATTATTTGGCGCTTGAGGGAGGGGCAACTGATTGTGTTTATTTGGGAATTTGTTAATATTCAACCATGATGAAGAATGGGGCTTCCTCAGCCACGACAGCCTAAGGACAATTGGCAGTCTCACCAAGACAACATTATCTTGACATTCCATTCCCTCGCCTGGAACCAAAGGGTAAATGGTCGGGAGTACTTGCACATTGCTGACATCTTGGACCAAGAAGAAGAGAAAGCTCAAAGAATCGAAAGAGAGGTTCAAGAAAGATTGGAGCGTGAGAGGAGAAATTGAAGAGGGGTTGTTGATATTTAAACATGGTGAAAGATGGTGCTTCAGCCTAGAAACGTTGTGCCTGTCTTGCAACCTAATCTTGGATTTGAAAACGATCAAGAGGATATTATTTCTGGATTGAACTCATTGGCTTGGAGAGTTAAGAGAAGTGCACCTAAGTATATGCGAATGACCTTTGTATTGGAAGAAGAAGAAGAAAAGGCGGAAAGAATTGAGAGAGAAGTTCAAAGGGAGTTGGAGCGTCAAAGAGAACTTGAAAGTGAGGAAGAAAGAAGAGTGTAGTAGTTATCTTTGAATGGTGGTGAAGATGGAAGTGGAAGTAGGCATTGAATTTCAAAGAGAACAACAAAGAATCGAGATTGAGATTTGACAAAGGTGGGAAAGAGAACAAGTAGAAAGGATCCAAAGAGAGAGAGAAGCTCATAGACTAGCTCAGCTCATCCTTGAAGAGGAGCCAGTTTGGGAAGGTCAAATATATTGAATTGTGATCAAGCTGGATAAGAGAATTGGGTCTTTCTCTCCCGAAAGGTTTGAGAAATTGCAATCGGATAGGAAGCAAAGGGTACTAAGGTCTACACCACACCAAGAGGAAGACTTAGTGGAATTGCAATTTCATAAGAAAGGAAGAAATCATTGGGTAGCTAATACTGCAAGTCTAGCAAGTTCCTCAAGTAGTCCACCTCAAGTTCCCAAAGCTTTAGGTACACCAACCCTAGTAGCTCAGCCAAATCAGGCTCAAGCTAGTCAAGTTGCGATGGCTCATCAACCCCCACCACCACCACAACAACAACCTCCATGGATTCAACACAATGCCTCACCCATCTCGTTTCAACAGTACCATAACCTACCAAAGAATCCTGCTGGATTTTGCTCCAAGTTCTTTGTCAATGACCCTAATCGTATAGCTGAAGAGCATATTAAAGTATTTGAAGATGCATTGTGCAACAGAAGGATTCAACATGAAGATGTAGCATGTAGGCTTTTTCCTTACTCATTGACAGAAGAACCCTACTATTGGTTTGTCAATTTGCCAGTGTCATCCATAATGGGATGGATTCAACTCAGAGATGCTTTTATAGGAAAATTTGGCATGCCTACCACACCATTGGAGTTGCATAGGTTGTTTGTGGATATCAGGAGACAAGATAAAGAGTCAATTAGTTCCTTTAACAATCGTTTCCACAAAGCTTACACTAGACTACAAGCCCCTTACACAATTCTGGAGGCTAGTGCTTTGGAAGCTTACTACAGTGCCTTAGATAGTCAGACTGCTATGTTTACAAGGATGGCAAATCCTCGCCCTACAACACTGAATGAGGCCTATGCTAAAGCAATTGAAATAGGGAAGCAGTTAGGTCAACAAGGATTAGAACCCCAAGGTGCCAGATATCCCAACAATCCAATTCCACAGCTTCCATATCAGACACCCACAAATCAGCTCGTGGTGCATCCAGGACCACCATTGTCTCAAGCACCACCATCGATGCCAGTTTATCTGCAAAGTGCGAGTTCATCTACAAGAACACAAGAGGAGAAGGATGAAATGAAGGAATTGATCGAGCAAGTTAAGAAGTTGTCTACAGAGGTCACTTATTTGAGAAATCAGAATAATCAACTCCAGTCCACCCAAAGAAACAATCAAGGAAATTATCAAGGGAATTACCAAGGGAACAATTATCAGAGTGGAAATCATCAAGGAGGGTATCCAAGAAATAACTATGATGGAGGATACCAAAGGAATTATCAAGACCGAGATTACCAAAGAAATAATCAAGGCGGTGGTTATCAAAGGAATAATCAAAACAACAACCATCAAGGTGGTGGTCTATCACAAGAACAAGGGTATAACAATCAATCTGGTCAGAAGAAGACATGGAACACCGGTCCAAATAATGAAAATGTGGTGTCGCCACTAGATAGTCAGGCTCCGACAGATAGTAGGCTAGTAGAGAGAATATTTTTGGCTGAGTCCGCCTTGTCCCAATATTGCAGATTCCATGAGACTGATCAACATTCAGAGTTAGGATGTGCTGAGTTCAAAAGGGCATCTAATCTATTTTAGAAAGTGGTGGATGAATCTATGAATCAAGATGAGATTAAAGTTACGGGATATGAGATTGTTCCATCCCCAAGTTATCCAGAGTGCTTGACTTTTGAAGAGGTTGCATTTCCACCAGAGTTTGAGGCTTATGAAGAACAACAAGGGAGATTCCCTCCCGAGTCAGCTAATGGACCAATAAGTGAAGTAATGGATAAAAATGGATATATCAATGGGACAAATTTTTCTTTCCCACCATTGGGTGATTCTGTTCTAGTTCAAGGAACAGGTGGGAATCAAACATTTCAACAACCAGCAAGTAATGCAAGGTTTTATCAGAGGAATCATAATAGTAAGAGGAATGATGGACCCTTCACATCCTCAGTGCCTCCGAACAATTTTAATACTCCTCCACATCCCAATGCGAGTAATGTACCAAATCCTCCAAGGGATGCACCTGAATACAGACAAGGGAATCACAATCAGGGTAATGGACAACAGAGTCCTCAGCAAAGTATACAACAAAATAATCAAAATGTTCGAGGGTCACAAGGCGGTGCTATGACATCACAAGAAGTTAATAGAGGAAGGATGGTGAACAATTCAGTGAATAACGATGAGTTGAAGAGACTTGGACAGGGTGTGACAGAGGAGATGAAGAAGATCAAAATTAGTCTCCCTTTGTTCGAATTATTGAAGGTGACAGAGATTAGGGATACTTTCCTTAATAGCTTGAAGGATAACAAGTCACAAGAGCCTCACACTCCAAGTGCAGCATCACCTAGCCAAACAACTCATGCGGCAGGGAGGCCTCCTCCCAATCCAGTACATGTAATACAGGATGTTCCGTGTGGGAACACAACAAATTTATCTCAAGGGATTTCGCATGATGAAGTAAGGAACTCTATACAAGAGGTTACATATGGAGATATCAGTAATTTCAATAGATAGTCGGAGCCTCGACCGGTTCTTATATCTCAAGGATTACCGCCAGTAACGCAGCAAACTCAAGAGAGTCAGGATTCAACAAAGAGTAAAGAGACAGTGTAGATAGAAGAAGCGGTTCAACCAACAGAATTTGGAACAAAGCCTAAACAAGTGCACAAATCACAAGTGGTATTTTATCAAGGGAAAGATGAGTCAGCTCCATTTTTACTATCAGTAAGAATATTTGGGAAGCTTCTCCATAATTGTTTGATAGATTCAGGAGCTTCAAGTAATGTCATGCCTTTGGCTATTTGTAGAAGATTAGGAAAAGAGGGTTAGATTAATACTTCTGCTGAAACCATCAACACAACAATCCAACCTCATGATATTACATCTTGCCGTGAATGTACAAGTTGGAGTTTAGGCGTTAGAGAATTGTGGTATGTTTTTATGAAAGACATTACAAAATTACAAGCATTTTCAGATTGCCAGGTGCCTTTGAGTTTTTTATATTAATTGAAATGCTTATATATTCTATTTGTGATGAGAAATGAGAATCAATTAAATTATTAAAGAATGTCATTTTGTCTTGGTTGGATTATTTTGAATTTTGGTGAAGATTGATTATTAAATTGCAATTAAAAGATTTATTGAGCAAGTGTTGCAAATATTTCAAATAAAATAAGTGGATTTGGAAGAAGCCAGTTTCGGTTCTTCATAGTGGTATCAGAGCTTTGATCTTGCTAGCTTGGAGGGTATGAGGATTTAGCAATGACATACAAGTTTGTGCCTGGCATGCATTATGTCTACAGGGGTAGAGCTTCACCCCCGTCAGAAGGAAATGAACAAGGCCAACAGGTTGATCGTGCAGGCAACAGGCACAGAGATAATATTGGCAATGATGTTGACAGGGAAGCCAGAGATGCTTTTAGAAATTTAGTAGAGGGTCAGCATCATGTTGCAAATGCATTGCAACAACTTTCAGACACTCTACAACGCATCGCATTACCAGGAGATCATGCTAGAGACAGAGGTGCGAGGAGTGTTTCAGTTAGATCACATAGGTCACGAGCAGATAACAACCGTGATTATAGAGCTGACTGTACAGGTATTTATGACAGGCCTCTTCGTCCTACTTTCTTGAGGCCTGAGCTGGATGCAATTAGTAAAGAGACAGAGCTGACACCATTCATTGATGATATGGCGGCACAGTTTGCAGAGTGGAATGCTCTTCCAAAAGCAATTAAGAGGAATTTGAATTTTGACAGGTACGTGATACAGAAGAGAGAGCATTCCAGAGGCTCTTATCGGGATGATGGGGCTATGACAGACTTGCTTGAGGCCAGTTGCTTTGAGTCTCATCATGTCCATGAGACAGGGGCTCGTCATTAGGAGAATGCTGAGGCCATGATAGCCACCAGTGATGGCAGCCCTACATCTACTGGGAGTAATAAAGTTACCAACAATATAGGTTCTGATTTTTATGACAGCGGTCCTATGTTTGAACCTATTGATGACGTTGATGATAGGGCTAGTGTAGAGGATATTGTGAACATCACTATGGGTTTTGATTCACATGATGTGAGTGTTAGTTTTCAGGATTGCATGCTAAATGCGAGTTCTTCTAATTCTGATTTCTATGACAGCAGTGAGTCCCGTTGGCAGCGGCATGAGATATCAGAGGTTTTACAGGTTGGTAATATTGGCATCGATGATGTGGACACTACTGATGTTATGTATGAGGATGATTCATGCTACAACGAGTCTGGTATATTGTATCGGATATTGGATGATGATAGGTCCCAGGATCATAGTTTACAGGGACTTATTGTAGATAGTGAAGATTCTCAGAGACACGAGTCCATTCAGGTAGAGAAGATTACACATTATGTCTCTTGTAGTTCGCAGATTTTCAGCTCAGATCAGCAGATGGGAGTAGTTCACTTTGTGAACAACCCCTTATTTGATGTGGATGTCGTTATGACTTATGACAATCCACTATTTGAGATTGGTGATGGTCCCTTACAAGAGTTGTACGATGATGATGATGATGATGATTGGGATCCGATTTGTACACCTATTCATCAGGCAAATTACACAAGAGGCCAGTCAGGCCTAGCTGATTAGTTTTCAGGGGTGTACACGGTGAGGAGTGCTTATAGCTTTACATTCGATCCTCACGTTTAGGATATTTATCAGTCACGCAGTTCTTCAACACTTCCTTTTTATGACTGGTACGATGATTTGGTTAGTTCGAAGACTGGGAGTAAGTCCAGTCTATTGGTTGAGTTACTCTTGTGTGAGTCACTCTCAGTTGAGTTTCTCCCACATGGCGATCCTGTTGTAGCATCATCAATACGAGTGTTGAGTACAGATTCTCAGTTATTGATGTTGGTACTGTTGATGATGTTGGCTTCTTCACAAGCGTATGAGGTTGATCGAGACATTATTCATGACCATCCTTGGGATCCGGGTGGTTTGTGATGGTTGTTTGTTTTTTTCCTGATTGCTTGAGGACAAGCAATCTTGGGAAGGGAGGACTGTAATGTCCCCAATTTTCAGACTTTGGGATTAGCTTGGTTTGGCGACCCTCACAAGCTAATCAGGCGTTCAGAGGGGGTCAAATTGTGGAGCTAGTGTTGGGACTCCATTCTGGAGGTTTAGTTTATCATATCTGCTCTTCGTTTGGGTCAATTTGGTCGACTTACTATTTTTAGTAAGTGGTATTTTCGGTATGGCCTAGATTAGCAGGGTGTTTGCACGAAGCGTTAGATGTTTCAGGATTGAGTCTCAGGGAATCTCCAGTTTGAGAGACTTACTATTTATAGTAAGTTTATTTTTAGCAGCTGGCTATTTTTGGCAGTGGGTTATTTTCAGCAGGGCAGTTGGTGTTTGAGGCTCTGGTGTTGGAAATGAGTTTGTTTTAGTAATTAAATTATTTTAATTTAATAACTTTAATACTTTATAACTTTAATGATATAAAGTGAAGAGGTCATTTAAAAGGCTTTTTAATGAAAAAAGTGAAATTGTGCTTTTTTCGAAAAAGCTATATATTCTACTCGAAAAAGCACTTTCATTGATTCATTGTTGATTTGATAAAATTTATAAAGTCTCTTGGCTGTGAGAAACCGGCTAGGGTTTTGAGGATTGATTCCTCTTCTGGCAATATGAGCCATCACAGATTGGTGGTGAATTTTGCAGCTGCTGATTCTGAATCAAATCTAGTGCTGATGTATACTGGGTTTATGAGAAGGTTGTTCTGCAGGCAAATCAATTTATTCATTCTGGGGTTTTATTTGTCTTCCTGCTGGAGTTCTGAAATTGTTTGGAGGAGTTCTGTGTTTCTTCATTTGGTAATTGCATTCGAATTTGCTGAGGTTGTTTTTATTGGGAAATTTGCTGTTAATTAATTGCTGATGCTGCAATTAATAAATTGGTGTTCAGGTTTTTGGTGAAGTTATTTCTACAGGCAAATCATTTGTTCTTAAGGATTCTGAATTGTTTCATGGCTGAGGTTTAATAATTGATTGAGAGATTGGCAGAGATCTTCTTGCAGATGCTGAATTAATTATATTGAGATTGAATTCACAAAATTTGGAAACCCACATTAATTACATGGCTGCGTTTTTTAATTGGGAATTTGAGGAGCTTCATTGTTTGCTCACGTGACTGGAAAACAGGGTTAGATTAATACTTCTGTTGAAACCATCAACACAGCAAGCCAACCTCATGATATTACATCTTGTCGTGAATGTACAGGCTGGAGTTTAGGTGTTAGAGAATTGTGGTATGTTTTTATGAAAGACATTACAAAATTACAAGCATTTTCGGATTGCCAGGTGCCTTTGAGTTTTTTATATTAATTGAAATGCTTATATATTTTGTTTGTGATGAGAAATGAGAATCAATTAAATTATTAAAGAATGTCATTTTGTCTTGGTTGGATTATTTTGAATTTTGGTGAAGATTGATTATTAAATTGCAATTAAAAGATTTATTGAGCAAGTGCTGCAAATATTTTAAATAAAATAAGTGGATTTGGAAGAAGCTAGTTTCGGTTCTTCACATTCTCCGGTTCTACTTTATTTTCTTTTACAAATGACTCAACTTTATTTTCTTTTACTATCATCATAATTCTGAACTTCCATGATGAGAAGTTATTTCCTCCTTCTAGCCTATCTTCAAATCGGATTATAGTTGCCATAGAGGAATGTAATGTTCTTTTAGATTTAAATCTGAATTTCTCAAGTTTAGTTGCTGCTAGGATCCTTCCTAACTTGGCTTTGATAACATGTAAATGCAAATTGAACTTATATCAAAATAAAAACTAGAAGTAATTAAACAATGGATGTATATTGTGATTTTTATATTTATTATATAAATTTGAGCAATATCTATATTGATATATTGCGTTTTGCTGAAGACTAATCAATGATTCTACACTTGTCGATTATTGTGCTGTACATTGATTAGTTCAAATGGCAGTGCCATATATACCTTGTGCATTGGAGAGTTACAATCATGTCTATGATAGGCGTGACTCCTAAGGAGTCACAACTGTACGTAACAGTATATCACCCACTAAACAATATTAACAACAGCTTTAAGGTATATCGACCATACATTTCGAATGATGGTAAATTGATAACATATAGATCGATAATTATATCGATAACTACATAAATCGATATTTATATTGATAATACATAAATTGGTAATTATATCAATAACTATAAGCCGATAGTATATGTTTGATTCCTTTAATGAATCAACATTAATAATTTAACTTATTTTATCTGAAATACTATGAGAATAATTATAATGATATTCATTATCAATATAATAATAATGATAATAAATATATATATAATAATGATAATATCTATTATTATTATTATCTATATATTTATTATATATATATATATATATCATAATTTTGCCTATTCTCGTAAAATCAATATTTTATCTGATAGAAGCTATAGTTATCAACACGATATATTTTAGAGTGGGAGCTAGATTCTAAGCTTGTCACGATAACTCCTTATTGGCACTTGAGGACATATAAAGAAGAGATAGAGAAGGCTATAAAGGAGTTGGGTAAAATGGACCACCTTAGACCCAATTCTTGCTCCTTTAGTTTGTCAGTGTTCCTTGTCGAAAAAGGATGACACCATGAGAGTGTGACTACATTATGAAGCCTTGAACAGGAGACAACATAAAAATGGATACACCATTCTTAGGATCAATGAGCTCATTGATGAGTTGTGTTGGATTATTGTTATTGATGTCAGAGGATATTATTGGATCATGTTGCTGAAGTAAATTGAATGCCAAAAGCCACTAATTGTCTTCAAGAAAGAACCTCATTGAAGACTTTGCCTTGATAAATTGTGGGGAGGAATTAATTAAATCATTATGATGGATGGCCAGCCCTAGAAGAAATAATATTATATGGAGTCCGACTATGAGTTTTTCATGAAGAACATTTATTATATTTTGTTTAGAATTGTCTGCTGGCTGACCCATGATGCCCACATTGGAGTCAAATTGATTTAATTGTAAATAAATTTATATCATCTTAAAGGGCCGATCCCTCATGACGATCACCCTTTTTTGGAATTGAAATTAAATATTCATATTTCAAGTTTGGCCCACCTCTTTGGGAGAGTCACTTCTCTTGGGTGAGAGGGTATAAAAGAAGGTAAGCTGGTGGAGTAAGAAGTAAGTAATTAACAAATATCTTTGCTATCTAATGTAGACTTATTGCTGGAAAGTTTGTCATTGATGTTAAGAAGATATTCATTATCTTTGAGGAATGAATGAGATTGATTGACAAATTGTCATTGATGTCAAAGGTAAAAAAATAAATGCACAAGACTATCATTAATGTCCAAGGTATGAGTAAGACTGTTGAATGTACATAAGCAAGATCATTGTAAGCATATGAGCAAGATTTTAAAAAACAATGACATAAGTGGTGTCATGGATGATGAGGGAAATACAGCTCTTAGAATGGAGGTGTAGACATCTAAAAATCCTTTAGAAAATAAAGTATTTTTATTTTCTGAAAAACCCCTGATGACATCATCATTTATTAATTAATTAATTATTTAATTAATTAATTTATTTTTATGTCATTAAATCCTTTTATCTTAATTAAAAATATTTAATTATGACATCCCTTCCAAAAATGTTTAAATCTTATTTAAACACCATTTTCCTATTTATTAATTATTTAATTAATAAATTGACCTAAAATCCAAAAAATAAATAAATAATTTATTTTTTCCCAAAACCTTGCCAAATTCTTAAAGACCACTAATCTCTTCTAGAATCTTCTAATCCTTCTTTAATTTCGATTAAAGGCTAATCCCATCATTTCCTAACCCTAATCCCAACTCAAGAATATTTAATTAAGATTAAATATTAATCTTCAATTCCTAATTTACCCTAGGAAAACTCTAGACTCTTCTAGAACTTCCCTAATCCTTCCCTAAACCCATTTAGGGGAAATTATCTACTTTCCCTAAGCTAATCTAAGTTTCCTTTGACTCCTAGTCAAACCTTAACCCTAATGAGCCTCAAACTCATTAAAGCTTTTGAGATAAATAAAACTTTATTTATTTCCTAAATTCCATATTTATCTTTACAAAGCCTAGACTTTTTTAGAAAGTCTTTGTCCTCATCCAAAGCCTAGACTCTTCTAGAAAGTCTTCATCCTTATCCCCTTGACTCAAACTCTAACCTTACCCCAAACTCTAACTTATCCTCTTAACCCAAACCTTTCCAAAAGCCTATAAATACCCCTCATTTCTAAGAGCAATCCATGCACTTTTATTTTCAAGTAATAGTAATCTTATAATGCCATTTTCATATTAGATCATAGCTTAAAATCAACTAATTGTTAGATTTCATTGTTTTTCTTCAAGCTTTTTAGCACATCATAGCTTAGCAATAAATGGATTAACATAGTTTCTTTCATTATTTAGCATAGCATATAGCATCAAACCTCCATTAAAGCATTTATATTGAGTTCTTGAAGCCTTAGGGGCAATTTTGGGTGCTCTACCCAATATTGTGCCATTTTTTGGGGTTTTCATGAGTTTCAAATTATCTTAGAATGCATTAGAGTATGCTCCAAGGGTTTAGAGAGCACACCCACATCCCCTTAAGCAAGAGCAAATCAAACAGTGCTTGGGTGCACCTGTTTTAGCTCAATCTGAGGTGGCTTAGCTTAGAGTTTTCCTTGTTTTGGATTGATTTTATGTCAAATTAAAATCTTAACATTTGATTGATTTGAGCCTTTCAAAACAGATACAGAATCCTTAAAAGCCTTGTCCACATTCTGGCATGCCCGGTGGGACTCAAACCCACAATCGCTTGATTAGATCATACTTTGTACTCTTGTATTTGCTATTTTCCATGAGTATTCTATAGGAAACAGATGAAATATCACCTACACATAGTTCAGTCACACCTGCAAAGCGTTTGATGACACCTACAAGCTCTGTATCGACGCCTATTTTCTGAAGATTTTCGTGCTCGATAACTTCTATTTTGTCTCAAACTTCTTTTCTGTCTCCTGCAACAAAACTGATCACGCCTATGAGATAAACATTCACGCCTGTAATCATTTCACTATCGCCTTTAACCATTTCACTATCGCCTATGCATGTTTCACTGTCGCCTATGCATGTTTCATTGTCGCCTATGCACATTTTACTGTCGCCTATGCACATTACACTGTCACTTATGCATGTTTCACTGTCGCCTATGCACATTTCACTGTCGCTTATGCATGTTTCACTGTTGCTTGTGCATGTTTCACTGTCGCTTATGCACATTTAACTATTTTATTGTCGCCTGTAAACATTTCATTATCGCCTGTGAATCTTTCTCTGCCGCTTGGAAACAATTCTCTGTCGCCTATAAGCATTTAACTATCGCTTGTGAGTTGTTTGGTGTCGCCTGTGCATTTTTCAGCATCGCGTATTAGCTGGACGATGTCGCTTTCGTTTTTCCTGTCCTAATTTATTTTCAGATTGATAAAAAGCAAAAGTCAAAACAAATCTCGAATGAAACTAAGGGAAAGAACTTAGGTCCTAAAGCGTCATTATCATTTTGAAAATCAAATCCAATCTTGAATGCACTAAAAGAAACGAACATCTCTATTCCCTCCTTCCTTTTCAGTTCAAGCAAACGCATAATCAAATCTTGAATGCCTTAAAGGATCAAAACAAAGCACTTCAAAGTTCTTAAAACAACATGCCAATCTCAATCTTGAATGATCAAAGAAAGAACTTGCAATCGCTCAAATCGTTTACTTTTTGGAGAAAGAACAAAACAAACCTTAAACACTTGTGTCTTCAATTTCAAAGTTGAAACACACGTAATCAATTTGGGAAAAGGAACAAACTTGCTTGATGTGCAGTTAGGAGTTTTTCAATTTTTGCAAAAATCTTGTTAAAGTAAGCAACGTAGAACATTTGGACTCGGACAAGTTCACTTGTCCTACTTTTAGCGAGGCCTGTCCAGGGAGAAAAGCGCTTCCTCCTCGGAGAACGACCTCAAACCGGTATCCCCCCCGGACTGGTATATAAATAAAGTGAAGGCAAAAAGTACTCACTTATATCTCCTAATCCACAGGCGTTCGTGCCAAATACAGTGACTGGGGATGGTAAATATTCCTCCCCCAGCGTTGTTGGCTAGGCTCTTAAGTGAGTCACGGGCGGTCAGCATAACCGGGTATGGAGACTCCACGGAACTATTAAAAAACCTGATAAAATAGAGGCTACCTTATCTACATCCGAAAGTATCAAAATCCTTGTGCAAGGACTGATTCCAAGGGGTTTACCAGATCACCTCAAGATTACTCACCATTTGTATCCCCTTTTAGGGGGTACCAAGCTGTGGGCAAGCGATTTTGATACTCACCTTCCTTAGGTAGATCTGTTTGAATTGATTGACAGTTAAAACTCCGTAAAAACACTTGTTGGAACATACACTTTTCAAAGCTTTTTCAGAATCAGAGTCAGTTATCTTGTTTGTATCCCACAAGGTTGCTTTGTCCCTTGTGGAGATTGCTTATCCGAAAATCTTTGTTGAAATCTATCCTTTTCCATTGGAAAAACATCAAACTGATCTACAACTTGGTTCAAGATACTCAGAATTGCCATGTCAGTCCAAATCCTCCCAAAATCCAGAAAATGTCCAAAGCTTTCAGAATCTCAAATCATGGTCTTCGAGTCATATTCAATCCAGTCTTGTCATCCTTTCCTCCTATCTTAGGTTAGCAGAGTCATCTCGGTCATCCCCCATCCCCTTGTCTGTCTTCCTCTAAAGTCAGTTTTCTTCCAAACTTGAGCCAAATCCAAATTTAAGTCTGATTCTGTCAGTCATCCCAATCTGAGTCTTAGTCGTCCAATCCATCTTCATCCTTCATTCCTATCCAACTCATCCACAAAGTCAGCATGTCTCAAAACTATTATGATGAGCTTGGTTATTATGTCTCTCCTCTCAATCCATCCTATCCTGATGATGATGAAAGCCTTGTAGATCACGATGCATATTTTGAAAATCCTAGCAAGCTTGCCCCACACATCTTTCAACATCCAATCATTCCTCCAAAATATCCTATCATGCCTTCACGCTTATCCACTAGCACTCCCTTTCATGTCCTCGGCAAGGCAAATCCATTATCTTATCCATCCACAACTTATCCCTATCTTAAACCTACACATCCTCCATATGCATCCTTCATACTTCCATCTCCTGCTATGGTCATATTCCAATCACCATCATCCCATAGAAACACTTCATGCTACTTCCCTTATCTAAAGAATCCATCCACTCATCCTCCAAATCATTCTCAAAACCAAAAACCAAGTCTTCCAATCCTTTTCCCCAATCCACCATCCTATCTCAAACCACCATCCTCCATTCAAACCCATGTTTTTGCAAATCCCCTCCCACAAAAAGAATGCACCCTTTAGTTTGTTTCATATCCCGTACCTCAATCGATCATTCCTACCTCATCCAATAGTCCATCAAGTTCACAAGCTTCCTCTAAACCTACCTATGTGAACTATCCAAACCCACCATCCTCTAGCTCCTCGTTTGCACCATCATCCCCTCAAGTAGGTTCCCCTTCATCCACCCCATCTTCATATAAGGACTATCCTAGCTCTCCATCTCCTCCACATTCCAATCCTTCTTCACCACGAAAGTCTCCAAGGAGTTTCACAAGGAAGCCAATAACAAATCTCACTCCTAAGAATGAAGAGCCAAGCCATTTCAATCCTTCATGTGAAGCCATCGTTGATGAGGCCCATCCATCGCTCCCATCTATTATCTATCTTCCATACATCCCACTCATTAATCTTCTTCCGTCTCCTAGCATCATTGGGTCCCTTCCATCTGAAGTCTCCATCCAATCCCCACCAACATCACCTCCTCCTAGTATTATCCAAAGCATATCTAATAAGCCTCATGAGTTCACCCTTCTTCTTGCCATCACAGCTACAGAATCTTCCGTCCTTTCATCCATACCATGTGAAGAGTTCTTCCTTCTTCCAGACATCACAGCTATAGAATCTCCCATCCTTCCATCCACCCCCTCTGAAGAGTCCATCCATACATCCCTCGTCACTGTATCCACACAAAACCCACCATGTCAAGATCTTGTCCAAAAGCATGTTGAAATACTCACAGAAGAAAATCAAGATCCAATCCCTTCACTTCGCCCATCACATGTTCTATTGCTTCCATCACCCCCAATCCAAAATCCTATAATCCCAATTCCTCCAATCCAAGATCCTATCATCCCAATTTCTCCATCTGAAGATCCATTACTATCCCCCAATCCCATTCAAAATCCCACCATCCTATCCTCTCCTCTTGAGGATCTTCCAATCCAAACTATCCCATGGCCATCACTCTATCCGCTTGGACCACTTACATTTGTCAAAGGTAGTCCGCTTGAAGCAGAAGAAATCAGTTTCGTATCTTCCATCAGAGAACCAAAAACTGAATGTTTATCATATTCACCAATTCAGAAATATCCTTGTTTGGATAAAATGCTCAAGAAATGGAATTATCAAGGTAAAGGCCTAGGCTCTCGTGAACAAGGAAATCTGGAGCCCATTCAAGACAAGAAACATCCAAAATTATGTGGCATTGGTCACACATCAGAAGAAGGCACTTCCTCCAGAAATGTTGGTACAACTAAAGCTAAATTCAAGCATCCATCCAAAAACACCATCACATCTCCCCATCATTCCTCCAAAGCATACAATGCTATTCCTCCTCCTCCATCATTATAGCCCAGTACAACCTATCACATTCCTCCTTCATCCTCCAAATCCATTTTAGGTCCCTATGTCCCAAAATCTACCAGCACATATCCTTCCTATGCTAAATCCATTTTGGGACCTTACATCCCAAAATATCATCCCCCATCTTATCCTACTCAGTCCTTCATCCAAAATCTAAACATCCCTAGTCAGGATCAACAAAGGCACATGCCCATATCTCCTATCTACCTATCTCCATTCATCTCTCCATCCACATTTTCACCATCCCGCACATCTCCTCATATTCATTCCAATGCTCTTTGCAATTTGGATGCCATATAAAATATGCATAAAGGGAAATATCCACAAAAATCCAAGGATTGCCATGTCCAGTCTAAATGACATGCTCAAGCAAAGCAAAATCTAATCAAGCAATCTAAAGCATTCTTATGGCCACAATGGCCCAACAAAGAAAATGAAAAATCCGATGCATACCAACGGCCACAAAGGCCCACCAAAGCTAAAGCAAAAATGATGTGGATCCTAAAGCAAAAAGATGTAATGCATCTAAAAGAAACATCCACAATGGCATCCAAAGTTGCTAATCCCCCAGCTACTCAGTCTTCTCCTCCATCTCCTCAATCTCTTTTGGGTCCCAAAGATCCTAAATCTCCTAGCATAAATCCTCCATCCTATCTACCTCTATCTTCCGAAACCCATCCACTTCATCCATCTTCCTCGCAACATGTGCCAATGTTGATCCTGACAACATCCCCCTATCATGATCACTTTCCATCTTTCCATCCAAACACTTTCTACCACCATATTTCCCATCTACCCCATCTCATCCATGCCTTTGCATAATCCATCCATCCTAGCGAAGTTGTACCAACATCCAGAGAAATCAGGAAGACAGCAACAAATCAGAAAAAGTCAGCAACAAACATTAGAATATCAGTGAAAAAATCAAACAGAAGGTCAGCATCAAATCATAAGGTAGTACCAAATCAGAGAATCAACAACAGGTCAAAAATCAATTAGCATATCAGTGAAAGATCAACACAAAGTCAGTACAAAATTAGACAAATCCATAAAAATAGGAAAAAATCAAGAGAAAAGTTTCAAAAAAGAAAAGAAAAAGAAAAGAGAGAAAAACATTCGTCCAATGGTGAAAACTTGGCAATTCAAGCGCCTTGGACAAGTACCATGGTGAAAACCTGGCAAGCAGGCGTCATGCGTAGTTCCCCCCAATTCCTTTCTGCAGTTGGGGGCCATTCCCTTCTATCACCTCTTATCCAACATCTCCTCCATTTCATTTGTCTCTCACCTCCTTCATCCTCCTTTGGATCTTGATGGCAAAACAAAGACTACCAGGTATACATGCTTTTGGGCACCTTCTTGGCATCCATCACACCTTTCAGCTACATATCCTCTATCCAATCCATTCATCCTAGCTTCCATCTACTTTCCTCATCCTCTTGTTGGCATATCTTCCATCTAAGCATACCCCATGCCTCTGAAAATACATGAACTATCCTAAACAGGGGGCATCTTATTCCTTGGTAACATATTCCTTGGAGACTATCTTTCATCCAAAATCATCCATCTTCCAATCCTTAAGCAAATCCACCATCCAATCTCCTCAAGCATTCCTCTATCCAGATCCCTCAACGGTTCCTCCAGCATTCCATCTTTCAATCCTCAAGCAAATCCGCCATCCAATCTCCCCAAATCTTCCTCTATCCAATCCTCAAGCATTCTTCCATCCAAATCCAAATCTTCCTCCATCCAAATCTCCTAGCAGTTCCATCATCCTCATCCCTAGCATTTTCCTCCATCTTTCCATCACCTGGTATCTTCCCTTGTCATTGGTATCTAGCTATAGGCTAACCTCATTGCAATCCAATGCCATTCATCCCTATCCAAACATTCCTAGCAGTCTTCTAGCAATCTTCCAATCCTCTCCACATCCTCTAGCTATCCAAAATCCAACATCCAAGGTCAAGCCAATCGATCAAATCACATCCTTAGTCTTGTAGCAAGCCTTGATCTCAATCCGATCATCATCGTTGGGATATGTTCTTCCCAAATCTGTGTCATTTCAGGACACATCGTCACCAGTCCATCTTGGCCTTCTAGCCCAACTGGGGCATCATCTTGCATATCTTTGGAGTTTTAGCTTCACCCCCAGGTTCTTCCTATCCTCAATCCTGAGCTTCTGTCCATATCCGTTGTATATCTTTTCTCGTCCGTTGTACATATCGTCCCTTTTTGTTGTACATAGTTCTTGTCAGTCCTGCCGCAGCATTTGATCAGAACATCTTGTCCTACCCAGCCTTGTACTTCAGCAACATCACTTGTCGACTATTCTTGATCCCAATGATTATTCTTTGACTTCATCATTTGCCCAGTAACCAGCCCTCATTCTCGCATCCATCCGCGGGTCCTTGAGGATGTATCCTTCCTCCTGTCAGACCTAATCTTCCACTAATCCCACTAGGTCCGTGTCGATGCATCCTTCCACACTTTCAGACCAATCTTCCCACCATTAATCACTCACTCACATCAAATCTCTCTCCTTGGCAAAGGATGTCTTTTTGAAGTTCTCATTTTGGTCTTGGATTTTGTCTTTTGGATCTTGTTAATCTTTTATGGCTTCTCGTTGTTCTCTACTCAAAGTCGCGACGATCCTTTATATCATGGTGCGCTGCGAATGAGGATAATTTGGGGCAAGGTCTTTCGCTCTTTTGCTTCTGCCTGTGAGTTAGTCGTGTGTTTGCAGTTTCTTCAGCATCGTTTCCCCCATGCCTCCTTCGGGTTTCATGTGTGATGCTGGGGCAACCCTGCGTGTCTTTTTAGCGTCAGTCCTATGCAACGTTGGTGACAAGGCCTCATGATCCTAGTATCCTTGGCAAGTCTCTAGCATTGCTAATATTAAACTAGGTTGTGCTCTCCCCATTTGCACTTGGAGCTTCCCCAAATCCCCTGCATCTTGCATCATATAGATTCATCTTGCATCTCTCATGTAGCTGCATCCTGCATTTTGCATTCCATCTCATCTTGCATTCACTGATCTTTGCTCTTGGAAGCTTGGTTATTTATCTCCCCTTCTTCCTAGGTCCTTCTCTGTTTCCTTTCGAGAAAATTCTATAACGTCTACTCCTTGCGTTATTTTCTCGAGGGGGCACAACCCCTTATTCCTCTAAATTCTAGCCTTGAGCATCTTATTTTCTTGTCTTTGATGTCATGCCACTTGCGGCATCACATCAAAGAGGGGCAAAATGTAGACAGCTAAAAATCCTTTAGAAAATAAAGTATTTTTATTTTTTGAAAAACTCTGATGACATCATCATTTATTAATTAATTATTTATTTAATTAATTAATTTATTTTTATGTCATTAAATTCTTTTATCTTAATTAAAAATATTTAATTAAGACATTTCTCCCAAAAATGTTTAAATCTTATTTAAACACCTTTTCCCTATTGATTAATTATTTAAATAATAAATTGACCTAAAATCCAAAAAATAAATAAATAATTTATTTTTTCCCAAAACTTTGCCAAATTCCTAAAGACCACTAACCTCTTCTAGAATCTTCTAATTTTTCTTTAATTTCGATTAAAGGCTAATCCCATCATTTCCTAACCCTAATCCCAACTCAAGAATATTTAATTAAGATTAAATATTAATCCTCAATTCCTAATTTACCCTAAGAAAACTCTAGACTCTTCTAGAACTTCCCTAATCCTTCCCTAAACCCATTTAGGGGAAATTACCTACTTTCCCTAAGCTAATCTAAGTTTCCTTTGACTCCTAGTCAAACCCTAACCCTAATGAGCCGCAAACTCATTAAAGCCTTTGAGATAAATAAAACTTTATTTATTTCCTAAATTCCATATTTATCCTTAGAAAGCCTAGACTCAAACTCTAACCTTACCCCAAACTCTAACCTATCCTCTTAACCCAAACCTTTCCAAAAGCCTATAAATACCCCTCATTTCTAAGAGCAATCCATCCACTTTTATTTTCAAGTAATAGTAATCTTATAATGCCATTTTAATGTTAGATCATAGCTTAAAATCAACTAATTGTTAAATTTTATTATTTTTTGTCAAGCTTTTTAGCACATCATAGCTTAGCAATAAATGAATTAACATAGTTTCTTTCATTATTTAGCATAGCATATAGCATCAAACCTCCATTAAAGCATTTATATTGAGTTTTTGAAGCCTTAGGGGCAATTTTGAGTGTTCTACCCAATATTGTGCCATTTTTTGGGGTTTTCATGAGTTTCAAATTATCTTAGAATGCATTAGAGTATGCTCCAAGTGCTTAGAGAGCATATCCACATCCCCTTAAGCAAGAGCAAATCAAATAGTGCTTGGGTGCACCTGTTTTAGCTCAATCCGAGGTGGTTTAGCTTAGAGTTTTCTTTGTTTTGGATTGATTTCATGTTAGATTAAAATCTTAACGTTTGATTGATTTGAGCCTTTCAAAACAGATACAGAATCCTTAAAAGCCTTGTCCATAGGAGGCATGTTTTGTAAACAATATCATAATAATGCAAGGATGCAAGACAAAGATCAAAGAAGCAGCACTTGAACAGCCATTATGATATCAAGCATAAGGATGACTTCATTAATGCAGCAATTTTCCAAAACCAATCTAATAATATTCAGCAGTTTGTTATAGAGATACATATATCAGTTAGGACAAACTTAATTTGTCTTCAAATAAATCAGTGATGACATATCAACGCAACAATGATAAGTAGAAATAAATATTAAAAGCATAAATAAATAAATTTTATATATTAACAATTATATGGAAAACAATAGCAATTCATGAAATGGTGCGAGGGAAGATAAAGGAAAAAGCAATAAAAGAAGCGATTAATTAATGAGCAGCAAACTAAGAATCTTAAGGTAATAAATTAAGTTTGGAAAGGAAGCAATTAAGAGAGATTAATATGCAATGACCCATCACTGTTAAAGGCTGATGCAAGGCAAGTGACTCAATATAATAGATGTGTGATTTGTTAAAAAGAAAGAATCATTACTCCAAAAGTTGCTATTCGTATCAAACAAATATATGCGATTTTCAAGAGGAATGTTTGACTAATATCAAAGGTGATGGTTCATGTTTATGTTAATAAACATTAAGGTGGTCGTTCTTAAATATGCGAACAAACTTATGTGCAAACTGATTCATTGAGAAAGAGTTTCAATTAATTTTGAAATGATGCAATTTTTTTATTAAAACAAAAATCTACGTTACCACATTCGCTCCTCCCTGCTGGAATTCGGGATTCAGTTTGCAAGAAATTCGAATTCGGTTCGAATTTGCTGTAAATTCTGCGGCAGACACTCAAATTTGCCAAAAAGTTTGTTAGAAGGACCCAGTAAGACTTTTGGAAGAATTTTGAAGACTTTTTATTTGGACATAGGAACCTGGAACAAATTTGGGGCGAATTTGAGTGAATGTCATTTTCATTGACTTTTTCATAAATTGTTTTTGCCAACTTAGGTCTATTCGACCCTCCAACCCTAAAAGTGATCACTAAAAAAACCAAAAAGGTTGTTTTATATATCATTTGTGCATTTGTGAATGAAAAGAAAAACTTCTTGCCTCCATTGATAAACTTTCTTGTTTGGTTGCCATTGTTTAAGGTATGAACTTGTTTGCTGCTGCATATATATATATATATATTATATTAAATAAAACCAATATTCTTGTACAGACGAACCCAAAACGAAAACCTAAAAAAATTTTGGACAAATTTTGAACTTGAATCTTGAACCCGCATCCATACTGGAATCCGAACCGGCAACTTGGCAAAAAATATATGGAAATAGATGTCTTTTAAAAAGGGCCACATTCTTTTCAAGATAAAGGAAGAAGATATAAAAGAGAGGTTATTAGAGTTGGAGAAGTGTGTGTGTGGTATCAAAAAGACACTCAAACATATACACTGAGGGCTGTTTTTGAGAAGATAGAATGGAGATTTGATGAGAGAGTATCAGAATATAGATTGCAGATTTCATGAGATGAGTTTGAGAATATAGGTTGCAGATTTGATAAGAAGAGTATGAGAAGAACAGTGCAGATTTACATAAGAAGACTGAGAACTTAGTCTTGGCAACTTATGTTTAGTTTATAGCAGATTTAAGAAGGGAATTGCAGCAGATTGAAGAAGAGAGTTATAGCAAAATTTGTGGAGAAAAAGATTATCTGTCATCTATTGTAGAAGCAACATTGCTAAGGTGGAAATTTAAATGAGGGGTTGGTGCCTCTAATGGGTTAGTGCTCATGAATTGAATGACGGGTTGGTGCCTCTAGTAGGCTAAGCT
This sequence comes from Chamaecyparis obtusa, assembly GCA_027943335.1. Taxonomy (NCBI): domain Eukaryota; kingdom Viridiplantae; phylum Streptophyta; class Pinopsida; order Cupressales; family Cupressaceae; genus Chamaecyparis; species Chamaecyparis obtusa. The sequence continues at coordinate 757,885 of BSBK01001478.1, read as the reverse complement.
TATGAAATTTGTAAGAGATTATTATATAAGTAATTTGCTGTGGTGTTTTCCCTGAAGGGTTTCCATGTTAATAGCGTTATTTTGTTCTTCTCATGTGTATGAGTATTGAAGTTAAGTAAATGAAGTTATTGTGATTGGTAAAGTTTAAATTCATAGAAGTTGTGGCTCTACTGATTCACTCCCCCTCTTAGTATAACCATGTCTTCATCAATTGGTATTGGAGCCAGCTCCTTCAAATTAATCTAGCCAACTTGAAGGAAGATCTAAAGAAGCACACATGGGTGGGAAAGAAGGACTCTCTTCAAATAGAGCTCCATTGTTTGATGGAACAAACTATGCTTTTTGGATTCTATGAATGGAGAACTTTATAAGTGCTCTAGGTTTTGAAAGTTGGCAATCAATGGTAAATCCATCAACTTCTCCAAAGATGCAGTACGAAAAAAGGCATACGAAAGTAATGCAAGAGAAAAAACTACAATTTTATGTGGATTAACAGAATAAAAAATTGTGAAAAATATGCACTACAAATCTGCCAAGGACATATGGGATAAATTGAGTAACATCTATGAAGGAGACACCAAAGTGAAGAAAGCAGAACTTCAAACCCACAAAAGGGAATTTGAATGTAATGTCCCCTTTTTATGATGATATGGTTGATGAGTGGATTAGCCTATTATTAGCCCTCGTAGGCTAAAACTGATGGTTAGAGGGTCCCAGTTCGCAGAGAAAGAGGCTTTCTCCCATCTGGAGTACATAAGTGTTCAGGATTGCTCTTCGTTTGGTTCAGTTTAGTACACTTACTATTTATAGTAAGTCAATGGTTGATGGAGGGTCCCTTACTATTTTTAGTAAGGTAGTTGGGTGCACAGTGGACACAATGGTTATCTCCCAGGTTCAGACGATATTGATGAATAATGATTATTTGTGGAGTTAAGTTATTTTAATTATTAATAAAGTGATTACTTTATTAATAATTATTTATAAAGTGCAATTATAATATTTTAAGCAGTGTTCCGGGACTTTGCGAGTCCCGAGTCGAGCCAGGCTCACCGAGGCCGGCTGACTCGGCTCCAGGACTCGGCCGAGTCCTAGGCGAATCCTTGGAGTTGCTGGACTCGCAGAGTCCCGTGGTCTGGACTCTTTGAGTCCAACCATGTAAAAAAACATAAAAAACTAAAGCAGCAGTTGCGGGTTTAATATGTCATGCGTATTTTGTGCCTTGGCATGGAGGAGAACAATGTTATACAGTCCAATGAAGTCTGCTGCAGATTTCTGAAACTAAGTGCTGCTTCCCAAATGTAGTGTGATTAATGAATATCAGTTAAAAAGGTCAGAAATTTACTTCTGCAGTGTTTTTCACTTATAGATTACTTCTGCTCTGTTTTTAGATTGCAAAACATTCTATATGAATAACATTTCTAATTTGATAAGGCACACAATTGTTTGAGGCTTATAAATTCATGCATAGTCTATTTATCTTTGTGGTATGAACTATGAAATCAATGTCAAACTCATTTCAAACATAAGTATCCAACCTTACACAACAATCTGCAAATTGTTTGACAAAATGAGGAAGTAATAGAAGACAAGAAACCTTCTAGGTGTTGGGAAAAATAGGTGGTCAAGCAGGGGGTGTTCTTACAGGTTGTGACATCTATTACCTTTTGAATAGAGCAATTTCTGTACTAATAGATGCCGCACACCATCTTTGCTGATCTTGATATATGGGTTTGTTATGATTATGACCTTGATTGTGAGGACAAGACCACAACCTTGATCTCAATTGGAAATTCCTATTGTAGATAAAAAAGGAAATTCCCAATGCTGGGGTTGTGAAACTATGAGCTTTGCTCATAAACCGTTCAAATTATCATGAAAGTGACTATAGGGAGTTATCTGTACCTCTTTTTCTCTCAAGTCTTGATCATTCTTCTATGTTTCAAAACCTTGTTCACAAGATCAATGATGCAAAATTGGGTAACTAGTTTAACAATTAACTTATTTCCTTTAGTAATTCGCTTTGCATGTATACTTATGTGATCAATGTAAACTTGTCTATGTATGCAAAGTAGCTTGTATTTATGTCAATTATTGTGTCTTTGATGTTAATTGATTGAATGATGCATGAAAAAAGATTTAAATCCTTAAAAATCTTTGAATTTCTTGGGTTTTTCAATTTGCCGAGTCCTTGCCGAGTCCGAGTCCGAGCCCGAATCCACCTTGCTGAGTCCGAGGCGAGTCCGAGTCTTGGAACACTAGTTTTAAGTTCACTTTATGCACAATGAGGCCATGACCCTCAATTAAAATCACTTAAAGTATATTTTATAATTACATGAGTTGAGTGACCAAGTTGAAGACATTATGAAGTCTTATTAAAAACCCGAAGTGGATTTCAAATACAAGTTAAATACTCCATAATGGGTCTACCTCCTTTGCGAGTTTATAAAAGGTTTCAAAAAACAAATTGAACTCATTCTTGATGATATTTGACTTATGCTTTTTTGGAGTTCTTGCTTAAAGAAGGAACTAGCTAGGGTTTCAACGATATTTGATCATTGGGAATGAATAATCTCATTGATTCCAGCTACTAGAGGTTGTGGAAAATCAGCTGAAGATTGCTTAGAGGGTTGGCTACATACAATGGTCATATTTTAGCTTAATTGGTGAAGTTATGAAGATTTTGGATGAGGGTTTGAGCATGTGTTTGAAAGTTTATCAGTTGCAGATGCTAAATATATTATTGCTGCAATTATAAATCAGATTACAAACATTTGTTTGTTGGAGAATTCATTTGCTGTTGTTCTTCATCCTTTTAGAGGGTTTCAAGACATGTATTGCCTGTGAGTTCATTAATTGTAACTCCTAGATTTTTTGGGTATTGTTGTTTTAGATAATAGGGGTTATTAAATGAATTGGGTCATCATTATATTGTGAAATTTTTTAGTATTCAATCTGGTACAAAAATTTGGAATTTTCAATTGTGTATTTTCAATGCAATTTCAGTTTGGAGTTAAAAAAAAATATTATTGCAATATCTTTTATTTGCTACATTATATTGTCATATCAAACATTGCAAATATACCACATTCATTCATCAAAACAAACACAAACAAGGCAAAAATTTGTATTTACAAGAATCCGTTTGGAGAGGGTTCTTACAGTGGTATCAAAGCAGTTTCTTGCCACCCTGTTGGAGTTTGATTTAAAAACTCATGGAGCTCACATAATTGATTTTTGAGTAACCAACACTCATAAGTTCAAGTTATGGGTTACTATAGTATTCTAGGGAAATCTAGGGAAGAGATCGAATAGGATGCCATCAAGATGGGGGAAATATGTGAACATGAAGCTCCTCAACTCCTTGAGGACTATTAGAATGTGCCAGATCCTTTTAAAGCACAATACTCTCTTAATAGTTTTCTGAACTTTGTTGTTATCTTGAGGGCTGATAGGATTGGGTTGGTAAAGTACATTAGGAGGGCGTATAAGGAGGCAATTTCATCTAAAGGGAAAACATTCAGTCATGGGCACAATGTGAGTAGGTATGGTAGAGCTACTAAATCAGATTATGAAGGTGGTTCTACTTCCAAACTCAATGTAGGTTACAGGAACTCTCATAATGAGTAGAAATGAAATGAGAAGTCAGGGTCTATGCTTCACTTGCAAAGGTTTCTGATTTTTGTAGAAGAAGTCAAAATTCTTTGCACCATCATGAGGTAACAGCCATTCCACGTGTGGAAGAGGGTTGTATGTGTATGCACCATAAAATGGTCGCCTAGACTTTGGGCCCCATTTATTTAATCTATCGATATCAATTCCTGAATCAATATTTGTCATACATTCAAATCAAATTTATTGATCAAATCATAAATATTTCAATTTTCCCTAAAGTTTGAATATCCCATCAATTTTTAATTAAAAGAAATATATCCCTTTTTAATAAATAAAATAATATTATTTAATTGAAATTAATATTCTTTGAATGAAATAATGTTATTTAATTAAAATCCTCTTTTAATTAAATGGTTTTATTTTATTGAATTAATATTCATTTCTAAATTATATAATATTACCTTATTTAATTAAAAGAGATTATTCTTTAAAATCAAATAAATGAAATATTCTCTCAAAAGATCTCCTGTGATGAAAAAGGAAACAAATTGAATAAAAATAAAAGAAAATAAAATGTAATTCCATTTTATTACAAACCTTCTAAAAATGATGATTGTTTCCTCTTTTTCATTTATCCCACATTGCTTCTACTTTCACATTCGAATCCAACTTTTCCTATAAAAGGAGACCTCTCATGCTCATTCAATCATCCCGAATTTTGATATCGAACTTATGCTGCAGAATTTCATAGTTTGTAATCATTTAGCATTTCAACTTGCACATTCACATTTTAGATTAATTTACATTTTAGATTATTTGCAAATCATTTTAGTTTAAATCCATTACATATAGCTTAATTTCATTTTCAATAAATTAGTTTAGCTTAGTTTGCATGGCAAATCATTTAGAATAGTTTCATTTAGATCAACTCGAATCTCTCATTCTGAGTTGTATTTGCATGGGTAAAATAGGCTGATCTGAGGGCCACATTCAAACCATGCTCTTCTCAGATAGAGAGCTATGGGTCATTTTGTGAGAACTCACTGTTGAGCACTCTCGCATGCAAAGACTCATAGAAGTGTGATCACACATCTGTGCACACATTTTTGGCGCCCACCGTGGGGCCCTGAAAACGGGTTTCCTTTCATTTTCATTAATTTTCTAGCTCTGAGGCTAAGGGTTTCAAGGGTCCTGGTATACTCTACAGGACGTTATTTTTTGTTTCTTTTTTGCCTGCAAAAAAGAAATTTTTTTTTTTTTGGCCTTTTTTTTGTTTTTTTACAGGTTTTCAGGAAAATTTTTACAGGTTCTCTAAACGACAAAATCTTTTTTTTCTGCGAGTCCGTACTGTCTGTGTACAGATTTTCGCGCGAGAGTACAGAGATATCCGCGCGAGATTCTGCTCCTGTAGCGTTTCTTCGCGCGAGACTGTACAAAATTTCGCCCCTAGTTCTGTGTTTTCTCGCGCGATACTGTGTGTTTTCTCGCGTGGGACTGGCGTTTCCTCGCGCGGGACTGTTGTTTTCTCGCGCGCTCAAGGTACTTCCTCGTGCGAGATTCTGGGGCAGTGAACTAAAATTTCCTGCTTTCTGTTTTACAGTTTCATTTTCCTAACAAGTTTTCTGTTTTCTGTTGCATAAAATAATTTTGTTTTCTGCAGCATAACAGTTTTCTGCAGGACGATTTGACAAAGACATAAAAAAACATACTAATGGTGTGAATGCAGGACATTTGCCGAAGATCATTAAAACATTGTGTTTGCTTTCCTGCTTTATTCACATAGTTTAATTAGGGCTCCGTTAAAATTTCTTGTGGATTTCGATAGTGAGTAGGAATTTTGGCTCTTCATTACATGGAGGTGATGACCATGAATGAACCTAGAATTCTAATGATCTTACTAATATGACGAATCCGTAGGGAAGCGGAGAAAGTTAGCGAATCTTTAGCATTTCTATTCGCCAGGGGATTATGCTCTTCTCTCCTTGAGAGAGAACCAGAAACCCAAAAGCGTGTGGATTTGGTGGAGTGAAACTAACTCGGTGATTAAGTTTGTCTTGTGTGTCTGGGTAAAGAAACGGGCTAGAGAAGTATGCTCTTCTCCCTTTGGGAGAATCAGAAAATCAGAAACCCGAATCTGAGCCAAGTCCTGAGTCACCTTTAGAGGGCCTGCCGGAAGTTGAACCTCCGGGAACGACCCAAGTGAGTACACACCTATTGCCGGTGATTCCACCTCACTATAATAAAGCAAGTTTTGTTGAGTCTAAAGACTCCAAAACCATAGTAACTTCCTTTTCATGACTTTGACTATCATCATGGAAAGGCTCTGTTTGTTGCACTGAGCGGCGCCGCTCCGAGCCCTGCTTGCGGGGGTGTGTGACTTTCAGGTGTTGGTGTGGCTGCGAGGCCCCAGCTCTGTATCAGAGGCACTGAAGGTTATTGTGAACGGAAGCCAAGTAAAAACCTCTTAGTTAGTGGCCTACCCAGTTCATCTCCGAAAGGAGTCATAATCTTTGCACAAGGAGGGGGAAGAATCTCTCCGTATGTTTATCATACACAGATTCCCATCATAGGCATACACCTGGACGTTTGGAGGCGGTTGCGACACTGGCCCCTGCTACAAGGGTAACCTTTGAACGTACACTGTTGAGTCCTTGGAAACACCAAAAACACGGGCGCCCTCTAGGGGGTGACACGGCTGTGTGAGGTGCACGTATGCACATAAGCAATGGGGCAAAGATTTTGACTTCTCACCATTTTCTTTGGTAGGGATAACTATGTGCTTGTTTTTTTTTTTAGTCTTAAACATTGTCCAAAACATCTTCAAACAAGACTCCCCTAATACTATCAAGTTGCTTTGTCCTTGATAGGTCTGTTAATGACTACTGCTTGCTTCACATGTGCTTAAAACAACTCAAAAACACCAAAATTTGCAACCCACGGACATAATCTGGTAACAGTGTCGCCTGCCTTCACCAGAACAAGCATCGCACGGCTTGCCTGAATATTATCGCCTGAGATCATTTTGTTGCATGCCCAGTTTCAGGTGTTTCATAAGCCTTTTTAACGTATTTGGTCATAAAATCAGTGACTTACCTTGCCCTAGAAGCCTGTTTTCACTCAAGTTTTCTAATTTTAGACTACTAAGGTGCAAAGCCTTTTCCAAGTGAGGCCCAATCAGCTCAAGCATCCCAAAGCAAAGTTACCCAAATCAAAAGTTTACCAAGAGCAAAAAGTTGCCAAAAGAAACCTCAAGAGCTATCAATCCATCATCCAAGCAACCCAAGCCGAAGAGAAACAGCAAACCAGACTTGAGAACATTGCCCATAACGCAAGAATTAAACAGTTTGCTTATCGATTCCGAGTAAACCGTCATTACATCAACCTTGAGCCAGAAGATTGACTTGTCCTGTATTTAGGGTCCTTGTGTCTTTGACCTTTTTGAGATAGTAATCCTTGATCTCATAAGCAATTTTGCTTGAGATTGGCAAGTTAGGAATCGTTTCTGTCAAATAGATAAATTTTTAGACTCTTTTGATAACACACTTGGAGAGTGTTAGTAGTCTCTTTGTCCACTCATTTTCATACAATCAAACTCAAATACACTTTGTGCAAAGTCATCCTCCTGATCCATACGTGCTAGGGTATTCACCCAAAAGGAATTGAGCACCTCTGTGGCAGTGTTGGTTTGCACCTATTTACAAATACTTCTTTTCACCATCTCTCTCGGACAAGAGAAAACTTTCACTATCCTAGTTTGGTATTGACGTTTCTTAGAATTGTCTATTTGCCTGAACTCTCCCTTTCATGTCAGTAACAACAAGATATCAAGTGAGCCAAGGAAAGCGACCCCAGATAGTCTTCAACCAACTACCCCTAATAGTCTTCTATACCTATGGGAAATTCTTCACTTCTTCTTGATTCTTTTCCTCTCACTATCTAGTCTATTTTCTTCTATTTCATCTCTTCTGTCGCTTCCATGCTTGATTCTTCTTCTTCTAGAGCCATGAATTACAAATATCTTGCTATGGAACCTCTTTTAAAAATGGATGATCTTGAACTCATTGCTAAATTCGAAGAGTTTTGTTCTTCTAACAGTTCTTCTAGATATGGCAAAGGTGATAAACTTAAGATAAAAATAGAAAAAAGATTGAAGGAATCACCTGCCTTTGCTAGAATCATACGCATGATCCTGTCACAACCTCCTTCTTCCAAAAGTCTTTCATCTTCTAAATCTTCCAAGTCATACCATGATTCTTCTAAACATTCTTCATATTCTAAGTCTTCTCATCATTCTTCATCTCCCAAATCTTATCATGACTATTCTAAACATTATTCAAATTCCTCATTATCTAAGTCTTCTTCTTCCACTAGGTCTTCACCTTCCTCTTCTTCACGATCTCGTTCCTCTTCTACTTCTCCCAAGAGTCTTACTTCTCTTTATGAGACATACCATAATGAGCAACGGGATAATACTTGTGATACCTCTTCCATGAAGAGTGCCACACCCACATATGATGACTATGATGACTATTATGATGGCTATGATGATGAACCCTATAATGATACCTATGAAACCCCTATTCCTAAGAGTCCTCCTCGTCGTGTGCTTGTGCTTACTGGAAAAGGGTCATCACATTGGATAGATTGTGATGGTGATCCATATGACTCTGATTTTGAAAGAGACTTTGATGATTTCTGTGAACAATACCTAGACGATACATTTACTTCATTTGAAGAAGAGAAAGCTCAACGCGCTGATTATAAATGTAAATACTATAAGAATGTATCCTCTAAGAACTCTCATGTTGAAAATAAAAATCACACTCTTGAGCAAGATCATGTTAATGATGGACCTTTGTCTTGTGATGGTTCCCTTCCATCCCCTACTTCCTCCAATACCCACACATTTCCTAAAGCTTCTGAGTCTTCCAAATCTTTCACAAATCCTGCATCCGACATAAATTCTAATGCTTTCCATGCAGTTCCCTATCGTTATCCTCAAGGGCCATCTCTTAAAGATACTCAAGCTAACCTTCACTTGGCTACAAATACTTCTGATAATGCTAAATCTAAAGAGCCTAAGCCTTTATGCGCTATAATGCCTACTTCAGCTATTTCTTCACCATCTCTACCAAAGTCTTCCATACATCTCCAACCTACTTCCTTGTCCTTAGAAGTGGCTTCATGTCAAGAGGACTCTAAAACTACTACAGAAAAGAATATAAAGAAAGATCAAGATCAAGAACCCTCCATGTCATCCACTCCTTTTCATGATGTTCTCTATCCGCGTCATGGTTCTTTTGATCCTTTACGTCCTTCCTCATTTATTCCACCATGTCTTAAGTCTTCTTCGAAGCAAGATCAAGCTACTACCCACACCGTTGAGCTTATTGATAATGAAAATAACCTTACCACGCTTGCACTTTCCAAAGATGATACTTCCATTAAGGTTATTAAAAATGGTGTTGTTTCTTTCGATGTTAAGCCTATTCAAGAGACAAATTCTGCACTTGTGCTATCCAAAGATCCTTGTCAAGATCAAAGTCTTCCATCTTCTTATTCTACCATTCCATGTTCACTTCCGCTTTCTACTCTTCCTAAGTCTTCGCAAGCTTTGAATGATCCTATCAAACAAAATGCTCTTATTCAAGATGTTCAGGATCCTATTGAAAATTATAATGCTCACTCTGAAGATGTTGATATCCTTGGTTGTCATATAGATGCTGATGAACTTATTGATTATCCTTTTGCATCTTCCACTTCCATCCTTGGACCTCTTCCACCACTACTAAGGACTTCACGTCTTCCTTCCATATTGGGTCCTTATGTCCCTTCATTTTCCCCTCCTAACTCTCCTAATTCGTCATCTATCTTGGGTCCTTATGTCCCTCCATCTCCTATCTTTCCTCAAGATCAACATAGATGCATACCTTTGAATCCTTTTCATCCATCCACCCATCTACACCAGTCATATTATCCTTCTTCTTCCACATGTCCCAAGTCTTTTGGAAGTAACTTGAATGTTCAATATAAGAAAAAGAAACAATACAAGAATCCATCAAAGAAAGAAGATCACCATGTCTCCTCTAATCGACATGGGGGCATAAAGTCAAAAGAGATATCTAAGAAGAAAACTACAAGACAAGTATGGGTTCCAAAATCCATCATTCAAGATATTCTCTCTAAGTCATCAAAAGGAAATAAAAAGCTTAAGGCTATATGGATTCCAAAGTCTCTCTTGAAAGAGTCTAATGTTGAACAAAAATTAAAGTTGACATTCAAGCTTCCAAAGGCTTCCACTCCATCTTCTTCCAAAAACATTCTTTCATTCCATGCACCTAAACTGCAACCTCTGCTAAACATTCGTCATATTCCTTCACGTATTCCTTCATTCAAGTTTCCTCCATCCTCTCACCACCCTCCAAGGTGTGCGTCGATGTTGATCTTTCCTTCCTTTCCCTCTACTCTTTCACAATCCTTCCATTCATTATTCTCTCACCTTCTATCATTTTTCCTCATTTGCATATTCCTCCTATCTTCCAACTCCACTCGCTTTACATAAAACTGTATCCTCCATTTTTCTCTTTCATCTTCCTTTCCCTATCAGCATCTTTGAGCATATAATTTTGAATCCTTGGCATATCATGGTTTATCCTTTCAAGGAGCATTATCTAAAAGCTTGCCTTCTTCCAAAAATTATAAAATTCAAAAAAAATAGAAAAAAGAGAAAAAAATGAAAAATTTGAAAATGCGCCTTGGTGAAAACCTGGAAACAGGTGCCTTGGTAGCCAAAGTAAAGAGAAATAAATTCATCCTATGGTGAAAACCACTCCTTTGTGGCACCTTGGATAAGTACCATGATGAAAACCTGGCAATCAGGCATCATGCGTAGTTCTTCTACATATCTCATCCATTGCATCTTCTCTCTTTGATCTTGACAAGGTTGATCTATACACGTACATTTGGCTATCTCGAGAGCGGTCTTATGATGATCCTGCTTTCATTTCTTTCATGTCTAGCCTTCATACCTATTTTCCTCCATTCATTCTAGCCTTTCACTATCCTTTCCCCCTTTGGTCTTGATCTAAAAAAAGAAAAAAAAAAAGAGTAAAACATAGTTCTATGAAGCCTCTTGACATGTCTACTCCTTTGGACTACATCCTTTCCTTCTTTGGCAGTACACTTTTGTGAGTTATCCTATGCTAGCCTTTCACTGCTTGCCCAAATATGCTTTACATGACAATTTTTCCCTAGCTTGGGTACTCTTGAGGAGTTTGTCTTTGAGGATTTCTTCCTTTCATTCTCCTTCATTCTTTTGTCTTCCATCTTCCTTCATTCTTTTGTCTTCCATCTCTTCCACCAACTTGCTAATCCCTCTTGTCCTCCACCTTGCTAGATATTGGGACTGCACGATGTGATCTTGCTTGGGAGTGTGATGCCCATTCTATCTGGGGGCATCCTTTGTATATATTTATTGATCCTGAAAAAATACCCAAAAAAAATTCATATATGATGCTGAAAATTTTTTACAAATCAGAAAATGTCCTGAAAAAATTATCATCTTAGTGAAAACCTAGCAATAGGCACTTTGATGTATCTCAAAAAAATTATATATTCCAAAAATATCAAAAAAAATTAAAAATTCAAAAATACAAAAAAAAAAATAGAAAATGTGCCTCGGTGAAAACCTGGAAACAGGCGCCTTGGTAGCAAAAGTACAAAAAAAATATAAAAAGTCCTAAAAAAAAAACAAAAAAACTTCCTAGTGGTGAAAACCTAGAAATAGGCGCTACTTGAGGCCTCTGCACCCCTATTTCTTAGCATGCGCTCTCGACACTTAGCCATTCTCCATCATGCCTTGTCCTTGTTGCCTTTGTTTGGAATTAGTCTTTGTCTGTGTCTAGGGGGGGCATCATTGTGTTAGCTTTGGTCTCTTGGATATGCCTGTCTTTAGGACACCTCACAAATGGTGTTTTTCAACACCAACCCAACTGTGCTTTTCAACACAAAACCCCCGACATCGAGTGTTTCTCAACACTTATCAGTTTGGTCTTATCCAATTCGGTCATGTGATCTTACCCATTAGCAAGCATTCGACCTTTACCCTCGAAACTCAGTATCAGTTTACACACTTAAACTTTTTAAAACACTTCAGCCTGAGATATGTCATGATCTTTTCTTTGTGTGCTGACTGTTATTGATTTTCGTTGAGTGTCCTTGCCTAAACAGGTCTCTCCGTGATGCATAGCTAGAGGACTTGGGGCATGGGGCATGTTTTTATTTGCTTTCTGCTTGTGGGTGTTTGTCTTGAACCTCTTGAGTGTTTTTTGTTGTCTCCTTGACACACTTAGGATATTTGAGACATCATCCTTGACTGTTTCTTGCACAACTGTCCTCATGGTTTTCCTGGCATTTATGCCTTGATGCGAGCATGGTTTTGCTAAATTAAATTGGGTAAGCTAACATTGTAGTCATCTTGACCTTTATGTCTTTGATGCTCATGTTAGAATCTTTCCACATTCCAAACCGATATAAATCACATTCATATCTTCATAGTTGCATTTGTGACTAGTGATGGTTGTGTGATTGTCCGATGTCCGGTAATAACGGCCCAGTGATGAAAATAAGCTTTCTTACATTCTCTAATGAATGATGAACACAAAATACCTATGTTACCCATGCAAGTACATCTTTGCATTTTCATGTAGCTTGCATTATTTAGGCTTCATGTTAGCATTTGCACTTTTAGGCTGCATTATGAGTTTGAGAGAGTTTTCCTCATCTTTCTTGTAGATTTTTCCGTCAACTGTGGTCACGATCTGATCTTCATTTCCTTACTTTCTTTCGTGATCTCAATCGAAATTCTCTATCTTAAACAGTTGATTGATTCTATTTCTTCTCTCCATTTCTTTCCATTTCTTCTAAACTTCTATCTTCTATTCACTATTCACCCCACTTCTTTTCTTCTAATTCAATCTTGGGGCATAATCTTTCTTGCTGTGAACCTTATCTTTCATTTGATTTGATCAAATTTATCAATTTACTGTTTCTCCTCTATCTCATTTCGATTTCGATCACGAGGGGGCAGTACCTATCAAATTTCAAACCTTGATTCAGTTTTATCAAATTATCAATTGCTCCTCTTGGGGCAACATTGATTGAGATTCTTATCTCTCACTTTGGATATGATCCCAAATTGACCTCATGTTCAAAGACCTTTAGTTTATGTTTGTCCTGATGTGTTCCCATCCGTCGAACACACATCTAAGTTGTTTTGTGATCCCAGATCGATCTCACATTTCAATTCTTCTTTGACTACATGTGTTCCCAAATCGATCACACATTAGTCAAAGAGGGGCAAATGTATGCACCATAAAATGGTCGCCTAGACTTTGGGCCCCATTTATTTAATCTATCGATATCAATTCCTGAATCAATATTTGTCATACATTCAAATCAAATTTATTGATCAAATCATAAATATTTCAATTTTCCCTAAAGTTTGAATATCCCATCAATTTTTAATTAAAAGAAATATATCCCTTTTTAATAAATAAAATAATATTATTTAATTGAAATTAATATTCTTTGAATGAAATAATGTTATTTAATTAAAATCCTCTTTTAATTAAATGGTTTTATTTTATTGAATTAATATTCATTTCTAAATTATATAATATTACCTTATTTAATTAAAAGAGATATTATTCTTTAAAATCAAATAAATGAAATATTCTCTCAAAAGATCTCCTGTGATGAAAAAGGAAACAAATTGAATAAAAATAAAAGAAAATAAAATGTAATTCCATTTTATTACAAACCTTCTAAAAATGATGATTGTTTCCTCTTTTTCATTTATCCCACATTGCTTCTACTTTCACATTCGAATCCAACTTTTCCTATAAAAGGAGACCTCTCATGCTCATTCAATCATCCCGAATTTTGATATCGAACTTATGCTGCAGAATTTCATAGTTTGTAATCATTTAGCATTTCAACTTGCACATTCACATTTTAGATTAATTTACATTTTAGATTATTTGCAAATCATTTTAGTTTAAATCCATTACATATAGCTTAATTTCATTTTCAATAAATTAGTTTAGCTTAGTTTGCATGGCAAATCATTTAGAATAGTTTCATTTAGATCAACTCGAATCTCTCATTCTGAGTTGTATTTGCATGGGTAAAATAGGCTGATCTGAGGGCCACATTCAAACCATGCTCTTCTCAGATAGAGAGCTATGGGTCATTTTGTGAGAACTCACTGTTGAGCACTCTCGCATGCAAAGACTCATAGAAGTGTGATCACACATTTGTGCACACAGTATGAAGATTCCTAGCAATGACACTCAAGATTTGGGTGTTAAAAAATGATTTATGTGTTGAAAATTCAAGTCACAACAAGTCTGATTTTGCAAGTCAGACCTTATAAAACAAGTTAGAAAGTTCAGTTAGTGGCATTGAATCCCAGGATCGTGACTTGGATGGACATGTAGTTACATTGGGAGGGGAAGTGTGTGAAGATACTATTATATCAACAACTTCTACTTGTTGATGCGAGTTTTGTTCCACTTACACAACATGCAGGACTAAATATTCAATGCTTCGAGAAACATAAAACATCAAATCCTCTCTTGAATAAAGTCATCTCCCATGCTAAGCTTTGCAATGAAGATCATGAAATGACTCCAAGGTTCCTTATACCTGTGGATATCTAACTTAGTTGAAATGATGTGATTTGCTAGTTAATCACTTAGGCGGGCTTACGTAATTCATTCAAAGGTGTCAACTTACTTGCACTGCTAAAGATTTGGCTTTCCAATGTATGATAAAGTTTATCCGTGATTTATATCACTTCCAACTTTGCTCTTCAAACTTCTACTATCTAGACTACTTCTATTTCTAATTATGGATGGGAAAACTAATGGATGGACTAGGATTCCTACCAAATGGAGGCTTGCCTGCGACTTCAACTCCACCTAGTGCAAAGCTTCAAAGGATCTCAAAATGGTTTTGATATCAACATCCTCCCCTCAATCCACCTTGGAGTACAAATTAAGGATCTAATGCCAATTGAACTTAAGCGCAATTACTAGATTACCACATAGGGCACCCTTGCATCTACGAGGAGCTAGTGGCCAATTTTTATAGAATCCACTCAAACATCCACCAATATCACCACACAATCTATCTACTTCTACCCTTACTTTAACAAGTTTGAAATAAAATCCTATCCTAATTGTGGAAGCAGAAACCATGCAATAACACCAAGTGTTCCAACTCAATCACTATGCAAAACACAACAATGATAAGAAGAATGATAATGGCATTACTTAAGCAACAATTTTCTTCAATCTTCCAATGTTTACAAAATGAGAGCAGAAGGCCTTATATAAAGGCTTCAAGTACAATGAGTGGCCAAGATTAAGAGGCAAAACTTTAAATCAAGGGCTGAGATTAAGAGGCAAAAGCCTTGATTAGGGTTTCTATAACCACCTACTACAAATATTTAATATCCACCCAATTACAATTAAGCACCACCATGTGAGCCAATAGGAAATTTACATTGCTTTCATGGGCCAATAAGAAAATTCAAATCCTTAACAACCGGATAACGATCCATGACATGTGGATCAATAAGAAGAGGGCACATGTAGAAGAAGCCACCTCATCACCTTGGGAAATGTGCTGCTTATCCTCATCCTCCTTTCAGATTCAATGAATCTGGACATAATCTCATCAAATCGTCACCATGTGACACTTGGCATGTTTTTATTGATGGAGGATATGGCTGCCACCTCAGCAAACTCATCCTTTAAACTTGATAAATACCCCCCTAATTGTTGAGGAGAGATCATTTGTTAATCCTTCAATTGTGATGGCTCATCTTCAACTGCTCCTTGAAATTTCTTCCTCTTTTCTCTCGTCTTAATCCTCTAAGTTGCTCCCTTGGATGTCTTGATCCTTTTTTTATCTCATTGTTGATGAATCCTCTTCCATCTTCGTCAACATCATCTTCTATCCTTCTTGGGCTGGCATGTCCTTTGTCTCCTTGGGTTGAGGTCTTGGCCTTGAGATGTTCTCAGCTCCTCTCTCCATGCTTAGTCCTGCAACAAACAACATAATCAGGACTGTATTTTTCCTTGATTAAATCTGATATCAAAATCAGAGGTTAGTACAAGTCAAGCCATTAAAATCAGAATCTCTGTCATTCATATCAGAGTTATAAATGGACTGATCTTGACTCCATATGCCTTTAAAAAACTTTACAAACTGATTTTCTTTAATGCTAGGAGTTCTACTACAAGTAATGCTAACCTCAACTTATCTAGGCCTGGTCAAAAGACTTGATTAATATGTTAAACCAGATCTGATATACATGCCCAAATCTGAAGATAGCAGCTACGTTCAATTTATGTGTCTATGTCACAAATTAAATGGCCCATCATCGGATCCTAACTTGTAATTGGGTTCAAAATCATGTGACAATGAGGCTGCTAACAGACCTGCAGCAAATCAAAGTGTTCCGAGATGAAGTTCAGACCTGTAGCTGATAGGAAAATAGTCCGTTTGGATAATGATGACTGTTGTTGCTTCATAGTGACTAATGTAATAGGTGTGGTGGTGCTTTTCGACGCCAAAGTGTGCTAAAAATGAGGCAGATCTGATCTCTGCTCCTCCACAGTTGCAAAACAACTCCTATATCTGCCCTGTAAATTTGAAATCCAGCACTTGTTTGTCTTTGTTTGCAATGAAAAATGTTTTCAAATTATTGAATGATTCAATTTATATAGAAAATGCTTGCAAATTTGCCATTAAATGGCAGTTGCATTAGCATTTAATTCCCAGCCATGACATTAAATTCGATCCCTCTCTTTAATTACAAATGATCATTAAATACAAAGCCTCCATGGCTAAACTCGAGGCAAGATTTGAATTGCTAAATGCTTTGCAACGGAGTTTGTGCCACTTAAATGATTGCTAAAACAACTTGTCTCGAACTTTGAACTGAGATTACCCAACATTTAATTCACTTTCATTTTACAACAAACCATGCATTGAATTTAGTGCCCAGATCTGCACTTTACAACTTGCAATTTTATTAAATATCATTGAGTTTTGCACTTTGCATTTAGCATTTAATTTTCAATTTGTGATCTCACCTCGATTTTAGTGCCCAATATTTAATTGCTTGGGTCGGATTTGGGCTTGAGTGCTTTGATGTAGAGGTCCTATGTGGCCACATGCTTCATTATATGGGGCCCAAATCAGGTCTGACCCAATCCCCAATCTATACACTATTTTCCAAGGTTGTTTTGCCTAGAATTTTGGGCCCATATTATTAAAAAAGCCACATGTCTCCTATAGGGCTACTGCTTCATTGAATTAATGCCCAGATATGATTTAATTTAATGCCCAGATTTGATTTAATTAAGGGTCCACATGGCCATGTATTTGTAGGATTTG
The DNA here is from genome assembly GCA_027943335.1 of Chamaecyparis obtusa. Taxonomy (NCBI): domain Eukaryota; kingdom Viridiplantae; phylum Streptophyta; class Pinopsida; order Cupressales; family Cupressaceae; genus Chamaecyparis; species Chamaecyparis obtusa. The sequence continues at coordinate 740,803 of BSBK01001478.1, read as the reverse complement.
AGCAATACAAATCCACAAAACCCGAAGATCACCTGCATACAAAAACCTGTTACAAGGAAGTAGAGACAAGAAGAGGGCAAGGGTTTGACTCAAAAATATGAAGAAGAAAATATCCTCAAATAATGAATAAATAGAATGTACAATGGATCATCCTTATAAAGGAGATCAAAAGCCTTGAAAGGCAAAGTCTAGTGCATGTAATAATCAGTTTAACTATTACATGACTAATGCATGAGTTTAGAACAACTAGTGCATGTGCTTTTAACTCAAGCAAAAGGGAGTTGACATCTTAAGAAGGGAGTAAAGATTAATTAACATAATTAATACTTTACTCTAACACCCCCCCTTAAGATGAGCAACGATGCAGCTACAAACAATGCAAGAAGAAAGCAAATGGGTCCCGGCAACAAAGGCCTGATCAGGTACCCAAGTACAAAAGAGAGTCTCTGAAAAGCAGAGAAATAGAGAAAACCACGTGGGAAAAACTCTACCCCAAAAGAGACCAAGAATGTTCCAGAAAATAAGAACAAAGATGAACATGTACAACATCACTGAAGCATGAAACTGCAAACTCTGTCAAGAAGAAACTGAAGATCCTCCACAGAAATATGACCAGGTAGAGAAGACTGTAATCTGTATGAGTGCCCTCAAATAACACTACTCGAATCAGGAGGCAAACAAAGGCAAAACACCTAAACTTGAAGATACAGATGACAAACACCAAAAGCCTGAAGAGCTGATCAATCAAAGCTGGAAGAGTGCATCCAAAATAGGAAAGAAAAGAGTGTCTATATGGTAAATGATCTATCTCACCGGAATGCATAGGTACCTAGCCACTGCAACCGCCTAGTACATAGGATCAAATACTAAATACATAGCTCACACAATCAAACCAAGGAGGTAGTAGAACCAACAGTAGAAACCCCCCCATATTGCTGACAAGGGAGTAATGATAGGTACACTGAGAAGATCGTCTAATATGAACTACATGATGAAGAAGAATCTGGAACATTGAATGTGCAGAGAGAGTACAAACACATATAGAAATAACTAAGGCTAATGTCGTGGAAGAAACACTCACTTGACAAAGGTAGATGGCAAACAAAGGCAAACATCAAAACCCCCCTAGCACTTTATAATGGAGTGCGAGTACAAATAGCACGAACATGTGCAAGATCCCATCAAAACAATAGAATGACACTTTATCTCATTGCATGTGCATAAAAGAATGCTACAAAAGTGAAGTATACACTGATCAAAGCAGATCAAAGGCTGCTAAAACAAAAGAACAACCTAAGACGAGCCATCCCTCGAAGGGAAGAGATCCCAGGACCTGAAACAACCAAGATATCCACCAGGCTGCAAAAAAGCAAGAATCTGAATAAAATGAACCTGGAGCAGAATCTGGAAAAATGACTCATAGAAATGAAAAGCTCTCTGAACAAGCTTTCCAACGATATATCGTTTTCCAAAAACGGAGTCCGGATGTGCAAGATAGAGCTCCCGGAGTGCAGAACTGAAGATCTGGCTTTGACAGAGAAAAAAACCATCAGAAAAATAAAACCAGAAAATATAACCTCTAGATCTGGAAAGAGCTCGGAATCGACTTTTCAACGATATCTCGTTTGCCAAATTTCGACACTATATGCTCAAGATATGAGCAAAAAACCAACAGCTGTGCTGAAGGGCCCAAAGAAGGTGTTTGCAAGGATCTGAGGATGGGTGACGTCAGTAAAACGACAAAAAACCACATGAAACCATCAGGTCTGAAAAGAGCTCAGAAAGAGCTTTCCGACAATATCTCGTTTGCCGAAAACAGAGCCCGGATGCAAGAGAAACGGATCCCGGAAGGCAGGAGGTTTGAAACGCCACGATCATGGAGAACATCTGACTTTGACAGCAAAAAAGAGCATCAAATTGGCAAAATCAAAAAACCATACCAGCAAATTCAGATCGGGCTCGGAACCAGCTTTCCGATGGTATATTGCACGCCCAATTACGATCCCGTATGCTCGAGATATTGCAAAAAAGGCCCAGGTACCTCCAAAAAGCCAAGAAATGTGCAAAGGGTGATGACGTGAGCAAATTTTTAGTTTAAAATTGACGGCCAAATGGTCGTCATACCTCTTTGGCACCGGGGGCTTAAGGAATTAGCCCTGGTCATGTGGGTGACCAGGGGCGGGGTTGAGATCGGCGATAGAGTTGGCGGAGCAGCGCGATTGGTGGCGTTGATATCGGCTGCGGAGCGGTTTCCGGTTGGCGGCAGTGGTGCGGATTCCGGTCACCGCGGCGGTGATTGTGGCGGTTGGCAGAGTCTTCGCAGTCACCGTCCGGTTGCCCGGCGGTGACATTGCTGCAGACCACCGGTGGTGGAGCGCGGGTGGCACCCAGGTGGCCGCCCCAAAACCAAATTGAAATTGTCCTACATGTGCCTCGATCCGCGTGCCAGGGTCGTACGGCTCTGGTCTGCAAAAACAATTTGCCTCAGCGAGCAACTTGTCCAAAATCGACAAGTTTTATATGCTTTTTGACTAACTTGGTTCTTTCGGATGCAACTGTGAGGTCCGTTTGGGCCAAAAGTACTCCAAAAAATGCTGATTGCCTCGGGATCCGTGCTGGGGCCGATTGCAAATTTTTTTTCTCACAGATTCCAACTGTGTCCAAAATGGACAAATTTTATATGCATCTTAGGGTTCTTGGACGTTCTAAATGCAACCGTGAGGTCCGTTTGAAGCCAAGATGACCAGAAAAATAGGTCCCCCCCAGATTTGACAGGAAACCCTCTCTGTAAAAAGTGCTAATTTTTTTTTTTTTCTTTTTTGCAGGCAAAAAAGAAACAAAATATAACGTCCTACAGAGAATACCAAAACCTCTCAAATCAGCAAAAAAATCTCTAATTTGAATCCTTCAAACGCGAACAAGCTGTAGCAGATTAGGCTCTGATACCATGTAGGATTTGAGCAATACAAATCCACAAAACCCGAAGATCACTTGCATACAAAAACCTGTTACAAGGAAGTAGAGACAAGAAGAGGGCAAGGGTTTGACTCAAAAATATGAAGAAGAAAGTATCCTCAAATAATGAATAAATAGAATGTACAATGGATCATCCTTATAAAAGAGATCGAAAGCCTTGAAAGGCAAAGTCTAATGGATGTAATAATCAGTTTAACTATTACATGACTAATGCATGAGTTTAGAACAACTAGTGCATGTGCTTTTAACTAAAGCAAAAGGGAGTTGACATCTTAAGAAGGGAGTAAAGATTAATTAACATAATTAATACTTTACTCTAACAGTATTGAGGCCCGTACCAATGTGATTTAGGCCTGGCCCAATCCTAATGCAAACTGTCTCATATAAAGGGAGGCTTAAAGCCATTTTAATCCATTTTCAATTGTTTTGCAGGTCTGATTCGAATTATGGGTATAACTACTGCTTTGGGGAGTCAAAATTTTGAATTTTGTGATCATACTGTCAAATTTAAAGGGGCAGATGTAAGCACAACCATTGCCCTTTGAAAGCCGGGCCATATGCTTCGTTATTAACAGCCTAGAGGGTCTAAACAAGGCCTAACTTAAGTTTGTCATAAAAAACCCAGGCCTTAAAAAAATAGTGCATTGTGAGATGAGACAACAAAATTTGATGCACGAAAAGAGGCCCCAGCCCCAAGATGAGACACAAATTAGATGGAAGTAAAACATGCCCGGCTCAAAGATGAGCAATGATTAGAGGGAACTAAAATGCGTTCAGCTCAAGGATGAGCGACAATTAGAGGGAACTAAAACGCGTTCAGCTCAAAGATGAGCGACGATTAGAGGGAACTAAAATGTGTTCAGCTCAAAGATGAGCGACGATTAGAGGGAACTAAAACGCATTCAGCTGAAAGATGAGTGACGATTAGAGAGAACTAAAACGCGTTCAGCTCAAAGATGACAATCAAACCAATCCCATCTCAATCCTTAGGCAATTTTCAATTCCACTCACTCTCAATCTTGCTGACAATAGCAAGATAACACAAAGAGGGGGGTCCCCATTCGCAATGGGGCGATGTTGTGAAAATCTCACAACACTACTTTGTCAGTTGAGCCATCTTTTGAGCTACATAGCAGCAGTACCTTAGTTACTGGTACATGCATAGTTGATTGCTTGCACACATGATGCTACTTATCATGAGGTGAGTGATGTAGATACAACTTCATATCATATTGCAGACTTTGATTCAGGGAGCTTGCATGGGAGTTATAAGCTTCAAAATTCTCGTCATTTGGTTGGGCAACTTAAGGTTAATGACAACATGATTGCCACAGCCATAGAGCACTTTGATGTTGCTCGTCAAATGTTGGCTACATTTGGTTGGGTGCAGAGTTCCCCGTTCTTTGAGAAGCTGTTGGAATAATGAAACATAACTACTTACAGTTACTTGTTGATAGGGATTCTCTTCTCAAGCGGGATTGCACTTGCTATGATGCCTTGAAGGTAAATGAGGAGGTAGATGAGCTCACTCATGAGCTTGATGTGACTATGGACTCCTTCGAGAGGACGCAATTGGCCCTTTGTGAGTCTGTTACAAATTGAGGAGTTGACCGTTGCATTGAGTTTGGCATAGTCTTCAGTAGCTACAAATACAGTACAACCTTTTACAGTAGTAGCTGGTGATGATCTTATACACATGGGTTATAGTTGTGAGTGTGTGTGTGAAAATTGTACCTAATCTGTAGACACAACACTCAGTAAAACATTAGAGGTTAGTGATAATCAAAATCGTGCAAAATTGAAAGCTATCTAACCAAGCGATTTACTGCCTTCTAATAGGTGCGAGATTAATGTTCTCAGATTATTATCGAGATCAGTGACCTAGACGACACCTAAATGAAGGATTTGAATGCAATTCTAGATATGGAATAAATGCAATTAATCTATATTTTTGATATTTTCTATGCAATAAGAATGATAAAAACTGATATGATATGAATGCTATTGAAAACTGATATGCTATGAATCTAACAATGATATGTAATATGAATGCAAAAATAAGATTAATCTCACAAAGATGTCGATTCACAAGAGCTTTGATTCTTCAATTCCAATTCTCCAGCGTGATTGTGCAAAATATGAGATTATTTGTGAAGAGCTAAAGCCTTTAATTTATAGAAATCCAGGGCTTGGGAGGTGCATGGATAAAAGCCATAAATCACTCAAATAACTCAACTTGATTTTTGAGTTATTTTTAAATAAAAGATAATTAACTCACAAAAACATGCAAAAGCTAAGTTTTAACTCAAAATAGAGTTTAGCTTTAATTGATAATTGATAGTTGTTTGCTTTTATGATTGTGCATGTTTTATTTATGAATTAATTTAATAATAAAGTAATTTATTTCCAACTTAACTGCTTTTAAAAATAAAACAATTGATTTATGGGTTAATCAATTATTTAATCAAACTTTTATTAAAAACTATATTATTAAATAATGACAACTTGCTTTAATTAATTAAATAAGAATTTAATCAATTATTCATATGATATTAGATTTATTGTCAAAATTAAATAATACAATTAATAATAGATAGAATTAAATTTAATTAAACAATTAAGTGGCAAATATTAAATCTAATTAATTAAATATGCAAAATATTTAATTAATCAAATTTTAGGATAAATGTGATTTATTGCCAAATAATTATAAAATTAAAGATAATTAAGATAATTAGGAATATTACTAGGAATATTCTCCGATGCAAAATTTAAGATAATCAATTAGATTTCGATGATGTTTAGATGTGCCTTAGGTTAGGACTTTGATGTCGATTTCGTTCGAATTGAAGATGTAGGAGATTAATGAACTTATAGCCCATTTTTGGGGTATTACAGTGAGCAAGTTGAGGATGTGGCTACATTCATCGTTGATACAGGTCCAGTAGTCTCAGATGGGATGAGTATTTTGGTTGAGAGCAGTAGAGAGTCACTTTTTACATCAGGTTCTCCCAAGGTTAGTACTACGACAAATGATGTAGGTCAGATTGCTGTAAGCTCTTGTGTGGCAGTGGTGGATTCTCCAAAAAGTTGTGTGTTAGTACATGACGTTACTCCATCATCTTCATTGGGGACTGGTAGAGTGTCATCTGGTTGGAAGTTTGGTTCTCATGTAGATTTGTTTCCCTTTCTTGGAAGCAAATCTGTTACTTCATCCCATGCAATTGATTCTGGACATCAGATTGTTATGTCATAGAGTTGGTGTGATCAACTTATTGTTGCGGAAGAAAAGGTTGATTCTGCCTCATATTGTTTTTACTGCATAGATTCGTTTATTGAGTACCTTCTTGAGAGTCCGGAGTTTCAGGAGGGACCATTTGGAGTCATTGAGGATACTCTCATTTGAGGTTCATGCGACATTCAATACTTGGTGGGAGCGATTGTAGATACTTTGGCTATAATATTTCCTCATAGAGATTTTGTGTTTGGGTTTGTAGAGAGGGCTACCAATGTCCCTGCCCAATCAACTATTTGGGGTTAGAGATTGAAGCCATCTCCTAGTTCCAAAGTTTTCAGCGATGAGCCATTGACATGACAGTCCCAACCGGTGCTGAGAGGGGAGGGGTGAATCAACACTTGTAAAAACTTTTTCTCGCTAAATCTAGTGAAGTAAACTTACATCACAAAAGGCAAACAGATTTAAGCAAATAATAATAGTAAGTAAACAATCATAAAGTGACACTAGATTTATCACGTGGAAACCCGGTTAGGGTAAAAACCACGATGTGAGGAGACCTCACAAATTTTGTACTCTCCTGGAGTATGCCCTGTTAAGAGCTTTCCCGTTTAAAGGATAAAAGCACACTTGCTAGATGCGACCCAGTCAAGGGATTTGTTACAATAAGGTCTTCTAGGACCTGCTTGGTTAAAGGACTTTTAAACACCTTGAAAGATGTCACCCGGTTAAGCGATTTTGATACAAGGGACCTGTTAGAGTCCACCCAAATACTGGTATTTGTCTATTTTAGTTTGCTAGAAAACAATAGAAGTGTGATCTTTACAGATGACTTTGCTTAGCCTGATAAGATCTCTATTTTCGCTCAATTGAGAATCAACACCGGTCACCGCAAGTGTATTCTCATCTACTGTTGTGCTATTTTGCACAATCTGTTATCTCTCTTTCTCTACTTTCTTTTACCCTTACTTCTGTAGCATATAGGTTCACTCTTTTTCTTGGCAGAATGAAGGCAACTTTTCTTCACAGTAGGCATAAGAATATATATAGATTTGTTGCCCTAACTGCGCCTCAAATGTATGACCTAATCCTGAGATCTTACGATTACATCACTTAGTGATGTAATGGTTTACTAAGCAAACATCCGATGCATGCTCTAGCTTTATCCGCTTTATGAAGAAGACAATAGTTGCATGTCAGGCAACCTTTCTTCATATGAGATAACACCTTGATTTAAAGCCTTTGAATCCGGCTTTAAATCCTTCAGTCGCGCCACAATTTCCTTTACCTGCACCTCAAACAGTTCACCAAGACAACTCAAGATCACCCGGATGTACTGCAATAAATCCCGGTGTAGATTGAGTTGGTTGGAACAGATAGTTGACAGTTGACTATGACTTTATCGGTTCATATCGGAGTCTTATAATGTATCCGTCCTTCGATCTGTTGCAGTTCCTTTCTTGTCTTACTAGTTGCATTGTCCTTGGTGTGCTTCCTCTCGTGTGGATTACCGGTTTCGTTGTCCTGGTTATGTTATAGATACTAGTTGTATATTGCTTATAGCTGCTCTTGACTATACCGGTTTTAGCTCGGTTCTTGGGTGAAACTAGAATACTCTTTTACCTATTTGAGTGACTTGCCCAATTACTGATGCTTAGTGTAGCGACCGGTTACAATAAATTACAAACCAGCCTCTCTTGATGTAGATTTTCTTAGAGCGTCAGTCTGTATAGAGATGACAAGTCTCTATCCTCTTTTGCCAATCAATGACAATATTTGGACTGGTAGAGAGCTTACCGGTTACCATCATTTGATGCTAACACAAAGGTTGGAGCTTTCTGCTGTAACTACAAAATGAGGAGTGCTCATCATTTTCCTTTTGATCTACACTCAGAGGATTTGATGATGTATTGGTGTGGATTAGCTCCGAGGTTGTACCATCCTTTGTGGAATGGGTAGTCACCATCTTCATTAGATGGAAGAAGTAGTTGCGAGTATTCGACTCCATCTTTGGTGGGGGATTACTTGCAGAGTCAACACATCCATGGGAGTCTAGTAGAGGTTGGAGATAGTGGCGGTGTTGTAGATACCTTTAATGATTTGTATCTCCATATAGAAGATGGATGTGAGTTCAATTTTCTTTGGGACCCGAGTCATGATAGGGTTAGCATTGCAGTTTGGCGGGTCCCATTGGCTGGCTTCACCATTTTTGGCATGATGAATTTGAGATTAGAGTTGAGTAGCAGAAAGTTGAGGATGTTCTTCTTGGCAGGCTTCTACTTAGATTTTTGGATCCTTCTAGTGCTTCGAGATTTCAAATAGAGCTCACTGAGAAGTTTTCAGGTGTTTATACAATGAGGAGTGCCTACAATTTTAGTTTTGATCCTCATGTGCATGACTCCTTTTAAATGCATAGTTCAGTTGCGCATGTGTTAGATAGCATGTATGACAATTCACCTTGGGTAGTTTTGGAAAGTAAACTTTGTTAGTCTTCCGTGTTGCTTCCCTTTGAGTTGTCTCTTCTTGCGACACCAGTTGTTGGTATTGATTTGGTTCGGTAGGTTATGTCATTTATTCTGGTGTTGGTGTTACAGGAGCTTGTTGGTATCAGCAGGGACATTACACAGTTTTTCCCTTGGGATCCGTGTGCACTAGTGTGTTATTTTGTTTCTGAGATTTCTTGGGGAAAAGCAATTTTAGGGAGGGAAGATTGTAATGTCCCCTTTTTATGATGATATGGTTTATGAGTGGATTAGCCTATTATTGGCTCTCGTAGGCTAAGACTAATGGTTACAGGGTTCCAGTTGGCAGACCAAGAGGCTTTCTCCCATCCGGAGTACATAAGTGTTTAGGATTTCTCTTCGTTTGGTTTAGTTGAGTACACTTACTATTTATAGTAAGGCAATGGTTGATAGTGTGGGACCCTTACTAGTTTTAGTAAGGCAGTTGGGTGCACAATGGACATAATGGTTAACTCCCAGGTTTAGACGGTATTGAGGAATAATGATAATTTGTGGAGTTATGTTATTTTAATTATTAATAAAGTGATTACTGTACTACTAATTATTCATAAAGTGCAATTATAATGTTTTAAGTTCACTTTATGCATAATGAGGCCATGACCCTCAATTAAAATCACTTAAAGTATATTTTATGATTACAAGAGTTGAGTGACCAAGTTGAAGACATATTATAAAGTCTTATTAAAAACCAAAAGTGGATTTCAAATACAAGTTAAATACTCCATAATGAGTCTACCTCCTTTGTGAGTTTATCAAAGGTTTCAAAAAGCAATTCAAATTCATTCTTGATGATATTTGACTTATGGTTTTTTGGAGTTCTTGCTTGGAGAAGGAACCAGCTAGGGTTTCAGCCATATTTGATCATTGGGAACGAAAACTCTCATTGATTCTAGCTATCAGAGTTTGTGGAAAATCAACTGAAGATTGCTTGAAGGGTTGGCTACATACATTGGTCATATTTGAGCTTAATTGGTGAAGCCTTGAAGATTTTGGATAAGGGTTTGAGCATGTGTTTGAAGGTTTATCAACTACAAATCCTAAATATATTATTGCTGCAATTACAAATCAGATTACAAGCATTTGTTTGTTGAAGAATTCATCTGCTGCTGTTATTCATCCTTTTAGAGGGTTTCAAGGCATGTATTACTTGTGAGTTCATTAATTGTAACTCATAGATTTTCTGGGTATTATTGTTTTAGATAATAGAAGCTATTTAATGAATCGAGTCGTCATTATATTGTGAAAATTCTGAGTAGTCAAGCTGGTATAAAAATTTGGATTTTTTTAGCTATGTATTTTCAATGCAATTTCAATTTGGAGTTGGAAAAATTACTATTGCAATATATTTTTTTTTCTGCATTATATTGTCATATCAAACATTGCAAATATACCACATTCATTCATCAAAACAAACATAAACAAGGCAGAAAATTTGTATTTACAAGAATCTACCTAGAGAGGGTTCTTACATTATAAGCCTCAAAATGTTGGATGAAGAAAACATTGTGGCATGTCTAGTTCGAATTGATGAGATAGTTAATACTATAAGGGGTCTTGGTGAACAAATAGAGGAATCAACAATAGTTCAAAAGATATTGAGGTCTCTTCTTGAGAGATTCGATGCTAACGTCTTTGCAATAGAAGAAATGAGGAACTTAGATAAACTAAGCATGGATGAGATACATTGAATCCAAATAGCATTATGAGATAACAACTTTAAAAAATGATGCATCAAAAAGGGAAGCAACATTCAGAGCCACAAAAGGATCAAAGTATAAAGAATCTATGCAAATTGGAAGCTTGAAGAAGAAACATGAAATGAGGAAGCTTTTTTTGTTCAAAGCTTAAGAAGAAAGAGCAAAAGAAAATTGCCATTTAAATGCTTTAATTGTGGAAAAGTTGGGCTCTTTATTAAGAATTGTCCATATTAAAGAGAAAGTGATAGTGATAAAGATGAAGAGTCTTATCCAAGGAAGGAAAAAAAATAATCACAAGTATGATAAAAACAATAAAAAGAAGACATCCCATGACTACAAAAAGCGTCTTTGTGCTTATAGAGATGATAGTTCATCCAATGAAAGTGATTGTGACAATTATAAACAAGAAATGCTTTTTATGGCATTTGAAACAGAAGACAATATCATTGAAAACAATGATAAAGAAAACTAACACTTACATGAAGTTAAGAACATCATATCTGATGATGAAGATGATGATGAAGATAGTTTTGAAGAACTCTATTGTGCACAAAATTGAGATACTTAGGAAGAAGAATTTAAATACAAGCACCTATTTCTAGAAGAATGCAAAAAGTCAATCACTTGAAGAATCGGAAAAAGAAATCATCAATTTCAAATTTCAAAGCGAGTAAGAAAAGAAAATTGTGGAAGAAATCAGACCTCAACTAAACATGTGAACAACTAGAATCTGAGAATGTTTCTCTAAGGAAGGAATTAGAGAAGACAACCATCAAAATGAACGCAAGCTTCAAATTTGAAAAGAGCTCCAAAATTCTAGGTGATATCATTAATAGCCAAAGATCTCCATCAAACAAAGTAGGACTTATTATGAAGGAAAACAGAAGTCAAAAGAACAAAAATCCAAGGGGTCATCAAGAAAGCTAGTTAAGGAAAGCCAAGGAGTTATGCTGATAAAGGAGAATGTAGCAAAGCAAAAGAAAGCACATATCAAAAGGATAAGAACACTTTCAGAAATTTCTTCTCACAAAGGCAACCATATATGACTAAGTTCTATCATCCTTTTATTGGCTATTGTTTCACATCCAATAACTTGGGTCACAAGGCAAAGGATTGTAGAACACATGTATAAATATGGTTGGAACAAAAATACAAGGACTTATGGATTCTCAAGGAGTGACCACAATACATATGGTCCTTTCAGAAATTATGTCTCATATGTGCCTTAAGTGAATTATAATGTTGTATGCTATAAATGTAGCAACTATGGGCATATAGCATGACATTGTAGAAGTGGTTTTGTGAAACCACCTAGAGAGTACAAAATGAAGGGTACCATGAATAAAAAAAGGAAAGCCTACTAAGGTACGGAGAAAGAAACAAGAGCAAGTTTATGAAAAGAATGAAAAGGATAATCTATGATTTTACATTATGCACCTCATTCACAAATTTGAGGAGAAGCATGAATTTTCAGTATCATTCAGCTCTATGGAAAGACAACTCATAAGATGAAGTCCCATAATATATTAGAGAAAAAGGAGTCATGGTTGGAGAGAAGGATAAGAATTCTGTTATGGTAATAGAAAACTACATATTAAAAGGTTACCATATAAAGAAGGATAGTCAATGTCAACGTTGATGAAAAGCCTAGAAGACTTAAGACAATGAGAGGGTTTTTTCAAAAGTTTGATAGGAGGATTAGAACAATCCAAAGAAGATTGATTGTATGTTTGCATTTAACAAGCATGTCTTGGCAAAAAGAATAAGAAACTTAGAGAGAAAAGTTGGATGGTTATGTTTGACTTCACATACAAAGGAGTTCCTATTTATAATGATATAAAAACATGAATGAGAGAATAATGGACATCCCTTTATCATCAGTGTAAGAGGGAAAGAGTTATTTAAATAAGGACAACAATGCCATTGATGTCAAGATGAAGAACTGCAATAGAAATCTTCAAATGAAACTTAATCTTGAAAAGAGAAAATTGCATAAAAGATCAAAGGAGTCAAGGTGTCATATCAGAAATCCAAATCTATTGTGAATAATTCCAATAGAGAGGAGTATATTGCCTTGAAGGTCATAAAGGAGGAAAGCTTCAATGGGACTAACACTTGGAAAGGGTGATCTTTTATAGTCTATGGAAGGTTTTGAAGAAAGTGAAAAGAAGAGTTACTATCTGAGTAGCTAGAGATATTCAAGATAATGAAGATAATGTGAAAGAGCTCAAATCTGATAGAAAATAAGAGAAGAAAAGTTCACATGCACAAGAGGATAGCACAAAGATGAAAAACAATTATTCAGTTGCATTTATCAGAAAACTAGAGGAAGAGAAGGAAGATGAGAAGATTCTCACAAAGAGATCGAAAGGATGGCCTAGCAGCAATGAATAAAGGAGGAAGAGCTGAACATGCGTAATAAAATGATAAATAGAAAAACAAAGTTCCTAACTTGTAAAACTCAAGGAGATGATCCAAATTCTTTTGAAAAATTATAGAAGAAGCAAATCACTCAAGAAAGAGTAGTAGAGCAAGGGGGAGCATTATAGAAGCTTTGATAGGAGGGGTATATTCTTGTTGCATCTTTCCACGATCCATTTGTGGATAGAAGATTCATGAACATCCCTTAGCCTTTGATTTCAAAGGGGCAGAGATATAGAATTGATGAGAGTTAGAAAAAAGAAAAAATAATTATGTTGCCATCAATGACAAAGGGAGAGATTGTTGGAATGTTTTTCATTGATGTCAAGAGGATATTCATTATCTATGAGGAATGAATGAGATTGATTGACAAATTGTCATTGAGGTCAAAGTTAAGAAGATGAATGGAAAATACTATCATTAATGTCAAAGGTATGTGTATGACTGTTGAAAGTACATAGGCAAGATCATTGTCAAGCATATGAGCAAGAATATTAAAAACAATGACATAAGTGGTGTCATGGACGATGGGGGAAATACAACTGTTAGAAGAATGGAGGCATGTTTTGTAAAAAATATCATAACAGTACAGCGACACAAGACAGAGATCAAAGAAGCAGTAATTGAATAGACATTATGATATCAAGCATAAGGTCTACTTCATTAATGCAGCAATTCTCCAAAACCCGATCTAATAATATGCAGCAGTTTGTTATAGAGATACATATATTAGTTAAGACAAATTTAATTTGTCTTAAAATGAAAGCACCAATGACATATCTAAGGTCAAAGAAATGATGATGAGTAGAGATACATATTAAAAGCAACGATAAAAAAGATGAAGATTAACAAATATATGAATAAAGATAGCAATTCATAAAATGGAGCGAGGGAAGATAAAGAGAAGAGAAGCAATAAAAAAAGAGATTAATTAATGAGCAGCAAACTAAGAGTCTTAAGGTAATAAATTAAGTTTTTGGACGGGAAGTGAATAAGAGAGATTCATATGCAGTGATCCATCATTGTTAAAGGCCGAACTAGACAACTCATTATGATAGAGGCGCGATTTGTTAAAAATAAATAATCATTACTCCCAAAGGTGCAATTTGTATCAAAGAGATATATGCAATTTTCAAGTGGAATGTTTGACTAATATCAAAGGTAGTGGTTCATGTATATGTTAATAAACATTAAGGTGGGTGTTCTTACTTATGCAAACAAACCCATGTGCAAACTGATTTATTAACAAAGAGTGTTGATTCATTTTGAAACGATGCAATTTGTTTATTAAAACAGAAAATACATCAAAAGATATGTTTTTCAGAAAGAGTCACATTCTTTTCAAGATAAAGGAAGAAGATATAACAAAGAGGTTGATTAGAAGTGGAGAAGTGTGCGTGTGGTATTAAAAAGAAAATCAAACATATACACCAAGGACCATTTATGAAAAGATAGATTTCAGATTTGATGAGAGAGTATGAGAATATAGATTGTAGATTTGAAGAGAAGAGTATGAAAAAATAGGTCGCAGATTTGATAAGAAGAGTATAAGAAGAATATTGCAGATTTACATGAGAAGATTGAGATCTTAGTCGTGGAAAATTTATGATCAGTTTATAGAAGATTTAAGAAGGGAATTATATCAGATTGAAGAAGAGAGTTATGGCAAAATTTGTGGAGAAAAAGACTATCCATCATCTATTGTAGAAGCAACATTGATAAGGTGGAAATTTGAATTAGGGGTTGGTGCCTCTAGTAGCTTGAGCCTATTGAATTTGTAAGACATTATTATAGAAGCAAGTAATTTTCCATGGTTTTCTCCCTTAAGGGTTTCTACATAAATATTGTGTTACTATGTTCTCAGGTTCATGATTAGTGAAATTAAGTAAATGATGTTATTGTGATTGATAAAGTTTAAATTGATAAAAGTTGTTATACTGATTCACCCTGCCCCCCACACCCTGACCGCCCATAACCGTGTGCTCATCAAAGAGAAAACATGTTGCAAAGGGAAAGGGTTTAGAGAATCTAATCTAATCCTAGAATGCAAGAGATTATGAATGTCTTTGTGACTCTACTAGACTTAGTTTATCCATTGACATCAACCAAGCTAGTGCAATCTCCTAAGGTAAACGTAATATGTTCAAACTACCACCATTCCATTAACACCATCCATCAATGCATATTAATGTGCAAGCAATAATCAAAGTTAAGTTCATAAATATGCCATTCAACCGCACAAGGAAAACTTACAATCAATAAGCAACTAGTGGTTTGGTCTAAGCAAGTTCACCAAAGATGCATCCAGAATATCTTCCATTCAACTTAACACTATTTCTAATCAACATGAAATGAAATCTAAATCTAAGTGAGGAATTGTAGAAACCATACAATACTCCAAAGCAACACAAGTAATCCACCATGAAGACCAACAATGAATTAGCGATTACTTTGATAGCATTATGTAAACAATTTCAACAAGTCTCCTCCTACCCTACTCTAAAACAAATCTAATCTCCTTAA
The DNA here is from genome assembly GCA_027943335.1 of Chamaecyparis obtusa. Taxonomy (NCBI): domain Eukaryota; kingdom Viridiplantae; phylum Streptophyta; class Pinopsida; order Cupressales; family Cupressaceae; genus Chamaecyparis; species Chamaecyparis obtusa. The sequence goes on along the minus strand of BSBK01001478.1, from coordinate 725,429 downwards.
TCTAATGAGTTACAAATGAGAAGGCCTTGGCCTTTTATAGTTCTTCAATTACAATGAAGGGTCAAGATCGATTCAAGATCAAGGGCCAAGATTATGCCAACACTGCCCTAATCTACCTAATTGCTACAAACATTAAATGTTCATGCAGGCACCACCTTATGGGCCAATAAGAAAATTACAATTCTTTTGAGAGCCAATGAGAAAATAGATTAGGTAGAGGCATGATGTGGACTCCACATGTACACTTGGTATAATCTGATTGACTATGCTTGAATATATGTAACTAGAGCCTTCTAATTGGTTGAAGACGAGTGGGTGCCACCTCAACATCCTTATTTCATAGACTTGATGAATTCTTTGGTGATGAGAAATATCTCTTGATATTCAACACTATCAAGCCTTTAATTGTTATTACATATTCCCAAATTGCTTCATCTTCTCAAATTTTCGCCTTCTTCTGAAAATCTTCTCATTGCCATGATTTTGAACTTGTGATGGTACTCCATGTACTTGAATCTTGAACTTTCATAACTTGTTCTTAGATATCCATTTTCATAATCTGATCTTGAACTTGGATGGGAATCTTCATTTCAGCTTTCATTCTCGAACCATCCACTTGCCTTTGAGGTCCCAAGCTTGATCTTGCTACCACTCTCAATTCTCCAAGCATCTCCTTCATGTGTCTCAGCTTTCCTTTTTCTTCTCAAGAACCTCAACAAACTTGAAAATCACAAATAATGACAAGAATCTTACCAACTCCCTGTAAGACTCTGTGACTTGATTCACACTCACTGGAAAAGTGACTTCTTTCAAAGTAATGGATACCAATTGACCTAATTTATATTATGCTCATTGCCTCTGTGACTCAATATATTTCTGCATCCTCTTCACTTACCATTAGATCTCCTACAAAATCACCTGTCACTCAGAATTGACAATAAATATGACATACTCATCACAATCAACCTTTTTCACATCACAGTCAACCTCTGGCATCAGATCTGCCAATACATCTCTTTTTGACTTGAGCTTCTCTCACTTGATCCTTAGCCTTAGATTTCAAGACAGTAGAAATCTCGATCGACTCACTCAAGCTTAGAACATAAGTATCAATAGGTCCTTAAATGACCGGTTTATCATTATCACCATCATTGATACCTTCAAAATCTGTACAACTATTTCCTCTTCACTTTCAATTTGTACGTCAGTATGCACCTGTTCACCCTTTTCATCTCCTCTAGTTGCAACATCTACTGATACCTGCAAATATTCCTCACTGATAGGTATATTCATCAATCAATCATTAGTTATCATTACTTGACCAATTCTTGGCATAGCCAGTACCTCCATTGATTCCTCAGGAGCATAAGAAACAAAAATGTCACCAAATGTGATCTTATCATCTCCAATTTTATGTCCTTCCTCAGTGTATGAATTCAGGTTCCATCTGTGGTAGTTCTTCAATATCATGTACTTCTTTTTTGGATTCTTTCAATCCCAAAAATCATCTGTTCAACATAGCTTCAATCACACCATGAATTGATTAACAAACTTATCAACCTCTCTATTGTCTTGATCACTGGTTTGGTGTTATTAAATACAGAGACAGGAATTTGACCATGTAACTCAAATGAGACTTTACTTATTCATGCCAAAAACAACATCCTTATTTTTTTTTCATCCTTACTGAGCTAGTCAAAATATTGTTGACTCTGACCAAAATAGTCCATTTCTTAAACCTTATCTGAAGTTTTTTCAATAGAAACAAACTTACTCATATGAGGTGTCACAGTCTTCTCCTTAGGAGAACTAACAACTTTGGACTTCCTCATTGTGGTCTTCACCTCTTACTGGCCTTCATCTAATTCAGTTCATTCTTCTTCACTCTTATCCTCTTTCCAGTAGCCTTCACCTGTTCAAATGCTTTCTTGCTTTAGGAGGACTCAGGCCTGTCAGCCTTAGCAATCTTTCTTTTGTACTGCACTTGGAAACTTCACTGATAAAGTGACCTTTTCCTGTTCAACTGCTGCACTTCTTTCTTGTGTACTAGTAGGAGCTTTACCGATTGTTGTAGATACCACTTCAAGCTCTTCATCATTATCACCTGCAACACCAGATGTGCCTGCATCCTTTGCTGCATAACTTTCCTTTCTTTATGTGCCTGCATAACTTTTGATCACGTCACAATACTTCATATCTCAATACATCATAATGCATCTAAGTATGCAGATAAAACTTACCACACATTCTTCTTGGGGGTCTCAGATTGATCTAGCCTTAATTGCTCCCCCTAAGCCAAAACAGGCTTAGTTTGTTGATGAATTCTTCACACTTGATAAAGATGTAGATCCTTTTGTTGTTTTCCTCTCATCCTTCTTTGTCCATACTTTACTCATTTGTTTTCTCATTTCCTCCACATTCACAATCTGCTTTCCTTTCTGATCATCTACCTTGTTCACTATTGGTTTCCCTGATTTCTTGTCCAACAGAATCTTGCATTGTGTCTAGTCTTATGGAAAAGGAAACATGTCATCCCAATAGATCTCCAAGGTCCAGAATTACCTCTTTTTGTCTTCAATCTGCAGTTAAAAGCCACGTGCCCATACTTGTGGCAATGTGAGCATTGAATATTCCACCGGTTCTGGTTCTGATAAGGGCTTTGCTGGTTCAAAACTGATCCGTGATTGTTGATCTTAGTGCTGCACTCACTTGCTCTATGACCATACTTCTTGCAGTTATAACAGTGACCATTAAACACTTTAGACTTATTTCTGGAAATCCTAGCAGTATGACCTTCTTCATGACAAATTGAACATGTAGGGGTAATAGGTCTAAAATTACATTCTCTTGCAACATGTCCTACCTTGTGACAATTAAAACAGACAGGCTTGTAGGCTTTCTTACCAGGAATTTTCTTGTTCACCTTGGTTGGAGACTTGTCATCTTGATTGGGCTTCTTGGATTTAGATGATTCACCGGTCTCAAAAGTAGTCTGACTGGTATAGCTTAGACTGGTTGAGTCATTGCTTCTTCTTTGACTTTTCAGCTGCTCATCATGTTTCTTAGAACTCTCATTGAATTTCTTCAGCAACTTGTTTGTATCATCAAGTTCTTTCTACACTCTCTCCTCTTTGCATAGGCCTTCATTCTCTCTTATCAAGTCTTCATTGCTCATCATCAGATTGTTGAGATCACCTCTTAGATTTTGCATTTCATGTCTGATCTCATGAAGATATACTTGCAAGGTGCCAACATCTTGTTCAGATCTGGAAAGTTCATCCACTTTTTCTTTTAGGATATCTTCTGCCATCTTCTTAGCTTCTTCTGCAACTTTCCTAGCTTCCATTTCCTGACACAACTTAATGGACAAAGCTTCTAACTCCCTCTTGATATTCTTCTTGTCCTTTGTTAGTTGTTAATTCTCTTGAGACAAGGTTTCTAGGGCTGCTTTAGATTCCTCAGATCCACTTTGTTCTGACAATTGCTCAATGTAGTCTTGGCTCTCATTTAGTTGTTCAACAAGCTCTCTTCTTTTGTCCCTTGAGAACTTCAGTTGCTCTTTAAGCTTTTCAATCATGTCTTCAGCTTCTTCAAGTTGTCTTCTATATCTCAAACCTTCCATCTTTTCCTCAAGGATCTTTCCCAAGCGGTTAGGCTTCTTCAAGGTAACTTAGCTTTGATACCAATTATTAATACTAGAAGACACTGAGGGGGGGGGGGGGTGAATCAATGTAAACAAATAAGCAACAAATTCAACCACTAATCCAGTTATGCTTATTAACAACTTCCAAATAATAAAACATGCAATTGTAATTATGTAATAGAAGTAAACAATTCAAGCATCCACAAAGCATAACACATAACACCACTATTTTTATCGTGGAAATCCTTGTTAGAGGGTGAAAACCATGGTGGGGATGATGCCCACAAATCTCTTCAACTGCAGTAAAAAGAGTTGTCCTATTAGGAGCTTACAATACTCGGTTAGGGGTTCACTCGGTTAGAAGTGACTAGTACCCTGTTAGAAGTACCAAAAGACATGTTAGGATCTACCTCGCAAGAGGATTTAAAACTCCACTTAAGAAGTCACCTTGTTAGAGGATTTAGTCTTCAGATCTGTTAGGATCCTTCTCACCTTGTTAGGAGTGACCCGGTTAAGAGATTTATCTTGTCAACCTGTTAGAATCAACAAGTAAATAATGATTTGATAGTTGCACTCAATGCATGACATATCTAGTGTAATCCCTGATCAATGATCTGCTCTGAAACACTTCTTCACCTTTGTACTAACACCTTTGATCACCATAAACACTTGTAAAAACAACAATAGCAGCACCGCGCATTGATCTTTCTCCTCTCACACACACTTCATAATACATTAGAAATGATATATATACATTTTCATTGATTAGGATGGCTAAGACCCAAATACAACATTACAATTAATTCTCGCTCATTCTTGAAACCCTAAAATGTAATACCAACTAACAATTACAATTGCAACTCCATGTCGGTCTCCATATCCACCGCATAAATGATTTGGCAAAGAGAAAGTCAAACCATAACACACTCTCCAATGCACTTGCACAACTCCAAGAAATCCGATCATCACAAATATGTAAATGCCAACACATCATACTTCATCGATCTGACATGTCACCACGATCCTTCGAACACATAACAACTTATCGCAACACGGTGCAACATGACCGGTTAAGGATCTAACCGATTGAACTAAGAACTTGTAGTTCCTTTCACTAAGTGATCTCCTTTCCACTGTAACTTTGTCCACTGATCACTAAATGTGATGCGGTCGCGCCAACAACTCCACAACACAGTCAAGATAACACAACCTGAACTGCAACACTTGATTCCAAATCATCTTGACACAATAATCAATCATCATTCTTTGGCTTCAACCCGTTCTACCTATTTAGCTGAAACCTTCAAACAATAATACGTCACTACGCACATAAGATAAACTTATGTGGTCATGGATATATCATCTACAAACATCACATAAGCTTCCTCTACGATCACACACTCCAACTCTTACCATAACTTGGGGTACAACCTCTTGAACGTATCTCATCATGACAGAAACCATATCAACCAACAGATACTAAGTTGACATGAATGTCAACAGTATAAGTGATCATCCTATCATCATACTTGCATCAAATTGATGCCATAACATACTCTTTTGATCTCTGCATCAGTTACATCAGTTATGCCAACAACAACTACACTCTTATCTCTTTGCCATACTACAGGATTTTGGTCTATCGATCGATTAGTTGATGAAAATCGACTAAGTGTGAAGAAAAGAGCAGGATATTGACAGATACTTTGAATTCGTACAAACAGGTGTTAGAGAGTTATGATTTGGGAAGATGGATTTAGCTAAGAAGCATACTGGATTATCTAACCCAATGATCGCAGGTCTTTGTAATGCAGTATGATAGAATTTTGATACTCTGTGTATCGGGCAAGTAGAGAACTATCTTAGGAAGAGCTAGCAGTACATAGGATTGATCAATGATCCTACCCGATCGATGATGCGATGGGTTTGATGGTTATGATTGATAGAGCCGACTATGGAGGATATTCTATTCGTACAACAAGTTATTATGTGATGATTTAGTTGAGGTATAATGGAATCTTCTACGCGTTTCACTATATGCTTGTTAAGCCGACTGAGTTATGGATGCGATGGCAAATGATATGATGTGCAAGATGAATGATATTTTTGTGATAAGATGCAAATATTGACAGATCAAATAATCAGTTAGTAATATTCTTTAGAGCTTCATCAGAACTGTATTGGCATAGTTGATGCTATTTGTCAGTTCGGTTTTGGACTGTAAGTCCGATCTTAATTTCGTAAGTTGTAATCAAAGATTGATTAGTGAACCCGATTGAGGGTCAGATCGTTGTTTTGTATTGAGCTATAAACTTGAATGTATGTGCATTCTCCTTCTTATGTACTTATACCTTTAATAGGGTACTTATGACTGCATTAGTGAGATATTTAGTGGGTACCATCCCCACCGGGGTTTTTCACTTAATAGGGTTTTCCTTGAAAAGAAATCATGTACATGTTTAGCTTATTTTGTTTACTTTCGGTTATTTGTGGTTATAAGTTTTGGTATTGGATTAAGAAAGTAAAGAATACTGCTGCACCGATTCACCGCCCCCCCGGCCCCCTCCCCACTCTTGGTGCTTCCTAAGTCTAACATTGCATGGATTGGTACAAGACACTTGAAGCTTTTGATAAGCTTTAAGAGCTAATCATCTCATGCTTTGTTATCACTATACCAAACTTCTCTCAACCCTTTTTTGTAGAATGTGATGCTTCAAGGGGGGGAGTTGGAGGTGTTCTAATGAAAAAAAAGCATCCCATAGCATTTGAGAGCAAAAGGTTAAAAAGATTTAGATGGGGACTTTTCTATTTACAACAAAGAGATGCTTGCCATTGTGCATCCTTTGGAAAAGTTTAGATACTTCTAGGTTGTAGTAGATTTGAGGTTAATGCAAACCATAACAACTTGAAATTCTTTCTAGGTTAGTGAGACTTGAATGAGATGCAACGAAATTGGATAAGTAAGCTCCAAACATTTAATTTTAACATAAAATATATGGAAGCTAAAAGGAATATGGTTGCTGATGCTCTTAATTTAGTATGCCCAATTTTGTTCTATTTCTAGTGATTGGAAGGTTCTTCTCATGGGTGAATATGTTAAGAATGCATTTATTATTAACATTTTAGAGGGAAGTGAAAGATGACAAGTATGTGATATCAAGTGGTCTCATTATGTCCCAGTAGAAAGAAACTTAAATATCTAAATCTAAGTTGAAAAAGAAGGTTTTGAAAGCATTGCGCCATGTGCACATGACCAATAACCTTGTTCTCTAGAAGACATACAAGTTGTTAAGGGAAGGGTTCTCTTGGAAGGGCCTTAAGGATGATTGACATTAAGGAGCGTACAACCTATCTACAAAACAAGGCAAGGCATGTTTTTATTATAGGATTATAGTAGCCATCACCTATCCCCAATCATAATTAGGAGAGCATATCCATAGACTTTATCACAAGCCTTCCAAAGTTAAATGACAACAATTGTATTTTTGTGATTGTGAATACATTTACCAAATATGCACACATTTTTGCCTTTCTTGCAAATTTCAGAGCACTCAAGGTAGTTGATTTAGTTTTTAGAAAAGTGTTTAGGTTACATGGTTTGCCTAAGAACATTCTAATTGACAAGGGTAGTTGATTTAGTTTTTAGAAAAGTGTTTAGGTTACATGGTTTGCCTAAGAACATTCTAATTGACAAGAATAGTAGATTTCTTAAGCTCCTTTTGGTAGGAGTTATTTTGTTTCATTGGTATAGTGCTCACACCTAGTTCTAGTTATCACCCATAAATAGATGGTTAGGTAGAGATAGTCAATAAGGGGGTTGAGGGATATTTGAAAATTTATTTCACAAATCAACAAGTAGCATGGGTCAAACGGTTGCACCTTTGAGAGTATTGTTACAAAACTACTCATCACATGGCCATTGTCAAGACACTATTTATGGCATTGTATGGATATGTTATTTTCATCGATTTGGTAGTTATTGACGGAAAGGTATACTTAATACATTTTGAGGCCACTTAAAGATTGTTTGCAATAGGTCTAAAACAAACTGAGGCTCTACACAAAATGAGACTGAGAGATAGGTCGAAGTTGTTGATTTTTTTTTTTGCACCAATAGCCTTGTAGGTATCCCTCGATTAAGTGGTGGAGGGTTGAAAAGCTCAAATCTTGCTTCTATGGAGCATACATGGTTTTGAGAAAAGTGGGTGAGGTTTCCTATGAGAAGGAGTTGCTATGATGCGGAGCCCATTGATCAATCCACCCCAAGACTAAGAGGCTCCACAAGTTGTCCAAAAACACACTATGTTTCCTAGTTTCTCTACTAGGCCTTCTTGCACCAATATGGTCTAATCCACTCCAAACCCCCAAGACTTTTCCCAAGCCATCCTAGGGTCTTATCTCACCTATTTCAACTTGATTCAATAGGCACCAACTGTCCATAACACCCTTTACATCAAATTCACCCAATGCTGTCCCAAACTAGGCCTCCTACCTAGTAGCCCTGTCAAACGTGTAATCTGCACTTTTCTGAAAAATTCCCCAAACAACTTGCCAAACAAAATAGATTTTAGGATACCCTTTTCAGAGTTATTCAACATATCAGAAAACCAAGTACCACTCCTTTGGACCAGGTGTATGGAAAACTGCTGCTCCACTTTTGCTCCTAGGCCTAATTGGCTCCATTTACAAAGCAACTATAAGGAATACTTATCCCCTGACTGCATAACCTTTAGTAGTCTTCACTTTTGATGCAAAACAAAGGATTTTCAAGGTTCTAAGGACCTATGCATTCATTAGATAGGCGAACCCCAAAACCCTCCTTAAAACAAGCCTAAAACTAGGGCCTTCTAGTTAAGGCACTTCCCTTCACTTTCAGGGTTCAATCAAACTTCCTACAGCATGTCTTGAACATCCCCTAGCACTGTCCAACATAAAAACATGCCCTTATTAAGGCAGATCCTCTGCTGCTATACTCTTGGCACACATTTCATCCCCTTTCCTAGGGGACAGTCCCGTTGTAGACCCCCATAACCACTTCTCCTGCACATTATAAGATCACATTCATAATATACAAGTCATTTAGAGTCCATTCCATGAGAATCAGGGTCCTACATTCATGGAATGGCTCTAGACTTCATTTTGAACCTTCAAATTAATGATAAAAACTCAGAATTTTAGGGACAGTCAGCAATATGAATGCAAATCTGATCAAATGGAGTTACCCAATCATCCAAAAGGGTATAAAACACTTATAAATTGATGCCTACTTCATCCTTACTGGTCTACCAATCCAAGCAATCAATGAACCATGCAAGAAACACAAGAAAGTGCAAGAAACACAAGAAAGTGCAAGAAAATGACTCTTTTTATTGAGATTGCTGTCCCAGTCCGTACAAGTTCGTACTCTGGTGTCTCTCCTCCATCAAATGCCTTCCTTGGCTTAATATAACCTTGCTCTAACTTCCTCAACCAATCCATGGCAGTTCGATCTCTTTACAAACACTAATTATCTTTGTTTTGGCATTTCCCACCAAAATGGCAACTAGTCGTTATATGTAAATATTTGAATTTAAAACCTTATTTAAACTAATTCCTATGCACTCCTAAATGCCCAAACTATCAGATTTGATCCTTTTGGGACCAATACACATTATTCATGACTTTACTACCCCAGCCCAATCCATTAGGCACTATTGGCTCATATTTACATCATTTTTGGTCCTAGGGTCCTTACTAGGCCCCTTAGGACATTTTGACAATACATTCAATTGATTACAATAAAGAGCCATAATAGGCATTAAAATATTATAATTCAACCTAAGAACTCCTCCATGGTCTTCCTCATGCATCAATGTCTTCATTGGTCTCCTTCTTCTGTCAGGTGCCCCTGCACCATGCTAAGAGGCAGCCGTATTCACAATGTTTTCCATGTATCTTGCTTCACAAGGGCATTGGGTAAAATATTGCACAATCAATTGATCTACCACCCTTGGATGATGAGGGGAAAATTATATTCTAGTATCAAATGCCATTATTGACTTGCAATAAGAGATTGAGGGATAAGTCTGTTGCAGAGTAATTTGTTTCTTCGAAGGGTCTATTCGTAGAGGATGCTATATGAGAGGGGCCAAAGATATTTGAACATCTAACATTACCTTGCTTGTGGGCGAGCAGTCTCAGGAAGGGTGGACTTGTAATGACCCAGTTCCATTGATTCATCTTGCAGTGTCCCATAAGTCCATTCCTTGAATTTTCTAGATGCATTGGAGGAAAGAGTCTCTTTAAAGCGTAATTAAGGTTTCTTAAAATTAAAAATAACAAACAAGTAATATGTAATGGTATTTTTTTAGAATTTTATTAGTCTCTGATAGTGCATTATGGGAGTTACAAATGACATTTTGGAGAGGGCAGTTATTTTGTGGGAGTGGGAATCCTTAGTTATGGTAACATTTTAACTCGAATAACATTTGGTATTCTCATAATGCAGTGAGATTATGGGTGTGCTTGGATTTATGCCCTCCTTTGTGCCATAAAATGAGGTGTTTTGTAGTTAGAAGTGTCTCTTGTTCTGCTGTTATACTTCTGTGTCGATGTTCTGTAGTTGATTTGAGGATGAAACCCGTTTGGCTCTTTTCAGTAGTCTCATCTAGAGGCTGCAATGTGCTGAAGGTATATTTTTTTTCATTTTTGGTGAGTGTTTGGTGGTCTGTAATAGCTGTACACAGTGCACAGTCAATCAGTTTTAGAATATTGTTTGCAAGTCATTGCATGTATTGCAGGTTTGGAATGGTGTCGTAAGTTATACAGTTTTTGTAAAGGTTATTATAATCAACACACACCCCTCCACTGTCTTTTTATCCTCCATGAATAATAACATTGCTCAATTTCAAGTCTTTATATTCAATTGTATATTTTGGAATTCCATCCTTACAAAAAATTCAGTGATCCCTTTCGTTGGAAATATATCTATATCTATACGTGTGTATGTGTATGTATAGATGTCTACATTGAATGAAAATTCTCTAAGATATTTAGTATACTTATAGACTTTTTTTGAGAATTAAATCACAAAAATTGTGTTTTAAACTTTAAGAGCTGTCTGAAAATAAATATATATGGAAATAGTTTGTACATCAAACAAAACCCCGCAGAAACTATTGCACAGCTTCTGAACAGAATCTGAAACCTGTACCAAGTGAGAAAATCACTCTCAGGAAAGCATATCTTTTCCCACAAAAAATGAGCAGAACCTCGTCATGTTTTAAGCAAGTCCTTAGCATAAAGTTTAAACAAATAAACTTGAGTTTGAGCCTAACTTAAGATGGCTCAGAAGGTCAATGAAAGTAAACTATAAAGAAGGGTTTAAAATCTTGAACAATTCATTATGCCTTGAAAAACATGGCAAAACCTTCTGAAAAGATCCTCTTTGGCTATGCGCATGAACCATTAAGCAGAAAAAAATCTAGCTCGAATGCCTCCCTCTGGCTAATGACAGTGCAGTGCCAATAAACCCTGAATTTTGGATGTGACAGGTCTCAAACCTTAACAAACATGAAATTGAGTTCGGTTTGGGCTGAATGCCCAAGCCCATCCTTCAATATTCAACACATATCTTTGTGTGGGAATTTAAAACATGCATTCCGTGTGCTTCAATTTGGAATGGAGCTGATCCTTTGATAATCACCATATCATTATGGCAATCAATGGTTCAGTACTCTTGATGGCAGCAGCCATCTAGGTGATTTGTCTCAAAGCATATCTGCAATATATTGAATAGGATAGCAAGTAAATGAGGCTTATTTATATTATTCATTTCATTAAGAATCTCAAAACTTTGGTTGGATTTCTTGGCAAGCGTTATCACTTACAGTTCTGACACCAGAAGATTGTGTGATTCTCATGTGGCAAAAGATGGATTCAAGGTCCTGAGGGTAAAGCAAAATGTCGTATCAGTAAACCCATTTGTAATCTGAGATAACATCATCCTTGCTTACATTCATTAACCAAATTTCTGTTGAAAATTATTTAGGGCTATATGGAGCTGACTGGATTGGTAATTATTCTTGTTTGAAAAAAAAAGTTATGATATGATGTAACAAGTGCATCCAAAATCATCCAGAATAGACACATTATTTTCCTTATCTTCAGTAATACTCTAGCATGCCCATATTTGTCTTAGGTGTGATTCGCGAGCACAACTTTAGAGAGAGTTTTCCAGTATTCTAGTGATTTATGCATGGAGAATACGCCTTCTCTATTGATATATTTGGTTGGTGCCCTCCTTTTCTTTCGGATGGTTCATTTCTATTATCTATGGTACTTTTTGGAAAGGGCTTTCAATAACAACTTGGTTATGAAGGTCTATTACTTCGTCCTCCGTGTATTCTACTTTTTGTAAATGAATCTAATTGTTTACCATTTATTTAAGAGTTTTCAAAACCCATGACCATTGTATCCTTGTGCTTCATTTATTCCAATTAGTTGACAATGCATCCTTGAAATAAGGTTTCCAACCACAGTTAGAAGGGAAAATTGTATGTTCAGGCAACACGAACTTATGTCCTGGAGCTATGATGCTTAAGATTTTCTATTTATTTACTTGGATTTATCAATAAAGGCGCTGTTTGTTTCAATTATGGTCTTCCATTACACTTCATTCTGAGAAATTTATTAGACAATAATAAAAGCCTGTGGTTTTTGACCTCGGACTGAAACGATAAATGCGCACTTGAATTTACAATATTTAAATAAACTTAATGCACTCCTAGCTCAAAATCTGGGTGGAGGGATATGCTACTGAACATGCAAGGAGTTGATTCACCAATGTGCAGAAAAATAGGGCCTTTTTGGGTGAATGCCTCAGATTCTGTGATTTGACTGTATGTTGCATTGGTTTTTATCCCTGAATACAGAATTGAAGTTGGCATGTGGAAATGATCTTGCCCCAGGAAAGTGAGTTGGCAGAAAATGCACATCAGCTAGCTGTGTCTATGTCTGAAATGAGTTGGTGTCAAGAGATACCATTGGGGAAGTTGCTAGAAAAGGTTTCGCTTTCCTTGATGAAATCTCTAAGGCCCCGTTTGCTTGCAGAATTGGAATTTGACTCAAAACCTGATTATTTCAAAAACAGGTTTTGAAATTCCGGTTTTGTGTATTCGGAAGATAGTTTGGACCGTTTGGTTGACCCGGAAGATGGCTGAGACAATCCATCTTCTGCGTTTGGTTGCCATTTTCGAAATTGGAAATTGGAACTAGAAGTCAATCACTATTTTAGACTGAAAATTTCTGGGATTGATTTGACTGAAAATTTCATAGCAAAACAATTCCTGCAATTATTTTGTGTTTGAAAGAATTTGTGATATTAATCTGGGGCTGTGGTCTATTATGCGTTTTATTGCTAGGGCTACTGTTGTGCCGTCTTTAAGCTGGAGGTGGGCTTTGTAGACCACTTCGAAGCCGCCTTTGCCTATGATGGTGGAATCGCTGAAGTTCTTGGTTGCTTTTAGCAAGTCTCTATGGGATATGACTGTTTTCTCTTCTGCTATTGATTCGAATGTTGCGACCTGCTCGCCTGGGACGTGGTGTTCAGTGCGGTGCCGATTATGGCTAATGATGCTATGCTGGTGAATGAGGAAAATGCAGATTTATACAAACTTGCCCCGTCTGCGATGAAACAATATGAAAATCCATTTGATTTTTAAATAGTGATTGAATAAATGAAAACAAAAAATCCAAAACCCGGAAATGATTTCGAATTCCACCTATTGGGTGGGAAGATGGTGCCGCCCATTTAAGGGCCAAAACCGGATTTTGAAGCCCTAACCTCGAATTGCATTTTAGTGTCCCAAATGGCGAATTTGCTGAAAAAGCGGAAGTCCCGCCGCCAATTCCGCCCCAATTCCAGCAAACAAATAGGGCCTAAACGGACCGATTTAACAGGAATAAACAAATATTGAGGATAGCAGGTAGGCATGCCGTATGCCTAGTATGATTATACAAGCTGATAATGCAACCAAGGTGCATTATGATGATGAGATAATGTTCTCATGTGAATGTTTCAATAGATGTTTATTCTAATTTCGTGGTTCTCAAAATCTTATGTGGATTTTCAAATTACTCTCAATTTTTCTTTATGGTAGTTTAGTTGTTAAGTCCCCTACTTAATTATTTTTTTAAAAGTCTACATGGTCAAATATGGTGCCACATCAGCAAATGCTTTTTTGTGGCGGTGTCCAAAATGGTCCCAAAAAGTGATAAGACCAATAGGTGTGCACTAAGTCATGTTTAGTGGTGCGTTAATGTGGTACCACATGAGCAATTGTTTTTAAAAATTTAGAGGCATTTTTTTGGGGAAATGCATTGATGGGACATTTTTAATGCACCACTATAGGGTCTATTTTGTCCCCCTACTATGACATGTATTGGACCCCGCCCATGAATTGGCTCCTCTCCCCTAGATAAGAAATGTCTTTTAGCTCACTATGAACAATGGGAAAAAGTTGGCAAGTTTTAAAAATATGAGGTTTAGAACTGTGTGTACAAAAGTGATCCAAGTCAATTCCATGTACGTGAATATGAACTAGAATGGTGAAGTCATCACAATCCTCAAAATCAATCATCTTGTGAATTCATTGGAATTGCTTACAAATTTGTTGAGGTTGAGGTTTTCATCCCTAATTCAACAATGGCAATATGAAGGGTTTTCATCCTTAACTTGCCAAGAGCTATGTGAAATGATTTTAGTCCTTCCAACTCTTAATCCACATTGGAGGCTTTTCATTCTCCTTAATGGAGATTTTGGTTTTCATCCTAACTCGATAATAACAATACGGGTTTTCGTCCTTATCCTCTTGCTAACTTGGAAGGGATATCTCATATCATCCTTTCTTTTTTAAGACACTTCCTCAAATTCAAAATTGATTGGTTGACACATTTGCTAGATTATTTTTTATCGCTTTGGTTGATTGATATATCTTGAAGGATTGACAAGTCAATGTTTGAATGATACTTGAATCGATTTGCTAATTCGATGGCTTTCACAAACAAAATGTTCTCCCTTGTGTATCTTCCAATTTGAGGGAGTCATGCCTATTCAACGATTATGCCCTTTGAAAGAGATACAACAATTCATCTTTTATCTCTAGTCTTGAACCCTTTAAATTTTAATTATATTTTTTTAGTAATTGTTGGAAATATTGTAGTTGTTATTGATGTTATGAAAGAATGTCATTGATGTCAAAAGTGCATTAGAGATAGTTGGATGTTGTCTTTGATGTCAAAGGTGATCAATGGTTGTTATTGATATAGATGAAATCGAATAAAAGCCAAAATGGCACTAATCTCTATACATAGCAACTCAGGTTAAGAATACAATCAAACAATGAATTTAAGACAAGTTTATGAAGCCTTACAAGTGTGCTTTAACATAGCTCAAAATGTCAAGTTTATGCTTGTTCAAGATTGCTAGTCGACCTAATTCTTGGTAAGATGGAAATAAATTTAAATTTATATTG
This sequence comes from Chamaecyparis obtusa, assembly GCA_027943335.1. Classification (NCBI taxonomy): domain Eukaryota; kingdom Viridiplantae; phylum Streptophyta; class Pinopsida; order Cupressales; family Cupressaceae; genus Chamaecyparis; species Chamaecyparis obtusa. The sequence continues at coordinate 710,273 of BSBK01001478.1, read as the reverse complement.
ATATTGTATGCCAACCCTCTTTGCATTATGGGATTTTTTTTTGTTGAATTGGTTGACTCCCTTTACAAAAAGAGGTTGACTAACTTCCTTGAAATGAATTGCCCAATTTAAAGGATATATATAGATGTGTGGGTGCATTCGCACACGCACTTTGAATGTCGACAACTTAATCTACAACTATAGTTTCCTATGAACACCTAAGGATTTTAGTTTCCTATGAACACAGAAGGTTTTCGAGCGAAGGTCGAAAACACGCTAAATTTTCAGAGCGGAGGTCGAAAACACACCAAATTTTCGGACCAAAAGGTAGAAATATCCTGAGCCTGCAGAGAGGAGGTCAAAAACACACTGGGTTTTCGACACTTGAGCATTTCATTGGAAAACAGGACTGTGGCAAAAAATGAACGACAGGGAATTTTTGAGCAACAGTTCCACCCATAAGGGCCAAGATAAGCAATTGTGATTAGATCATGCATAAGAATAGAGGTAGGGTTGGAGGTTTCCAATATTTTCTCCAAGGAGTGAGTGATCAATGCTCGCAATGAAGAGTTGAGAGTATAAAATAGATTAGAGTTAGAGTTTTTAGATTTAGCCGATGATAGCAAGTGAGACTAAGGGGCCTTGATAGAGTTGATCATGGGTTGAGTTGGCATACTAATTTCTTTGAAATTGGTAACATGACTCCCATTCTTATCCTTGTCTTTTATCTTTGTAGCTAAATGATTCTGGATGTGCTATAGTGGGATGAATAGTGGTAGATTTTTTTGTTGGTGTCATTTTGTGGTAGATGTGTGTTTAATATGGTTGAAGTTAGTTAAATAGGGGTAAGTGTTTTCGACACTATTTCTATCAGTTCAACATTTAAGATATTATAGTAAATAATTAGATAACTTTTCTTTTAGGGATGCAATTTAATAGTAAGCAAGGAAGGTGGACACATTGTTGATCATGTGTTTGAGTCATATTGGTGATTTCTTAACAAATTTTGGACCTAAGGGTTGCTATAACCATTTATTCATTGACTAACATAATTTATAACATTACAGACTTTGCTTATCTAAGTTATGAATTAAGGGTATACAATTTAACTCAAGAAGTATTTGGCTTTATAAGTGTACAATTCATAATTCTCATAATTTAATGAAAACAAAGGAGACAAAAGTGTGCTTGTGAATTAAGATTGTGCTCATCTTGATTAAGAGAACACATTTTATGGGCCAAAAGTATAGGCTTCATAATTTTATTTATTTATGTTGTACTAGTCTAGATAAATGTTTTTGAATTAAGAAAGCAACAAGACAAGGGTGTTGTCCCTTACAATCAACAACGGAATAGTTGTGCAACTGGGCAAGCCAATGAGAGAAACAAACTAAGAAAGATCCCTAGACTAGAACAAACAAACACAAGACCAAGGACTTACAATAAATGAAAGAAACAATAAAGAGAGTAAAGGAACTTGGTTAGGCCGTAGGGCCGCTCCTACCATTCCGAAGTTTTTTAAGCCACTCCTCACATAGGAAATTAAGGAGCTCTCAATTATCTACCCCATCGTTGTCTTGCAGGTCCAATTGTAGAAGACATATGATGATAGCGGTATTGTACATAATCTTATAGTCTAACTTGGTAATGTTCAACAATGCCCTATCAGACTCAGAGAACTTGGTCAACATTTCCTCAAACTTCTTCATGTGTTGTAGATCTCACTCAAATCCCAGTGCCCTCATTGAATACAAATTCACCTTGTTGTTCAAGTCGTCAATCCTTTCCGAGAGTGCTAGACAGTTCGAACGACCCTTAAGAGGGGAACAAGAATCATATTTCATAGTCTTATTCATAGGGTTCGACTTGAAGCTGTCGGAGGCATGTGAAACGCTCTGAGTGTTGTCAGATTCCTTCTAGAGCTTGTCCATCCATCTCACTCTCTTCGACCTTGCTTTCACAATAACCTCTGCTGCAAAACCACCATTCATCTAGTTGGGATATCATTTCTTCAACATGGGACCACCATATTTGTGATCCACTCTCTAGTTGGCATAGTCCTCAACGAAATCTTTGGTAGTATCAAGGCAAAAACCCTGACCCACATCTAGTACATTATTTTTTCCATCACCCATTTTAGTAGACACCATACTTGCCTCTCTGTCCATATCTACTGATAGTTGATTAATAGTAGTTGCACTATGATGCCTAAAAAACTATCTAATGTTCTACTCAACATAGTCGTTGTTGCTCCCTTTTCAATGGTTTGAAAAGCTTTGGCAACAAGCCAAGTATAAATGTTGATCTGCCTAAACGTAGTGGGAAAGGACTCCAACAATCCTCAACAAATCGAGGGGAGTGTTACTAGAGGCCCATATAATGGACCTTAAAGTTATATAAGCTAAATTAAACATAAAAATAACCATGTTAAATGAAATCATAGTCTAACCAAAGGTAGTAATGAACAGAGAGTGAACTTGCCACAAATTCATTGGAAGCTACGGATGATCCCTACTTTCCTCTTTGATAATGTGCACAATCTGTGGGGGCCTACTTTCTAGCCTTCAGCAACAACGAAGACCCATGGTGTCCATGCCTTAGGGTGTAGCTAAAGCGTTAGTTGCTTCATTGCCTTCTTTGTAGATGTGTTCTATAGTGAACAAGTTTGGTCCCAAAAGGAGCCTTCTAACATCTCCTAATATTCCCTCCATGGACCAACTATTTTTGCTCTTCCCCTTCACAAAAATAATAATATATTTGGAGTCACCAACAATTTCTAGAGTGTTGATGCTAATGGATAAAGCCAATTTAATTCCCAAAAGAAAATCCATACCTTCAGCTTGGTTGTTTGTATAGTCGTTCATGTTTCTAGAATATGCAAAGATCATTATGCCTAAATCCAACCTCACAATGCCACTAGCAGCAGCTTTTCGCCCACTCTTGATCTGATTAGATAAATATTTTTATTCATTGCCTTAGGACTAGTCTACTTATTTAGCTAACTAGTTTGGACGAAGCCACATACAAGTGTAGACTAGGCCACATTATATGACATGTCATGACTTACTTGAAAATTGAAATCTACCACTCTTCCATTTATCTTTCTTTAAGACAATCGTTGCTGCTTTGGCCCTTGAATTAAAACTTCTTTTGAACAACTAAGAGCATGAGTTTATATACATATTTAAATTATTAACAAAATGTAACTTGATTATGTAACATTAATAAAAAATAAGAAAATCACTTGAAAAAAACCTTCAATCGCATAACATATAAAAGTGTTATTTCTACATTATTAAGAAATTCATGAAGAATTTGTTCTCGTAAAACATACATGAACGTTATTTCTGGTTGACTTGTAATTTAGCAAAATCTGACTTGATTAATGAACATAAATTGAAAATCAGAAATCATAAAAGAAAAATTAAAGTAGAAAACTTCGATTACATAAAAGTATTATTTCTACATCATTAATTAACGTATGAAGAATTTGGTCTATTCTCAAAAGTTTGACTTACTTATTATTGAAAGAAGCCACAATGCACACGTATCACAGGAAAAAGAGAATATTTCTTTAACACAACCCATTTTCAATCATTACCATTTGATCCTATTTTTTATTCCTGACTGTCGAAGTACATCTATTTAAAAAATTAACTTTGTTCTGATTAACCTACGTAAATATTGAACTTTGCTCGAAATAGCAAAGACGTGATAGATTATTGGTAACTCCACTTTGTACGGGGAGACCTACTCTAGGTATAGTAGACTCCGCAATAAGCGGCGGAATGAAGAGGGGATTTAAATTTTCAAGTGAATGAACCTTTGTAAGCTTTATGTGGTTTTTGGTTGAATGCGAAAGTTGAATGCCAAATTGATATGAAGTTGACATGTTCCAAAGTTGTTTTGTCACTTAAATAAGATGGGTGAAAAAGTCCACTATATAATTTTACTAGCGTGCTTTCAATGTGAGCTATAGGCTAAGGTACAGCCTACATGTCCGCCTTGCGCACAAGCACATGGCCACGTATATATCTTCCGCGAATCTGTCTGTCACCAACCTCAACAAAACCAAATTCTTTATTCAACCCTCATCGCTATAGGTAGTAACGTCGTGACGACTACGTGAAAATAAAACAAAGAGTAACGCACCATCATAAGGAATTTGTTCTTACGGGGAAAAGGAAAATAAAGCAAGAGTAACGCCCCATCATGAGGAATTTGTTCTTAGCTGGAAAAAATCCGTGCTATATAAATATGCTTGACTTGATGTTTGAAAAGAAATACAATAAATTTCTTAATTCAACGTGTTCTATAAAATATGGTAAGTAAGAATTGTAATAAACTATAATAAAATTTAAGAAGTATGCTGTTATTTGATTTAATGGTAAAGTTTGTGTTATAGGTATCTAAATAGTGTTCAGTTCAAATTTTTTATAATATAATTTTTTTAAAGAAAGTTTTCTGATTAAATTAGTTTTTTCTAAATATTATGTTTAACTATTTGTATTTATTATTTCTTTTTCAATAAATAAAAAATATTTATTCAATTTTTTTTTAATGATTAGTGGATAATTAATTATTATTTTAATTATAATTTAAAATTATTAAAAATTAGATTTGCAAAAAGTGGAATGTTAAAATTTGAATGTATTATTTTTAGTTTGGGTAGGTTAAATGTGTAAGTGTAAAAATGAATCATATTAGTTCTGTGAATTACAAAATTTATTTTACTTTTATTAGTGAATATTGGTTTGTTATTTTGAATTTGATGCATGCAATTCTTCATGATACTTGCAATGAAAGTTTTCTTGTTGACACCTACAATGGAACAACTAGTGGTGGTTAAAAACATCTTTGAGAAGTTTGTTTGGTTGGGAGGATTATCCCTTGGTCAAAGTACTAAACAAACTAATTTAACTACAAAAAACAAAGATCAGATATAACTAGTAGTGATACAATAGAACTTAGATGTTGATGTAAGAAAATAATGCAATAGTAGTGCTTTTGGAGTGTTGATGCAAATTATAGTGAAACATCTAGAACAAGTCTTTGATGCATACAATGAATTAAGGTTAGTCCCTATATACAACTCTAAAAGTGGCTTCACTCTTAAAGTCAACACATAAGAACTAGTGGGAAAGGGAAACACGTACCCACATTTGAATTTAAACCTTAAAAGTTAGAAGCTTATTTTTACAAATTATGTAGTTGACCATGGTCAGTCCTATAAACTCTTCATTTGATGTTGGGTAGGAAATGGATGGATTTAAGTTTATGATCTGTCACAAGGGATGAATGCAAATAATATTAAAATATTGGACTAGGTTTCACAAAAACCATGTCCCTTGTACACTTTGTCAGCACTCAACTTTGTCATGCCCTTTTTTGGCTTGAGAAACTTCACTTTTGTGTAGCCAATTTATGGTCCCTCATAGATAATTGTAATTAAATAGTTTATGAGAGTTACCATGTTGATTTTGTGGTGTTGGTGATATACTCCCCACCCATTTCCTTACGTGATTCCCCAAAACTAAAAAATACATCAATTTACTAATCGGGTGATTTGTTTATGCCCTCCATGTTGTTAAATAGGCAAATGGGAATCTATATTTCAAGCTTGGGGAAGAGTGGACTTAAAATGAAGAAGTTTTGGCAGGTTTGAGGTTTTTTGTTTGTGTTATCTTGTTGATCATGAACCTCTTTTATGCCTTAATTGAATTTAGGGAGGGGAAGTTTGTTGGAGTTTTCTCGTGGTTTTAGAACCTTTGTTAGAACACAATGTGGTTCTCACAATTATTTTTGGGATTGATTTTATTCTTGATGGGGCAAGAGCAATCAAGAGGGCCATTTTTGGGCAAGGTACAAATAGTTTGAAATGCCACCTTATAAAGGATTCTAATGGATGCTTCCATTTCCAATTTGATCGAATTTTGAGAAAACATGAAGAATTTATTATAATTGGGAGCTTTTGCTAGTTCCAAGAAGAGTTAGAATTGCAAATTGGTTCTCGTTCTTGGATCTTTATGAACTATTGGTTTTTTTAATTTGAAAAAAATAGGCAATGTGTCTTTTGAGAAGTTCAATTTGAAGATTAATTAATTGGGCGCCTCTTCTTTTCATTTGGTGAAACTTTGAGTAAGTTTGTGGAAGTTGTGGTTAATCAGAGCTTTTGGTAGTTTTTGGGGAGAATCTATTGGTACCAATGGTTGTTTCTAGAGTGATCAAAATCATTGACTCTTTCAATGTCTTTGTTCTCTTGTTGATCATTGACATTGGAAAATGTAGTATGATGAATAGAAAGAAAATGTAAGTGTCAAAGCTTTGCATGGTTTGTCGAACCATGGAAACTCCTAAGGGGATTTTAGTTTTGTCTTTACTCTCGATCGTTTATGACAAATCAAGAATTTTTCTTGAGTTTGATGAGAGTCAATATTTTGACCCTTCTCTCCTTTGTCTATTTAGTAAGTGGTATGTATTGTGTTTGAAAATCACAACTCAATGAGTGGAAAGTTTCATCATTGTTTCACTTTCTTTCTTACTAGTGTTCTCAATGTGTTATAAGCTTAAACCCTATGACTTGACAAGTAGAATAATTTATTTTTGTTTTTTTGTTTCTAGCTTATTTGCAAGTTCGACATGAGGTACATGATAGGCCTAAAGGTTGATGACTCATAAGGTTAGCCTTGTTTGAACTTGCAAGGAATTTAATTTTTTTTCTTCTTCAAGCCAAGGTGTAGATCTCCACTCTATACCTTGCCAAGGACTCGTTGAATGTATTTTTCTTCAATGCCACTATAGAAGTTGTAGGTTATTTGTAATTTGTTAATAGTAGGTTACTAGGTATTGAATACCAATCCATGTTAATCATAGAGTCATTAAGAGAAATTGAGCACTTATTGTTGACCAATATTGATTGGTAATGGATTGGGCACCCATGAAGGTCATCTAGTTATATGTTATTTTTAACTATGTTTATTAGTGTACTACTATAAGGAGCATATGGTTTTGGAGGTGGTGTTGGCTTGTTTTTAGACACCAAAGTGGTATTCTCACTCCCACATTCTTATAAATTGACACCTTTGGATAGAAGAGTTGTATCATTGTTTGGAGGTAATAGAGTGCTTTTAGATTGAATACAAGAGCAATGAAAGTGAGCATATTGTAATCTCATACAATTGAATATAACACATGTTTGACATCTCTTCTTGGTGGAGCTTTTTACCTCGAGAATTTGTTCATGTAAATATTGTTTTGTGAGATGATCTTGTTGTGATGCAATTTTTGGTGTAATTCTTATGTTGCTATCTTATGGTGAAATATTTTTCATTAATTTGATATTTTATTTTTTTCTAAATTAAATTTATAAAACATATTAAATGACTAATTTATGTTGACAAAAAATATGAATATCTCTATAGCTTTTTAATATTAAAATAACTTAATTTCAGATTTATATACAACATGAATTTTCATATTATAAAGATCTAACATTAATATTATATTGCTAAAGGTTAGACCACTACGATACATTTCACTTAATAATGTATAGAGAACAATTTTCAATAAATATCGTAGGAAACCCACTTCGTTGTGTAGATATGCAGGAAACTATGTAAACATGGCCAATGGAGCCTTCCTCTGTGATATCAGAGCTCCATATCTGGCATTTTTTTTGCATGACTCTAATCAAATGTTGTTTCCATTCTATATTGAATAGTATTCTAGGTTCTATTTGGTAGAATGTGTTAGAATTAGTTTATTAATTATCATAAATGTGGTCGACACTGACCAAGCACCGTCCAAGCACTGCCCAACAACCATGCCATTCATGTGATTCTTGTTGTGCTTTCTCATCTACTCACAATTAATTCTATAGCTGACTTTGAACAACATTGGGCTTAGCATTTAATATTATCAATCTACAAATTAAATAGATTGGGAGTGTGTTCAATAGAGCTCAATTTTGGGTTTCTCCTTTGTGCCTTGTTTTTAACTTGGTATTAGAGACATGATGGTTGATGATCCAAGAGTTTTGAGAGAGCCATAAGAATTTGGTGAAGTGTTTATTAGATTAATGTGATGAAGTATTCTGATGCTATTAAAATTACTTAAAGGTGTGGAAGAAAGTTGTAATAGTTGTTAAGAAGGAATCGCTAGTGCACAATGTTGTGTGCCCCAATTTGTAGAGTGGAGAGTGTCAGCTTGGAAGATGATGTGCTTGAGGAAGATCACAATTGAAGCTATGGGATGAAATTGCCAATGTATAAAGTTGTTTGACTATCCAACAAAGACAATGAGATTATTGAGAGTGAGCCGCCATTGAGGAGTTGTCTAGAAATCCAAGAAATGTGGGCTTAGATATGTGGCTTGTGAGCTGTGTGGAGAGAAGAAAATAAGAATGAAGAGAAAGGGGTTGTTATTATATTGCAATTCTATCATTTGAAAAATACTCAATTTGAAAAAGCTCTTTATTTTGTTTGTTTTGTTTAGCAAGTAGGTTGTTTATCAGAGAACACTACAGTCAGAAATAAATATCATGGGTTGAAAGTGATTGAAGACCATCCAATCAAAGGAGAATTCAATGATAACTATTGTGTGTTAGATTTTTTTTGGCTTCCATATTTGTGAGACATATAGGCTTGGTTTGTGAACAAAATGTGTGTGTTTCTAGAGTCATATATATTAGTTGCAGGAGTTAGTATTGGTTGCTTTAGGTGCAAAAAGTCTGAGGTGAATTGTATGCTAAATATTGTGGTTATGGCATAATGAGGTTTGTCTGAGATGTGTGTTCCGGTTTTGGGTCGAAAATGTTTGGGTTGGTGGTGAGAGAATTTGTCTGTCTAAAAGTGAAGGTTGTGTTGTTGTCAAGATTTGGTCATGTAATAGAAGATTGTTGAATCGATATCCCTCAAGAGAGTGATTTTTTATCTCATTGATGTTATTCAGGAGGTCGTTGAGAAGAGGCTAGTCCCATTAATGTATGAAGATTGAATTAGTGTATGGTTGTTAATGAGCTATGTGTTTTGGGAAAATGTTAGAGTGCGAGACACCTTTGTTAAAAGGCAAAACTAAAGTATGTATTGTACTTGATTTTTTGTAAGGGGTGCATTATTGGTTGTACTTGACACCCCAAAGGTTTTTTGTTTAACACATTGATGAAACATATATTTGAAAATGACTCTTATAGAACTGACGAGTACGACGACTAGGTACCCATGTATCTTGGTAGATGGATTTCTCTTTATATGGACTCAATAATCAATTTTGATGTGTGTATAGAAAGAAAAAATCCTTGAGTGATGATGGTTCCTCGTAATGATGATTTGTGGTCATTAGAATCAATGCATGTTAAGTTTGTGGTAATCTTGAAACCACTTGTTGAGAGGTTTGTGGTTAGACAAAACCATTTTGTGAGTGAGGTTTGTGGTTAGCCATAACTACTTGAGTGTGAATTTTGTGGTGAGTATTGTATCAGTTAGGGGTAAGATGTGAAAAACCAAAGTGATTGTGATTAGGGGAAACAATGCGAATGATAGTAGTTTATAAGTATTTGTAAATGGGTACCTAATAAGGCTTTTTGCCAGGACCCATCGTTTGTAGATTATGGGGGGATATCTAAGACAATTCAATAATTAATTTATGTGAGGATGTTAGAATTGGTAAATTAATTATCACAAATGTGGTCAACATAGACCAAGCACCGCCCAACAACCATGGCATTCATTTGATTATTTTTGTTCTTTCTTACCCGCTCATAATTAATTCTATAGCTAACTTTGAACAACATTGGGCTTTGCATTTAATATTATCAATCTATAAATTGAATAGATTGGGCTTTTGTTCAACAAAGCTCAATTTTGTGTTTCTCCTCTATGCCTTTTTATTAATTGAAGGGGCTTGGAAGACGTAAAGATTGTAATTTTATAATTAAATAAATCTAGCTAGATATGTTTTTGCCAATGTTTTGCTCCTATTGAGTAGTTTATTTGCATATTGCAAGTATAATAGGCTAATAATTGCACATTAAACTATTTATTTATTATAAATAGTTTAGTGTAAATTGAAGTACATAAGCGACAAATTTTGTAAAATCAATATTGGTTTTAATTATATATTGTTACTTTAGATTATACCAATCCTTCACAATTCAAACTTCAAATCGAGACCTAGGATAAAATTTGTTTTGGCATAATGATTTATAATCCAAATCCATTTTAAACTTATTATTGAAATATTTGTGGCTTAAAGTTGGAAGATGAAGAAAGTATTCGATGGTGAACTGTTTCATTGTAACCTAAATAAAATTCCATGAGGTAGGGGTGAATTGAAAACATTGGCACTTGCACATCAAGGCGATAGAGAGGAGAAGACGTGAATCATTAAAGAGAGCCCAAAGAGTGCATGGGTGATGATTGTGAAATTTGTAGCTAGAGTTGCACAAAGATCTACTTAGGAATAAAAAATAAAATTTGTAGAAATAAAAATCCATAGAGAAAATAGAGCATTAAAGAAAATGAATTAAATTTCTCATATTCAGTTTTTAAAATAAATAAAAAAGTGTACAATATTAAAACCATCGTTTGAAATATCAAATTACAGTGAACAACAAAGCATAAAGATATAATTTTAGTCATCTCTTATGCATTTAGAGAAAACAAGGCTTCGACTGAAGGTCATCTTTGGTTTAAGTAGAAATTAATAGATTTCACTAAAATTAGAAACGATGATACATAAGTCATTGACCAAAACTTGAGGTGAACACCTGGTTGGTAATAACAAACACTACCACCCACCTTAAGTGCAACTAAGTAGAAAAGCCTAATGAAAGTAAAGAGGAAAGAGGGAAAACCTGGTGGGAATAAAACCCCCGTTCAAAAATATGAGATGCAACTAAATGAAGTGCAGAAGAACATCCTGTGAGATACAAGAAATATGTGGACAATTGTCGAATGATAACTGCCATAGTGCTAAATGAAGAACATCCTCTAAAACCAAGATGATGATCAGGATCAATCTATATGAGTAACCCCAACGACACTACTTGATCAATGAGTAGATGAAAAACAAAAGCAAAACATTTTTTAGTCGAAGATACATAAGACAATAATTTACATGAGTGCCCCCAAAGAAACTACTCAAACAATGAACAAATGACAAGCAAAGACAAAACATCTATAAGTTGAGGATGCAAATGAAAGATAAATTTGTATGAGTGTCCCCAACAATACTACTCAACTATGCAAGAAAAAATTGCTAGTTGAAAATACAATTGTCAATAGTCTAAAAAACTAATCAACAGTGGAATTGAGGAAGCATTAGCATGAAGAGTAGAAACCTCTCCATAATGTTGAAAAATGAGAGGTATGAGATGTCAACTAAAATGGTGCGTCACTGGGGAGAAGAGGAAGGCAAGGCCCATGTGAAAGACCTTGCATCTAATCTTGCTTTCTAGTAAGAGCCTCAAATGTATTATGAACCTGGTTTGGAGTTGTGCATGCTTTGGCAATGAAAAAACAATTTTGGAGACATGGATAAGCATAAAAGACCAAAGGCCTCATCCATGTGGTTGAAATGTTTGGATTTTTCAATTGCAAAAGTTGGTTCAACCTTTGTTGCCATTACTATTCGATACAAGCCGCTAATTATGATTTGAACCATAATCTTTGGCTTCCATTTATAATAGTTGTATGGTATGAGAATTCTAGAGGCTAGAAATTCCATTGTTGTAATGTTTAGTATCTCCATAAAGAAAACTTTATGCTTCTTTTCCTAGCTCTCGTTCTGATATTATGCAAAACATGCAGTGATACTTGGACAAAGGTTTACCTAAGAATAATAAAAGCTTGCAGAAATAATAGCACAAAGAAAATAAAGAATTGGAGAACATTAATTAAATCTCATATACAGTTTTCAAAATGAATGAATGATTATACGAAACTAAAACTATCGTTTGAAACATCAAAGTATGGTGAACATTAAAACATCAAGAATTCAACTTTTGTTATCTCTTATGTGTATAGAGAAAACAAGGATTAGATTGAAGGTCATCTTTGGTTTAAATAGAAGTTAACAGATCTAACTAAAATCTGAAATAGTATTTCATAAATCACTAATCAGAATTGAAGGTGATTGCTTGGTTGGAACTACCAAACACTAACTATGGTGGGTATTGTGCAACACAAGTGGCAAATGTATGTTGTAATTGTTGGAATGCTAGGATCATTGAGGGGGGGGGGGGGGGGGGGGGGTCAATTAGTGATCTACATAAATTGAAAATAATACTTATTTACAAAAACTTTAACACAAGGTGATTTTTACTTTCAATAATTAATAAGTTGAATTGAAATTAAAAATCACACAAGACAAACCCAACCACAACATGTATAACACAAGACACCAAAGTTATAGTGGAAAACCCCTAAGGGTAAAAAAACCACTTTAAACGTGTCTTATTATTGAACATAAAATGGTAAAGTTTAGAGCACCAACCTCTTTTACATATTTAGGATCACCAACCCCTAGCTGATTTAGAAGTGCCCACTTCTAGGAGCACCAACCCCTTAATGGATACAAGTAAAAATGTTCAATTAGAGGGTTTCTCTATTTTCATACGATGCAATTTACAGATTTATTTTATAGACATAAATCTTGTCTCTATTTGTAACTTTTTGCAATATACTCTCCGCTTAAGAATTTGTTCTTTAATTTTGCTCATTCATATTGCCTCTACAACTTTATTACACTTTGTATTTTTGAATTATCTACATATATAGTACTTTCCTTTTTTTTTTACCTTATATTCCTTATTTTTTGTCATAAAAAACATATACAATGTCACAATAGTCGTTTTTGAATTGTCTTCGAGTAGTTAAACAAATGAAAGTTGAAAACCAACCATCTACAAATGACTCCAACATTTATATTAGTACTAGATAAACAAAAAAATGAAAATTATTTAGAACAATAGTTGACAAAAGACTTTATCCAACAAACAACTAACACCTGACACTTGTTTGTTTTTAATATACTCTTCACATTTAACCTTCATGAAAAATGTTCTAACCAGTTATCATTTACTTACATGTTTCTTTTATCCTCAAACTCAAGCCCACCATACCTGATTCACATCTTAACTTATTTCGACAATGCTTCTTCCTTTTGAAATGACGAAGTCGTTGCAATTTCACAACTTCTCCTTTCAAGATACTTTCAATCTTCGCGATACGATGAAAGTACTTCAGATATTTATCTATTTTATTGAACCTTCTTGTTCATTCCATGCAGAAAATATTCTAACCAAGGAGCATTTAACGCTTCCTCCCTTAGATGCAGGTCCACCAACATCACTAGTTTTCTCTTTGACTTTTCTAAGGATTCTTCTCCCATTGAATCGTTGTTTCACCAAATGACCTTTATAAGGATATAGTTGCGATGTTATGTCGACAATTAGCTCTTGTCACCGACTCCTATCATAGTGAATTATGTTCCTGTCGCCATAATGCCAGGAACAAGAAATGTGCAACATATTTCTTTGATTCATCTATGATTTATCTGTAGCCAAAATGTTTGAATTATAAATTTTGTAAGACATTTTTAGAAAACTTTGCATTGACGTCAATGACAAGACACGAATGGCAACAAACTCCCCCTTTGGCACTGATGTCAGTACTTGACCTACAACAAGACACATCTTGCTCCCCCTGTTTGCAAATCTTCATATACCTGCAATAGCCTTGTACTTGCAATAGAAACCAAACCGACTGACACAACACACAAACTATTGCCTCAATGACAATGGGGAGGTAACACAAGGCTTCATACAAGAAAGATGAAAAAATGAAAGCTCCCACTGAAATTTGACCACTGTTGACGAAACTAGGTGATGGAAGAGAGGGGTAAGACCCCTAACTTTTGTCTCAAATATTCAAACACATCCTTAGACAAGGACTTAGTGAAAATATTTGGAAGTTGTTTAGCAGTAGGGACATACTCCAAAACTACATTACCACTTAACACATGCTCCCTTATAAAGTGATAAAAAATACCAATATGTTTAGTGCATGAATGCATGACTAGATTTTTGGAAATGTTAATTGTGTTGGGATTATCACAAAGAATAGAAACCGGTTTAGACACATTTACCTTCATATTTGATAATGTTTGCACCAACCAAATCACTTGTGTACAATAAGAACATGTTGCAATATATTCAGCCTCCACTATTGATAAAGATGTAGTTTCTTGTTTCTTGCTTTGTCAACACACTATTCTCGTTCCCAAGAAGAATGTTGTACTTGAATTACTTTTCATGTCATCAAGAAATCCTCCCCAATCAGATTCAGTATAAGCAGTAAGAGTGAAATCAACATGCCTTGAATACCATAATCCATAATCCATAATCTAAAGTCCCTTTAATGTATCTAAAGGTTCTTTTAACAACATTAAGATGAGACTGTTGAGGTGAATATTGGAATCTTGCAACAAGACATATAGTGTGCATAATGTTAGGCCTTGATACTATGAGATAAAGAAGATGTCTAATCATAGATCTATAACATGTTGGATTTGCAGTTGGATAATCAATAAACTTACTAGGTTTGTTTCTTGTGACCATTGGTGTACCCACTGGTTTGTAATCTTCCATACAATTTTTTTTCAGTATTTTCTTAGCATTCTTTATTTGAGATAAGAAAACACCTTTCTTCAACTATGAAATTTGCAATTCAAGGAAATATGATAGCTCTCCCAGAATAGACATCTCAAATTCAGATTGCATTAGTTTTGAAAACATTTTACTTTTGTCATCATTAGTGCAATCAGAGACAATGTCATCAACATAAACAAGAATGATAACAACCTCATCACCTTCCATCTTAGCATAAAGGTTATTGCCTACACCTTCTTTTGTTAGACTATTATCCACGAGGTACTTGTCCAACCTAGAGCAACATGCTCTAGGAGCTTTCTTTAAGCCATAGAGAGTCTTTTTTAACCCGTAAATAAAATTTTGACGCTCCTTGCTTTTAAATCCTCCATGATGTTCCATATATACTTTTTCATGAAGATAGCCATTAAGAAATGCTATTTTAACATACATTTGGTACATTTTAAAACCTTTATGAGGTGACAAAGCCAAGAAGATTCTAATAGCCTCAAGTCTAGCCTTGGGTGCAAGGATTTTTCCAAAGTCAACTCCTTCAATTTGAGAATAACCTTTATAAACAAGCCTAGCTTTGTTCCTTGCTATTTTACCATGCTCATCCAACTTGTTCCTACAGACCCATTTTGCACCTATAACATTTTTATCCTCAGGTTTAGGGACTAGTTCCCATGTTTGACTCTTTTCAATTTTCCCTAGTTCCTAGTTCCTCTCCCATAGCTCTAACCCAAAACATGTCTTAAGTAGCTTTATCAAAGTTTTAGGTTCTATTTGAGATAATAAGCACAAATTAGCTTGCTTTCTTGATTTAGTTTCCTTGTTTCTTGTTTGTATACCAGCTCGTTTGTCTGTAATAATCTGCTCCCGCGGGTGATATTTTGTTAGCAGTTGTACTGTCTTGAAAGTGAGTATTCATTAATGTGGAAGCTTAAAGGACTTATTAGACCTCATTTTAATGATCTCCTATAACATGGATGCATTTATGCTTGATTTGCCACTTTTTCCTTGATATTTAGATAACACTGATATCTATGGGCGAAAAGTTGTATTTTACCAAAGACCATATGATCATGATATCTTCTTGTGATATGTTGGGTCATACCTTATAAAAAAGGATAATTAGATATAAAAGATCATAACACAAAGTCCAATGGTTTGCCCCCCACGCTAGTTGACATAGATGTAAATAATCGTGAGATAAGAGATCTTATAAAATTGAAGATAAATACGAGATTATGAGATCAAGAGATAGATAGATAGACCCCCTTTGAATAATTTGTGTTGTTTGTAGGGAAACACATGCCATTCTGTGGAATAGAAATGTGGTGAAATCAAAACATAACGTGATGTATCCATTGAATGCCACCTCTCAATAAATAGCACATAGCATTGACACCATCAACAAGAACAACAAGAGATAAAGGGATCTAATTATTCAGATTTAGTAGAATTCATAGGGGTGACATTAAGATTAACATATAGTAGTTGCATATGAATTAATCATCTCATTCTCAAAGTTTTTACATCATATAAAGTGGAGATAAAAATAAAGATAAAATAAAAATTTGAGTCAACAGGGAAGAAGGCCTAAATGTCCCCAACACTTTGTATAGTCCCCAAACATTGAAAACAATATACATAAAATAGAAGAAATGAAGATCAAATAATTTCTCCTATTTTGAAGTACCTGCAATGTAACTTAGGTCCTTTGGAAGAGGACAAACATATGGATACAAGTGTTGGGGATCGTAAGGAAAATAAACACACATTCTAATCTAAAGATACAAAGAGTCACCTTTCGACTATTTATCATTTTCCTCCCAATCTTTCATAGTATGGGGAGGGAGGATGAGGCTGGAGAGGCATGAAGGCTAAAGTAGTGGTGAGTGTTTCACTTGCAATGGTAGACACAAATGAGGCCACTTCAAAATTCTTGTCCAGTTATAAACAACCCACATCAAGAGTGGGTTATTCTCGTGCCCACAACTTGGGGAAAAGTTTGGGAAGAGGAGGAAGGACTTTTCCTTTATCGACTAATAATATTCCAATAAATATTGTAAAAAAGAAAACCAAAACACGGGGAAGCTTGAGGGGAAACCCCCACAACAACCTGTCAAGACATAGATGAAATAGTGGAAGAGGAGTATCCTTTAGAAAATTTTGGGGCTGAACGAGGGCAATAGGAAGAGAAGGATGCACACATGGGGTAGGAGGGACCTTAACAAAAACCGTAGGGCACAAAGAGGTGACACTAGCAACATGAGGCACATCAATTGTAAGAATTTTTGTAATACCATGTAATCATTTCTTTGATACAATGTAAGAATATTCCAATAGCAACAACCCAAGATCTAGAGGCCAATGAATAACACAAAAGAAAGAGAGTCAAGATAGAAAGAAATAAAATGTATTCTCCTTAATATGCAATAATTGAATTGAATTGCAATACATAAGTTAATGGATAATGGATGAGTAATTGAATTCAATAGATGAGTACAATGTAGATGTGCTTTCTTATATAGGCGATGCAATAAGAGACCATGATAATGAGAAGATAACTTATCAACCACACAAGGTGGAATCACATGTCCACCAAAGGTGGATCATTATTCATTGTGGAATGAAGTATGTCCAATAAGTAGAGGATGATAATATGATCAGTGCAATAAAGGTGGAGGCAACACATAAAGTGGAACGTGATAACTACTATCACCACCTAAAGTGGAATTTCTCCTACACTATGTGCAAATAAAGGTGCAAAATCTTAAGTGTCTTAAATGCACACTACTTATATGTAAGCATTATCCTAAGTAAGCTTTAGTAAAGTCTAATTAGTGAGTATTTAATCACATCAACCCCCCTATGTACAACTTAGGGGAATGCACTTAAAATCATAATGTAAGTGTAACGTGGTAAAGATATAGGGGGGTCAATCCTTACCCTTTATACAATATATTGTTATGGTATCTATGTGAGGAATGGAGGAAAATATAAGATCTATCCCTAATCCAAATTCCCAAAAGGAGAGATCCAAATTGATAATCACAAAGAAGTGATCAATACACAAATGAATCAAACTATGGAGAATATGAAGAAAGGAGAAAATCTTATACTTTCCTAGAGAAACTATGTACTTGAAATCTTAAATGAATAGAAAATAAATACTAACCTGAAAATAGGGCAAATTTGGAAAATGCTGATTTTTGATGTCTGTGCATAGTTTTTGGGAATTCTACGACTTGCTCTGGATTGGGAATGTCGAGACAAAGAAAACCCAGAAAACTTTTTGTCTTTCGGAGTTAGGTTGACTTTGACCCAAATAGCGGGGCACAATCTTACCCCGCATTGAAGGTCGTCCCTAACCTGAAACAGCTCCGACAGAAATTTTGTTCGCGAATCTGGGAAGTTTGCCGAAAAGGGTATCCAGATCTGAACTGCAATTCGCTGTCCTGTACTTGTACCTGCAAGAAAAATGGTTTTTGTTGTTTGGATGGGGGGCTTGCCTTGGTCAAACCCCAGTTTGGAATCAACCTTGAAATGTAATTGAAATTGCAATATATAAACAAAGTAAATGGAACTATTCACCTTGCTTATGTTGAAATCCTTGTGGAGGATTGGAATCCTTGAATCCACAAGTAGGGATGCTCCAAATGAATGTAGAATTATATGTAGGATGTCTCAAATCAATGGCATTAGATCTTCAACACCAATCTTGAATGGATCTTGGATTAGGAAGAGGCTTGGATAGACATGGATGGAGAAATCTTCAACAAGAGGGCTCCATAGAGCTTGTATCCTTCAATAGCTACTAATGGACCTCCTTGATGAATTGGATCTTGAATGCTAGAAGGTGGACGAATGATTGAATGCTTTCCTTCTCGTTCTTGCTTGCTTGATTGCTTTTGCTCATGAAAAGTGGATGTGAGATGGATTGAAATGAGAGAGGAAGGCTTCCTTTTATAGTGATCTAGAGCACAAACTTCTAGAGAGGCCAACATTGGAGAATTAAATCCCAATTAACCTTAACCCCTTGAAATGGACCTAGATTAAATGCAATTTAAGAGTTTACCATTCCGAAATCCGAAACAGCCGACCCGGAAGTGGTAAAATAAAACTTTCTGAAGCCCGATATCTCGAAACCTCCGGAACTTGAAAATTGGACCTAGGGTCAGGGTCGAGGTCGACTCTGCCCTAGGTCAGAGTCGAGGCCGACTCTGTCCTAGGTCAGGGTCGAGGTCGACCTTGACCCTGAGGTCTCAGATCTTAAGTTCTCAGGACCAGGTGCCAGGAAAAGACGAAAATGGGTGGAGAGAGAAGCAGAACAGGGGGGAAAAAGCGAGAGCCATGCAATGACCTAGTCAAGGCACTTGACATGACCCCATACCACTTACTCGGAGGGTTAAACATTCTTATCATGGAAGTGCTTCCATTTTAAGACGATACATTAAGCCCCCACTTTAGCAAGAGTATGGACTCGATGCAAACTCTTGGTAAAGGAGATCATAATGAAAAGATAATCTTATCAAAATGAAAGGGACAAATAAATCCTCAAGCCCTCAGGGACTCAAGTCTTCATCAACTCCAAGATTATAATAAGAGAGACATCTCTAGAAAAGAGAGAGAAGAGGGTGTGATCATCTCGCCCAATGAGAACTTATGTCCCATTGTGAACCACACAAGGAAACAACGCAACTGGAAAGATGGAATTGAATCACCTAGTGAATGTGGCTACTCACTAGTCAACGCATCAAAGAGTCACCCCTATGAATATTCTATTCCACAGGAGTAAAACCAAAAAGCAAAAGAGATCCAGTCTTAAGGACACCTTTGACCTTAAGGGATCAAAATTTGAAACTGGAGGGATCAAGAGATCCTAAATAAAAATCGATGCTTTAAGGATTAGTCACTAATCCATAAAGGGAGAAAAGTATCTTGAAAAATAATATATGTATATTGAAAAGTGCGTGTGTGCAATACGTGAGCAGAGCGTATGCCCCCATGTTAAAGTCATTGCTAACACTTTAACAAGAGCAATGGCTTTAACGGAAACATAAAAAACTCCACTGATTATGTTTCCACTACAAGATGCCCCTAGACGAAGACAAATCAAGGGAAATACCACATAAACATACAGAGAACACAGAAGGGATCTACTTGCCATGGGGTCAGTATGATCATAAGATTTTATATATATATATATATATATATATATATATATATATATATATATATATATATATATATATATATATATATATATATATATATATATATATATATTCCCCAAAGAAACTAAAACTACAATCACAATGGATGAAAGATCACATAAGCGATATGAAGAAGAATCTTTTTAGACCATGACCTGGAGACCAAAAAGAATCAGCGCTACCAAGACGCGGATCCAAGCAGATTACACAAGGAAACATTTACAAACAATAGCATAGGTACAACATAACATGAAACAACATATGGAATAATAGAGATACATATAGAGAAAATGTACAATAGGTTCGATTTCTTTATCACCTTGTACCAACAAAGTAACAAGGGTTGTATAAAAGAATCTAACAACATTTAGCAAACACATCACGAGCGAAGCACAGTTCTACAAACAAACATACAACAAAGTCTACCATGAAGGACAAGCCAATCAAGCGCGCCGCCTACTCTCCCCATCTCGTTCTATATCATTTAGGGAAGGTGGGTAACTCGCAAGAGGGACTATATCCAACACAGTAGGAATGATAGCCAGTTCCAAACAAGGATCCTCTTGAGAATCATAATATTCTATACTAGGTGTAAGTGTTAGTTGTGATGAAAGCATATTAATGTCAATAGTCTCATATTCATCATTAACATCATGAAGAGTATCTTCTTCATCTAGATTAATCAAAATAGGATCTAAGCTACGAATAGAATCATCGTAATCTTGCATTTTAACATCATTATTAGCAACAACTTCTTCTAACACATCATGCATAGGCTTATCTAAAGAAGGTAAAGATTTTTGAAGAACATAATTACGAGCTTTAGCTTGAGCACGACGCTTCTTAAGATGTTCATTAGCAGATCAATTACGTTTTTCTTTACTTGAAATATGTTGAGAACTAGGAGGAGGAATTACCGAATCCTTTATAGGTTCTATAGGAGGATTAATAGGATTATCAATAGACTGACAAGCAATAGTAGGAGCTTGATTAATAGATGTAGAAGCCATGGATAAAGA
This sequence comes from Chamaecyparis obtusa, assembly GCA_027943335.1. Taxonomy (NCBI): domain Eukaryota; kingdom Viridiplantae; phylum Streptophyta; class Pinopsida; order Cupressales; family Cupressaceae; genus Chamaecyparis; species Chamaecyparis obtusa. The sequence goes on along the minus strand of BSBK01001478.1, from coordinate 689,406 downwards.
AGGTATGGAAGGTGTAGGCAAAAGACCACGATTAAGATCCATAGGAGGTATGCTTAATTCGAGAATCTTACGATGCTTATAGGCTTGATATGAGCGGAAAAGATTATCAGGTCGAGAAGGACATGAATTAGGCAATGAAGGCCAAAAGAAGTTAAGGGTAGCACAATCTCTAGGCCTAGAAGGTTGATATAAACTATGATTTATCGTCTTCACTTCTTCATCATGAATGAATTTAAGACACTTATGGATAGGTGAAGCAACAACATGCATGGCATTTAACCATGACAAACCAAGCTTAACTTGAAATTGATTAGAAGTAGGAACAACAACCAAGGTAGTGTTCACAATTTTACCACAAAGTTCAACCGGTAAGTTAATAGAACCAAATGATGGATACAAAAACCATTACAAGTATGAATCCACACATCCGATGTATCATAAGAATCACGTTGTAGGTTTTTCATAAAAAGATTTTCTTTAGTAATAACATTGACTAAGGATGTAGGATCAACAAGACGACCATGAGTAGGTATCTTAGAAATCCTAGCATAAATGTAAAGGGGACCATCAAGAGCTTTAATAGTCTCAGAATCATCAAAGGTAATCAAAAGTTCTCGAGGTCTTTTATTCTTAGGTTGTTGTCAAGGTTTAGGTTGAGTTTTCAATTTGGGCTTAGCTTTTGTTATAGGTTGAGATTGAACTTGAGATTGAAGTTGAGGTTGAGGCTTAGGTGGAGATACAGATTGAACAACATGCTGCACTTGATTAACAATATGATTAAGATCATCCATCTTTACACAATATTCATAGAAGATGGTTTAGCAATGGTATTAGTATCATGTGTAGATAAAGGATTCGTATAGATTTGAAGATTTTGATTTGGAGGAGAGACAAATTTGTTCCCGCTACCATCAAGATTATCAACAGATAAGACTTTAGAGTCAATTAAGTCTTGAACCTTATGTTTTAAAGAATAACATTTCTCAATATCATGACCATTATGACGATGATATTGACAAAAAGCTTTAGGATCAAAAGATTTAGATGCAATCGTAGCAGGTAAAAGAGGTCGAATAGGAGGTAAAGTAATCATATTAGCAGTTAACAACCTATTCATAATACAATGTAAAGATTCAGAGAGAGGAGTAAACGTACGGTTTAATCAAAAAGAAGTGGATGCAAAAGTGTCATTGTGAGATGCAACAACAACTTGATTAGCAACTGCATTCGCTTGTTTGTTTATCTTGACATAGTTCTTGAATTTTTGAAATTTGTTTGGATTAGGAGCAACATCACTCTTATCAACTGGAACATGAGCCATTAGAGTGTTGCTCTCAAATTGACTCACTTGTAATTGATAATGATGAAGCGCTGCACAAAGTTGTTGAAAAGAGGTAAATTTAGTAAGCAAAATCTTATCTCTAATATCCTTTTGCAAATTTGAAATGAATATACGTTGAATTTCAATATCAAGAACATTATAGAAAATTTGAGCATGTAAAGGCTTAAATCTATAAATAAATTCAGTCAATTTTTCCTTAGCACTTTGTTTACAATGCATCAAATATGTCAAAGACACTTGCGGACGAATGTTATTTTGAAATTGTTGAATAAAAGCATTAGCAAGTTTTGGAAATGAGTCAATAGAATAAGGAGGCAAGGAACAATACCATTGTAAGACCTTGTCACGAAAAGTTCTATCAAACAACTTGGCTAAAATCCTATGGTCACGCGCATAATCACTACAAAGGATTTGAAATGTTTTAACATGATGAATAGGGTCTCCCTTACCATTATAATTCTCGAAACAAGGCATGTCGACTTGCTGAGGAATGGGAGTACGAATGATGTCTAGGGACAAAGGAATTCTCATGTCACATGTAGGAATGCTAAACTTGTTTTGAGTTAAGGATGCAAGTTGTTGTAAAGATGACACAGTTTGAGCCAAACTGATGATTGTTAAATCATTAGAGGAAATAGGAGGAATAGCAACATTAGAAACACTAGGTAAAGTGTATGGAGTTGCAGGAATGGAAGACACAACGGGAGGAACACTTGGAACTACAGTTGGAAGAGGATTGGAATAAGTAAATGGAACATTATGGTAAGAAGGTTGTGATGTAGGAAGGGACACATGAGGAACACTCATAGGAACAAAGGGAACCGTCATAGTCACCAAAGAAGGAGTATAGGTAGGAATAATAGATAAAAGAACAGAAGAAAGTTCGACACTAGTAACTGGAGCAATCAACCCTAAATCTTGAGCTTCTTGAGCTAAAGGCCTAACATTTGAATGCACAAGATTAGTAGTACCACGCAATAGATTAACACCTTGATCACTATCACGAAGAACATTCTTAAGAGCTTCGATAGCTTGAATAGAATCTTGATCATGGTTTCCTTGAATAAGCCAATTACCCATTTTATCAAGTTCAGTTGAAAGTTTTTGGACTTGTTCAGGAGGAACTCTTAAAGCATCATCCTTATCATGAGATGAGTGAGAAAAGTTTTGCTCCATAATAGGATTGGAATCTTGAATAATCAAATTGTCATCCGGGATCCTAAGGAAAGGAGAGGAAGATTCAGGATCAAAGACACCCATGAGTCTACGACTTATTCTAACGAAAATATTATAGGTAGGACTAGAGGTAGTAAAGCTTATATACCAATGCAACGCAACTAAACTAAACTAAGGATACATAAAACATGAACAAATGAATATTTTTGTATTTTAAAGAGATTTTGCAATTTTTTTGTATTTTTGAAATATAAATGCAAGAAATCTAATTTTATGAGCATGCAATGTAAATCTAACACCACAAACACAATAGGGCATCTAATTCCACAAAAGAAAAGTGGGTAAGCGTGTCAGGTTCACCAAAATGTAACGTGGGAAAGATATAGGGGGGTATATCCTTACCCTTTATAAAGTATATTGTTATGGTATCTATGTGAGGAATGGGGGAAAATATAAGATCTATCCCTAATCCAAATTCCCAAAAGGAGAGATCCAAATTAATTAATCACAAAGAAGTGATCAATACACAAATGAATCAAAATATGGAGAATATGAAGAAAGGAGAAAATCTTATACTTTGCTATAGAAAGTATGTGCTTGAAATCTTAAATGAATAGAAGATAAATACTAACCTCAAAATAGGGCAAATATGGAAAATGCTGATTTCTGATGTTTGTGCACAGTTTCAGATAATTCTGAAACCTGCTTCGGACTAGAAATACCGAGACAGAGAAAACCCAAGATTTTTTTTGTCTTTCGTAGTCAAGTCGACTTTGACCCATATAGCGGGGCACAATCTTATCCCGAGGCACAATCTTACCGTCCACTGACGGTCGTCCCTGACTTGAAATAGATCTGACGAAAATTTTGTTGACGGGTCTGGGAAGTTCGCCGAAAAGGGTATCCTGATTTGAACTGCAATTCGTTGTCATGTACCTGTACCTGCAAGAAAAATGGTTTTTGTTGTTTGGATGGGGGGTTCGCCTTGGTTAAACCCCAGTTTGGAATCAACCTTGAAATGTAATTGAAATTGAAATATATAAACAACGTAAATGGAACTATTCACCTTGCTTATGTTGAAATCCTTGTGGAGGATTGGAATCCTTGAATCCACAAGTAGGGATGCTCCAAATGAATGTAGAATTGTATGTAGGATGTCTCAAATCAATGACATTAGATCTTCAACACCTATCTTGAATGGATCTTGTATTAGGAAGAGGCTTGGATGGACATGGATGGAGAAAGCTTCAACTAGAGGGCTCCATAGAGCTTGAATCCTTCAATGGCTGCTAATGGATCTCCTTCATGAATTGGATCTTGAATGCTTGAAGGTGGATGAATGCTTGAATGCTTTCCTTCTCGTTCTTGCTTGCTTGATTGCTTTTGCTCATGAAAAGTGGATGTGAGATGGATTGAAATGAGAGAGGAAGGCTTCCTTTTATAGTGATATAGGGCACAAACCTCTAGAGATGCTGACATTGGAGAAATAAATCCCAATTAACCTTAACCCCTAGAAATGGACCTAGATTAAATGCAATTTAAGAGTTTACCATTCCGAAATCCGAAACAGCCGACTCAGATGCTGGAAAATAAAACTTTTCGAAGCCTGATATCCCGAAACCTACGGAACTTGAAAATTGGACCCAGGGTCAGGGTTGAGGTTGACTCTGCCCTAGGTCAGAGTCGAGGTTGACTCTGCCCTAGGTCAGGGTTGAGGTCGACTGTGACCTAGGAGGTCGACCTTGACCCTGAGGTCTCATATCTTTTGTTTTCAGGACCAGGTCCCAGGAAAAGCTGGAAATGGGTGGAGAGAGAAGCATAACAGGGGGGAAAAAGCTAGATCCATGCAATGACCTAATCAAGGTGCTTGACATGACCCCTGACCACTTACTCGGAGGGCTAAATGTTCTTATCATGGAAGCGCTTCCATTTTAAGACGATACAGTAAGATGGGTCCTAACTACTAGGTCATGTTAGGTATCCATGTACAATATGCAAATGAAATACATGATAATTCTCATAAAATGGAGAAAGGGAGAAAATAACGTAGGACAAAACTCTTCTCCGAAAGAGAGATGGAACCATGAAAGATGCATGGATGGAGGGCTCAAGACCCCCCCCCCCCCCCCCCCCAAGGACTACATACATCATCTATATACAATCAATTATCCCTCCATTTGAAGGAAAGGAGGAGACGTGATATCCACCCCGTAATAAACAATCTCTTTCAAAAATGGTGTCTACTTTAAGACAAAACATAGTCCATGCCTACAAATAACATTACTCCCCTTAGGAGGAAGATAAACCAAGTATAAATGTAGAAATGCTTCATATTCTAGACAGGGACTAGGATTTGGAATCCAAATGTAGTATGATGATGTTGTCTCTGAAATATGCTCATGTGTTGCAAGTCCTTGGATGATGAAGGTTCCATGAACTAATCAGGAAAATGCCCTATCATTGTAGGTGACAACCAAGGAACCAATGGTAATTGATTGTGAACAAGCTCCAAAGATGAACATGAAGTGACAACATTGTTTCCATAGATATCATCATGTATGATAGATGCCTCTAAAAATTGAATGAGAGTCTGCAAGCTTGGAGAAGCCATCGTATTAATATGATCATCTTGAACCTAGCAATGTGACAAACCAATTGAAGAAAGAGACTCATGAATGACAATCTTGAAAGATGGTGAAGAAGATTGTACAACTGTAGTGAATTTGTCATCAAATATAATATAAATCCCCTCACGTGTGTCTTCCAAATCGGAATTTGAGACCCCACAAACAATGAACCAATATCTTTCAAATAGGAATGCCAATCAGGAATATAGATAGATATCTCTTGCAATGACTCCTTGGAATCACCAACAAGAGATGAATGTGTGATCTCAATCAGATAAGTAGGAGTTGCAGGTGGAGGCTTTGGATCATAAATCCACATAGATATTTGCTTTAAAGTATCATCATTAAGGGGAATATTGTTTGGATCATCAAGTGGAATTAGACAATTTGCAATAGGATCCACCGAGAATGGAGGAACATTTGGATCTCCAAAATGCTCCCAAATAATGGTCCAAATTGTGCGGGGTACTTAATATAATTGAACTTGGGGTAGATTTCATAGAAGATAAATGAACTGATGCTTCTACAACTCAATCTTTTGGTATGATCATTCTTAACTTCCGAAATTTCTTGATACCACTCTAAGTTTGGCTCAGGAATGATTCCATAAAGATGAGGCAAGAGATTGAGCCATCTACAATGTGTGATGATTAGTTTTCCCCATGACTCATAATTATCTGCAGTAAAAGTTATTACAACAGGTTGTGTTACATATCTCATCATTACATTAATGATACACTTTTCTCATTACAAATTAAGATCAACAAAAGATTACCCCACACATTACATTTTGGAAAACAAGGAAGAGTTGACTCCTTATTTCAATGATTACAACTACCCAAATTAGGCTAAAGAAAACTCTAATGAACAATGCCTAAGATGTTAGGAATAACAGTCCACCAACACAACGGAGAGGAGGGGTGAATTAGTTGTGAGATAAAATATTAAACTTTAAACTATATAATCCAAAAGATTTCATCCGAATATCAATGCAATGAATGGAACACCATAACACAATATTTTGTTGTCGAGGAAACCCTGTTAAAGGTAAAACCCCAGTGGGAATTAACACCCACTAATGGTGTACTAAAAGTATAGTATCCCTCCTAAAAGATTTAGCCCTATTAGGATCTTATTAATGGATACAGTACATAGTCCTTGTTAAAGGACATACCTTGTTAGGAGTCAAGAGGAAAATGGTAGGCTCACTGCCCAGACACACTGCCTAAATAAGGTTAAATCCACCTTCAGGACTCACTGTCCGAAATACAATTGTATATAATATATACAATCCAATGAACTGTGTGCCAGCAACTGGCTTTGCTTAATGAGTTCCAATGAAGCTCCTCAATCACAACCTCTACTCTACATCCAACAAACTTCACAAATACAAGCTCACAACTTCAACAGACACACCACATTTTATTCTCCAAAAACAACTCTTCTTTATACCCTATTACAATAATCAATTAGGTCGACCAATTATGACTTCCCTAATGAACTAATAATTAAATAGACCCTTGCCAAGATACATACGGTACCTTACACAAGTATACAATAGTTACAATATATCAAATACACTGTAGGATCCAAAATCCATGCTTGTCGTCTTCACAACACGTTAAACCTCCAGTCAGCTCCAAATATGTCATCGCAAGATCACACGCTTCAGATGACATCACCACGAACACAACAAATCCATAATCACATATAATAGTCTCCATTATGTCTTCTATCATGCCTTAAGCTTGCAGGTCACAAATCATGCTAGCATAAGAGTTATTTCAGAAATACAAAGACTAACTTTGTCATTGTCCACTGTCACAGTCCAGTAACTAGTCTTCACTAAAACAATTGTAAGTCACTCCATTTGCAATATTAAGCCAAGCGACCTTAGACATAAGGTCACAACTCATCCATGCACATATACCTATCTTCACATGCTTTGAAACAATCATACAATAGTCGTACACTTCTGTTAACTAGTATGTTTGCCTTCATCTGAAACATGTGTTGAAAACAATGACAAACAATGAGAGTCAACACATATTACATAACTAATTCCAATAACCTCCCGCTTTGGCGTTGATGGCAACATATGATAAAATCCATCAACCCAAAAGTACAACTTTCTTAGAGTCCACTTTACAATTCTTCTCAATATCCTCTCCCCTAAAACAGTAGGGATTTGCACTGAATCTCTCCCCCTTTGACATCAATGGCAAAGGGTTCCATTATCCAATCTTTGATTATCTCATCTCAGGTGCAAAATCACCCAAATGTTCTATTTTTTGTTCACACGATCACTCCCCCTGAGCAGTAGATCCAATCATCAAGTCCAGAACAGATATAGCTCTGAAAACCACTGGACTGATGCATTCTTGCATCAATTAATTCTCACAGGGAGGGGCTCTCAACCCTAGTATATCTATGAGATATTCAAAGGTATCTTTTGGATGAGGTTTTGTAAATAGGTCTACTATATGTTTCTTTGTGCTGATATACTCCAAATTGATCTCTTTCTCTGCTACCTTGTCTCTTAAGAAATGACACTTTATTGATATATGTTTTGTTTTAGAATGCATAATTGGATTTTTTGACATAATCGTTGTGCTAGTGTTATCATAATGTATAACCACATGTTCTTAAAAAATTATTCCAATGTTTTTCATCATCTTCTTGATCCAAACAATTTGAGTGCAGTTTATAGTAGCAACAACATATTCTGATTCAACAGTAGACTGAGCTATACAGTCCCGCTTCTTACTTAGCCATGAAACCAATCTTTTCCCAAGGAAAAAATGCATCTCCACTAGTACTTTTTCTGTCATCAACACTTTTTGCCCAATCAACGTCAGTATATGCATGTAACACAAAATCATTAGATTTTTCATACTATAATCCATGCTCAAGTTTTCCCTTCCAGTATCTGGATATCCTTTTCACAACAACAAGGTGAGTCTCTTTAGGATTTGCTATATATCTTGACACAATTCCAACAACATTAGCTATGTCAAGTCTGGTATGAGTTAGATATTGAAGGCCTCCAATCATGGATCTGTACTTTGTCTGAAAAACACTTGCACTTTCATCGGTATTAGTAAGTTTATAACCAGTAATCAAGGGTGTTCCAACAGGTTTAGAATCTTCCATTCCAAATTTATTTAACATCTCTTTAGGATACTTTGTCTGAGAAATGGAAATTTAATCTTTATTTTGATTAATTTCTAAGCCGAAGAAGAATTTCATTTCACCTATCATTGACATCTCAAATTCATTTTCCATTTCCTTAGAGAACTTCTTACTCATCTCATCATTGCCTCCAAAAATAATCTCATCCACAAAAACTTCAACTATTAGATATCCTTCTTTACTAGTTCTCAAATATAAATTACTGTCAGCATTACCTTTTTTGAAACCAAGACTCAGTAGATACTTATCCAATCTTGCATACCATGCTCTAGGTGCTTGTTCCAGTCCATACATTGCCTTCTTCAATTTAGATACCATATCCTTGTTCTCTGTCAAAGGAAATCCATCAGGTTGCTCAATGTAAACTTCTTACTCAAGATAACCATTCAGAAATGCAGATTTAACATCGATTTGATATACTTTAAAGTCTCTATGTGCAGCATAAGCAAGAAATAGTTTTACTGCCTCCAACCTCGCAACAGAAGAAAATGTTTCTTGAAAGTCTATGCCTTCTTGTTGAGAGTAACCTTTACAAACAAGTCTTACTTTATTTGTTACAACTGTCCCTTCTGCATTCATCTTATTTTTGAAAACCCATTTAGTTCCTATCACATTCTTGTCTTTAGGTCTAGGAACCAATTCCCAAGTATTGTTTTTCTTTATCTGATCCAATTCTTCCTGCATTGCTTTAGTTCAAGATTCATCCTTAGAAGTTTCATCAATAGTTTTAGGTTCAACTTGAGAAATCAAACAAATTTAATTCCTTAATCTAGACCTTGTCAACATTCCTTTATTAGCATCACCAATGATCTTATTTTTAGGGTGGTTCTTCTTTACCTACCTCGGTGTCTTTTGAATATCATTAGAGTCATTCAAACATATTTCCATCTGATGATCAACTTCAAAAGGTTCTTCTTGATTTGTGACAACTTCTCTATTATCTGAATTCTGACTTTATTCATAAACTCTTTCCTGAATCTGAAACTTCTCATCAATTCTCACATTAGCACTTTCAATCATCTTTCTCAATCTTAGATTAAAACATTTGTAAGCCTTTCTCTTAGTAGAATAACCAAGAAAGATCCATTCATCACTTTTAGCATCAAATTTTGCCATGTCATCATCTCTTTTGATATAGCATTTACTACCAAATATTCTGAAATATTTCAGAAGAGCATGGTTAGACCATAATTCATAAGGAGTCTTACTTGTACCTTCTTTGATCTGAATTTTGTTCAAAGTATAAACCGCAACACCAACAACTTCTCTCCAATGAATATGCGACACATTTCCTTCTAGCAACATAGTTCTAGCAGCATTTAAATTGTTCTGTTTCTTCGCTCTGCAATCCCATTCTATTGTGGAGTCCTTGGAGTTGATGTTTTTCTATATATGGCACGCTCTTCATAGTAGTTATTAAACATATCTAAAGTAAATTTTCCACCTTTGTTTGATCTCAAACATTTTATCTTTAAGCCAGATTCATTCTCAACTTTTGCTTTAAAAATCTTAAATTTGTCAAAAGCCTCAGACTTTTCTCTAAGAAATGCAACTCACATCATCCTAGAGAAATCATCAACAAAAAGTATAAAATACCTCTCACCATAATAAGATTTTGTTCTTGTAGGTCCACACAGATCTGTATGCACCAGATCTAACTTCCCTTTAACTAAGTAAGATTTGTTTTGAAAGATGCTTTTAGTATGTTTCCCCATTACACATTTTCTACACATGGTGTTAGATGGTTTTACATTCTTTGGTAGGTCTCTAACAACATTTGTCATACTTGCTTTCACAATATTATCAAAATTCAGATTACAAAATCTTATGTGCCATAACCAACTGTCATCAATCTTCGCAACAAAACAAGAAACCTTAGATGTGGTCAGCTCAAATACATTACCTCTTGATTTAGTACCAGTTGCAATCAAATCTCTTGACTTGCTTCTAATAGAACATCTCCCATTAATGAACTCTAGTTGATAACCCTTATGTACGAGTCGTCCAACACTTAACAAATTGTGCTCAAGTCCATCAACAAGTAGTATGATGGTGGTGTGGTTACATTACCTCTTGATTTAGTACCAGTTGCAATCAAATCTTCTGACTTGCTTTTGATAGAACATCTCCCATTAATGAACTCCAGTTGATAACCCTTGTCTATGAGCTGTCCAACACTTAACAAATTGTGCTCAAGTCCATCAACAAGTAGTACATCATCACTATAAGTCTTAGCATCTAGAGAAATTGATCCAACTCCAATGATAAACTTAGGAACATTATCACCAAATGTAACCACACCACCATCATACTTTGTTAGTTTAACAAACTTATTTTTATCACTAGTCATATGATGTGAACAACCACTATCTATGATCCATTCTGATATCTTCTCAACATGTGAAACTAGGGCTTTTTCTTCATGAATAGGTTCATCATCTTTAATAAAAACAAATCCAATCTCATCATAGTATATTTCATCATTATCAGAAACACCTTCACTAGCATAAAAACATTTCTTATCCTTTGAGTAATTAGATATGTGAAACTTAGGTTTGTGCTTAGGAACCCTTGTAGGATATCTAGATGCAAAATGACCAATCTTAGTTACATGAATTTTTTTTTAGGGGTAGCTTTCCTTCAAACTTACCTTTTCCTCGGATTTCTTTTCTTGCGATCAGGGCCACAATCTCATCTAACTTCTTTTCTTCTTCCTGTATCTTTTCCCATTCATCAACATACTCAACAAGCTCTTCTCACAAATCAGTTTTGCTATTTCTCGCTAGAGTTGATAAAGTCCTTTTGTCATTATGCACAGTCGCCTTAAATGTTGATTCAAACTTAGGTAATGAATCTCCAAGTTCTGCAACCTTAAAGGTAGTTAATTTAGCAATCAACATCTCTCTGTTAAAGTTCGCAGTCAAAGGTATGATCTCCTCTATCGCATGCACTTTAATCTTATACACAGGTTTTAAAGATCTAAGAATCTTTGCAATCACTTCCTCTTCACTATATGTGCCTCCATAATTTCGAATGCCAATAACAACCTCTGTAACCCTATGTAACATTTTCATCATCTCTCATTCTCAAAGTCTTCATCTTTGTCTTCCAATTCTGTAACTTCTTTTGTTTAGTAAATTTGTCTCCCTCATATATAGTGCTTCCAATGTCGACCAAATTTGGTGTGTTGAATCTAAGTCCTTCACCTTCAGAGAGCGCACTAATCAATGCTTACCTTGCAACCATGTTGCAGAAGAACAAATTCCTCTCCTCATCAATGGCAATGTCGAACTCATCTTTAGGCTTGATTTGTTCTTCTTTCTTTGTTATCATCCAGTAGTCAATACCCAAAAACAACAGATGTGTTCTCATCTTGTTGTTCCAACTGTCAAAATTATCATGATCAAACTTTGGACTTTCCTTCCTATAGAATACCATCTCCAAGTTCACCTCAATATGTTAAGCTTTCTCTCTGAGGACCAGAAGCTCTGATACCAATTGTTAGGAATAATAGTCCACCAACACAACTAAGAGGGGGGCGGGGGCTTGAATCAGTTGTGAGACATAATATTAAACTTTATAATCCAAAACTCTTCATCAGAATATCAACACAATGAATGCAACACCATAACACAATAGTTTGTTGTCGAGGAAACCTTGTTAAAGGTAAAACCCCAGTGGAAATTAGCACCCACTAATGATGTACTGAAAGTATAGTATCCCTGCTAAAAGATTTAGCCCTGTTAAGAGTCAAGAGAAAAATGGTAAGCTCACTGCCCTGGCGCACTACCTAAAGAAGGTGAAATCCACCTTCGGGACTCATTGTCCAAAATACAATTGTATAGAAGATATACAGTCCAATGAACTGTCTGCTAGCAACTATCTTTTCTTGATTAGTTCCAATGAAGATCCTCAATCACAACCTCTGCTCTACATCCAACAAACTTCACAAATGCAAGCTCACAACTTACACACACACCACGCTTTATTCTCCAAAAACAACTTTTCTTTATAACCTATTACAATAATCAACTAGGTCGGCCAATTTAGACTTCCCTAATGAACTAATAATTAAATAGACCCTTGCTAAGATACACACGGTGCTTTACACAATTATATAATAGTTACAATGCATCAAATACACTCTAGGATCTGAAATCCATGCTTGCCATCTTCACAACACGTTACACATCTGTAGTCGGCTCCAAATAGGTCTTCGCAAGATCACATGCTTCAATTGATGTCACCACGAACACAACTCCATAATCACAAATAATATTCTCCAATATGTTTTCTATCATGGCTTAAGCTTGCAGGTCACAAATCATGCTCGCATAAGAGTTATCTCAGAAATACAAAGACTAACTTTGTCACTGTCCACTGTCATAGTACAATAACCAATCTTCAGTAAAACAACTCTAACTCACTCCATCTGCAATATTAAGCCAAGTGACCTTAGACATAAAGTCACACCTCATCCTTGTACATATTCCTATCTTCGCATGCTCTAAAACAATCATACAATAGCCATACACTTTTGTCAGTCATCCATACAACACAGTAAACTAGTTTTTCTAACTTCATCTGAAACATATGTTGACAGCAATGACAAACAATGAAAGTCAACAGACATTACAAAACCAATTCCAACATAAGATCCCTCAAAGACCGAAGCAAGTACAAGTCCCAAAATAAGCCAAATGTTGAAAGTGATATGCCCACTCAGAGTGGCTACACACTAATAACATACATGAGAAGTAGACAAAAAATCATGCACTTTCATTTAAAAACAACACCTACAAATGTGTTTGTATGGGCCTGAGCGAAGGCGTGGAAGTTGGACAAATTAGAATTCGATAAGTACAATCATGAAAAATTGAGATTTGTCGCAAATTAGTGCAACAAAATAAAAAAATAATACCACCACTTGGAATTTAATGATTTTCTACCCAAAATCACAAAAAATATTTAGAATAAGGAGTTAAAATGAGCAAGTTATGATCTTTTAAAGTTGAACTGCAAAATTGAAAATTCAACTAGAAAAGGGTAAGAATTTTCAACCTCTGTTAACGTTAGCAAAACACAAGCTTTAATTTGGCAGTCATACGACCCTCATGAAAAAGAAAGCTTGCCCAAAAAATGATGTCCAAAACGTCGTCAAGATAATTGGTTGAAAATGACGACATCACCAAACAGACAGGCTAACTGTGTGTTGCCTGGATCTGACATGGTGTGTGGGTTACTAATAGGGCAAGGTGCAATTGATGTGGTAGATGTTGAGATAGATTTCTATACATTTGGATGTGTACTATGACACTTGTTAGATGAGGATTGGTTGACATGTTGCCGACTCACTATGCTTGTATCAAATTTTAAGTTTGTGTGGGGCAGTAAATGAGTGTTGTGTGGCGCTACGTAAGCCCTCCTCTGTCTCAGTCCCAAAATCTATGTTAGTCATGTGTATCTTCTGTGAACTTATGGTAGTGTGCTTCGACCGAAAGGGGTCGCCTCTTGGTGGCGCTTTAGGAGCTGTAGCAAAAAAGTGTCGCCACTAGTGGAAAGGGACTTTTTTGTTCCATAATGATAGAGCGGTGTAGACATGGCTGTTTTTATATAAAAACACCCATTCAACATACAAATCACATGTAGGTTGTTTGATAAGTGACACCATTATAAGCTTGAACGCCTAATGTCGGTGGATAAATTGGGTGTGGCCAAAAATGGGTCAGATCTGTGTCCTTTTCAACTACAAAATTGACTATTGATTTGGTAGGCTTTTTGTGTTGGCTCTCGCAAAGATTAATCCCACATTGGTGGGGTTGTAAGAATTACTTTGGTTTATAAGCAAAAGAGTTCGATATGAAAACTGTAGGATTTGAGCAATACAAATCCACAAAACTCGAAGATCACCTGCATACAAAAATTTGTTATAAAGAAGTAGAGACAAGAAGAGGGCAAGGGTTTGACTCAAAAATATGAAGAAGAAAATATCTTCAAATAATGAATGAATAAAATATACAATGGATCATCCTTATAAAGGAGATTGAAAGCCTTGAAAGGCAAACCCTAGTGCATGTAATAATTAGTTAAATTATTACAAGGCTAACGCATGCAAGTTTATATTTAAAACAACAAGTGCATAAGTTTAAATCAACTAGTGCATGTGTGTTTAAATATAAATAACTAAAAACAAGAGTGTTGACATCTTAAGAAAGGAATAAAGTTAATTAATAAAATTAATACTTTACTCTAACACCCCCCCCTTAAGATGAGCAACAATGCAGCTACAAACAATGCAAGAAGAAAAAAAATGAAACTACAGTGCTAAAAGCATAAAAATGGGTCTCGACAACATGGCTTGATGAGGTACCTTGCACAACCAAATCTCTATAAAACAGAGAAATAGAGAAAACCCAGTGGGAAAAAACCCTACTCCAAAAAGAGATAGAAAAAAACAGAAAAAGAAATGGCTCAAGAGAAAAATGGCTCAAGAGACTGTCTCAAAACCATAAGTACAACCAGCCCCCCCATGAGAGAGGGATGAGACACCAAAGGCCCCCCAAAATGATGGAACCCCTACGGAAATGATCGAACCAATGTAACTCCAATGTGGAAGAAACAAAGGCACGAAACAAGGAAACCCCTGAATGAGAGGTTAAACTGGAAGGCCTAACTGATGCTCAAAGGAGAAAATAAGAGGATCCTGAAAGGGAGTCCCCAATGTAGGTGGTGTGATAGGTGTCCTGACACTGTCATGAAAGAGGAGATGAATGTCCTCTGTAGAATCCTCAACAAGTGCACCTGGTGGCTTGATGAATGGAGCTGGAGGGTCAGGCAGTGCTGAAGAAGAATCTTACTGAAGAGAAAAGACCTCAATAGGATGTGGTGTGGCAGTCATAGCAGTGATCTCGGGAACAATACAAAGGTTCAAGCGACCTGACTGCACCACATGATGCTCTCGCGAAAGAGGAGAGCTGTGCTCCGACAATGGAGATGGTGGACCAAAGTGTGAGAAGGTGTAGAGACGGGTGGAATGATCAACTGTCCCTTTAGCAACAATGCCTCCTGTCGCACTATCCCTAATGAAGACCGAATCTCCAATGAACTCAATTGTCTTCCCTGATCCACTATGTGTAATATGATAAATCGAGAGAAGGTTTTACAGACAGAGATGGAACATACAATACATCATTGAATGTGCCATCCTGAATGCCTACTGAACCTTTCTCGCAGACTGTCAGGACAGTGTTATTCCCCATGAGAATATGAAGAATGGGAGAAGCCTCAATAGTAGAGAAGACCCCTTGAGAAGATGCCATATGGTGAGAAGCACCTGAATCCAGTATCCACGGGACCTGTGAAGGGAATGCAATGGATGCCAGTAATGCATGACCCTGTCCAAAATCCTATCCAGATGTCGAAGAGGTGGAAGAAGACTGAAAAGGAGACCCTTGTGAGGTAGAAGAGGATGGAGAGGAAACAATGCTCTTCTGAAGAAGAGCTTGGAAATCGGCAATCTTTTTCTCATAGCCATCAAATCTCTTCTGAAAATAATGTGACTCATCATGAGGTCCCTTCTGACAATAGGAACATGTAGGTCTCTCAGTCTTCTATTTCTCCTTCTTAGAAGAAGATGGTGGGCCAGTAGAGTGTCGAGAAGAGGAATCTGATGTTTGCTTCGGCTTCAGCTTCTGCTTTTCTTTGGATGGTTGGGCAACCAATGCTTGGTTCTTTGATCCTGTTAGAGAGTCCAACTGAGTAAGCTTGGCCTGCTCTCTAGTCAATCGATCACAGAACACTTCAAAAGTGGGCATGGTGAATGTAGGTCCGAAAGCGTCCATGGTAGAATGAAAGGTAGAAGAGATCTTAAAGTTTCCCCTAAGCTTTAGACATAAACAGATAAATGCACTCTTTATCAGTCTTTCGCTTTCCACATCCGTGTAACAAAGATGTCTGCTGTTTGAACTTCATCAGAAAGTCCTCAATAGAGGGAAAAGAATCAGGTACAAGAGAGGTAAGCTCTACCTCGATCTGAAGTGCTTTGATACCATGTAGGATTTGATCAATACAAATTCGAAGATCACGTGCATAAAAAAACCTGTTACAAGGAAGTAGAGACAAGAAGAGGGCAAGGGTTTGACTCAAAAATATGAAGAAGAAAATATCCTCAAATAATGAATGAATAAAATATACAATGGATCATCCTTATAAAGGAGATCGAAAGCCTTGAAAGGCAAACCCTAGTGCATGTAATAATTAGTTAAATTATTACAAGACTAATGCATGCAAGTTTATATTTAAAACAACAAGTGCATAAGTTTAAATCAACTAGTGCATGTGTGTTTAAATATAAACAACTAAAAATAAAGTGTTGACATCATAAGAAAGGAGTAAAGTTAATTAATAAAATTAATACTTTACTCTAACAAAAACAAATAGCATAGAATAAGTCATTGTTGTGATGAGAAAATTGACAGAAGAATGCACAGTTGATACAATATGTATATGGCATGTATATTTAAAGTAACAGATGCTTACATAAATATCTGACAAATATAGAGGGAAGAGGGTTGCAACCTCTATAACCAGGTTTTTTGAAAAATAAATAAATATAATAGACTGCAAATAAAACTAAAACACGAAATAATTTTTAAATAAAATCGTACTGCAGACAACAGATCAGACTGTATGACTATCAACTAAACCTCTTTTCCTCAAATTTGAATTTTGTCTAAATACAGACAAATTTATAGTAAAAAATTACCAAAATAGCATCTTAGACACGATGGTGAGGTTCAACTTGCCATAGAGCACTTCCAAAGAATGTTGGTCCTAAGATCTACAAGGATACCAACCATAAATGCTCCAAGATCTCTCCAATAAAGCTACGTAATGACACTCCAATGGATTTGAGACCATCTAAGAATTACTCTGATACAATATAAGAATTTGTCAATAGCAACAACCTAAGATCTAGAGGCCAATTAATAGCACAAAAGAAAGAGAGACAAGATAGACAAGAATAAAATTTATTCTCCTCAACATACAATAACTGAACTAACTTGTAGTACATAAGGTAATGGATAACAAATTAGTAATTGAACTCGATAGATGAGTGCAATATAGATGTGTATACTAATGTAGGCAAGTCAATAAGAGACCATGATAAGGAGAAGATAACTTATCACCCACACAAAGTGGAATCACATGTCCACCACAGGTGATCATCCTCCATTTTGCAATGAAGTATGTGCAATGTGTGGAGGATGATAATGTGATAAGTGCACTAAAGGAGGAGACAACACATAAGGTGGAATGTGATAAGTATTGTCACCACCTAAAGTGGAATTTCTCCTGCACCATGTGCAAATAAAGGTGCAGACTCCTAAGTGTCTCAAATGCTAACTACTATGTATGCGTTATCCTACTTAAGTTTAAGTAAAGTGTAATTGGTGAATATTTAATTACAACAACATCAACATCTTGGGAGGAGTCATGATCATCCCAAGAGGGTTCATCAGAACAACAATTGGAAGCTTGGATAGTCAAGTGATCACCATTAGCATCCTTCGACCAAGTACAACAATGCCTTTATGATGCAAGAGTAAATAATTTTTGTTCATTAGGCCATATAAGAAGCATCAACAAGATATAAAGGAGAGGCCCACGTTATCTTTAATAATCAAGTACATAGCCTATTCTCAACGACAAGAACAACCTTCCCAAGAAGAGGCATGGAGATGTCAATGTTGATCAAAATGCATGCAAAGATAGAATGACCCATGAAGGGGTATCATCAACCTTCAAGAAACAACCAATAGAGTCATTAATGGCATCATACCAAGAATTCTCGCAAAAAATGAAGGTGAAGATTGGGAAGATGAACCCAAATTAGATGCATATTGAGTGTTTTAGTAAGAGGGTTAAAGGAAGCTATCCAAGGTTTGAGTAAGAGAGAGTAATAAAAACAAGTCAATCATCAAAACTTTCTCAACGCCAAGTCATGATCATCAAAACAAGAAAAAGGGGTAATAAAAACCCCTTTAAATGTTACCAACTAAGGGCTACCGAGAATTCATCGCCCAACGACGAAGATCCTAGAGAGAAGGCTAGAGACCAACAAATCTAGACACCAATCCATAGTGTTGGTAAAAATGCACATATTCCACCACATCTTGGTTGCAAACTACAACTGGGTAGGTTTTGGCACAAGGAAGAGGATGACATTTACTCTTAGCAAGATGAGTAATAACATATTTGGTAACACAAGCATAGTTGTGCCCACCAACAGTAGAAAAAGGCATTAGAAGTGGTCCCTCAACACCAACACAAACCAAGGGCCTTGGGTGCTCAAATGGAAAATCTCATGTCAAGTAGTGAAAATTAGAGTGATAACATCACCCATCACCTAAATTGTAGGGGTGTAGAGGATGCTGGCAACCTAAATCCAACCACAACATAAAATTCACAGGTGTAGGAGACAAAGACATTGAATCCATAGTCGCATGAGTTGAAGCAAACACAAGATTAGACACCATCATAGGAGCAATTAACTTAAGCAACAATGGAGCCGAAGCAAAGGCATGATCAATAATCATTGCAATGGTAACCCTATTCAAAATTGATGCAAGAGCGAGAGCCATTAGAAACTTAGATAACTTATTTTTTAATTTTTTTTTTTGTTAACACTAAGGAAATCAACTATCAATTGTTGACACAGTAGAGAGTGACCCCACGAGATAAAACATTGGTTATTGGCTTTACAGACCAAAAACTATACTATTTCACCAAATGGTCCCCCCTTAGCATAAATGTTATTGGCTACTAGATTTGATATTCTATGACAACTTTTATATGAATTGATAAAATCATTTTATCATATAAATATAAATATTATGTAGTCTATAGATGACAATAGAAAGAATACAATGTCGTTTACATATTGAAATGATATTTACTTAAATGGACATTTTATCTACCATCTCCATTAATGTTTGCAGTCTTCAACCACTTTCATTATCACTGAAAGTATACTATCATGCTTAATCATTGTTATTATTAGTTATAAATAATTCTTAATATGCTCTCTTTATCATGAGTAATGACTTCACCATTATAATATATACTCTCTTTATCTTATCATTGTGTAAATTTGATTTAATTTATTGTTTTTTAAAGAAGCGTAAACAAAATACCTTAATATGCTACTAAAATAAATAGCTAAAATTTTATGATATTCTATTGTTACAAATTTAATAATATACGAAATAATAACAAGCAATAGAAAAAGTGTCATCTCAACAAGCAGTTTGAGTAGTTGAGAGTACTCATCATCATCTTAAGTACAAAAAGAATTGAATTAAAGAAACATTTTATAAGACAGACTATTCTACAGACTTATGTATGAACTCGTAGAAATTGAATTTGGTTCCCTCCTTTTTCTAATTTCTAATGCGATAGAAACAATCTTTACTGTTAACAATATAAGTGTCCCATCTTTAACACAAAGACATGGATACCCTTATAGCAGCTTACTTTAGAAGCCTTTGTCTGTTTTGCTCTGTCTGCTGCTGCATTAGTGATTAGTGATTTTGTTAATGTTTCTGTAGCTATCTCAGCACATAAAACAACTATTACTGTATTAATCTTTTAATCCAATTAAAAAAAAAAGACATGGATATCATTACAATTACCTTTGTTAAAAGCAAGAGCCATTCTAACAAACGAAGGGCAGCGGTCGGCAATGTCGACAGAAACTTTAATCCCTTGGTAAATACTTGGTCTAGTATTAATCGACCCCATCCCATTGATTTCCAACAAGAAACGTGAACGGCGCGAGCCGACCACATGATTAAAATGTTGAAATCAGTTCCTCCTGTAAGGAAAAACTCATTTTTTTTCCCCGTGAGGCTAAAAATATGTATGAAATTCAGAAGGGACGGATATTGGGCGTTGTGAAAAGCGTTAGCTAATAGTTTTAGATATTCTGAAGGGGACGTGAGCAATTTATAAATAAAGCAACTAGGCAATTGGGCTCAAGGTTAAAACATTTCTTATATTGTCCCAAAAACAAACAATGATCAAGGATGGGGCAAAGCGTGCAACAAAAGCCCATGTGCCGCGGCCATCGAACTCGGGAACCTGATACAATGCTGTAGTTCAGTAGTGACGTGACACCAAACTGTAGTGTATGGAAAAACTGTTCAATTGTAAACCAACACGGATACCAACAAAGGGACGCTCATTTGGCCGCCGTAGTACAAAAACCCAGGTATCTCTTGGGCCACCATCACAGATGATGGTTGCACCTGTCACCAATGATTTTGTCCTTGGGCAAGTAAACACTCAGGAGTAGAGTAACACAAATGGTCCCATCACTACATATATATTTGTTTGTTTGTTTGCGATTGTGGAGGTGTTTGCATCCCTATGGTTTCCCCTTCCTCTTGGAGAGAGATAAAAAATAAAATGAGTTGTCTAGATTCCCCTGAGATGTTTAGTTTAAATTTTCTGTTTCGTTATTAAATAATTTTTATGGGTAGATTAAAGGATAGAGCCACTTTTAAAATATGAACAAATATGAACAAATAAAAGAATAAAGACTACTTTAGATTCATAATAAGAAGCACAAAGAATAATAAATTAATTAAAGAATCGTAAAGGGAAGACACTATAAGAGAGTTTGAGGTCATAATAGGAAAAAGAAATTATAGAACCAATTATTAGATAGGAACATCTCATTTTTATTTTTTTTTGATAGGTAATAGGCCAAAGCCAAAATCAACAAGAGACTTGAACCCAAGACCTCCCAATTGAGAGGCTCGCAACTTACCGTTGCATTGTGGGGTGTTCCCTGATAGGAACATCTCATTTAGTGTTTTTTTTTTTTTTCCCTTCTTCTATCCCCTCCCTCATACTCCTGGTGAGGAGGGTATCCATAGTCCTCTTAATTCTTTCATCAACCACATATTTATTTACAATCTAGAGCTTCTTAAAAAAAAATTGTTTACAATAAATAATTAATCAAAAAATTTGTTAAGAAAAATAAAGAAAGCTTTTATCAAAGGACACAAATAAAAATGACAATACAAATACTAAAACATAAACAACATCATTATATTTATTTACATGAAATTATAAAAATATTAATTAATAAAATTTTCACATTAGAAAGTGTCATTTTAATATAAAGAAATGACAACCTAATGGAATAATCTCTCTCACAATTGAGATGGTTATGAATTATTGTAAAGCAAAATAGTAAGGGGAAAATAATTAGTTGATCCAAAGTGTCCGAGGTATAGAAATGAGGAAAACTAAAAATCCAAATTTTCTTATTTTTTTCAATTTTTTTAGGTTCTAGTAATTTGCATTTTCTGAGGTCTTCGGAGTAGAACTGGGTTTCAAGACTGTCGTCGGTCCCTAAAATTGGTTGTTGAAGGCATGCTATTTTAGGAAGTGAATTTATATTTCTTGAAAACTTATCCAACGGTGCAAATAGTTCTGAATTTTGAGCACTGAGTCAAAAGTTATGATCTTGCCAAGTTGTGGTAAATAAATTCCTAGTTTTTTTTTCTAAATTTTTTTATAGTTTTAGTTGTTTTCCTTACAACCAACTATTCATTTCAAATTATTATGGCTATGGTGACTTTTGGTGTTTTACAACTTGTATATACTCTTACAATTTTGAATTAAAGGGGTTTTTTGGAATGCATACAACTCTTTCGAGTTTGCAGTTTTATCCCAATTTGAACATAATATCACAAGTTTGTTTTACACCATATATTATTGCTCTAACCCTTACTTTGATTCAAATCATTAGTAGTTGAGTGGGCTTTAATAGTTGTGAGTGTAGTGAGATATTGAAAGACTATGCATTTTGATGTTACAGTATTAGTAGTTATGACTATAAAATTCTTAGTGTTGACTATTGGTACTGATAAGTACATTAAATTAAATCAAATTGTTATTGTTGATTGTTATTATTACTAATTAAATTAAAACATGTTCTCACTATTGACTAATATTACTAATAACAAAATTACATAATCTCTTTAGAATAATAAGAAATGTGATATTTCATAATCCTTGTAGTAATAGACAATGCTTTTAGTCAATATATTTTTATGCGCTTTTTGTTAAGGTTTTAGGATCATTGCAAATGCAATAGCACTATCTCATTGTATGTATTTTCCAAATGCAACAATCTCTTGCATTTATATTGAGAATGAGCCAAGAAGAGACATGTCCCTTGTATTCATTATTTTGTAATTAATATAATGACAATTATGATTACACACACACACACACACACACACACATAATATCTCTTGAGTATTATATTAATTTATCTAATATTTACATAATAATAATAATTTTATCAATTTAACTATTTAGTTATTATGAGAATAATTATAATCTAACTTTATATATACATATATATCAATGTATATAGTAACATCAATTATTATATATGTTGATATATATGAATATATATAATAAATCATTTCTCATAATAATCATATAGTCAATATTATATATCTCACCGATGCTACAAATATCAACACTCCCTCTTAGCTAGGGAGGATAAATCAATCCAATGTCAACACTTATGACACTTGGCAACATCAATCATATGATGTAAGCAATAAAGGCATCATCCTCACGATGTAGTCAATAGAAACATAGTCTCAATATGTGGATTGCCTCCATCAACGATTCTATCCACAAGTTCTCAGGTGGATTGCCTCCATAGGTGATTCTATCCACAAGTCTCAGGTGGATTGCCTCCATCGACGATTCGATCCACAAGCTCTCATGTGGATTGCCTCCATCGATGATTTGATCCACAAACTCACGAGCTTTGGTGTGGATTGCCTCCATCGACGATTCTATCCATAAGCTCTCATGTGAATTGCCTCCATCGACGATTCTATTCACAAACTCACGAGCTTTGGTGTGGATTGCCTCCATCAACGATTCTATCCACAAGCTCTCGTGTGAATTGCCTCCATCGGCGATTCTATTCACAAACTCATGAGCTTTGGTGTGGATTGCCTCCATCGATGATTCTATCCACAAGCTCTCATGTGAATTGCCTCCATCGGCGATTCTATTCAGAAACTCACGAGCTTTGGTGTGGATTGCCTCCATCGGCGATTCTATCCACAAGCTCTCGTGTGAATTGCCTCCATCAGCGATTCTATTCACAAACTCACGAGCTTTGGTGTGTATTGCCTCCATTGGCGATTCTATCCACAATTAAGATTGCAAAAATATCTATCATAAGAGAAAGTTATTGCAAGATCGTCACCTTCCAATAACTTTAACAAATACAAGTGATAATCATTTGAAAGTCGTCACTTCCTCATGATTTACACAGGGGGCAAGCCCATTAAAAACATTCATGATTCATTAGTATAATAATCAATTATATCAAGATTACCTCAGAAGTGTTTCACCTTCAATAGTGAACTCTCTCTCAATCAACATGATCAAGATTGTCACAAGTTGACTGAACCATCTGCTCCCTCTGAAGCTCAAGTTTATCAACTTCTTGACCTCTTTTGAAATGTCAGACTCCCTTTGCATCTATTCTCAATCATCAATTCATTTACAAGCATCAAGTTATTTCTCCCTTGAATGTAATTATCTTGTGCTTCTGTCCTTTTATAAATTTCAAGTATTTCATTCTGTAAGGTGAGCCCATATAGAAAATATCATGCAAATTCAGAAATGATGTTGCCCCTTCTTGAACATTACCATAATTCTTCACATGACCTGTCATGAATATCCAAAAGGTTCTATACACTATGACCACCTTCAATATGATCGGATCTCCCTTCAAGCGGTTAGGCTTTTAAAGAAGGAACCTCACTCTTTTACCAATTTTTCATAGACCCGTACATATTTGGCCATAACTTTTGAACCTAACATTTTCTCTTCAATCGCTCCAGTGAGATTCTTGTAAATTTGTTTATCACAAACATATCCGAAATTTAGCAAAATCCAACAGTGCATTTGTGAGATATGGTCCTCGTACCGAGATTGTATTTTCTGAGACAATCACATATTCACCATCAATAAACTACTCTCTTACATTTGCAACTTGGCTCTGATACCATGTTAAAGTTTTAGGATCATTGCAAATGTAATAGCACTATCTCATTGTATGTATTTTCCAAATGCAACAATCTCTTGCATTTATATTGAGAATGAGCCAAGAAGAGACATGTCCCTTCGTGGGACATGTCTATTCATTATTTTATAATTAATATAATGACAATTATGATTCTA
Organism: Chamaecyparis obtusa; assembly: GCA_027943335.1. Lineage (NCBI taxonomy): Eukaryota > Viridiplantae > Streptophyta > Pinopsida > Cupressales > Cupressaceae > Chamaecyparis > Chamaecyparis obtusa. The sequence goes on along the minus strand of BSBK01001478.1, from coordinate 664,773 downwards.
TATATATATATGTGTGTGTGTGTGTGTGTGTGTGTGTGTGTGTGTGTATATCTCGAGTATTATATTAATTTATCTAATATTTACATAATAATAATAATTTGATCAATTTAACTATTTAGTTATTATGAGAATAATTATAATCTAACTTTATATACATATATATCAATGTATATAGTAATATCAATTATTTTTTGAATAAGGTAAAAATAGGTTTTACATGGACCCGAAACCAGAGTTTAAAACAACATAAGATAGAGCATAAAAGAAAACAAAATGAAACAACTGCTAGAAACCCACAGCAGCAAACAACAGTCTAACAGCTCAAAAGATGAAAACAACAATCTAACAACAAAACAACTACCAGCCAGAGCAAACTATTTATCTTTTGTCATTTCCTCAGCCTTCTTCTGGAGATCTTCCATCTTCTGGATAGTATCCTGCATTCCCTTCAGCTCAGTAGATTTTTCTGGGACTTTTCTCTGGATGCGACCTCTAGTTCTCGTCCCTGGCCTTGTATTTCCAGCATCCTCATCAATAGTGATAGTGGTTTTTTCCAGCATATTCCTTTCCAGGTAATTACGCAACACCTTCAAATTCTTAATGGTCACCTTCAGACCCTCATTGCTCTGATTCAGGACACCTCTTATCATGCTGTCATTGTTATTAATTTTAGTCTCTAAATCTTTCATCTTTTCTTTAACCTTCTTATTCATCTCAGCTGTACGATCATCCTTAGTATCTTTATTTTTGACCTTATCCAAAAACTTATTCTCCATTATACCCATTTTAGTATTCATGTTATTCATAGTTTTTTCCATATCCTGGATATGGATTTCCATTTCCTGCATTTCCTTCTTCCAGTCCCTATTCTCCTCCTGTTTCTCCACATTGTTCTTCTCCTTACTCAGAAAGTCTTCCCTCTGAAGGGTTCCAGATTCCTCTTTATTATTGTTTTTCTCTAGCATGACCTTCTCATCCTTCCCATCCTCCCCTCTTAAAGAGGTCTCCTCCCTAGTTTCACTAGCCGAAGAAAAAAACCAGCTTCCTTTCCTTCATTCTCTTGACCACCCTCGAAACCCTCCGAAAAAACATTATCATCTTTAGATTCCTCCTCTCGGGTTTATCAATTATTATATATATTGATATATATGAATATATATAATAAATCATTTCTCATAATAATCATATAGTCAATATTATTTATCTCACCCATGCTACAAATATCAACACTTTTTGCATTGATGTTTCCAATGACACTCTATGGCCATGCTCACAAGAGCAATGATAAAATAAATTGTAGATATAGCTCTCTAAACAATTAGTGAGGGCTATGGTACATAAGAAAGAAGTGTGAAACCAAAAAAATAAAGAAAGGAAAGGAAAAGAGAAAACAAGATCATATAAGTGACTTGAACAAAAAGAAACAAATCATGTAATCCCATATGAACACACCAAAAAAATGATTGAATACACAACTGTTGTCTTTCTTAGTATTTTATGACGCCTTAACAAAAGTACATTGATGTGACATCATATTTGATGAAATGATCTTGAAACCTTAGGGTGGAAAAGAAAGGATTGGGGACCAAGAAAGGAAAGAAAAAAAAAAGAGAAAACAAGATCATATAAGTGACTTGAACGAAAGAAACAAATCATGTGACCCACATAGATGAACCAAAAAATTTGATTGAATACATAACTATTGAACTAATGTTCTCCTCTTTCTTTGTATTTTATGATGACTTAAGAAAAGTATGCTCATGTAACATCATATTTGATGAAATGATCTCGAAACCTTATGGTGGAGAGTAAAGGATTGGGGACTAAGAAATGAAAGAAAGGAAAGAAAAAAGACAAAACAAGATCATATAAGTGAGTTGAACAACAACAAAAAAATCATGTGATCTCACATGTGCGCAACAAAAAAATTGATTGAATACATAGCTATTGGACTAACATTTTCTCTCCTTTTGTATAATGCCTTAACAAAAGCATGTTGATGTGACATCATTTTTTATGAAATTATTTTAAAATGTTATGGTAGATAAGAAAAGATTGGGAACCAAGAAAATAAAGAAAGGATATAAAAAGAGAAATCAAGATCATATAAATGAGTTGAACAAAAAGAAACAAATCATATGATACCCGATGGACACACAAAAAAATTTGATTGAATACACAACTATTATAGTAATATGTTCTCTTTCTTTGTATTTTATGATGCTTAAAAACATGCAAATGTAAGATCATAACTTGATAAAATGATATTGAAACTTTATGCTATCAGAGTAATTAACCTGCTAAGTAAGTTGGTACAAAATAAATGAGTCATTTGCAATCATCATGCGTGAACTTGAGTAGTCAAAGTTAGGATGTGTAACTATTACATACCTTCGCCCAATGAGATATATCTCACTTTGATGGAAATAATGTTATAACAATTATATATTTAATAATTAGAAGGTAAGGGGGTTGAAGAAGAGCGCTACAAATTCTTTGGGTAAGGTAGAGTTATGGACATTATTATTATTATTATAAGAGGGCATGTATATAAATATTTAATTTAATTTAATGTATGTATATATGTCTACGTTATACTGAAATTGGTCCATGGGATTGAGAGAAATACAATATTAAGAGGGTAAAGAGTCTGTAGAGACATATTCAAAGAAAAATATAGAAACAAATAAAAAAACAATATGAAAAAGGTCATAGGCTCACTAGGTTTATGATGCCTCAAAGATTTATATTTGAGTTGGATGTTGGCTAAGGGGCCACTTCCTATTGAATTGAAAGGACTCAAAATAGGAAGTAATTAATCTAGTATAATCCCCTCTAATAAATGTGTATTTCAAAATTCATTGACGAATGTCAAATATCCCTTGCGAGAAGAGATAAATACATCTTTTGTCCTGAAAGGCCATTAGAGCCTATAAAGGACCAAGTGAGTCTTTAAAGAGAAAAAAATAGTTTCATAATATGATCTTATAATATGGTGAGATCTAAATATGAAATATTCATTAATTTCTAGATTTAAGAAACATATTTGAAAATTACTATTATCTTTAGGAATATGGAGGTTTGTCTCAATGTGAGTTTGGTGGGAGAAAACTTTGAGTTGTGCAAGTGTAACCATTAGACTACAAGTTGGGTGTAGTTTAATATACATTGGTGGGTAGATGAATCCCTTATTATTTGTTTGAGGAATAATTTGAGTAGTGATGATGTTTTAAAGAGAGGGGTTCTTTAAGTACAATCCATATGGATGAGAGGCATGCTCCATAAATCTGTAAAAATGCACTTATTTATGTCTTTCTTCGAGAAATTAGGAGTATTCACTAAAAATATTTATAGGTGTATCACATGGTTAATGATGTGAAAAATAGAGAAAGATCTTGTATATGAAAAGGACAAGAGTGCATACTTTTCTTATGCCATAGATTATCTAAGAGTAAGACAAGGATACTTAATATGAGGGTGATCACACAACAATGAGTCCCACATTATTGCAAAAATAGGGCATTGAAATCAACATTTTCAACTAATTCTTCACTTTTTGACACCTATAGCAACTAAACCGCTAAGAATTTGAAGATGATGCGAACAAATAATTTGTGGGATTTTGTTTGTAGATTATAAATATATTTTAAAAACCTAGAAAAAATGTGAATTATTTTACGTAAATTCTAATAACTTTTTTTTAAGTAAACACCATTTTTTGAAAGTGACGTATATGTTGTAATGCACAATTTTTAATACGAAGGATGAAGTTCTAATTTTTTTTAAATATAGATTCATAACACCAATATGTAGCATTTCCATTTAATTTCATAACATTTTGTTGCATATTTTTCAACTAAGTTTTGAAGTCTAAATAATTATAATTTAGACATAGGTATATGTTCAAACAAAAACATTATTTTTTATTATGAAACAAATAGGTTTTGAAGGGACCCGAAACCCTTTTTACAAAAGATTCTTACATATAACCAGATAAGACATTATAAGCACCAAATATATCTTAGACAAAAAAGGTTGCAACAAATAACACAGAAAAAGTGGGAGCCAAAGACCAACAAAAAACATAGAGACTAGCAGAAAAAAACCAAAAACCAAAGAGGTGGAGCGCTAGCTTAGCCAGGTTCTTGAGAGTCTTAGAGACTTCAGCTTCTGGTTGGCTCATCTTCAGAGATTTTTTCATCAAATCTCGCAAATCAAGTGAGGGTTACTGGCTTTCTTATTAAGGTTTCCCCTAGTTCTTTTGCTAGTCCCAGACTCTCCTAGCCTTTCTCATTGTCAGCGTCCAGGTCCACAAAGTTACCTTCTCCTGCGACACTTTGTCTAGATTGTCAACCATCAACTTCATTGTTTCAGTCGTTTTCTTAATGATCCTTTGGCTGTGAGAATTAATTGTTTGGAGGGAAACCTGAATGTTCTTGACATCCTCTTCAGCCTTAGAAATCCTCGCCCCATAAGTTTCCTTAAGCTTCTCCATAGCCTCTAAGGTTTTGGAGAGGTAGTCAGCAACCAAGTTCTTTTTAGCCTCTGTCCACTGAACAAAGCCAACTTGTTGGCCAATAGCTATAGGATCACTCCACTGCTCTTACTCGACACAAAGGACTCTGTCACCTCCATATTACTACTCATATCTCTTTGTTTCGCTTGCACTTCCTTTAGCTCATGAAAAACCCATCAGAATATAATAAATGAGGCTAGAGCAGTATTTTTAGCCATTTCAAGGATATCAGACAACTGCTCACGCTGCACATATAAGAGATCATCATTAACATTTCCCGGGGACTTAGCACCAACTACACCCACATCGCTCAAGAGATGCTTTCTACAAATAGGAGAAGGGGTGGGAATATGATGACCAGGGCTAGGAGGGGGATTCACAACAATTCCAAGACTCTTCACCACACTTTTTGCCTTTGTTCTTCCCTTTTTTATGAGACTCTGGAAGGGGGGGGGGGGGGGGGGGGAAACTTACCCATATCGTTAGTATCAGCAACATAAGTAGATTTGTAGGAAACAACATTTTCCCTCTTACCTTTTCCTTTAGTAACGGGTGCTTTGACAACCTGCTTGTGTTTGACCTCCCTCTTAGGTTTTTTTGATGGGGAAAATTACTCCTCAATATTTGAGTACTCTTCCTCCTTTGACTCATCACTCGATTTGCCCACACTAGTATCCTCCCCCTTTGAGACAAGAATACAATTAGAAGGGGTGGGGAGAGCCTTGAAATGATCATCAATTAAAATAAGCAAACCCTCGTGTAACACAAGATACTTTCTCGGATTCTCCCTATGGTCATTCATACTTGTAGTAAGGAAAGACAACAAATAGTAGGGGAAAGAAACCCTAGGATGATGCCTAAAATAATATATCAAAAGAAAATGGTGGCCAAAGGCCCTAGTAAAGAGACCATCTAGGGTTATCGATTCCATGATTAAAACTTCATCATCTGTCTCCATATGGGCTTCATGATCTTTGTGTCATAGAAACTCTTTTATTTGTGCTCAAACTTTTCTCGTTCTTCCTCTGATTTGGGAAATTTCTACAATGTGAGCTTAGAGTACTTCCAGTGTCTATAAAACTTTATGCCCTTCAAAGATAGATTTTTCACCTACATAATTAGCTTACCATCGACAGTAACCTTTATCCCATGCAAGATGATACAACTATCCTTCCAATGCTCAAAAAAATACGCCGTCACCTTCTTGTTCCAGCCATGGAGCCTCTCAAGGTACAAGTCAAGCATATTGGCATAATTGATGATCAGACAAGTTGAGTATATTATGGCATGTGTTGGATGTTGATCTAATGGTAGGATGATCAGTTATGATATTGTCATTGATGTCAACTAGGTGTTTATTTGTTGACTATGTTCTTGATAAGAAGAAGAATGACGAGTTGAATGAATATTGAGTTGTGTTGAGAGTTGGAGTGTGCGATCATGATGGACGATCGTTTGATGTCTCTAGATGGTATATCTATGAACAAACAAGTTCAAGTTAACTACAAGATGAGATATGATCAGATGAACATGTACATGTAAGTTGGCAGAGAAACAGATGACCAGAGTTGAATGATTTTCTCTTTATGAAGAACATAATTGGATTTAGTGTGTGTGGTCATACATATGTGATCTAAACAGGTATGTGTTATCTCTATTTGAGCATTAGATGTTGTCATTAGTATCAAATTAGATCAATCGGTTATCTAAGCTGGTCAGTCAATAAAGGATTGAATATGAAGCTATAGTATGCAAGTGAGTTGAACAAACAAAGCCTTCGTACAAAGCATTCACAAGGCAGAACCAAGAACTTAAAGGAAACAGGTTTACCGAGCATCAGAGTATACCGAGCACCGAGTCAGTAAACACCGAGCAATCTACACATCGAGCACCAGTGTATTCACCGAATAGAGAAGGTTGTGTTTACCGAGTTATTCAGGAAACGACATAGTATTTAGTAATGACATATTTATCTATGCAAAGGTTTACACAGATCCATAAAATGTTTTATCGGATTGAGTCTTATTTATTATGGATGTAATCATTAAATGTTGTGATGATTCCTATGTAATAGTTAGATCTAGGTTAATTTTGTACATTGTAGATCTTAGGTTTTCCAAGATATTGTAAGCCTAATTAGGTCATAACACTCATAGCAATTTGCTATATAATTGTAATTGATGCCATTTTGACAAGGATCAAATACATATGCCAAGGAGATCATGAAGCAGTAGCCACCATTAAGGACATCAAAATTCACACAAGGTTTACTTGACAAAGCAGATTCAGAAATGGTAATCAGTTTATTTAGAGACATTCAAGGCTACCAAGCAGAATAGAGAGTAGTTTACTACACATCAAGGTGATATTTATTCAGTATATCATAGATCTGATTTAGACAAAGTCATAGTTGTCATTACAGATATTTTTTTGTTATCTTCTAATCATTATAGCAGAGTTATAAATCTCCGAACAGAGTAGACTTAACAGTCTGATTGTAAATCTCTTAACTGAGTGCACACTTAAATATTGTTGCTAAAATCCTTTCACAAGGCAGATCTAATTGATCTCATTGTTACTCCTAACAGGGTAGGATCACCAGAAGTGATCATACTTGTAACCTTAATTGGCATACTTTATTATCTGCAGTAGTGAATAATTTGTGGGTGTCATCCCCACTGCAATTTTTACCTTCTAACAAGGGTTTCTGTGTAACCAAAATACTTGTGTTATGTGTTACATTTCATGATTGGTTTATTGTTTGTTTTCATGCACTTTACATTTGCAAGGTTACTTGAATGAATGTTGCAAACAATGGAATCAGTTAGTTAGTTAGACACTACCTTTGCAAATTGTGGATTCAGTTAAAAGTTTTTGAGGGTACTGATCACCCCTCCCCTCTCAGTACTTTATCTTTCGTATCCCAACAATTGGTATCAGAGCTAGATCTCTTATTTGGAAGTTTAACCACTGAAGAGGAAAGATCTCAGGATGGAAAGATACAAGTTGGACAAGACAATTGAGAATCAAAAGATTCAGATGCAAATCTTCATTGAGCAATACAAGCAAGCAAAGGATGAGTTGAAGAAGTTACTAGTTCAAAGAAAATATATGGCTATTCGACAATGTGAGATTGATTATCATGAAGAAGAAATTGATGACCTGTTTGAGAATATTTGATCCAGTTTAGGCAGTATATTTGACATATCTGAAAGTGCAATTTCTGATTTATTTGAGAAACATCTTCATTTGACTGAACAAGTTAAAGCCCTACAAATCAGTGAAGAAGCACAAATGGTAAGAATGATTGATGTGATGAATAATGCTAGACAGGCTGAACAAGAGAGAAATTTGGTTGTTGAAGACAGAAGACAAATGATTGAGAAACTACAAGAGAAAGAATCTGAGATACTGAGACTTACCAAGCGTCATTTTAAAATATCCAATCAGATGGTTATTGTTATTAGGAAATCAGCCGAGTGAACAGTGAGTCAACAAGAAAACTTGAAGACATTGGTGAACTTGGAGAAGAGAATGAAAGACTGAAACATGAAGTGAAGATGCAACAACAACATAATGAGATGATAAAAAAGGCTGAAGATAGTTCCAAGAAAATTGATGATTTTCTGATCAGTCAAAGAGGACTTGGAAGCACTACTGGATTAGGCTATACCGAGCAAGGATAATCATATATGAAAGATGAACATGTGAACACCTACAAGAATAAAAGACCTAAGAAGCTAACATGCTATCATTGTGGTAAACCCAACCACACTTCCAATGTTTGCAGGAGTAAAGCACAAGGTAATCCTAAAACCACTCCTAAGTTCAATGGTCATTGTTATAGTTGTAACGTAACAAGTATGGACATAAAGCACATGAATGTAGATCTAAGTTGAATAGGGCTCCTAACAAACCCTATATGGAGAAACACTGTTGCACTTGCAACATGCATAAACATACCTCACAAGAATGTAGAACAAAGATGAAGCAAGTCTGGACACCGAAAGAACATAACAAGACCTATCAATCGAGAAGACAAGGTAATGCATATGCTCGGGATTATAACACATGGGTTAACTGCATAACATATGGAAGATATGGACATATTGCAGTTAATTGCATGAGAAAGAATTGGAGAGGCAGATCTCGTAGCTAAACAACTACTGGTATGGCATGTTTACACTGTCACAAAGTCGGTCACTTAAGTAAAGATTGCAGAGACCGTGCACCAGAAACACAAATATTTGAAAATGGCAATACAATTGAAGATATCATGAGGATAAGAAACACTATGTGGAGAAAAGCATCAAATGATAATGCTGAGTCAAGCAATGTAGTCAGTGAAACCTCGTCCATTGGATTGGGTGACATCACCACCTCCACCTAAGCTGAAAAGGTATGTATGGAACTGATAATCCTAATTAGATACATCTATCATAAAGATCCTTATATTAAGTGATCTCATACCAAATTTGCATGAATTAAGATGCATTATGGTTTTACAAGTTTTGAGCTTTAAGTGTTCACATTCGGTATATGTTGGACCGAGTGAGAAGTCTCCGGTTGGTAATTATTTGCAAGGTTAACTTAGCGTCAGTATTAACCGAGTGAAAATTTCATGTGTTAACTGAGCCTATGTGATTTTGTGGTATAGACCGAGCGAGATAGTTGTCGTCAAGTTGTGTTTGGTTGAGCATTTATTGCAAAAAGTTTTGAGTGGGAATTTGAAAATGCTATAAATACTTGGTGAACTTAGTTTATTTTTCACACAACGATCACAAAGAGCTAAGCGTTATAGAGCGAAATTGAGCAAAGGACTTTCATAGCATTTGAGCATATATTTGAATAATTCTGAATGTTCTCATCGTCATTACGAGTAAGTACTATCATTGTCGAGCTGTTCATTTGTTATTTTACCGAAACCCTAAACGAGAAACAATGGCGTCCGCATCAAGAGTGATGGTATCCAAGTAAGCAAAGGAGGAGGAAGTGAACTTAATTATTTCTACTACATGTAATGAACCTAAATACAGACTTCATCCCGAAGTGGCGTCACAAATTGATAAAATTGGAGCTTTTTCAAGCATACTGCTTAGTGTTTTGTTGGTAGAAGACGTTCGTTCATACATTCACTACCAAATAGGAGAAATTGGAGATTTTGAGATGATTGCTACATTTTAGAAGTTGTGTAGTGTTGATGGAAAATTGAAAATTGATCACGAGCACCTGAGAGTTAAAGGTTTGACCAATGCCCTAAATTTTCCTAAGGTTTTCAGAAATGAATGGATAAGAATCGTTCTAAGTCGGTATCATGATGGGAAACTATGGTTGGACGAGCCCATAAAGATCACAAAGAACACCATTCATGCAGTAACTAAATACCCAACTATTGATAAAGTTGAAAGGCACTAAGGAGTGCACCGAGAGCTGATATAGAGAAAGCAAATGGAGCATAATGGGACGAAAAAGGTTTGAAAGAGAACTCTATCACAAATCCCAAGACAAGATTTGGCGCATATGTCATAGGGTACAAAATATTTCAATCGAGTAGACCAAAAGTGTATTGTGTGGTGCAGTTGACATTGCATATAAGATAGTTAAGAGGGGATTTCAGTTGGAACTAGCCGAGTTGCTACTGAGGCAAGTAGAGGAGAACATGAAGACTATTCGGTCGGCGAAGTCCAACACCGGTAATTTTGGATCTTTACTACTTTGCATATTCTTTTATGTGCAAAACTTTTTCCCTTTGGTCAGTAATGTAGATTGGTTAACCGACAAGCCAGTCACACTCCATATCACTGATTTGATAAACAGTTTAGGAGAGAATTTTGTTAGTATTGTGGACAATTATTTTGAACAATTTAAGGAGAGAATGAATCCAAGAAGCAGAATATCGAGATAACTAGTAGAAGAATAGGAACATGATATTTGCTTTCTAGTTGATACAGATCATACTTTGATTAAGGTTGTGGAACCAAGGACAAAATGGGTCGCCCCTATGGGTTATGAATTAGATATTGATCGTGCATCTAGATCAATCAAGGCTTTATTAGCTGAGCCTAAGGACCCTAAAGCTGCTAGGTTTGGCACATTTGAAGAAGCCAAAACAAGGATAAGGACATACCTAGTCATTGGAAAAATAACAAAGAAATCAAGAAAAATGATGACTAATTTGGTAAAGATTTGGAGATAATGCTGAAGCATCTGAGAGCATACCAGTTGAGGTAGAAATCGAAGGTCAGTTCCTTGTTTTTGACAAACCACATGATGATGAGGAAATTGAGTCTGATAGAGATGTAGATTCTACACCGGTTTCACCCACTCCTACTCCAAAGAAGGCAGAAGTGAAAACAAGGGCTCGCACAAGATCAACCATTGCAGCTTCACCTCCACCGAAGAAAGGAGTTGTGAAAATAACTAGGCCTACTGTAGCAACACCAACAAAAAATTATAAGAAAAGAGGTACAAAAGCTACTACCGAGGCCCCTAAGAAGAGAAGAAAGTTAATCAGAGGTAAGGATGATATTAATGATGATGAAGAAGATATTGAGCAATTCAAGGTTGTTATCAACAAGAATCGTTCAATTGATGAAGTTGTTGAAGATATAATAGACAATGGAGGTCTAAGTGATCCAGATATCAGTCGGTTTGAACACCTGTCAACCGAGGATCAGAACAAAATTGAAGAAGTTGTAATTCAAATGATGATTAAGTTCAAGAAGTTACCCATTGAATTTTCTAAGTATGTACCGAAGGCATTATATGATGGAATTTCAGCAAGATGGACCTATGCATTGAGCACAAAAAAGACAATGAGGGAACAGTCCCTAGTATTGGCGATGCCAACACTGACAAGCCTTGAGATTGATGAGTTGATGAAGAAATATTCTAAAAGATTTCTAGTGAAGAGCCAAGCTCTACAGATATTGGATGAAAATATGGCAAAAGTTGATGAGAATAGCCAGTTGCTATGGACTACTATTCTCCAAGCACAAGATGAAGCAGACAAGTTGACTTTAGCCATTATACTTGAGAAGAAATCTCGAAGAAAAGGGAAAGGCATCCATGCAAATGATACAAATCTGGAAAAGGAACCCATTGAGCTATCAGATACTGAGTTACCTGCTACTACTACTGATGCCACCGAGCTCAAAGATTTAATCTAGGATGCACCCGAGTAGGCACAAATATAAGGAATCACTAATGATTCAAATGATGTACTCATGGAGGACTTTACAAATGGTGATCCTAACGACATCAAGGATGATGAGGATGTCACAATTGCTGGAGCTCAACAAGAAGAGCAAGCCCCTACCGAGCCAACAGTAAGTATCATACGAGGTGACCTTCCAATTTTGGTGCAAGCAGTTGCAATAATTTCACAAGAGGAACCTGAAGGCTCAACCCTCGAGCAACCAAAAGATACAACAGGGGAACAAGGAACACGTACTACACTTATTGTAGAGATAGATACGCCTAAAGAAAAAGAGGCAGATACACATGCACACAATGACCCCAAGCCTACCGAGACTACACAAACCGACACTACATTAGAGGCTCCATCTCAATCGACCAAGACACAGGTCACTGAGGAGCAGAAGAAGGAAGAAACAGTGTCTATCGAGCTAGACAAGCCAAGTGTTTAGGTAAAGGATACAATTCCATTTACTAAGTCATCCCCTCAAGAGTCCAAGAAGAAAATGAAGCATGGAAAAGGGGCAGTCACTCTTGATGAAGTCATTGAAATTCTTGACTATGACGAAGTATGGGGAATTATGCACCAGAAAAGCAGCACAAGAGAAGCTGAGGAAATAAAGCAAGAGTAAGCAGATATTAGAAGATGTGAGAGACATCTTGCGGCAAGTTGTACTTGACATCCAAATCAATGAAGAAACACCCATTTTGGATCAACTTGCAACTCTTGCAAATCAAATAAAAGCCCTAGACATAGATGCCGAGAAGAGGATTGAAGAAAGGGCAGAAGCCAAAATTCAAAACAAATTAGTAGAGAAAATTAGCCAAGAAGTGGTAATTAACAAAGTCAAGGTTTATGAGGTAATCACCGAGTTACAATCTATTACACAGAAAATGATTCAAATTTTGTTTCAATTATGGATTGTGGAGACTTTCATTGCCGAGGTCAGTGAGAAGATAAAGAAGCTGGATGCAAACATCCTAGCCAGTTTTAATGCAGCTCTAACCGAGCCAAATGCTTTTCATAAGCATATTCTAAAAGTTCAAGAATTAAGGCAGTTGAGAGCTGATTTGAGGAAGCAAGAAGATAAAATAAGTGACCAAGTCACCGAGCTGCAATCCGAGTTGCTTCCACACCTCAAGATAATTGAAAGACACATCATGAAGGCACAAGCCTTAGTTGCAACACCTGAAATATCTATGTTGGAGAAAATCTTTGACATGCATGCACAAGTCAGTCTTGAGCACATTACTCTTACCAACTTGTAAGAGGAATGGGGAAACCTCTTACATTCTTTGATAAAAACCCATAAGCACATTTTTTATAATCTATAAGTACAAATTTTTCTTTTGACATTAATTTCAAAAAGGGGGAAATATAATGTATATGCCAAATGTACTTTTATATGCCAAGTGTACTACATACATACTAGGAGCATGCACCGAGGGGGAGTTTTGTAGAAGAGTCAATTTTTGTATATGTATATATGGAGTTAAAACATTTTGAGAAATTTTAGCTTATATACATTATAGTTTTGATACTAATGCCAAAAGGGGAGATTGTTATCTCTATTTGAGCATTAGATATTGTCATTAGTATCAAATTAGATCAATCGGTTATCTAAGTTGATCAGTCGGTAAAGGATTGAATATGAAGCTATAGTATGCTAGTTGGTTGAACAAACAATGCCTTCATACCAAGCATTCACAAGGAAGAATCAAGAACTTAAAGGAAACAGGTTTAACCTGTTGGAAATATAGATGGAGTAACTGAGAGGGGGGGGGGGGGGGGGTGAATCAGTTAACCACAAAAATATTACCACAGATCCCTTAGATGTCTTATTAAATCATTTGCTGTTGTTACTCGGTAAACATACAGAGAAATGTTGAAAACTCGGTTATTGCAGTGAGTATTAATTATAACTGTTCTTAATTATTCATCAGTGATTAACATGCATGCATAAAGAAAATAACATGAACACAAGTGACACCAGATTTAATGTGGAAACCCAATATGGGAAAAAGACCAATGTAACTAGTTACTGTTTTTCACTCTTCTAGAGTGAGCCCTGTTAGGAGCCAACCCGGTTAAAGGTTACAAAACACACTGTTAGGTGTGACCTTGTTAGAGGATTTAATCACCCTATTAGGAGTGGCCTTGTAAGAGGTCTTTGAAACAATTCAATAGAACTGTCACCTTGTTAGAGGATTTACAAAATGGCTATTAAACCAACTCTGTTAAGAGATTTTGAAATCACTGCTACAATGGTAAGAAAGTAACAATGAAGTGACCTAAACAATGATGCAATTGAATTGCTGATTACAGATCTCTGTTTTGCTTCACTAGATCCTTCCTGATCAAATATATCTTTGCTGCTTCTCAAGGATATCTAACCATCCTTCAAAAATTCGCTCACACTTTCCTTCTTTTCCATTTGCACACATTTAATTCACAACTTGACCTTCTATATATACCATTCGGATTATCCATTCAGATTGTCAAGCCGGTGCTAATAATAATTACAAACATTACTAATCATTACAACAGTCGGCTGGAATAAACAAACTTTATTTCTCAAATTAACAAAATTCTTTACTGGGCCGACCTTGCTCGGTAAACACTAATTTGAAAAGATTTCCTTCGGTGACCGAGAGAACTCGGTAAGCACTGCGAATTTTGCAACGTCCTTTGGAGACCGAGTGAACTCGGTAAACACTAACTTTCCTTTGATAACCATGGAAGCTCAGTTAACACTGAAAATTGCCTGCTAACCGACTGAGCTCGGTAAACACTGGGAACTGCTTTGTTGACCAACTGAGCTTGATAATTGATATGACATTTGTGTGACATCAAAGACAACACACAATTAATCCAATAATCTCCTTCAGACAATTGTATCCAACAATCTCCCTCTTTGGCATTAATGGCAACGCATGTCATAGCACAATGAAATTTCACAGAAAACATAGAGTAAGGAACATATCCTTAGTTTCATTCTGATTCTCATCTATGAGAACTCCCTCTATCAGCAAACTTCTCTTTCTGACTGAAAAAATCTCCTTCTTAACTTCTCAAACTCTCCAAGAAAACTCTCCCTCTTAGAAATCTTAAGAAATTTCTTGAAATATGACAGCAAACTCTCCCTCTTTGACAACACATGCCAAAGACAACACATATCAGGTGAATAGCAATGTACCTTGAGTACTAATTCACATGCAATGATTCCTTGACTAAGCTGCATCAACTGACTGATCTTCAATATGCTCTGGTTGATGCATCACTAAAACTTTATTTAGTGAGCCTCGGATAGGGGAATGACCCCTAACTTACCTCTTAGATACAAGAATGCATCCTTAGGTAGTGGCTTGGTGAATATATCTGCAATCTGTTCTTTTGTATGAACATATTCCAGTCTGATTTCCTTGTCCTGCACCAATTCTCTGACAAAGTGATATTTTATAGAAATGTGCTTGGTTTTGGAATGCATAACTGGATTCTTTGAAATATTTATTGCACTTGTATTATCACAAAATATAACAACCGATTCTTTGATCTCAACCTTCATGCCTTCCAATAACTGTTTAAACCAAACAATATTAGAGCAGTTTACTGTTGCAACAACATATTCTGCTTTTGCTGTGGATTGGGATGTGCAATTTTGCTTTTTACATCAAATTTTCCTTTTCTAGATTCTTTTAAGATGTAACACTTACTACCAAATACTTTTAGGTAACTTACATTGGGTTTATAGCCATACCATAACTCATAAGGAGTTTTGAATGTGTCTTTCTTCAACTGTACTCGGTTTAAGGTATGAACTACAGTGCTAATAGCTTCCTTCCAGTATTTCATAGCAATGTTCTTTTCAATCATTAATGTCCTTGCACAATCTATGATAGATCTGTTCCTCCTTTCAACTATTCCATTCTGCTCAGGAGTTCTTGGGGCTGATACCTGTCTTTTGATTCCTCTTTCAATGCAAAAATTATTGAATTCATGGGAGATGAATACACCACCTTTGTCTGATCTTAAGCACTTCATTCTTTTCCCTGTTTCCTTTTCTACTCTTGCCAAATACCATTTGAATTTCTCAAATGCTTCTGACTTTTCTCTTAGATACATAACAGTCATCATTCTAGAGTAGTCATCAACAAAGAGAATAAAGAATTTTTCTCCAGTACAGCTCTCAATTCCATGTTTAACTGAGCACCATACCATGTTTACCGAGCATCAGAGTATACCGAGCACCGAGTCAGTAAACACAGAGCAGTCTACACATCAAGCATTAGTGTATTCACTGAACAGAGAAGGTTGTGTTTACCAAGTTATTCAGGAAACAACATAGTATTTGGTAATGACACATTTATCTATGCAAACGGTTTACACGGATCCATAAAACATTTTACCAGATCGAGGCTTATTTATTATGGATGTTATCATTAAATGTTGTGATGATTCCTATGTAATAGTTAGATCTAGGTTAATTTTGTACATTGTAGATCTTAGGTTTTCTAATATATTGTAAACCTAATTAGGTCATAGCAGTCATAGTAGTTTTCTATATAATTGTAATTGATGTCATTTTGACAAGGATCAAATACATATGTCAAGGAGATCATGAAGCAGTAGCCGCCATTAAGGACATCAGAATTCAGACAAAGTTTACTTGACAAAGCAGATTTAGAAACAGTAATCAATTTATTTAGAGACATTCAAGGCTACCAAGTAGAACAGAGAGCAGTTTACTACACATCAAGGTGCTATTTATTCAATATATCATAGATCTGATTTAGACAAAGTCATAGTTGTCATTTACATATATTTTATGTTATCTTCTAATCATTATAGCAAAGTTGTAAATCTCCTAACAGAGTAGACTTAACAGTCTGATTGTAAATCTCTTAATCGAGTGGACACTTAAATAGTGTTGCTAAAATCCTTCAACAAGGAAGATCTAATCGATCTCATTGTTACTCTTAATAGGGTAAGATCACCAGAAGTGATCACACTTGTAGCTTTAACCAACATACTTTATTATCTGCAGTAGTGAAGAATTTGTGGGTGTCATATCCCCACCACAGTTTTTACCTTCTAACAAGGGTTTCTGTGTAACCAAAATACTTGTGCTATGTGTTACATTTCATGATTGGTTTATTGTTTGTTTTCATGCACTTTACATTTGCAAGGTTACTTGAATGAATGTTGCAAACAATGGAATCAGTTAGTTAGTTAGACACTACCTTTGCAAATTGTGGATTCAATTAAAAGTTTTTGAGGGTACTGATTCACCCCTCCCCTCTCAGTACTTTATCTTTCCTATCCCAACAGTATATTTACCTAATCCTATGACCGCATCATGATTGGAGATCAGAGGAATTAGTTATGAAGATTTGAAGTGACTGAAAGATGAACAACAAAGGAAGAACGGTCAACTACATGCTTGATCGGTAAAGTTGTTGGATCAGTGATGTAATATCAGCTAATGAATTTTTTTATGCTCTAGGTGTTATGGTGATATGGCAGATTTGGCTTGTAAAGGTAAAACATGTTACAATAATAAAAAAGGAAAGGATTTCTCGAAGTTATGCATGTTTATAGGGAAAGGTGATGAAAGTTTATTTTATTGGTCAAATCAAAGGTGCGATGAGATTCCTATAGCTGACCTGTGTTGTTGAGAAGGGAAAAACATTTTACAGACTTCGTATGGTGGTGGATGATGATTGTAGTGTTTGTGTTAGGGTTTTTGGTTGCCCTAAGACCTAATATGTGTTGAGAAGGATAAGTACTACTTTCTTGTATTTTCAAGTGTGTGAGAAGAAAGATCGCCAAGGCAGGTATGCGATTGCAGGGTTTGGATTTTTTGCATGTGAAGCAGAGATTGAGCTTGAACTAGATCTGTATTAGTAGAAGAGAAGTGCTACTTTCTCAGATCACCTTCACTTGTTGATCCCTAACAGTTTCATCAAGCAAAATTCCTTAACCGGGTAGATCCTAACAGGTCTGATTTGTAAATCCTTTAACATGGTGACACATTAACTTGTGTTTGAAGTCTTTTAACCAGGCCAATTCTAAAAGGGTGAAGCTCCTAACAAGGATAAAGGTAAATCCCTTGACTGAGTGACTCTTAACAAGTTCTTGCTCTTAATGGAGCCTATTGTAAGCTTTTAATAGGGCTAAGCTCTTAACTTGGCATGCTCCAAAAGAGTGCATTTTTCTCAGTGGGTGCCATCCCCACTATTTTTTTTCCCAAGTTGGGTTTTCATGATAAAAATACTAGCGTTATGTGTTGATTTGTGTGGATGATTATCTTTGATGTGATGTTTATTTCATGTTAAGGTTAAAAGGGTGAGTGCATTTTGATAAGAGAGTATGGAAATGAACTAAAAGGTTTAGATTTATGTGGTTGGATAGATTACCGATTCACCCCCCTCTCAGTAATCTTGGAGCTGATTATACTAACAAAGCCCTCCTGTCTTCACAATGTGTTAGATAGTGGGCATCCTTCTCTATTTTTCACAGTCCAAGGGCTCTACTCTACATCTGTTGCCACCCATTTTCTAATCAATCACCTTGTAGAGCTTAGAGAATGTAGAGATCATAAATTGTTTTGAATGTATCACAAAAAATTATTGGGACAAGGGCATCAAAATCTAATGTGTAGATACTTTTCAAATATATTTTACTAATTTACTATTTTTCAAAGGCTATGATCCTACACATTAGTTTTGTTAAGGTCATTCTATTTTGAGGTCCAACTTGAGCTTGTAAAGTGAAACTTCTGAGTAAAATTGAAAGGGGTGATGGGGTGGGGAGAGGGGGGGGGAGAGGATTGTTGTGGGGGTTTGGAGAGGCCCAACCAAGGATATTTGTTTGAAGGTCCATCATTTGTAGGTATCTTTGAGAAACGTATTACCTTTATTGAAAGGTACCTTTGGTACAAATTAACAATATGAAAATTCCTTACCACCTTCAAAGAATATAACTACCTTTTCTTTAAGGTGGGTCTATGAACAAAGGTGCTTGGAATAATTTTTTGTTTCTACTTGGAAAAAGTTTATGTCAGAAGTTTGGGATCCAACATTGTGGGATACCCATGGCTAGCTTGTGAGGTGACCATTAGTTTGAAATTGTGTTTCATTGTTACGATGTGTAGAATAAAATAATGAGATTTTGAGTTTTGCAAAAATAACTGTTTGAGGGATATATGTCTTAGCATGCATATTTTTAAATAGTATCATAAAAAATACTTTGTTTATTGACTTTGATCCACAACTTGAACACATGGGTTCCAAACTTTATAATAATACAAGAGGGTAGTCATGATTTTGAGTGAAATGATGAGATCTTTTGTTTAAATATACTAAGATCAAACGTAAAAGTGTTTCTTTTCAATGATTGTAAGAGAAATTTATGACATATCATTTATCTTATAGTTTGTATAAGGATAAGTGTTGTTGGCATGTGGCAAATAGTACTTTTTTTAATGTTATATGATTATTAATGTAATCTTATATAGGTAGTGAAGTTAGCTTGAGTAGCATCCATTGCATATGTATGATATATAGGAGGTAGTGGGTGGTTTATTGGCATCACATGGTGAATTTTGTTCATGTTTAATACCTTTAAGGGTTTTCCATCTTGAAGTGGGTCATTGTGCTCAAGTATTCTCAAATATTTGTGACATATTTTGCATTATATTCTTATCTTGTGCAACTTATATCATTATAAGTGATATCAAGGCATGATCTTCATATTCATAAAGCAAGAAACAAAATGATTGTCAATTTCGGTTGTCAAGATATGTTTGAATAAAATTGGAAGAGTTGGTATGGACATGTTGAAGCGTCTAAGTTATTGTGTGATTATGGTTTCCACCAAATTTTCCCCCAAGGCGATAGATCAACAAACAAATCCTAGAGATTTTTTGAAAAGCTAGATCTAGGCCATGATAAGTTACAATATATTTTTAAAGATTATTTTAATTATTTTTTAAAAAAATGATAAAAAATAATATTATTACACCATGCTCGAAGCTCCATTAAGATGTAAATGAAGTGATCTTTTCATCCTCAGAAAATATTTGCAAAAGGATTTTGTTGTTTGATTGATAAGGGGTTTCGTAGATATTGAATATATAATGAAAGAAAATAATAAGGCTAAGTATGACCTTTAACATTAAAAGAGGAGTTGGCTATCATGAGATGAGATATTGATGCATTAGCGAACATAATTAATTATGGAAGAGTTTTATAAAATATAAGGGAGTAGATTCACGTCATAGGAATTTGGAAGAAAATATTTCTTTCAAGGGGCATGATTTGCTTTTGGGTTTGACTTGGATATAAGGATGAATCGTCAGCCAAATAATCATATGGCTAGGCACTTCATGTAAAATTTTGATTCAATGGATCCAACCAATTGAATTTTCACAATGAAGTAGTATTTTAGCTTCATTGGAATTTGAACAAGAAGTTTTGATGATATCCTTATATTTGGAGTTGAACTAATTCATTTGGTATCACTGGCTATGGAAAGAGAAGAGAAAGAACATATATCTTGTCACATGGTGTTAGAGCATGCATATTTATTGCATTAGGCACATTTGTATATTTTGCATTAATTAATTGTTTACATGCTCAAGAATATTCTCATGCATAATTGATCATATGTTTTCTTAAGTATGCCTAACTTAAGTTCACTTTGGTGAGCCAAATTTAGTTTAGTTTAGTCTAGTGTGGCTCCAGTTTGCTTTGGTTAGCTCTAGTTTGCATATTATGCACTAGTTTTCTTATCTTTGTTTTTTTAGCTTTTTCTCTATTTTTAGAGATGTGGTTTTTTATAAAATCGTAGCATTATATTCATTGTAATTAATCCCGCAATCATTAATATTGTCTTCTTTGCGTCTTGAGAAATGCGACAATTATTTTATTGTTTCCCTCGTGAAAGTTGTTCTTATTTTTTTGTTTGATCCCAGAAGTTCTTGTGTTTTAAATTTCAACATGGCAATGTAACTTCAACATAGTATCATAGCACCATAACTTCAACACAAGGGTTGTCTTCCAAGTGGAAGTCACAATATAGGCTTTGTAGAATAAATAACACTATCTTTCGCCAATTATATGTTATATGATTTCCTCTAGTTTGTTGATGTAGATTCCAAAAATTTAAGTAGAGAGTGTGAAACCTTATCAACAACTATGCAACTTTAATCATTTAAAAAAAACCAATAATTGCTTCAATTGTGCCAACAATAGATACATAAAATGACATCACTAAACAATAATTGCTTGAATTGTGCCAACAATAGATACATAGAATGATATCACTGAAGAAACCACCAAAGGTGGAAGAGTTAAAGCCTTAATCATATCCAAGATAAAATATTGTGGGACTATTTCAAACACCTTACAAAAATCCATAAGATAATAGCAAACTACAAGGGTATTTTCTAGTCTCCTCGTTAATGGTTGTTGAAGTTAAAGTGTAGTTCATGTTATGGTCATTCCTTGTGAATCCTACTTTTTTTTTCCTTAACTTTTTTGTCTCCACGTTGTTAGAGATATGGATGCATGAAGTAATGACAAAGATCTTAACTAAGTGTGGCAAACCATAAACCATAATGGTGTGGTTGTTATTTGGGTCATCTTGGTCTCTTGAAATATTGTTTGAAATGTGGCAACTGATTGTGTTGTACTGACTATCGATTGTCAATGACATGAACATATGTATATTTGATGAATATAGTGAATTAGTGCATGCTTTTAAATACAAGCATGAAACATGTAATTTGAAACTTGATACATATTGGTTGGTGAAAAAAAAATCATGTTGCCAAAGATTCAACATGAAAAATACCTTAAATTTAAGTATAAAAATAAAGGGATGAGGTTGTAGTTCTAGTTGTAGTCCAATCCAAAAAATAGAATTGTAGATGCAAGGTCATCCACAATGGATAATACTATAGAAATTAGATTGAAAATATTCTAAAGTAAGTAATATGACCTCAAATAATGCTAATTTCAAGTTTGAATTTAGCAAATATATCATAAATAACCAATTAAAATTACACTAAGTGCTATGACTTCAAATAGTTTAAAATTTACAATTAGCAAATATGTCATAAATAATAAATTATATTGTTAAATAAGAAATATTTTCTACATGTCAAATTGTGATATTGCTATCAGGATTATATACTATCTTGATAGCAATATCACAACTAATTACATGTTAAGTCCTTACATAAAAAATATCTAACATAAAACAGATAAATATATAATTTTAATAAAAAGTATTAATTTTATTAATTATTTTTATAATTCATTTACTAGTAATAAAGTAAGGCATAAAATGTGGCTATACCTTGCAGCCCATGTTATTGATTCATTTTTAATTAAGAAAGCTTATATTCGGCAATGAAGAAATATAACCCAACATCTAGCGGAAGCAAAATCCGTTGCAGCAGGCCCATGGGCCCGCAACCTAAACAAACATATAAACATTACTAGGTCGCTGCACAATATGGGGCTTATATTCCAACTAATAAAGAAAGAGGACATCTAGCGGAAGCAAAATCAGTTGCAGCAGGCCCATGGGACCGCAACCTAAACAAACATATAAACATTACTAGGTCGCTGCACAATATGGGGCTTATATTCCAACCAGTAAAGAAATAGGACATCTGGCGGTAACAAAATCAGTTGCAGCAGGCCCGTGGGACCGCAACCTAAACAAACACATAAACATTACTAGGTCGCTGCACAATATTACTTATGGGTGAGGAAGCCAAGAAATTATCCTAACCTGGGATTAGGGGCCATGGGTGTGACGGTGAAGTAGAGAAAAGAAATGATATTAAATGAGGAGGAAACGTCTAGCAAGTCACCATTCGGACCGGTCCAGGGGAGCAGATATAAAAAGCCGGCGAGGTTAAAATGGCTCAATCGGCCTTTAGTGTTTCTCTTCGCTTCATTCAGCAGGGCGCCGCTGGTTGAAGGGAAGCGTAATGTGGGCCGGGGCTGCGAGAATGCAGGAAGAGACGGAGAACAATGACTTTACTAGCAATGGTGGCGGCGGCGCAGGAGGAGGAGGGGGAGGATTTAAGGAGGAGCATTTCGTGGGCTTGGCGGGGCTGAAGAGGGAGAAGGGCTTCGTAGAAATGACGTGCGGCTGCACAAGTGCCAAATACGGGGACGCCGTGGCCCGTCTCAGAATTACTGACGAGGGCGTTTTTGAGATCGTGGGCTGCGAGTGCTCCCCTGGTGGCTGCTGCGACGAGGGCACCATGAAACCGCCCGCTTTCGAGAAACACGCCGGAAACCGCTCGAAGAAATGGAAGAATAATATCTGGGTTCTCCGCCACAACAAGAAATTGCCCCTCTGCAAGACGGAGCTTCTGAGGTACTACAAAAACAACACTAGGGGTTCGAAGCCCAGGGTTGCACACAGGGATGAGTTTGTGCGCTGCGCCGCCTGCGGGAAGGAGCGCCGCTTCAAGCGCCGTGACAGGGAGGAATGCCGCCTGCACCATTTGGCTGCCGATGATTCCAATTGGGTCTGTTCTGATTTTCCGTATGAGAGAATTGGGTGCGAATTGGAGGAAGAAAGAGCCGCCAGTCGAAAGGCTTACAGGGGCTGCAGCAAGGTTCCTGGCTGTGAGGGTTGCCCTTTCTGCGTCTGCTTGGGCTGTGAAATCTGCCTCTTCAGGGACTGCAACTGTCGTTCTTGCATTGACTTTTATTCCTTCAATGCCTGACGGACAAAAATAATGAGAATTGAAGATTTGCCAGGGAAAAAAATGTCTGTGTTATTGGGGGCCTGGAATGGTGAAATTTTCCCTTGTTTTTAGCATCTCATTTTAACACCAGAAACCGCCCTCTCTTTTCCGCCATTTCTTTTTCTGTGTGTCAATTTAAAGCCTTTTTAATTGAAATCTTAATTCAGGGATTTTGTAATCGATTAAAATAGATGCGATGCTGAGCACTGCTGACTTTTAGCGTTATTATTCTTCGAAGTGTATCCAGTTGTCTTATTTGTTTTAAAGATTGTTTGTATGGAGCAGATTAAAACTTTATTGAAAGCTGGTGATGACACCTAGATTTTGACCGGAAATTTCACTGTTTGTATTCTGTAGTTTTTAAATAAAAAATTCGAGCTTTAATGTAGCATATTATGACCGGAAACATCGAGTAGCAATGTCGTTGTTCTGTAGCTATCAACGAGCTGTCTGAGAGTCGATCTCACGACCGATTGGCTTTTCCATTGAAGCGTATTTAAGTATTTCTTATCAAAAAACAGTATTGCATTTTTTTTAGAGAGCCTTTCTAGACTTCAAATAGATTCTCTTAACTCTTCTTTAAAAGAATAATTGCAAATTAGTGTGGAATCATGGAGTGTAATTGCAAATTAGTATATGAATTATAAATTGATGATGGTTATAAAATGTGATTGGAAATGTTGATCTAAATAAATTATATGCTGTTGAATCTAAAAGTACAATGCAATAATCTTTATAGAATGTGGAGAATGTTAAAAACTAATATCTTTGATTGAGAACAGTGTTTTTTCCTTAAATGTGGAGATCGAATATTCTCGATTGAGATAACAGTGTTTTTCCTGGAATGTGGAGATCGAATATTTTAGTTTCAGATAACAGTGTTTTTCCTAGAGTCACCAAACTTCCATTTGTGAATATTATAGATTGTCGGAATAGCTGCCTACTTAGTTTGTTGTAAATTTCTAGTTTATACACCAATCCGTATGCCGTGCAGTTTTCCCTAAGTGTACATTACTGATTTGAAGTACGGGATGAGAATCGAACATTTGACCAAGAGCCACACACAATGTTCGTAATTTATATACCTACCCACTAGTGTTAGGGCGTTGTCTTTTCTCCTCACCATATTCACTCAGCCAATTCGGCTCTGTAGTTTTGGGGGCTACGACGATAAGATTTCCTTTGGAATTGTTAATTGTTTTTTCTTCCAACTTCTCAATCAAAAACCGGCTTCACCGATGCGCTTCTCTTTTGTCTACAACTCACTCTTCCATATACTCAAACATCCAATGTCTTGAAAAGTAAAGAGTTTTTTTTTGTTTTGGACTAATATATGTCATGAAATGAACTGTGACCCTTGGTTTTATTAACCTACTCCCTTTGAAGATTGTGTTGTAGAGAATTTTTTAATAATAAATTACATTTCATACACTTACCTTTCAATTTAGTTTTCAAGGCTTAAAATTATTTCGTACTGTTGTTTCTGGATTTCATTTTGTGTGATTTTTAATGATAGAAGACAGAGTGTGTTCAGTAACATTAAAAAAAAACATACAATCGGATCCAAAACAACGGTAATAAGTAAGAAGCAATATGAATTGAAAAAAACTAAAATCCTTAAATTTTTAATTCTAAATTAGTGGTAGTAGATTATGACAGAAATGTAACCAGCATTGTATGAGGATCGAGTTTGAGCCCAATTCATTTTGTAGACAGTGCGTTTTCTAGTCTCGGTAAGTGTTCAGATAATTATCAAGTTTTGAAAGCCTGCAAAATGTCCTGCAAATTAAATTGTTGCACACCTGCAAATACTGTACTTGTGATCAGGTTAAAATATATATAAAGTATTTGTTGCTTTAATTAGTAAATTAATTTACCAACTTGTTGGGGCTCAATTGTTTTTCTAGGGATAAGGCTTGTAATGAGTAAATTTAGTCGGGTAGTCTCATAGCCCTCGTAAGAGGGCACGTCAAATGATGCAGACGTTAGATTCGAACAGTAGACCTCTGCAAACGGCTTCACCGACTCCTTAGAATCTCATGTGAATCGAACTCTAGACCAAAGGGTAATTCAGATGGCTCCGCCCTCAATGTGCTAACTTATTTTTGTTTGCTAATGGGTTGTTGATCAGTACGCTCAAACTTTGAAATTGTTGAATTTTTCTCGAAAGACTCGAACCTGCAACGTGGGCAAAAATCATGCGAGGTAATTGACGTACAATGGCTTTTTTAATTTATGATTCTTTTGATATTCGATTGGTGGCCAAGAATGGGTAGCCGTATTAAAATAATTTTAGCTTCGCACGGACGTCGCGAATGTGATGCATTATAAATCATTTCTAGGGGTTTCTATTCTCTTTCTATATACCTATGCTTTCGTTTTTAAGATATTTTCTTGATAAGTTCCTTGTTTATTACTCGAGAGAATAACATCCTTATACACAACACCCTAGTTGAAGACAGCTAAAATAAAATAAATAGTAGCAGTTGAAATATGATATATAAAATAAAATTAAGATAGTTTGCATTGATTTGTTAGTATACTACAAAATTAAGTGCAATGAGATGAATGATTTGGATTTCAAATTTTTTGACTGTTAGATGTTCTTGTTTATTTAGGTAATAGTAGAAGTTTTTGATTAAAGTAACAAGGGATTTTGAAGGGACTTGAATCCCTCTACATCCAAATTTTGAATGGATCTGGAACCCTCAACCAAAACGTTGTCAAAAGATAGGAAGAAGAAAACACCAGACAACTATGGGATAAAGAGGGTCCCATTACTAAAACTATGGGCTTTACCAACTGATTCCCACAACCTAAAGCAAAAGTTGCAAGAGAATAGCCAACAAGCAACCTAAATCCAGAAAAAATACCAGAAAGAACTATAGCCTAAACACCCCAAACCTAGAATCATTATGATTTACATTTAACGCTACCCTTGTGGGAGTGAAGAGTCATGTCAAAAGAGGGCTTATAAGTCTTAGTTTTGTTACCCTTAACAATGATCCAACCCTCTTCCACTTTTGTTGTCGCATCATACGAAACCAACGAACCCATCGTCGGTCTACCATCATGGTGAGAGAGATTACCTGCAAAGAGAGCACCCACCAATTCAGAGGCATTGATTGTCTTCCCTACAAGCAAAGCATTATCACATATGCCACCAGAATTGATAGCCATAACACAAGCAATGGTAGAAGTTAAGAATATCAGTTTTTTGTAATTCATGACAGTTGATGCTAACGTTTCACAATCTTAACTAGAAACATTAGCATCAATAGTAGAAGTATCTTGTGCAATTGTAGATTTGATCTAGGTTGGTGGATTTGAACTTTTTTGTGTGGATATGATTTTTTAGAAGTTCCTTCTACAATTGTAAATTTGACCTAATTTGGTGGATTTAAACTTTGCTATATGGATATATTTTTTGTTAAATTCTATTATCTACTTTTAAGTTTGTCTTGATATTTGTCATTTGTTGTAGCTTATAGGTTGAGTTTAGGAACTCTTTTTGGTAGTGTATTAGACAAGGATTGAATTTCTTTTGGTCAAGCTTGTAGAATACTTAATAAATTTTGAAAAAGATAAAGACAATAAGCAACTTGCAAAGAACACCTTAAATATTGAAGCGAAAACGTAATTTGGTAATGTCACTCTAATTTTGATTCTAGATGCTCTTTGAATGATCTCTAAATGTTCTTATAAGATACTTTGAAATGATTTGGGATTAATTATGGACTACAAATCTAACAATGGCTAATGAAACATTTCATGTTTTGAGTTGATTCATAATTACTAGTAAGAAGTGTTGGGATGACTTGGAATTGAATTTGAATATTAAAACTTTTGTGTGCATTTTCTAAAAGTTACAAAATTGACTTGAGTCACCCCCTCAAATTGTAGATGTAAAGTTGAGAAAGAAATGAATAAACTAAGGATTAAAATCAATCCTTGGGATTGAGTAGAAATGAAATCAAGTAAATCTTGAGTTATGTGTTAGCTTGCAATAGAAGTTGTGCCATTTGTATTTTTTTTGTTGCACAAAAAAAATTTGAGTCAAAGTGAGCCCAAAATAAAAGGGAAAAGTGCTAAGTATGCAAACTTCACCATTACATTGTGCCCCCACTTGTATTGCATAAGAACCACTATGAGGACACGTGCTAAAATAGAATTAAGTAGCCAACATGAAAGAAATTTGTTTTAGACATCATAAAAGAGAGATGGATATGAATATGGATGTCATTGTTTGGTAAATACTCCCTTGTAATGAATGAAGTTTGTTTAAAAAACATATCAAAAAAATAAAATAAAAAGTCAGTAAATAGCATCAAATAGGCATTTACGCAAGTTCTATATTGTTTGACTAAAAGAGAAAAAATGGAAAAATAGGATAGAAATTTAATTAGGGTGGAACTTTGACATAATAGTGCCACAATCATCACTAGATATTGCTTTGGAGAAATAAAAGTAATACATTACCAACTAAAATAGGATTGATAGTAGGTAGTAACTATAATTATGTAATTAAGAAAAGAACATTATTGACCTTATATCCAAGCCTCCTATTAGTTACATGCAAAGAATGCAATTAATTTGGACCAAAAAAATGAAACTATGATCAAAATGATTCAAACCTAAGCATGTTCATAATAATATAGGAGTGTAAAGATGTCATCGTGTGACAACATGAGAAGATAACAAGGTAATCTTGTGAAAAGGAATATAATGATAGGAAGTCAGGTGCCTCCATTGTTGTCCCCAAATAAGGTTATAGATCAAGTGAAAGTACAAATAGAGTGCTAGATAATGATCTTTTACAATGCCCAATGATTATTAAATATCATTATGATAAGATTAAGAAAAGGTGTAATCAATCTAACACTTGTTAACATGTCATATGCCAAATTTGTTAGTCTAAACATTAGAAAGTAGGATTAACATGAAAGAACAAGTGCAACCTTGACGACGATGAAAGATATTGCAATCATCACAAGAAAAAATACATTCTAGTGAAACATGTAATCAAGAATGTTGAAACATAATTATTCTAGAATCATATAGATAGTCATGGAAGTGTTTCATCATCATACCAATAAATGTATCCATGTTTGAATGAAGGAATTGACTTGTTGATCCATAATATCTCAATCCGTGTGCATATGTGCCATGATTTTTATTAAGGTAACAACAGGTTTTGAAGGGGCCCTGAGACCCTTTACAAAGCCAGAACTTAGGATAAAACATTAAGAGTTCCTTTAGAAACAACAATATAGTCAATATGAAAGATCAGACACCCCAAATACCTCATCAAAAGATACTGCGAAGGAAAGCAGTCCAATAAAAATACTCCAATCTGTTGTGTAAGATAAACTAGAGGACAACAACAACAAAAGATAATGAATTAGACTTTTGAACCCTTCTTATGGGATCGAAGAGTCATGTCAAAGGAGGAGGATGATCTCTTAGGATGTTTACCTTTAACTGTGATCCACCCATCTTCAACTCTAGCTGCATCATCCTTCCAGCACAACGAGTTCAAAACTAAAGAACCACCACCCAACAGAGGATTTGAAACTGTCAGCAAAGCCACTAGCAAAGGACTAGCATTAGTCTCGACCAATGGACTAACTAACAGAGGATCATCAACAAAAAAATAAGCTAGTGCCAAAACACCAGCATGGATAGCAGGATCAACACCCTTAGATCTACCAGCAGGGGGGCCCACTCCATCCAGCACAGAAGGAGCTGGAATAGAACCAACATGAGGGCAATGAGCTTCATCTAGCTTAGAAGCTGGAACATAATCGATTGGAAGGTGAGCAGGGACAAGGTTAGCAACCAAAAGAGGCTCAAATGAAGCAATAGGACACAAACCGTCCACCACCACTGAAGAAGACGAATCAACAAAAGCAGGATCAACCTCCTTCGTAGGTTGAGAGGAATTCTTTCTTATAGTATAATGCTCGGTAGAAGCTCCCTTCCACCAAGAAGGAGCATATTTCTTCTTCTTGGTGTCCAAACCACATTGAGCAGAAATATGACCAATACTAAAGCATTTGCGACATCTAAAAAGAATTCCTTCATAGTCAAGTTGTTGGATCGAAGATCCCACAGAAGATTCAATCCTGATTTTAGTTGAAAGACCCTTCAAAATGGTCAAGATCAACCAAAAGACGAGCCACGGAGGAATGATAAATATTATACGAGTCATGATCCAACATTAAGAAATCTCCCAAGGCCTCACCCACTTCCTCCAGAACATAATCTTGCCATAGATGAAGAGGGAGATTAGGAAGCCTGACCCAAATGGGGATCTTACTGAAGACTTTAGAGGAGGGATTAAAATTAGGGTGTCAGGGCTTAATCATAAGCATAAATATTGCTCCTTCTAGCTAAAAAAATGTTCACATAAGATCTTAGTTCTATCCTCAGCCTTGTCAAACTTAGCTATAAAAAACCTTTTAGCCATAGGGAAAATATGGACTGTATCTGACAAGATTGGTTCCCGCTCCCAGGATACCCAATGATGCAGTTGAGGGAGGCTAGGCCAGAAGCCCTGAAAGCGGCATATCAAACCACGAGCCTTGAAAATGTTAGTGTTATTCACCAAATCCCCCTTAACCTCAGAAGATAGCTTAAAGAAAAAGGGTTACACACATGAAACAGGGCAATAGGAGACATTGAGCTAGCAGAGCCAACAACAACCTTAGGACCTTTCCCACTACCAGTCTTAGAGACTACCTTGGCAATGGACTCTGCCCTGTGATGCTGCCTACCAATAGCCTTGGGAGCAACATAAGGCTGAGGAGAGGCAAGAGGAGCAACAGGAGAAACTTCACCTCCAATCCCAAAGGTCAACATAGGGGAGGGGATTGAGGGAGAGGAGACATCACGATAGATGATATCCAAGTTGGACTTCAAACCACCTGAACCCCCGACAGAGGTAGAGACAAATGACTTGGAGTAGGCACCAGACGAAACAACAACAGTCTCAGCCGGAGACGGCAGAGCAGGGAAGGCTCTCAGCTCCACAGAACCTTGAGATGCCCCCAACCCCGACCCAAACAACGATGCATGAACAAGAAGAGCCGTAGCAGTCACATTTGAATTTCCTGAGCGTGAAAGACGCCTTCCACACGCAGCCATAGCCATTATGTGCCATGTTACTAACTAGATGGTAAGGTACCTATTGAAAGTTAACATATATTAGAAATGATTTGTATAAATATGTAAAATTTAATTAGGTGAAACAACTAAACAATTTCCTACATCATTAACATCATCATACAAATAATTTTTGACATTGTGAGGAGAAATGTAAATGGTGGGTATATTTTGCAGGACATTAAAAAAGAAAGTAAGTTCTACGACAAATTCAACTTGTACATCTAGAGAAAACACTTTGGCATTATGGTCAATTGCATAGATTATTTTTTAGAATGCCTTGAGACCTTAGAAATGGCAACTTGTACATGAATGATATTTGTCCAGAACTTGGTAGAGTTGAACATGAAATCGATTCCTAGCATCATTATCAGGAAAACCATCAACAAAGATGTTGATATAATCTTGACAACCAAAAGCAAATCATCATCATGTTTGAGACCACACGCCCTTTCAATTAGGTCTCAACTTTCTTATCTAAGTTACAATATTTTTAAAGGAAATGTGAGAAGAACTTAAAGGGCTACTTAGGATTTCCTAAATCAAAGGAGATTAAAATTGATAAATGGGAGTTTGAAAACCTAGTTACTATGTGGCTAAGTACTATTTTGTTACAAAATGAAAAACTTGACCCTTTACTAGTTAGCTTTCAAATGGAGAAGGTCATTTTCATATAGAGTAGGATGGACATTATCGTCAAAGAAGTATGGATTGGTTGGGATGCTAGATATACATCCAATGTGAAACAAATTAAGATTATTTCAGAAGTAGTATGTCCATTAGATGAGGAATTTGAGGATTGAATAGAGAGTTATGCAAAGGAATACTAGTTAGTGAGTTATCTTGTCCTCTCAAGAATATCATCATGTCCATTTAAAGAATACAACCCAGATTGTGTAGCGGCTCTAGAAATATGAATAATTTGATATAAGGTTTTCTAACTAATACAATATGTGAGTGACATATATGTTACACATTTTGTTTATAGAAGAATTCCATATCATACTATGTAATTAGATTTATTTTTTAGGTATGGATTCATTTGTCACTTGTAATAGCTGTGGAAGAGTACATAGGATGAATTATGAGATTTACTTGTCAATTATTTTTATTTTTTTTTCCTTTTTGTTGTCTCTCCTTGTATATATTATTTGTTGCACCATTTGTTGAAGATTGACACATTATATCAAGTGGGTCCGTTCAATAAAAAAAGGTTATAAACAAATTTTCTATGGCAATGGAGTAATCAATTACACATACTAAAGCTCAAATCGTTGACACAAATTATTGAATTGATCATTCTAAGAACTCAAAGGTGTTGTGTATTGGATGAAATTTTGATGAGCTAAGTAAATGGGTGGGGCAATTATTTTTTTATCAGTTGGTGGAGACTAACAAAAAAAATGTAAATGCACATATGGTACTAGACATATGTTATTTCAACACTCCTTGATAACACAATTTTATAGTCACGTCATTTTCCTACAAATGACAAAATGGACAAAGTGCATCCAGGTTTTGGTAATGGTAGGAGGTACAAGTTGGAGTCATAAAGACACAAAAATATTTTTCTTTTTAATAAGCAGTTTTGTGTGCGCTATTTCAAAAACATTAGTTTGACACTTATTCTCAATTGCATCATTGGCCCAAAACACCATTGCCATAAATAATCTTTGTAGCATAGGATGCTCCAATCATGATCTAGATTATGTCAGGAATAGTAAAGACCAGTATGGGGTGAATCTAGTGCGTGTCAGGAGTTGTCAAGAGCTATTAGGAGAAGATGAAAAACATGATGAAAAAATACCTAGAACTCTCTAGGGATGGTCCATAGCCATTTGTGAGTAATCCAGATCCATTAAGATTTGACAGAGTATACAGATATGGGAAGAAATATAAATGTAGTTTCTAAATATTTTCTACATTTTAGTAAATTGCATTTTTGAAGGTCTTCGAAGCAGAATTCTGGGTCGGAAGTGTTGGCAAGTTTCTTTTGAATGAGGAATTAAATTTAGATCTCTTCAATACCTTTCCAGCAAATCATGTGGTTTCAAATTTTGAGCTACAAGTGGAAAGTTATGGCCCCGCCAAGGTGGGCTACCCAAATTTGTAGTTTTCAAAATATTTATAATCTTGTTTATTATTTTATTCCCTAGAAATCTTCAGTTTGAAGATGCTTGGAATCTTAAGATTGTTGGGATTCCAAATTTGTATTTAAAACTCATTTTGGAGCAATGAACGATAACCTTTCTTGCACACAACTCTTGTATGCATTCTTCTATTATTTATTTTTCTTAACAATACTTGCAAGTTTTTGTTGTACCTAGTATTGTAATTAAATTCGCCATATAATTCTGATCAAATCAACAAATTGTGAAGATTGTAGGGTGATACCACAATAGTAAGTTACATTTTTTTGGCTAAATTTGATATTGAAATTATAATTTTACACCACATCTTCACTTCCTAACTTATAGCAACTAAATCATTAAGAATTTGAAAGTCAAGAAAACTATTTATTTATGAGTGAAGAATAAACTATTGACAAACCACTTACTAAATACTAGTAGAACAACTAATATTTCATGTAGATATGTTATGACTGGATATTTAGACTTAATTTATCTATGTACAAAAAATCAAGTTTAACTAGACAATGCTTTGGGAATAGAAAATTAATTATCTATTATTATGGGTTACTTCTACAACTATTGATCTAACCTTGGTTTGTAGATTTGAACTTCGGTATTGAGATATGATCTCTATAGAATTTTTTCTTTCATCTTTTAGTTTCCTTGATTGCTTATGACTTGTTTTATCCAACTAGTGATCTTTAGTAACACATATGAACAATTTGCTATGCAAGGATTAATTCTCCTTTTGTCAAACTATTGAGTAGATTAATTTAATGACTATGAACAAAGATCAAAGATATCAAGCATTTATGTTAATTTAATCCCATAGATGTAGATACATGGAAGTAATATGCAAACGAATTGTTTGATTTAATATTAGACATTCTTTAGCTACTAGGTGTTAGATGTTTAAAAATGAATATGGATCGGTCCTTAAATACAAATCTAAATATGATATGTATTGTTTCATACTTGAAGTCGACGTAATTGATTAATATGAAGGGTTAAGCGAGACCTAAATTTGAATTTGAAATTTGAAAGTTCTTGGGTATTGTACAACTAACCTATAAATCATTTAATTAAAATATAGATTTGAGCTTGTATAAAATAAAATATTATACCATACATACAAATGAGCGCTTTGATGAAATCAATTTAGTGTTTCGGTCAACAGATTTTTGGTTCAATGATTTGTTAGTAATGTTGAATGGTTTTTAAGTATATTCAGGATCAAGACTTATTGCTGCAAGGCTCCAAAATTATAAGAAATGAAGTTGAAATTGATCTTTAAATAAATTTAGTAGTATAGATATTTGTGAATCCTTGACTCTTAAAAAAATTATGTAAAAACATTTGAATTCTTACCCATTATAAGAAGTTGTCCCTATGCAAATCATGTGCTGAACGGTCTGCGAGGAGGGCCGCTTCAAACGCCATGACAGTACAGAGTGCGACCTCCACCACACTGGTTTGCTCCGCCTTTCCCTATGGGAGAATTTGGCGTGAATTGGACGAAGAAAAGGACAGTTAAAGACAATTCACTTAACTTTTTCCGAGACCACGTTCTTTTTGCTTATCAAAAAATCAAGCATAGATTGTTCAAATCTATTGATATCAACGTCTTTCATTATAAAAGAGAATTCCTTGTATCAGCTCTTCCTTTTGTGATTCCAGAAATGTCTACTTGAAATTGGCATTTTGAAAACGTAAAAACTATTGTGCTGATTCATGAAACGTTTAAAACGAATTCCCAAAATTCTTGGCTTATGATCACCGCAATTCAATGTTCTTAAATATAATGCTCGTTCGAGTACAACTAAGTCACAGCTGTTTGAGTTCCAGGTAGGCCCGATAGTTACAAATTATGGCATTTAATATGTACTAATTTAAGTTCAATAGTGTAAGATGTTGATAGTTTGAATTTTGTGTCTTTGACGTTTCCCTCATTTTGATTAGATTTGATTGAGAAGAGGTAGGATTACGGTGGATATTATATGTTGTCGGATGAAGCATGGAGGTCATAGTTATTATAATAGAATTCATTTTGATTTAGAAAAGGCTATTTGTGAATTACAGCTTGAGTTTGATGAGTTCTTTTTGGAGGTTAATTATCACTTAGAGATGAAGTTAGAAATTTTTTTATAAAAAATATATTAATATATTAGTAGTAAAGAGAAGCAATATAAAAAGATATATTTACGATTATCAAATGGTATAATTCATAAATACTAAATTACAAGGATTATAATTTTATGAAAAAATCAAAGAAAACAATAGATTATATTATAAAATTAGATATATAAGTCTTAATGGGTAAAATGTCTTTCTTTTTAGCAACCTAATTAATCATGCACAAGACAATAGTTAGTTGTAGGGAGTGGTACTATCAACTAGGCCTTCATTATGATGTTAAATCTATCAACAAGAATTATAGGTGGATGATATCTTCCCTTTTAGTGCTTATTAGTTTCCTTACTTCCATATGTGTTTTATAAAACAATTATTTGTGTAAGTTCTTCTACCCCATTTATCGATCCCTGTGTTGTAATGAGCAAGGAGAAACATCTTTAATCTAGGTGCATCACCTCCTTTCATTTCCATGCATTTCTCCATCTCTCCTTTCGTCATGCAAGCTAATAGAATAGATTTAGATCAATTTTTAAGTGTTGGTCTAATAGCCTACATCTAGGTTACAAAAGAAGTTAGCATTCTCCAGAAACTCAAACTCATTCACAAGTTTCCACACCTTGAGGTTGTTTCCATTTAATCATTGGAATATCGTACCCAGTCTACTAGGATATAGT
The DNA here is from genome assembly GCA_027943335.1 of Chamaecyparis obtusa. Lineage (NCBI taxonomy): Eukaryota > Viridiplantae > Streptophyta > Pinopsida > Cupressales > Cupressaceae > Chamaecyparis > Chamaecyparis obtusa. Next base: position 629,180 of record BSBK01001478.1, on the reverse strand, counting down.
TTCATGTAACAAAATCTTAAATGTATGACCAAAACCTTTCTCGCCCATTTTGATCCTCCCAGAAAAATATTCTATTATAATAACATTTGTAAGCAATCTATGAGCACTATGATATAAACATGATTACACTTAGAAGTGTTTCTAAAGATGTATCATCTGATATACTTTGGAAATAAAATCTTTTAGTCACTTTTGAAGTGGAGTCATCCTCATGTATCATCAAATTATCAACTTCAATAATTATTCTAATTTATTTAAGAAAAAAATATAAAAATAAAATAAAAATAAATAATTATAATTCCTTTTTAAAAAACAATATAACATAGAAACTACACTCTTTAACACAAACATAATGAACACCTACCCCTGTTAAACCCTTTTTCTTTACAATATTATTTTTTAAAAATAATTAACTTATTATAAATTAATCCTCACATTAATAATATTATCTATTAAGTCTCTCACAACTTTTTATAATGATTATAACTATCCTTTTTTTACATGTAAATTTATGACATTTTTATAACAATTCTTTAGTACTATTATAATTATACCTCCAAACTAGAAAACGTAGATTTAACGTTCTGTACAAGGGTGAATTGTCTGAGCTTTTGCTTGATCACATCTAAGCCACTGCAGATTTTGAGCTTCGATCAACTCTCAATGTGTCGTTTAAAATGAGCAAAAGATTCAATCCGCCGACGTAGACAAAACTTGATGCTGTGTAGGCCACACAAGTAACGTACAACTGCTTTTTATTTGTATTATTTATTCCATTTTATGGGTCGGTAATAGATTTTTTCCAAGAGAAAATGTTCTTTCATATTGGCTTGCAAACACGTTGATGACATGACGCACTTGGAATCTTTTGGGATCAATAATTTCTATTTCTTTCACGTACACTTTTGTTTTTTTGTTTTCTTTGCATGATGTATAACACAATGGTTTTTAGTTTATGCAATTAGGTTTAAATTTAGATGAGTTTAATGCATAATAATACTCTTCTATGTGATGAGGTGACTTTTCTAATCCCCTATAGAAGGGATTTGATTTGGAAAAATATTGTAAAGTTAAATCAAAATATTTTTCATATTATTAAGAATTTAAAAAATTATAAGAGGTGGTCTATTTTTTTTTTTAGTATTTGATGTTTTGCTGTTTTTATATGAGGTATTGTAGTTTGACTTTGTATTATGATATTTGATATTTTATGTTCTAAGTTGTAAGAGTGTTTTTTCATTTTTAGTTTTTTTTGTATGTATTAGTCTTTTCAATTCATAGTTCCATTTAAAAACATTTATCATAATAAAAAATATTATTTAAATTATGAAGGATTGATTCTCTATATATAATTAATCTAATGATATATTGTTAATTGGAATCGTTAAAAAGAATTTTGTAAAAAAAATTACTTTCAATTATTACAATTCTTTACAATTAAGATAAAATTAGTCAAACCATTTTATACTAAGTTGAAATTATTTTACCAAATGATATATAGAAGATGGTAAAGTTAAAAGTAATTTTTAAAAATCCTTATTAAAGTTTACAATTATTGATTCATTGAATTTTTTTTAATATTTTCAAATTTAATTAATCATGATATTAGTTCTATTTCTTTTTTAAATTTTAATTTTTTTATTAGAATAAAAAATATTATTAAAAATAAAGTTGGATATGTGATTTTATTATTTTTTAAAATTATATTATTTTTTATTCTTAGTTTTTTTTTCTTATTTTTCACAATAGATTATGGAATGTAATTTAAAATGTTGATAAAAATATCACACAATTCTAATCCAAAAATATTCATATATAATATTATAAATGATAGAAAAATAATATCTTTAAGAAACATCTATATATGATTTCAAATATTAATATAAAATCTCTAAATATATTTAAGTTGAAAAATAATTTTTGTTTATGATAACTAGATACCACTCTTACCTATTTAAATAAATTATTTTTTAAATAAAAGAGTAGTTTTTTTTTCTGAATAGGGAATTCAACATTGTTTACATTGCAATGGACATCCTCCAAGCAGTATTAATGAGAGTAGGTAGCATATTATGTACTAAAACTCCCAATGCACGAAGACAAGTTCCTTTTTCTTCTTTGGATCAATATATATCATTCTGAAGCGGGGAGCACTCAAAAGCAAAGTCAAATATGTGTTGATGAAGGAATCTGTTGGATAAGATATATTTTAAAGTAAGCTTGCATTAGAGATTTGTGAATTATTGACTACTTCTGTAACTGCCCAACCATTGTTCAAATAATTTAATCTCGTTCTCCACTCCATGAGATTAAGACAGCAAACTTCTCTTTGGATTCTCTTGTCTACTTCTTTGCTGTGTGGGAATACTAAATGATTGAAGTTTATAAAAAAATAAATTCAATTTGGAAAATTCTTACTTTCATTGGCAGGAATGAAATTCTTGTTGGAAAATATACTTCCACCTAAGATAAAGTTATTCAGGTTTAATTATTATACAAAAAAGGAAAGTGAGGTTTTCTATTTTGGAATGATTTATTATCATGAGATGTTCCTAATCTTTTTATAGTAAAGTTGGATATTGTGATTTTGGGTTTTGTTATATTATTTATGATAAAGTGAAATAGGAAATTTTGTTTAAATTTTCTTTGACTAAGTTTATTTTAAAATAAAAATAAAAATTAGGTTCATAGAAAAATTCAAAAGAAAAGAGATATAGTCATCTTGTAAACCTGTAGCTATCTAGCAAATTAAAATATATAAAGATAATTAAAAGAAAAAAAAATCTAGATGTCCTCTTGACAAAGCATGCATTTTAGTTTGTTGTTTAGATGTTTCCGTCTTGTAAGAGCTTTTACTACTATTGGATTATGTGCTCTCTGTTTGGATAAGTGGATATCAATTTTCTTTTTTTGACTGAGCCTCATTAAGCTGTTTGTTTGTTTGCAGCAGCAGTACTGGCTATATATTTGTACAATTCTTCAGATTGTAACAGTTGAGTTCTGTGATTATCTTTGACCCTTATTTTTTTTTTGCTGTAGCTGATTGTGTATTGTAACATTTTGCTTTTATTCAATAATAGATGTATGTATGTACGTGTGTATGTAGCATTTGTCTATCATAGAGGATTTTCTTAGGGGATATCGTGAATGTATAGATGCTTGGAATTTGAGGGTCTTGTCATTTCAAATGGTTCTGATTTTTTAGGGAAAGTGTACCAGTCATGGTTATAGCTAACTTTGTGCACCCACTGATTCTAAATGGTACATTAGATTTGGACGAGTTTTTTTTGTTGTTTTTGTATGTGACTTAACTGCTTAGAGCTATTGTTTTGACTTCTGGATAATAAAGGAGTGGGAGGGTTCAAAAGTGGTCATTTCAAAATGTCATCCCAAACATATTCCCTATTGTCCCATACCCATTTACAAAAAAATGGCACAATTGATCCAATACTTTTGCACAGATGCCCCAATAATTGTGCACTATCAATACAATAAACTTGAACAATTGATCTAATTACTAACTTTTATTTTTTTTAAAAAATAATTATTTACTCATAAATAATTTAAAACTCTTAATTTGCAAAATCAAAATCTAATTTATAGTAATTGAAATATGGACCGTACCGGAGGCGGATACTCTTCCCTAACCCAACCTTGATGAATATGATCCCTAATATTGAGCATCATTCTGCCATGAAATGAGGGGGAAGATAGACTGCAGTAAGGATAACACCTTCTGCACTATGACCTCTGCCTTTTCAAGGACTAAAATTGGAGCTTTTGTATTTGATTGCTTTTCCTACAATGGCTGACCAAATTCCAGTTATCGATTCACAAATTTCGGCTATTATTGTGGAGGAGACACCTATTTTGTTCCTTCCGTAGTAGTTAATCTTTTCTCGCAGTACCCGTCGCTGCTTTCTGGTGCCCAATCTCACAATTTTCTTTTTCTGTTTAGAGGAAAAACTTCGTTCTATACTCGACGTCTGAATTTGAGTTTTATAATGGATTGATCGGGTAGGGGAAATGAAATGACTTCTTGCCCGGCCGCTAAGGACTGTACTTGATGGATCCATGGAGTAGATTTGTTTTTTCGATAAGGACGTTCGATTTGCAGTTGGAATAGCGTTCAAATTGTTATAAAAAGATTGGTGATTGAACTTTAACCTCCCAAAGAAAAGTAATCTGCTCACCAGATTTGTACTGAGTAGTTGCACCAGTTTTTCATTGTACCATCTTGTCCTGCCAGCTGTAATGCGCTCTATACAGTGAAGTTTTATAGCACTTTCCAAGTAGGGTACTGACGAGATCGAATTCCTGGGTTGTTTCATGGTTGTTCAGCACCATGGGAGAATCGACCTCGAGACCATCTAGTTTTACTCGTTTCTACATAGATTCTCTGTGATTATGGTACAGTTATGAGGCATTTGTGTAACGTGCCTTGTAAATTGTTCCCTCATTAAATAGCTGGGTTTAGCCTTAAATGGATATTTTATATCTCAACTATTGTACGTTTGGAAGATGTTATCTACTGTCTCTTCATGACTGGTTTGTAGATTATGACTAGTTACGTCAATTAATAATTGAACATGGGTTTAATTAATTAATTATTGAGACTACTAAATATAAATATAAATGAAAGAATTAGAATATTAAATTTTATAATCAAGATTTCAATTTTAATATTGTATTTCTATTGCTTTCAATATAATGAATTGGTATTATATTGAGTATTCATATACATTTTTCAGTTCTTTTTTTCATTTCTAATTATTAGTCTACAAATGTCTCTGTATATGGAATGGGATGGTGTTGGAAAGCTCCTTAGGGGGTTATTGTGTTTTGTGTTCAAAAGCAAGTTAAAACTTTCTTGGTAACTGAAAGATCCCTTTGTTAATGTAGAATATGTGCAAACTTGCCAAACAAGTGGCTAAGGTGTTGATGCAATATATTGCAAGGGTTTAATAAGAAGTTTTTTTATGATATATGAGCCAACTATCTAATACAAACTAATGACATCCTAGATGCTTAATTTGAAATGTTTTGGCTTAAATACCTATTGACACCCACCAATTTATAAAAGTATTTCCTTTACGAGTAAACATTTGGTTTGAATTAAAATGCTAAGTCTACAATGCAAAAGTGTCCAAAGTATTGGCAATATAGAGTTGAATGGCACAACAAGCAATATAGACAAGACTAAAGTTGCCACATTTTTGCAACACTTACAATTGACTTGCAATAGAACCTAAAGAGCATAATGAGGAGGAGAACATCCTAGCATGTAATAATATGTACATATAAGGTAAAGATGAAAGGAGTGTCTAGATTTAGATAGATGAAGAGATGAAATAGATTTTTTTTATAAGAGGGATATGAATAAAAAATGAACATGTATTGAGATACTAATTTTAGTGCACCATAAATATAGGTAATGAGTACACAACGACGTATAGTAATCAATATATGAATATAATGAATGGTTGTGTATATATTTAATATATTTACTAAACATTCCTACCCAATTTATTAGAATACATGTTTTATTGGTCCTAATCCTCATGTTACCCATCTACATCGAGGTATGTAACAATAAAGATCATAAGCATAAACCTTTAGTCTATACCCTACTTATTAACATTTTTCTTTCATCGTCAAAACCTTCATAGGAGTTAAGGAAATGTTACAAATAAAAAAGGTGTTGTGCCAACAAAAGATATCGTGATATTACTCTCAGAATTCAACTATGTAGCAATATGACAATTTAACTTGTGGAAAATATCTCCTACTTATTAAGAAAAGATATATCAATAAGAGATTATATAAACTTAAAAATGAGGAATACTTGATCATCGACAATAAGATATAATAGAGCTTATCTTGTGAGAAGGGTTATGCACCTAAGAGATGACTAATGGAAAGGGGGTTCAAATCCAAAAAAAGATCTTGAAAATATGTGATTGTCGGAGAAACAAAGATCTAAATGTAATTTCAAGATAAACTTCCACAAGTGGATAGTTCACATAAAAGCATGTTTATCAAATAAAATGTTTGAGAAAGTGTATAATGTATAATGAGAGATTTGCATATAAAGGCAAAATAGAGAAGGTAAGAAGATATGATTAAATGTTTGACAACCCTCCAAATGTGAAATACATGTTATCTTGCATGAGAGAAGTGAAAGAACATGTATGAAAGGCTAGAATTAGAGCACTACATATTAAGACTAGGAAGAGGTAGGAAGATAGGATTGAATGTTTGACTATCCCTCCAAATGTGAAACACATTATCTCACACAAGAAAATTATGAGGACGCATGTGAAATCAACATGAGGTGAGATACTTCTTTAGAATCTTTCTGTAAGATGCCTATCTAGGTGAGACTTCCTTACCTTCCTCTTCATATGTCGGTGGACTCACTTCTTGAGGAAGTTGGTGAGGCTCTTGGTGATTTTTTGATGGTGGATGCAAAATCCTCTGATATTCTTCACTCTAACTATGAAGGGATCCCTTTCAAATGTAGAAGGTGTTTCAAAATAGGGCATGTGGCGGCTAAGTGTAATCTAGGGAAAGTGAAGTCGAAGAAGCCCTCTTCATTGTGGAAAGATCCTTCTTCTCAACACTATATGGTATCTAAAAGCTCCTCCCAAGTTTTTGAGAAAGATCCTCTTGTTAATGGTTTACAAGGTTCTGATGCTGTTGATGGATCTGATCCTAAGGACTTTGGGTTGGCTCTGGTCTTGGCTTCAGTGGCTATTGTTGATAGGGTTGATCCTCCTGTTGGCTCTTTGTGTGTGCCCGAGTTGACTTTTTTTTGGGTCAAAGGGTGTTGTTGAGGAAGTTTTGATTGATTCTATTGGATCCGTTGTTTCTCGAACTTTGTTGGATGTGAGAGCCCTTGTTGGTGTGTCTGTTGGCTTTCTGCAAGATTTTGTTGTTGTCCATATACTTCGTTCTGGACCAAAATTTCTGGTTCTCTACAATGTGTTGGTCTCTCTAAGGGGGTTGGGATCTTTGTTTTGGACTCACTAACTTGGCAAGATGAGGTTGCTAAGGTGAAGAGTTTAGGTCATAGGTAAACATTCCAAGAAGTCCTTATCTTCTTTTGATATGACCCTTCTTTCCCATAAGAAGGGAGACAAAGGGAAGTCTTAGGTTTTTTGTGCTTCTCTTTCTCTAGGTTGTGGGAGCCTATGTTCAAAACCCCCAGGGGCAGTTTGGTCTTCAATGATCTTTCTCTGACTATTGGTTGCTAATTTTTTTAGTAGCCTATGCTTTAATTTTTTTCTGTCTAGGTTGTTGTTTGTTAGTTTGTCTTAGGCTGCTAGACTGTACAAGTGTTCTATCTATGTCATTGCCTTTTCTTTGTGGGGTTCTTTTATCCCCTCTTTATTATGTACAGAGGTTTTGGGGCCCCTTCAAAATGTATTTTTACCTAAATAAAAAATAGGAGGTGAGATAAATGAGACAAAAACCTCTTAAAAAACTTAACCTAAGTATGAATTGGTCAACCTAGAAAAGATGACAAACTAATTATATATGAATAATGATGTTATTTACACTAGTAATGATTAATCAATTAAGGATGAATAAAAACATTAATGAGACTCCAAATAAAAAATATACGTGTCTAAAGAGATCTAAGATTTTGAGAGATATTATGGATGAAAGGTGTCTAAAGAGATCTACTAAGATTTTGAGAGAGATTATGGATGAAATTAAGATGGCTATGAAAATGAACATGGAATAACATAAATTAAAACAAGTTTAGGAAAGGAAAGAGAGATACTACAAGAGAATGGAAAATGTAAGGGAAGTTGACTTCAAATGCACTATGAGGGTTGTTATTAAACAGGTTGATGATTTGCAGATTATGTAACATTTGGAACATGCCAAGAGGATTGTTGTTGAGTCTTGTGGATAACAAGAGTTGTGAGAACTTGCCACTAATAGGATTCTTTTTTATTGTAGATGAATATACACAGAGGGTTTGTGTTGAAGATCAGAACTATGAGAGTCCTAAGGCTCCAACAATAAAGGGATCAATAATAATTGTATTACTCAATAATAAATACATATTTGAATAGTTAAATGACCACATTAGCAAAGAAATTGAATGTAGATGCCTATTTGATTTGTGAAAAAAGAGATGGGTGCGATTCTAGCTATCAATTCAACAATGTCAAACCTTATTTCATCAAATAATAGAATAAAAACCACATAGAACTTGGCTATGCTTGACTTACTCTTACTCAAAGATAGTCAAGCAATCTTTATCTCTTTGGTTATATTCATTTGTCAGAAAAAATTGCTTGATTGATTAAGTGCAAATTAACTAGGACCCAAAGCATATAAGAATGAACATATAATTGATTTAAGCAAGTTCAAACAGATCACTATGAACTACTAGAAAGTACAAAATTGGAACATTTATTTAGAAGTGCACATTATAACTGTAGGTGTCTTGGTCTTGTCAGGTACCAAAGTGAGCATAGATAATGGATCTAGAATCAAGAGTACTTGAGAAACCTTTCTGGGAAATTTTTGACTCAAACAAGGAGGATCATGACACTAGGAGCCCTAGTCCTAAGACACTTGCAAATATTGACAATGTCCTATCCATTTCTATTGAAACATTCTGAAATTTATTTGCCTCTTGGTCTTGAGCACTATGGTATCTTCAAACTTCACTTGAGACCTATTTTTGAGCCTACATAAGAATATGAAAGGGTCATTTTATTGATCCCTAGGTCCATGAATAGTCATGTATAAATCTCTATTCTTGTCTTCGTCCCTATCTATATTCTCTCTCCATCTTTTATTGTGTATCTCCACTCTCTTCATTCTCTTGATCGCTATCTGTCCCCCATCCCCGGGCCTTTCCCTCCCTCCATCTTTACCTCTTTACCTCTCTCTCTCTCTCTCTCCTTGTCTCATTTCCTACCTCTCTCTCCCCCTTTATCTCTCACCTCTCTCTAGGCTATAGGTCTCTCACCTCTCTAGTTATTTCTCACCCTCTCCACCTCTAAATCTACCTCCTTACGCATCTTTCTCTCTTTGTGAACTTATTTCTCTCGTTTTCTTCTCTCTCCCTCACATGTCTACCTCTCTCCTATCTAGGTCACTCATTCACTCACTGTATACATCTCCCTCCCTCCCTCTATATCCCTCCTCTCTCTTTTTTCCTTCTCTCTCCCCTCTCATCTCTCTATCAGCTCTCAAGGCCATCACCTCTCCATCTAATGTATAGGGTTTGGGTAATGGGGTGTAGGATATAGGGTTGAGGGTACATAGGGTTAAGAGTATTACCTATATCAATACTTCCCTTTTTCTCTCCATGTCATCCTCTCTTTGTCTCTCCTTTCCTTTCTTCTTCTTTCCCTCTCTATCTCCTCGTACCTTCTTCCCCCATATCTATTCCCCCCCCCCCTCCTCCTACTCTCTTATTATGTATCCCAAGAGATAGAGAGATACAAGGGAGGGGAGAGAGATAAGATAATGAGAGAGTTCATTAAGGGAGAGTTGAAGGGGGGAGGGAGAGATAAAGGGAGATAATTAAAGAGGGGAAAGATAGAGAGGTGAAAAACCTAAATGGGGAGAGAGAGAGAGAGGGGTGATATAGATATAAGTGGATAGAATAGGAGAGAGGTGATTACCTATAGTTGAGAGAGAGAGAGAGAGAGAGAGAGAGAGAGAGAGAGAGAGAGAGAGAGAGAGAGAGAGAGACCCTCAACCCTATGTACCCTTTAAACCCTGTACCAACAATCTTGTACCTTCAATCCTATGCCCTAACCTTAAATCCTACACCATATTCCCAAAAACCTATACCTTAAAACATTTATGTACTCTAAATCCTATCCCATATAAAGTAGAGGGAGAGATAATTGCCTAGAGATAGGAGGGAGGGAGAAGAGAAGAGATAGAAGAGAAAAGAGAGCGAGGAGTAAGTAGGGATAGAGGGAGACGTAGACATGTAGGGAGTGAGAGACCTAGGGAAGGAGGTGATATAGAGGTGAGCGGTGAGACAAGAAGAGAGAGTTCATAAAGGGAGAAGGGTAAGGTGGGTTGGAGAGAGAGGTGGAGAGGGAGGGAGGGAGAAACCTAGAGAGGGGAGCAATAGGGAGTGAGAGGTAAAGGTGACAGCAAAGACAATGGAGAGATATAATAAGAGTCCTTGTGGAAGGGAGAGAGATGGGGGTAAGTATGGAGGAGGAGAGGGGAAGAAAGAAAGTGTGAGAGATAGAAAGGGGAGAGAGAGAGAGAGAGAGAGAGAGAGAGAGAGAGAGAGAGAGAGAGAGAGAGAGAGAGAGAGAGAGAGAGAGAGAGAGCTAGACATGGAGTGAGATATTTAGGGAAGGAGGAGATGGAGAGGTAAGGGGAGAGAGAAAAGAAGAGAGAGCTCATAAAGGGATAGGGGTACTAATGTGTGTGTGTGTGAGAGAGAGAGAGAGAGAGAGAGAGAGAGAGAGAGAGAGAGAGGATAAATAGATAGGTTATAGACCTAGAGGGTGAAATAGAGGTGAGATACCTAGATATCAAGAGAGAAAGTGGGATGGAGGGAGGTGGGTAATAAGACATGGATCCAAAGGTAGATAGGTGGAGAGGAAGGGAGAGAGAGAAACTTAAAGAGGGGAGAGGCTGGGAGGAAGACATGATGACCTAGACAATAGAGAGTGGGAATAAGAGAAGAAGATAAAATAAAAGATATTGGACGAGAGAGAGAGAGAGAGATTGATTACTAAATTTTGACTAGAATCTACATTATAACTCCTATAAATCTAAAACCAATTTCAAACATCTTACCAATATATACATGAAATATAACTTAAATATGAGAAAGGAAAAAAATATGTAGCTTATACTAAAATATTATGTTTCTTGTATATATTATTATTAGAACATTGAATTTGACTTAAGTTCAAAACATTTAATCGAAATGAAAGAGAGAAGCAAAGATTTGAACCCATACCTCAACTCCTTAAAACAACATCAAAAGATTAGAAAATAAATAAATAAATAAAAAATTATAACCGCAACAAAAAAAGAAGAAGCACGTAATTAATTAGAGATTACACAATTATAAAAGATGTTGAGAGAAAAGCCCTAATATAGCTCCTTGACTGACGGCAAGGAACCAATATGAATCGTAGCTTTTACGAGACCGCATCCTACCAATAAGAAATATCCAGGTTACTTATTACAATGGGCGTTGCCAAGCTATAAAATCCCCTGAAGGGCAGGGGAAGAAGCATTGCAGTTTTCTCGTTATCTTTAATTACAGACAAGTAACAGACAGAAAGGGACGAGACAGAAAAAAGAAGAAAAAAACAAAGCCGCCCAGCCCAGCCTGGTTGCAGATACTTTCTTCCTTCTCCACCACATTTCACTCACTTTTTGCTGTAGTTTCATTGCATTCACTCAGGAAAAATGCAGCAGGAGGATAAAAATGGCGGAGGAGGATTCAAGGATGAGCATTTCGTGGGCTTGGCGGGGTTGAAGAGGGAGAAGGGCTTCGTGGAAATGACATGCGGCTGCACCAGCGCCAAATATGGAGACGCGGTAGCCCGCCTCAGAATCAGCGAAGAGGGCGTTTTTGAGATCGTCGGCTGCGAGTGCTCTCCCGGCGGCTGCTGCGACGAGGGCACCATGAAACCTCCCGCTTTCGAGAAACACGCCGGAAACCGCTCAAAGAAGTGGAAAAACAACATCTGGGTTCTCCGCCAAAACAAGAAACTGCCCCTGTGCAAGACGGAGCTTTTGGGGTACTACAAGGGCCAGGGTTCGAAGCCCAGGGTCGCCCACAGGGATGAGTTTATTCGCTGCGCCGGCTGCGGGAAGGAGCGCCGCTTCAAGCGCCGCAACAGGGAAGAATACCGCCTTTACCATTTGGCGGCCATTGATCCCAATTGGGTTTGTTCTGATTTTGCTTATGAGAGAATTGGGTGTGAATTGGACGAAGAAAGGGCCGCCAGTCGAAAGGCTTACAGGGGCTGCAGTAAGTTTCCCGGCTGCGAGGGCTGCTCTTCCTGCGTCTGTTTCGGCTGCAATGTCTGCCTCTTCACCGACTGCAACTGCCGCTCTTGCATTGATTTTTATTCCTTCAATCACTGACGGAATTAATTTCGATTTCTTCACGAAATTCGGGCCTGTACTTTTGGGGGTAAATCAATCAATTATTCCTCCCGTGGCTGCTGTCTTTTCTTCTTACACGAAACCCGTCGCGTCGTCGGCATTTTCTTTTCGTGATTTTTGTTGTATTTCCTTTTACAGAAAGAAATTTATTCGAATGGTTTCGGTACTGGTTCGTGTGCTTGAGATGATTCTCTGTGAATGATGTTTATTTTTCTGTACGAGTCGCATTCTTGGTATTTTAATCGGACTGGTAATTGAGCTTAGTTAGTTAGTCATCCTTCAAGCTTTGAAACATTCGTACGTATCTCGCCAGATTTAAACACGAATATGTCTGTAATCACTGTGCATTCTGATGGGAAAAGTATAAAAGTGCATATTTTATACGAAAGGTTATTCGCGTTTTATCGTTTTCTCTGGTGGTTGTTTGGTTGTTCGGCACTACACGAAATCGAACTCGGGACCAACTTGTTTTACAGCAGAAAATTCTGCCTACGTTTTTTCCTCGATTGATGCCGACTTCTTTTTTCAGTGCTGTTGGTTTCAAAGCTCATGCTAAGGGAAAAAATAACATGTGAATTCGTCAATTTAATGGAGATAGCTTGCCATCTACCTAATGCTTGGAAATGTTACACCATCTAATGTGTCGTTTCAGGAGTTCGACTCTCCATTTAATTTTATATTGTTTTAATTTTGTGATTGATGTAAATTTAAAAGTTGGGTAAGTTTGATCTTAAAGTGATCATTGAGATGGATTGGGGTATACTTGTGATTATTGTTAATTTTGAATGTTATGGTGCTGTTCAAAAAATTGTAAATTATATTTGAAATTGGATTTCAAAGATTTGAGATGACTGAAATATAAGATTATGAATTTTGGGTTTGTAAATTTTTTTTGTTAACTGAAAAGTTTGTCATTCAAAATCTTAAAAATGCTTTATTTGGGAGTAAAGAACAAATTTGTATTAAAGAAGTATCTTTAGCAGCTTGATATGTATGGCAGGAAGTATAAAAAATTGTCTAAATTTCATATAGAAATGATCATTGAGATGGATTAGAGCACATATTTATTGTTAATTTTAAATATTATGGTGTTGTGACAAAAATATGTCAATCAAATCTAAAATTATATTTGGGATAAAAAATTTAAGACAATTGAAATGTGATATTACAGATCTTAAGACTATGATATGGTTAAGTGCATGTATACATGGATGTAAAATCAAGGTTGTACTAAGAAGTATCTTAAAGAGCTTGCATCTACACCAAGTTGTATGAAAAGCTGAGTGAATTTCATATACAATGGTCAGATGAATGAAATACGAGAGTATGAACCTAGAGACAAGATTGTGTCTATGATATGGTTGGGTGACATGATTTAGTCAAATGTCAAGTTTGTTAATTGATACCTTAAAAAAATATTAACTTGGATGTATACATGTATGTAGAAAATAAGGTTGCACGATGAGAAGCATCTTTAGGAGCTTGCTGTGTTGATTGATGATAGTTAAGCTATATGATTGATTCATCAAGATTGAAGTAGAGGAACACATAAGTTTAGATGTTGATGTCTTAATGTAATTTTTCTTGTTGCAATTGAGATTGTTTTGTTGACATTAATATATGCATGACTAAATCTGTGAATGTGAGATGCCACTAGTTAGAGATTAAACACAATAATAAAAATGAACTCGAATAATATTTTGAAATACACAACCTTAGACATACAATTTGAGACCTTTTCAAATGTTTTAGAAGGGACCTCTTTAAAAACATAAACATGTTTACTAGAATCGTGCATTAAAGACATTGACATAATGTGGTGTAAAATTTAATGCTAAAAAGATAGTAAGGAGAAAATATGAAAAAATGTGGTAAATAAAATTTTCATGTTCAATAATTGTATTATAACTTGTTAATATCACACTAACACACTAGTGTGCGTGGGGTCACATGTTGCAACATATAAACACACAAGCATCTAAATGTGAAAAAGAGAAATGCAAATATAAAGATGATATCACCTCAATCTACTAAAAGTGATGTGCATGATGATGTGATCCAACCAAATACATAATCAACTAATTAAAAACAAACATCAAAAAAATGGTTTATTGCTCAAAACATGCAAAATAAAATAGATTTTAGAAATTAATATATCATATTCATATAAATTCATCTACCCATTACTTAATTTAAAAATAGAAACATACAAAATATAAATCTTGCTCATTATTATTTTTATTTTAATATTATGAAATCAATAGACTATTTAGGTAGTAGATATAAATCATATTCATATTTACTTAAACATCTACTTCCAAAAACCTATCAAAATCATTAGAATATTTAAGCAATAATGAAAATAATTTTATTTCATTTGTACATATATTTAAACTAAAAAAGATAACTTAATAATTTATTTTTATTCATAAATTTATTTTTAAAAAAAGCTTAAAAAGTCATTGAAATATCTAGTAATAAACTTTTATTTTATTTAAGGTATAACTTCTATTTGTACATTTATTTAAAGTATAAATGATGTTATTATTAAATATAAAGAATAAGAATCATGCATTTTTATTAATAAATATAATTCTTGTTTTACAAATAAGTAAAATAAATCAAAATTTAAAATGTATTAACAAATATATAATTTTTACTTAAGATATTAAATTATTAAAAAATATTAAATAGGTCATAGAGATGAATCTTAATATTCAAATAATAAACTCATTATTGTTCACTAAATTATATGGATATATTTTCTCCTACATAGAGTGTTCATAGTTTTATAATTTAAATATGGTTTAGCAAACCATCAACTAGTGTAGATATTCCCCATTCCTCCTAGCAATCATATGAAGATCATTAAATAAGTTGTCAACCATCGTGCTAAACAATCCTTCACCCTACTAGAAAAATTACTTGTAAGTTAATGAACAATTTTTAATACATGGATTAAGATGCTAAATTAACAATTTCTATAAAATTTGAACCAAAATGACTAGAAAGATTTCTTGTTCAATTAACAAATCATGAAATTTAGCCATATATATTTTTAACATAATAAACTTAGCATAACTTCCAACTAAATATTCTTCAATAATATTTAAGATCCAATGTCAATTAAGGTAAAATACTTAGTCTTACACAAATTTCTAGGAGGTTCTATCCATAGGCCCATTAATTTTATTCATGACCTAACTATATTGAAATGTAATAAAAAATCAAATACAAGGATTAGAAAAAATAATTTCTAATATTCATTACTCCTAGCATAAACTTGAAGGTAATTAAAATAAGCTTACAACAATCATTCTCTTACTTGACGAATGATAAACCATATATTAATATAATTGGCTTTCAAAGTTTAGGGTCTGTTCTAAATGATACTCTTAGTTACAGCTCAAATGCAACTCAACATATTTTTGATGCTGGGCAATCCACTACAGAAACTCATCCGCAGGTGAAATTTAATGATGTGAATCTTGGCATTGTTAATGTTATTACTTTTCCTCACGTTTCATATTTGTGAAAATGTTTCTTGGCACTATCTTATTCTTATTACAATGTTCTTTGTTGTGGGGCATGAGGTCAATCTTCATTGTCTTCATTGTGGGGGATAGTGAAGATTTCTTTGACAAATAGCAGGTCTTCTTTAGTATCTTATAATAACATGCTAAACTGATAAAGGTGTTATGGGCATTTAATCTACAATTACTAATAGACTAAGCATATTATTACTATGCTTAATGTTCCATTTAAATGCATTTAACACAAAAAAACAAATTTAGAAAATTGAACCAATGGCATGTTTACAACAAAGATGTGTTGAGGAGTTTGCTCCTTGTTTAATGTTAACTGTTCTTGCACAATCCACTCATACAACAGTGAATGCTATGTGGAAGGGATGGTTGATAGCGTTCCTTGAGGGAGGGGGGATTTTGAAAGACTTGTTATCATTGTATTGTGTATTTCCAATATGTTTAGATGCAAGGCAGACCGGGAGAATGAAGGATCACTCACCGATTGCATGATAACCCGGTTTTGAAGGGTCATTGGAAGAGGGGAATGAAGGATCACTCACTGATTGCATGATAACCCCACCAAGCATTCTTTCCTTTAATTTTCCACAATATCTCAAAGTATGATCATTATTCTTTACTTTCTTCTATATGCTATTCTTTCTATGGTTTTATTATCTCAGAAATATATCAAAAACATTGCAGATGTGCATATAAAAGTAAAATATTGTCCTTCAATTGTTCCACATTGAAGCATTTCCTCTTTGGAGTATTCTCTTTGTTTGTACAATATCTGTCAAAAATGGTTCCCATATTTCTTCAAGATCTATTTTAATCTTTATATTGCAATTTTGATTAGATTTGACCAATAGTTGATTTCATTAGTATTTTATAACATATACTCCTAATGTGAAATGTGGAGAGAAAGAGACACACTAGGTATGAATTACACGATATACCCATCATCACTTAGCACTTAAATAATAAATTATGGACAGGGAACAACCCCCTAACCTCTGGATGTTTGTTTCATATTGGCCTCTTATTATATGCAAAGGTAGGCTTGTCTTAATTAGGCTAACAACCACAGTGTAGGGGCCATAAATTATGGAACCCAAAATAGTGCACACTTGTATTAAATTAGGTTCAGTATACTACAAGGGAATGGAAACCATGCAATAGTGCCTCATGGGGATGGAAGAAACCCTTCACCAAGAAGATGGTTGTGTCTGCAATATTTACTAGAGGCAAAGAACATAATTTGGTTCCAGCAATTACTCCTAGAAGATAATGGCACCCACAAAACACTTGGAAAAGATAGCACTCACTATATCTTTTATCACTCTTTTAAAGCTGGGACAATAAATCTCAAAGATTGATCAACGAATTCTTGAACACAAAGAACCATTGATAGATATGATTCATGTGTACAATAGCCAACAACCAGTTGTTCCAATCATGGTGTCCAATAATTATGTTAGAAAAAACATTTACAAATCCCTTACACAACCATAATAGATTCAAACCATGAACTATAAGAACCTAACAAGGGGACTAACAAAGATACAGCCTAAACAAATCTTGATCATATTCCACCCTATTGTAAGGCCCAAGAAGTAACTCTATCTTAAAGCTACACATTCCTCTAGATGAAGCTCAAAGGTCAGGTAGCTGAAGCATAGCAATACTTGAATGAATATAGGAATAATTTGATGTACAATCATTTGCTAGCTTGGTTTGTGGGTTTTCCACATAATATTTTCCCTTTAACCACATTTATAGTTTGAGAAAATCAGAAAAAATTGTTTCAGATTTATATTATCCTTTTGAACTAGCACACTGCCATCAAAATGCATAATCATTGGTCATCTCAAGAAAATTCCTATTGATTAGTAGGATATCCTTATAAAAATTTGATGCATGGATTTCTTGTGAATTATCAACTGCTATGTATCCTGCAACTATGGAAGGAATAGTGTTGGTGTTAGGTTTCATTTATTATTGAATTCAATGGTTTCCAAGATGTGTTGAGGAGTTTGCTCCTTGTTTAATGTTAATTGTTCCTGCACAATCCACTCATAAAATAGTGAAATGCTATGTGGAAGGGATGGTTGATAGTGTTCCTTGAGGGAAGGGGGATTGTGAAAGACTTGTTATCATTGTATTGTGTATTTCCAATATGTTTGGATGTAGGGCAGACCAGGAGAATGAAGGATCACTCACTGATTGCATGATAACCCACTTTTGAAGGGTCACTGGTTGAGGGGACAGTCAAGGTCTGGATGATTGCGCCATTGGAGGACCCTATTTCTTTGTAGTAATTGCTATTCAAATTGGATGCATGGATTTCTTGTCAATTATCGGCTGCTATGTATCCTGCAACTGCATCCGTAAATCTCCATATACTTCTCTAGGGTTCTAAGCCACTAAGGGATCAAAATACAAAGACTAAATCAAAATCGTTCTTTGTCCTATTTCCTTTTAACAAAGTCTCAACTATCAATGATACAATATACATTTGATGCCCTAAGCTATCAAATATACAAATGGCGCCTACCTAGAAGCTCACCAGGAGAATGAAGGATCACTCACTGATTGCATGATAACCCAGTTTTGAAGGGTCACTGGTTGAGGGGACAGTCAAGGTCCAGATGATTGGGCCATTGGAGGACCCTAGTTCTTTGTATTAATTGCTATTCAAATTGGATGCATAGATTTATTGTGAATTATCGGCTGCTATGTATCCTGCAACTGCATCCATAAATCTGCATATACTTCTCTAGGGTTGTAAGCCACTTAGGGATCAAAATAGAGAAACTAAATAAAAATCGTTCTTTGTCCTATTTCCTTTTAACAAAGTATCAACTATCAATGATACAATACATTTGATTCCCTAAGCTATCAATACAAATGGCGCCTAGCTAGAAGCTCACGGGCTGTCCATTTGATAACCACAGTCAACATTTCAAAAAAATGGATATCCTTGAGCACAAGCACCAATAACATCAAATAATGGAGTTAAAGCACGGGCTAGGGCATGACACCAGTAGAATGCGGTCATTTCAGTGACATCAATTTACAATGGCATCATTAAACATATATGCTAGTAATATCAGCAAACGTGAATCCAAACATTTGAATACAGTGAATCGATATCCTTGAGCACAAGCACCAATAACATCAAATAATAGAGATAAAGCACTGGCTATGGCACAACACCAGTAGAATGTGGTCATTTCGGAGAGCATTCATGATCAAATAAAATGAAATGCATTCGAATATGATGCCAGAGGCTCGAAAGATGAAGAAATCACATACCTTCTCCCGCGCTCAGCTTTCGCTCCTTTTCTCCCACTCCCTCTATCCAATCGAAATAAAAATGATGAGGTCGTTTCACTTTTTTTTTATCTATACTCCGAATTTGTTAGAATTCTGATGGTCAATTAAACACCCATCGGAATACCGACATCATCGGGGCCTATTACAAAAAAAAAACACCAAATTCATAATAAAAGGTTACCCGTCAGAAACTTTTGTCCAAATTTGGCCCCAAATGTAGTAGTGTAAGAACTCAAGATTTCATGCTAGGATAAAAAAATGTTGATATTTAGTATTTGTATAATAACAAATGGTGAGCAATGAGATATGATATAATGTAGATCACTCACCAAATCATGGGGGTACTATTATACATTGGAATAAAAAACCCTTGCCTACAAGATAGATCTAGTAAACACAACCAAGTGAGATAGGATGCCAACTTGGGATTTATGCTTTATAGGGTTAGATTTGATTAATTCCAATAGAAATTGTAAATGATATGTAAATGTAGATGACAATTATGATCTATGCAAGGAAATAGAGATAAGAATGTGTGTATTTTAAAAAAGAAGTGGAAGAATTGCACTTTAAACTTGAATTTTTTTACTATCGAAATCCCAAATTCTATTGAGTTTAAGATCCAACAATTTGGAATTTATATCTGTCTTCCCTAGATTTTTTTGTTCTGGAAAAGGACAAGGCTGACCTGGACGACCTAGTCCGGAGGATTTCTGGACAGATCTGCAAAAGGGTAATCGATGATCCTCGAGCCTGGATTTTGGATCTGCATCTGGACCTGTTCTTCGATAACTCGCAAATATGAAGAAGTGTGTGTGTGGGTGGGTGGATATATAGGGTTTTTCCTTAGTCAGCCCCTTGTTTTGGTGATTCTCACCTTGATGGATAGCCATTAGAATATGTAAAGTGTGTATTGTGCTAATGAATCTAGAGTATGTCTAGAATGCTAATGAGCTAAAAGAATAGGTAAATGCCTAGATCTAACCCTATATGTGATAGAGTGAAACCCTAGCATGTAAATGAAAATAATGTTTGATTGAATGGGTGTAAATGTAAACATGTAAAGTATGAAGCTTTAATGCATAAATATGAAAATAAGAAGGAAATCATACCAAATCCTAAAGAAAAAAAGTACTCCTATCCATCTTCACAATCCATTTGAAACTCCCTGATAATGTAGAATTTGATGTCTTGAATGCTTGATTGAAAACATAGATGCTTGAAAGAAGTCTTCAAATAGGGAACCCTTGCTTCAATGGGTGTCATCAAACTAGGACTTCCACCTTGCAATTACTTGTAATCAAATTGGGGTTTTCACCTTGCACTTGATTTCATAATGCTAAAAGAAATCAATTAGGTTGCTTTTATAGTGATTTCAAGAGTCAGAATTATGATGTTGACTACAATTCTAGAAACCTTTCAAATCCCTCAGAGTGGACCTAGGCCCTAAATCTAGCCTCAAGCTCCCTAAGGAATTTGGTTGATCCCGAGAGATGGGTCACTAAAAATATGACAATTTCATATCCAAAATTGTAGTTGATTCCAACAAAGGGATTGACTTCTGAGGTCAAAAGATGATGAAATAAGGCCTAGGAGATAGAATGAATTTTGTGATAGGAGTAAAATAGAAGAGGATACATAGAAATTAGATCCTACCTTGATTTTTCATAAGTTAGAGAAATTAAAGGACCCATATTTGAATTAGGGATGCACTAAATACAATTATGAAGTCCGAGAATGCAAATGTATAGTGTAAATACACTAAAGGTAGGTGATAAAAAATTGTTAAATTATAGAGAACACAAGTGCTTACAATTTAGGACGATAGAGTATCATTTTTTCAAATAAATGATAAAGGGTGGTAGGGTGAATTTGGTCAAGATAGAGATTTTGATTAATTCTGTAGATTTTTTTAACTAAGCTTATAAAAGTAGAGAAGTTTGAATGATGGTTTTTGAGGCTATGGGCCTCTTGGCCCCTAACAATTAAACTATGGTGTTGATACTCCCATGGATCTTGCAACATGTTAATAAAGTGAGAATGTTATGAAGAAAGGTGGCTCAACCTTGCGACTACATCAAGTTAAAATATTTATAAAGCGATGTAGGCAAGGTACCCTTTGCAGGTTTTGGGAGCCATGCATCTCGATGGGAGTTGGGGGACTGCCATAAAAAGACACACACACTCAAAAACACACAAACACACACACACACACTTTAAATTATAAATATGAACTATTGAGCATTATATCTTAGATCTAACTACATATATTACATTGGCTTTGCTTGTCCGAGAAGGAAACCTTATTTATTACAATTGTGTATTATACTACATTATTGTATTATTTTGGAGTTTGATAGCTATTGAGTTGACTTTTGATCTTTGGTTGGTGATACTTACATGTGAAATATTTCTCTATAAGATTATGGCAATCTTTTTAATTTTCAATAATATAGTGGGTAGATTTTGGAGTGTGTATGATGTATGTCACCGACAACCCATTCACTTCCATTTACAAATCCTTCGATGTCTTTCTGCACATCTACATATTACACTGTCTAGCTGCATATACACAGCAGTTAGAGGCTCCAGTTCCACTTCACTTCACACCATTCAAGTGCTCAGACAAATTCAACTTCCTTCATAGGCCTACACATACTCAATCACTGTCATTGAACATCATAATAATAAATAACTAATCAATCTCTAACACATGGATTTCAATTCTGCCATTATGGACAGACCCGCATACAGAGGTTCATAACTTTTGAACCAGACAAAAATCCTCGATCGCTCTGGTGAAGAGGGGCGTAATTAGGCTTGTAAAACCATATCCAAAACTCATAAAAATCCAACAGTGCGTTAGGGAGATATGGTCCCCGCATTGAGACTATTTTTGTCTATGCCAGTCAAGAACAAAACACGGATAACTCTCTTATTTTTGAACCAAATGCCATCATTCCAAAAACAAAATCAACATAAAAGATAACCAGTCAAACTAGACTTATTAGACTATTCAAACTCTCAAACTAGATTGCAGGAGATTTAAAGAAACTTCTTAATAAAAATTGAACAGACCATTAAAACACATTCTAATTAAAATTCCAAATCATTACATATTAGAATGGCTCTTTGGCTGCAGGCCAGAGAGCCCATATCTTTCCACACTCTCTACTCTATCTCCCGTAATCTTTCTACTCTCCCTTTCGGTTACCTTCTTCTCTTTTTCTATCGGCCTCTTTGTGATTACATAAAGATGTCCATTAATGACCATCTTGGACAATTACAACCATCCATGTTTCATGCCTATTCAGTTACAATATCCTCTCTTAATAGAGATTCTAGGAAATTTATTAAAACTCCTCTCGTATCCCCATAATGGTTTTTTCTTTGATTACATAGTATTGCCTAATAATAGACAATCACAAATGTCATAGGATCCATTTTACGTACATTATAATGAAACTTTAATGAAATGAAATATTTCATAGACATGGTTTTAGGAAACTCTAAATGACTTCAACATAGGCTTATTATGAAACTTATCATAATGCTTAGGGTCGAGATGCTCCCACATCATACTCCCAGGCTTAAAAGATTTCCAGTCCCATGGAAATGCCTGGTATCACTTTGGACCAAAGCTCCTTGCACACGCTTCTGGTGCGCTTCTCTGATGCTGACACTAACTCCATCTCTCGCAATGCTTCATAATACCCAACACAAACCATCCATCTTACCCAACAGCAGACACAGTCCGGTGATGCACTTCCCACTCTCTCTTCAGTGGTTGTGTTCAACACGCTACTCCAGATGTATCTCTGTTGGAGAATGATCAGGACAGAACTTACTTGTCTGCCCACACAAACTCTCTAGGAACTTCTTTCCTTCTTGCAGCTAGATGGGTCAAGTTCTTTCCTCACAATATCTATCTACCTAGATCTTTCGCTTGCTCTGATACCATTTTGATGTATGTCATCGACAACCCATTCACTTCCATTTACAAATCCTTCGATGTCTTTTTGCACATCTGCATATAACACTGTCTAGCTGCATATACACACTTGTTAGAGGCTCCAACTCCACTTCACTTCACACCATTCAAGTGCTCAGACAAATTCAACTTCCTTCATAGGCCTACACATACTCAATCACTATCATTGAACAACATAATAATAAATAACTAATCAATCTCTAACACATGGATTTCAATTTTGCCATTCTGGACAGACCTGCATACAGAGAGGTTTATAACTTTTGAACCAGAACAAAAATCCTTTATCACTCTGGTGAAGAGGGGCATAATTAGGCTCATAAAAACATATCCAAAGCTCATAAAAATCCAACGGTGCGTTAGGGAGATATGGCCCCCGTACTGAGACTATTTTTGTCTATGCCAGTCAAGAACAAAACACGGATAACTCTCTTATTTTTGAACCAAATGCCATCATTCCAAAAACAAAATCAACATAAAAGATAACCAGTCAAACTAGACTTATTAGACTATTCGAACTCTCAAACTAGATTGCAGGAGATTTAAAGAAACTTCTTAATAAAAACTAAACAGACCATTCTTCGATTTGGTAAAACACATTCCAATTAAAATTCCAAATCATTACATATTAGAATGGCTCTTTGGCTGCAGGCCAGAGAGCCCATATCTTTCCACACTCTCTACTCTATCTCCCATAATCTTTCTACTCTCCCTTTTGGTTACCTTCTTCTCTTTTTCTATTGGCCTCTTTGTGATTACATAAAGATGTCCATTAATGACCATCTTGGACAGTTACAACCGTCCATGTTTCATGCCTATTCGGTTACAATATCCTCTCTTAATAGAGATTCTAGGAAATTTATTAAAACTCCTCTCATATCCCCATAATGGTTTTTTCTTTGATTACATAGTATTTCCTAATAATAGACAATCACAAATGTCATAGGATCCATTTTACGTACATTATAATGCAACTTTAATGAAATGAAATATTTCATAGACATGGTTTTAGGAAAGTCTAAATGACTTCAACATAGGCTTATTATGAAACTTATCATAATGCTTAGGGTTGAGATGCTCCCGCATAAGTGTATTTTTCTCCTAAAAGATGTTGGTGTATGGGTTTATATTGTGCACATTTAGATAAGTTTACTTAGGTAAAAATATTTAATATTTAGCTGCATATAGTTGTACATTAATTAATAATGTTAGGTGGATTTTTTTTTTTACCACTAAGATAGTTGGAGGTTGTTGTTCATGTACCTCATCGCACTCGAATACATATATATTCTAAGGTTTTTACATTGTGTATATATCATTCTTTTCAATCCAATAGTTCATTGTTCGATGATATAGCTTCTTGTGTGTTTTTTTAATTATTTTTTGTCCTGTTTATTTTTGGTCCATAGATTATGCTCCTCAATGCATCAACATGGTATCAGAGCTTCTAATCTTGCAATTCATCCTAGCAACTAAGTTTTCATCAGAGTTTGAGGTCATATTGCTTTTTGCATTGAAGGTTTTATCATTTGAAAATTGATTGTGAGGGGAGAAAGTTAGTACATGAAAATTTAAATCCATGCATTCAAACTTTTTGCAGCTATTCTTTTTCACTGAAGTACAATGTATATTGGTTAGTTGTTTTTCTTTCTAATCCCGCATGATTGGCCAATAAGATATATGGCTAAGCCAAAGTGTTATTACAATCAACAATTGGTGTTTTTTATTGTTAGCAATGATAAATATTTCTTCATTATCTAATTTGTGGCTATATGCAGAGGTTGGTGAGCCATGATTAACACTTATCTTTCAAACCTAATTTTTTTTAGAGTATACTTTACTCTTTCTAAAGTCTTATACCAAATATACGCCTTTAGGGTTATATGCTTGGAGAGGAAAGATTGTTCTTCGGTTTCTGATTTATCCCACATTGATAATGTGAAGAATTTATTTGGTATTTTTATACTCATGAGTCCTTCATCTATATGTAAAAGCTTGGAGAGGGTCACATCCGTGTGTGTAAATGTGGTGTTGATTTATCTCGTAGAGACTTGTGTAGTTCTTGGTGGTTTAGATATGAGTCTTTGTGATATCGAAATCCACTTGGCCCAAAGGCCCCAAACTTTTTCCAATTGTTCTTTGCAATTGTATGGTAGCACCAAATGTTATTGTGGATTATGAAACAACCTATAATAGGACTTATTTAATTTTATGCATATATTTTCCAAGAGAAGTCTAATTTTGGAAAACAATATATCATTGAAAAGATGCTTCAACAAAATTCATTGTGGATAAAGTACCTTCTAGAAATTTTGCCATTTTATGCCATTTTTACTAGCTTCAAGTTGCAAGTTGTTATTATTGTTTCTCTTGGAAAATTTGGTGTTTGGGAATTGTAAAACCAGTTTGTATCTATTCTGGGGGGTTGTATCTTATTATGAGAGCCATTCACGTTTCATTTTATGCCATATTTTAGCCTATTTCATATGCCTTCATACCAATTTTCATATTTATGTTCCATATCATATCATCCATTTTACCACCTTTTATTAAATTTGGTTAAATATAAATAAGTAATATTTAATTTAGTTTTTAGATAAAATATGTGAATAATAAGTATAATACCATATATAATTTTTATTTTTTTTTGCAAAATTTTGATATTTATATTAATAAAAACTAGTTCAAAAAAGGGCTCCTGGAGAAAAGAACCAGTGAAGAAAAACTCTATTCGTTACCCATATACAAATAGTAGGAGAATCTGCAAAATATATTTAGCCTATCCCTACCCACAAGGCCCATTAAAGGCCAATTACATCTGGATAGAAATAATCATCAATCCCTAATCTCTACAAAAATAAAAGGTTGGATATATTCAATAATCCAAACCTTTTTTTTACAATAATACATAAGTATTTGGATAGAAATAATCATCAACCCCCAACCTCTACAAAAATAAAAGGTTGGATATATGCAATAATCCAAACTTGTTTTTACAATAATACATAAGTCCAATATGTTGCCGTAATATATGGAGAAAATTTTGGACAACCTAGAAAGCCAAAATTTCAATATCCCCCCAACATCTTTGGATGATGCCAATCTTAGTGCACTAGAATCGAGGAAGGATGCATGAAAAAATGAAGGCCGAGGGGACCAAAAGTGCAGGATCCAAACAAGAGATAAGAATGCTCTGTATCAAAATGTAAGTAGTCAAATACCTACACCATAAGATAATACAAACGAACCAAGAAAAAATCAAACCTGATAATGCACATTCTCGTCCTCAAGATTGTTAATATGATTTAGAACAACAGAGAGGGGGGCTGAATCAGTTGTTCTTAGGTCCAAATGTATAAAATAAACTTTCAAACTCTTCAACAAATCAGATCTAACAACTAACAGC
This sequence comes from Chamaecyparis obtusa, assembly GCA_027943335.1. Classification (NCBI taxonomy): domain Eukaryota; kingdom Viridiplantae; phylum Streptophyta; class Pinopsida; order Cupressales; family Cupressaceae; genus Chamaecyparis; species Chamaecyparis obtusa. Next base: position 602,788 of record BSBK01001478.1, on the reverse strand, counting down.
TACTCGGTCATTACTGAATACATAACAAAAACATATAATAGTACAGTCCACTATCCAATAGTATCTAACTTGCAAAACATAGAAATGTTCAAACCAAAACATTCACACAAGTATTGACACTAGGATTTATATAGTGGAAACGCAATTTCAGAAAAACCACTTTGTAACATGTTACTGATATTTTCACTCTTCTAAAGTGAGCTCTGTGAAAAGCCAACCCTGTCAAAGGTTACAAACACACTGTCATGTGTGACCTAGTTAAAGGATTTCAACCAGTCTGTTAAAAGTGCACCTTGTTATAGGACTTACATACATTTCATTAGAATACAACCTTGTTCAAAGGATTTATACAAATGACTGTTAGGTCAACCTTGGTTAAAAGGATTTTGACTGATACAATGGTTAGAAAGTAATAATAATATTGATCTAAAAACATACAAATCACTTTGCAAATATCAGATCCAATTTCATTCACATATGTTGGCTTACTGACTGTGATTCATTTCCATCTCCATCACTGATCTACTCGGAAATCCCTTCAAGTAGTCACAACTCCTTCTCCTTCAACCTTTCTGCTTATACAGTCAATAAAAACAACTCCAACATTCCCTCTTCTCAACCTCATGCTTAGGTTTCCTTAATAGTTCCTCAATTAGGTCAATACATCTTTTATCGCTTAATATCCTCCGTAGATCTTGGGGTTAGGTCAGATTCATCGAATCCTTCCAACTTTATGTTCTTCATCCATCCTTCTAGAATCATCTCAAATCTCTTAATAGATTTACAATAAACTTTTTACAGTGCATTAAATGCTTCCATACAATCAATAAATAAAGTCAACACGTTTTACATAATCCAAGAATTCAACTGTCAGCTTGGAATTTGAATTCTTCCTCAAATGTAAATTACTGACGCTTGGTCAATACTGTGTTCAACTCCTCAGTCTTCACTGGAAAGCTCAGTCGCCACTAAAAATGTTTCCTTGGCTAATACAGTCTTCCACATCAATTAACTGATGTTCGGTCAACACTGAATTTACTCGGCGTATACTAGCTTGGTCGACACTAACATCACTCGACTTAAACTAGATTTCTTCACTTTTGCTCGGTTAAGCCTACTTGTTTAGTCTTCATTCTTACTTAGATAAACAATACATTATCTTATCATTGTGCCACATAATCAAGTACCCATTGAAGTATCTTGATAACTCAACCTTTCCTTAAGTGCTATTGTTATCAACCTTGCCCACATTGTTCTCAACAATCAAATAGCTATAGTACTTGCTTAAATAGCAACAGTCTTACCAGTTAAGGTTTGACATCAATGGCAATACAACAATTGCTTCAATTGCAGTTTCCAACAATCTCCCTCTTTGGCATTGATGGCAACACCATATGAATAACACATGAATCACCAACCAATCCAAAACTTATCTGTCCATCAGAAATAGTTATAATATCCTTAGCTTCATTCTGATTTAGAATCAATTAGCCTTCTTACATGACCATCCACACAGTAACTTCCACTCGATTTCTTCTTAGTTCCTTTCCTCTAAATTTCTTCCTCTTACTTGATCTTCCATGAAATCTCACCATGTGTTTTCATCTTATTCATCTCCCTCTTTGACAATAATGCCAAAGTAGCAACTAAAAACTTACATCCTACAGATGTAGATATCATCTTGTCAGTTCAGTAACATTGTGTCTCCCTCTATCATATTTTCTTATGACTGATTATCAGCTTTGCTGTATTTTTCACAACTGTAGGCTGCTCCTAAAGTGTGATCTTTCTCTGCATCAATTTGTCAGATACTCTTTGCAACACATTTGATGCAGTGCTCCTAGCTTGACTAGGCAGCCTCAGTTAGGGGAAGAACCCCTAATTGACTTCTTAGATACTCATGAGATTCTTTAGGTAAAGTTTTTGTGAATATGTCTGCTAGTTGTTCCTTTGTATTCACATATTCCATTTTGACCTCTTTATCTTGTACCAATTCTCTCAAGTAGTTATACTTGATGGTGATTTGTTTGGTCTTTGTGTGCATCATTGGGTTCTTAGATATGTTGATAGCACTTGTGTTGTCACAGTAGATGACAATTGGTTCAATGATTTCTTCTTTCATGCCTACCAACAATTGCTTTATCCACACCAAGTTTGAACAGTTCACTACTGCAGCAACATACTCGGCTTCAACTGTAGAATGGGAAATGCAATTTTATTTCTTGCTTGTCCAAGAAACTAACCTCTATCCAAGAAAGAAAGCTCCATCACTAATATTTTTTCTATCATCCACATTTCCTACCCAATCAGCATCAATATACACTCTCAATTCAAATCTTTGATGCTTCTTGTAGTACAATCCATAATCAACAGTCCTTTTCAAATATCTCATTATCCTTTTGACAACCATCATGTGAGTTTCCTTAGGATTGGTAGAGAATCTTGCCACAATCCCAACTGCTAGAGCAATATCTGGTCTGATGTGAACAACATATTGTAGTTTTCCAATCATGGACCAATACAAAGTCTGGTTTACTTTAGCAGCATCATCATTATTAGACAACTTTTGTCCAGTAGCCATGGGAGTACTTACAGGCCTTGAATCCTCCATACCAAAGGTTTTTAGTATCTCATGAATATATTTAGACTGGGTGATAAAAATACCTTTCTCCATCTGATATACTTGTAAACCAACAAAGAATTTGATCTCCCCAAACATACGCATTTCAAATTCAGTTTGCATTTCATGTGAAAATTTATTACATAGGGCATCTTGTCCACCAAATATAATATCATCTACAAAAATTTTAGCCAACAAGATTCCTTTACCTTCATCTTTCACATACAGATTGCTTGTGTCATTTGTCCTTGAGAATCCAATCTGTATCAGGTAGTTGTACAACCTCTCATACCATGCTCTAGGAGCTTGCTTTAATCCATAAAATGCTTTATTCAGTTTGCAAACCATGTGTCTCTTGTTTGGATCAACAAATCCTTCCGGTTGTTCAATGTAAACTTCTTCTTCTAATATACCATTTAAAAATGCAGACTTGACATCCATTTGGTATACCTTGAAATCTTTGTAGGCAACATATGCAAGTAGAGTTCTCACTCCTTCCAATCTTGCTACAAGGGAAAATTTCTCCCCATAATCTATTCCTTCTTCTTGTGCATAGCCTTTGCATACCAACCTTGCTTTGTTCCTTGTGATTTGTCCATGCTCATTCAGCTTGTTTCTGAAACCCACTTTGTTCCAATGATATTTTTGTTTTCTGGTCTCGGCACTAGAGTCCAGGTATCATTCTTCTCTATTTGGTCTATCTCCTCATTCAAGGCTTTGATCCAGTCTTCATTTTATAATGCCTCCCTTGTTGTCTTAGGCTCAAATTCACACAACAAACATGTAGGGTCTCTTAACTTGCTTCTTGTTAGAACTCCAGTATCTTTGTCTCCAATGATTTTTTCAGGTTTATGATGTCTCCTTACATATTGTGCCAAAATAGGTTCTACTCTCTTTTCTTCTTTCTCTTCAGGTTCACCAACAAGATTGTCAGATTTAGCTTTTGAATGCTCAACAACCTCATCCTGATACTCGACAACTTCCTCCTGTCGCTTAACATGTTCTTCTTGTCATTTGGCATTGTCTCCTTGATGCTCGACATTACTAGCCCGAGACTCGGCATCAGGTGCAAGTGTGTTACTTGCATCTCCTTCTTCTACATAAAAAAAAGATCTATAATCTTCTGGTAAGCTTTACTTTTTGTGGAACAACCTAGGAATATGCCCTCATCACTTTTAGCATCAAACTTTCCATTTCTATTATCTTTTAGTATATAGCATTTGCTTCCAAAAATTCTAAATTACTTTACATTAGGTGTATACCCATGCCATAACTCATAATGTGTGATATTTGTACCTTTTTTTTATCTATACTCAGTTTAAGGTATAAATAGATGTACTTACAGCTTCTCTCCAGTACTTTTGTTCAACATCCTTCTCGATCATTAGTGTTCTTGCACAATCCAAGATAGATCTGTTCCTTCTCTCTGCTATGTCATTCTGTGGAGGTGTTCTAGGTGCAGACATTTGTCTTCTGATTCCTCTACCCTTGTAAAATAGATTGAATTCATTGGATATGAATTCTCCACCTCGGTCAGATCTCAAACACTTCAGGTTCCTTCCTGTCTCTTTTTCAACCTTAGCCAAATACCACTTAAAGAATTGAAAAGCATCATATTTTTCTTTTAGAAACATAACAGTCATCATTCTGGTGTAATCATCAACAAAGAGAATAAAATATCTAGCACCACAATAGCTTTGTACACCCATAGGTCCACAAAGGTTAGCATGAACCAAATCTAAAGCATTTTCAGATGTAAAAGTCTTGCTCTTGAAACTAGACTTTGTCATCTTACCCAACTGCCATTGTTTGCACATTACATTCTTAGGTTTCTTCAATCTAGGCACTCCTCTCACTTTCTTCTTCTTACTAATTTCTACCAGATTATCAAAGTTAACATGACATAGCCGCTTATGCCATAACCATATATCATCAGATTGTGCAATCAAACATGTTTCTTCAAATAGGTCTAGATAGAACAAATTACCTCTTGTCTGTTCTCCACTTCCAATCAGTTCACCAGTAGCATCAAATATCTTAGCCTTTCTGTGATGAAATTCCACTCAGTAACCAGTGCTATTAAGTTGTGCAACACTTAACAAATTATAATTAAGACCTTCTACCCAATAGGCATTTTCACAAACTATCTTATCAGTTAGCTTAATCAGACCTTTACCTTTCACAGGACATGGTGCATCATTACCAAATTTTACACTTATGCCTTTTTAATGATCTAGAGTATCAAACTTACTTTTATCACCACTCATGTGGTGTGAACAACCACTGTCAATAATCCATTTATCATTTTTGTTCACATAGGATATCAGTGCAGTTTTCTCATCCTCATCAGACTTATCCTTCATAGAAACATATACTACTTCTATCTCAAAATCATCACTATCAGTATCAGTTTCTTCTTCAGCTACGTAACAAGATTTCTTACCTTTTCCTTTGTAGTCCTTGTACCTTCGGTAACTTTTGTCTTCTCTTTTATCTTTATGCTTGCTATCTCTTTCTTCATCCTTATCATCCCTGTCGGGACATCTTGCAGCTATATGACCAACTTTATTACATGAGAAAAATATAATAGGGAGTTTACCTTTATACTTATCTTTTCCCCTTTTCAATCTTCTAGCCATAAGAGCTTCAAGATCCTCAAGTTCTTCATCAAATGTGTCACTTTCACTTTCACTTTCACTTATGCATTTTTCTTTCTCTTTCTTTGACTTACTCAGAACCATTTGTGACTTAAAATCAGATTCAACATTAGCAACTGTGAAGTTATCATAGTTAGAAAGCTCAAAAGCAGTAAGCTTACCAATGAAACTTTCCAAAGTAAGAGCATTATTAGGGTTACATCTAGATTCTTGAATTGCTGAAATTTTAATGGAATAAATAGGATGCAAGGTTCTAAATACTTTTCCTATAATAGTTTCATCTTCAATAGTTCCATTTTCTCCTCTAATAGCATTTACAACTTCTTTTATCCTACCACAATATTGAGCAATATTCTCACCTTCTTGCATTTTCATTTCATCAAATTTACCTCTTAGGCTCTCAACTTTTTCCCTCAGTACATTTATGTCATTTCCATAGATGTTTGCAAGAGTGTCCCACATTTTCTTTGCATTTGTGCAATCTTTGATGCCTTCAAATTCCAGATAGCTTAGGGCAGATGTAATCTCCAACATTGCTTGATTGTGTTCTTATTTAGCTCTCATTTGCTCGGAAGTTAGAGGTGCAACATGTGTAACATAATCATGCTCAACATAATACTTTGCTGAGTCACCAATACCAACTAGGTGTAGCTTCATCAAAATTTGCCATGCAGGGAAGTTCTCCTTATTTAGCTTCAGTACCTCCTTCTTATACATCCTGATCATTTACTTCAAGTACCTTTAAACTTGTTCTCTGTAAGCACCAACAGCTCTGATACCAATTTTTAATATGATTTAGAACAATAGAGGGGGGGGGGGGGGGGGGTGAATCAGTTGTTATCAGGTCCAGATGTGTAAAATAAACTTTGAAACTCTTCAACAAATCAGATCTAACAACCAATAGCTACTCGGTCATTACTGAATACATAACATAAACATATAATAGTGCAGTCCACTATCCAATAGTATCTAACTTGCAAAACATAGAAATGTTCAAACCAAAACATTCACACAAGTATTGACACTAGGATTTATAGTGGAGACCTAATTTGGAAAAAACCACTTTGTAACATGTTACTGATATTTTCACTCTTCTAAAGTGAGCTCTGTGAAAAGACAACCCTGTCAAAGGTTACAAACACACTGTCATGTGTGACCCAGTTAAAGGATTTCAACTAGTCTTTTAAAAGTGTGCCTTGTTATAGGACTTACATTCCATTAGAATGCAACCTTGTTCAAAGGATTTATACAAATGACTGTTAGGTCAACCTTGGTTAAAAGGATTTTGACTGATACAATGGTTAGAAAGTAACAGTAATATTGATATGAAAACATACAACTCACTTTGAAAATATCAGATCCAATTCTGTTCACATATGCTGGTTTACTGAATATGATTCATTTCCATCTCCATCACTGATCTGCTCGAAAATCCCTTCAAGCAATCACAACTCCTTCTCCTTCAGCCTTTTCTTCTTATACAGTCAATAACAACAACTCCAACATTCCCTCTTCTCAACCTCATGCTTAGGTTTCCTTAATACTTCCACAATTAGGTCAATACTACTTTTGCCGCTTAATCTCCTCTGTAGATCTTAGGGTTAGGTCAGATTCATCGAATCCTTCCAACTTTATGTTCTTCATCCATCCTTCTAGAATCATCTCAAATCTCTTAATAGATTTACAATAAAACATTTTATAGTGCATTAAATGCTTCCATATGATCAATAAATAAAGTCAACACGTTTTACATAATCCAAGAATTCAACTATGTCAGCTTGGAATCTGAATTCTTCCTCAAATATAAATTAGTGACGCTCAATCAATATTGTGTTCAACTCCTCGGTCTTCACTGAAAATCTTGGCCACCACTAAAACTGTTTCCTTAGCTAATACTGTCTTCCTCAGCAATTAACTGATGTTCAGTCAACACTAAATTTACTCGGCGTATACTAGCTCGGTCGACACTAACATCAATCGTCTTAAACTAGATTTCTTCACTTTTGCTCGGTTAAGCCTACTTGTTTAGTCTTCATTCTTACTTAGATAAACAATACATTATCTTATCATTGTGCCACATAATCAAGTACCCATTGAAGTATCTTGATAACTCAACCTTTCCTTAGGTGCTATTGTTATCAACCTTGCCCACATCCTTCTCAACAATCAAATAGATATAGTACTTGCTTAAATAGCAACAGTCTTACTAGTTAAGGTTTAACTTCAATGACAATACAACAATTGCTTCAATTGCAATTTCCAACAAAGATGAGACGGAAGAGAGAAGAACAAAGAGCTCCATAATCTATAAGCTTCATCATGTATGAATCAAGAAGACCCAGATTCATCATTCACACACCGATGGGGAGAGGAAAGTTCACCTCTACCCGGTTCCAATATACTAATATTTACTTCCATTGTGTTAAGAAAATTAATCTTAACACATGATCTTGGAAGTGGACAAGTAGTCTTAATATTGTAAAATAAGAAATGGGGATCAAGGGGATCAATCCTATTGATAATCTACAACTGATTGAATAACCTGATGAGCTAAATGGACAAGTGAAAGACAATGATTAGAGATCACTAAGCTATTAAAGTGATATGTAAGGTAATTAAATCAGTCAATATGTTGTCATTGATGCCAACTAGTTCTGACTATACTTATCATGTCAGTTACAAACATCTGAAGAAGAAAAATGGTAAAGGAATGAGATATCTACATGAAGAAGAGATGGATATGGAGATATGGCTAAGGTATACATTGGGTAACTTATTGATGAGTCTATGGCATCATTTTGTTGACTTGATTGTATTACATGAATTTGTTATGTATTGAAGATCAGAATTGAACAAATTAATGTGGTCGGTAATTGAAGATTTATGTATACACTAAGCCAGTGCAGTGTATATAGAGTATCAGTAATAACCGAGTTAGTATTCACCAACACATTGTGTATTAACCAAGTGAGAGAAAATAATTAAATGTTATAACAACTGACTAAATTGATAGGTTGGCAAATTGTGTATGATTTCGAGGTAAAAGATAAAGTTAGTTATGAGGATCTAATGGCTAAAAAAATTCAGAGATGATCGAATGAAGAGGATTGAAACTTGTTAAAGACACATCTGTCAAGGAAGCTTGAAGCAGAAATATGGACGAAGGAGATTAAGAGGCAAAATATAATGGATGAGATAAAAATGGTTTATGACGTCTATTTAAGGAGACACGAGATTCATTGTGGAGTCTGGAGCTAATTGAATCTGGAGGAGAAATCACGTGGAAGGAATTTTTCATGCACCAGTGATCAAACTAGTTACAGACATAACCGAACAGAACTGCAAGCATAACCGAGCGTTGGAGTATTGTTGACTGAGCTGAATATGATGAAGGATTGAAGTGATTATTGATCAGAGGAGGTATTATGGGCTTAGTTTAGATCTAAAAATCTATAATTTTAGTTGTATTTGAATCAGATCACTATTGTATCAGTTTAACCTTTGTTACAACTAAATCTCTTAACCGAGTGGACTTAACAGTCTTATTTGTTTTTCAATATGACATTCTATAAATGTTGATCATTTATTTTTGACCCCATAGTGAATGTTGGTTGAGAGTTAACTGGTAGTGATAAATCCTCTAACCAGGTCACACCTTACAATGTGCATTGTAACCTTTAACAAGGTTGGCTCCTAACCGAGCTCACTTCAGAAGAGTGAAATATTTTGGGTTACCGGTCCCAGGTGGTTTTTCCGTTAGCAGGGTTTGCACATTAAAATCCTTATGTTATGTGTTATTTGATGTGATTGGATTGTTAGTTTACTTTACACATTTCATATTTGGATTAATCGGTAAACAAAGTATTGATTTTACTGGTATTCAGTAAATGAACAAAAAGATTGTTATTGCTATCTTGTTGAGTTGTTTATTTGTTTGAAAAAGTCTCAATATATACATCTGGGAGTTTGGGACTATAGGATAACTAGATTTAACTGATTCACCCCCCCTCTCAGTTATCTAACAATTGGTATCAGAGCTTGTGTGCTTGAAAAGGAAGTTTGAAGGACTTGAGCTAAAGATCACAAGATGTATAAGAGAAAGGTGCCAAAGCTAAACAAAGACAACTTCACAACATGGAAAAACATAATGAAATTGCACATATCAAGAATCGGTGAATCTGCACTATTCTATTTGACTAATGAGTACATACAACTATCTATTGGACCTTTGACTGTTGATTAGCTGAGAGATAGACATGAACATAACATGGAAATGATAGAGATTAATGCTGCCCTATCTGATGTAGAATTTAAAGATATCAAAGCATGTACTTCAACAAAAGCAATGTGGGACAAACTGACACTAGTCTACAGAGGAGATGTGAATGTGATGAGAGCAAGAGCTGAAATCCTAAGAGGAAGATTTGATGACATAAATATGAAAGAAGGAGAAAAGATTTCATAGTACAGTAACTAAATCAAGGAGGTTGGCAATGTTATTCGAGGAGCAGGAGGTGTTATTGATGAAGATACTATTGTGAGTAAAATTCTAAGAACCTTGCTACCAATCTATGCTATTAGAATCTCTGCAATTCATGAAATGAGATTTGCACCTGGTAATGTTCTTACACTTGATAGTCTAATCGGTAAATTGACTACTTTTGAGCTGAGTAACTATGATAACAGTATTGTGTCAAGTGTTGAGTCTGCATTTATGTCATCTTTGAATATTGAAAAGTTGAGCAGTAAACATATGATAAGGAATGAACGTGACACTGAGAGTGATGAAGATGGACTTGATGAACTTGAAGCACTTATGGCTAGACGGCTGCAGAAAGGTAAAGGAAGGTATAAAAGAAAATTACCTCTAGCATGTTTTAACTATAAAGAAATTGGTCATATTGCAGCTAGATGTTCGAACAGGAAAGATGATGACAAAGACAATGACCGATCTAGTGAAAAGAATTATGACAGAAGAGATAACCGAGATTATAGAAGCAACCAACACTATGATAGAAGAAACAACTGAGACTACAAAGACAAAGGCAAGAAGGCATGTTACCTTGTTGGAGATGATGATGATGACACTGACACCGACACTGACATTGATGAAGACATTTAGGTGGTATTTGTAGCTTTGAAAGAAGATTTAGAAGAAGAAGAAAGGTATGTAGAAACAACACTTATCTATAAAGTTAGCAAGAATGATACATGGATCATTGATAGTGGCTGTACACATCATATGACTGGTGATGAGGATAAATTTGAATATATTGAACACTATAATGGAGGATCTATTAAAATGGGTAATGATACACCTTGTTTAGTGAAAGGAAAAGGATCTATCACGTTGAACAATAAGATTAAATGTTAAAATGCATATTGGGTGAAGGGACTTAACTATAACTTGTTAAGTGTAGCACAATTGAATAACTTAGGTCACTGAGTTGCAATGTAAAGTAGGAAGGTGAAGATCTGTGATGAAAAATGAAAGTTGGTCAGTATTGGTGAACAATCCAAAGGTAATCTATTTTATCTTGACAATGCTGAAACTTCTTGTTTAATGGCTAGAACTGAAGATGTGTGGTTGTGGCATAAAAGGTTATGTCATGTGAATTTTGACAACATGGTTAAAATTAGTAAGAAGTGAAAAGTTAGAGGTTTACTGAGCTTATCTAAACCTGACCATGTCATGTGCAAACAATGTCAAATGGGAAAAATGTCAAAATCTAGTTTCAAGGGAAAGACCTACTCATCTAAAGCTATTTTGGAGTTGGTTCATACCGACTTATGTGGTCCTATGAGAACTCAGAGTTATTATGGTGAAAAATACTTTATTTTATTTGTTGATGACTACTCTAGGATGATGACAGTTATGTTTTTGAAAGAGAAATCTGAATCTTTCAAAATGTTTAAATGGTATAAAGCTAAAGTAGAAAAGGAAAGTGGAAAATAGTTAAAATGCTTAAGATCTGATAGAGGAGATGAGTTTATTTCTGATGAATTCACTAACTTTTTTAATGAGGATGGAATTAAAAGACATGTTTTTGCACTGAGAACACCATAGTAGAATGGTATTCTTGAAAGGAGGAATAGATCCATAGTTGATTGTGCTAGAACACTAATGATTGAGAAAGATGTTGCAAAAATATACTGAAGAGAAGCTTTTAGCATGATTATATACACATTAAACTGAGTACAATTGAAGAAAGATTCAAACAAGACACCTTATGAGTTATGGTTTGGGTACACACCTAATGTGAGTTATTTTAGAATTATTGGAAGCAGATGTTACATTCTGAAAGATGATAGAAATGGGAAATTTGATTCTAAAGGTGATGAAGGAATATTTTTGGGATATTTTACTAAGAGAAAATATTACAAATGTTTGAATAAGGTTTCTAACAAAATGATTGAAAGTGCTAATGTGAAAGTTGTTGAGTTTGCTGAGAAAAATGATGAAGAAAGCAAGAAAGAACCAGATGACTACGGTAGATATAAATTCATTGAGTTACCTGACCCTCTACCTGAGCGATAGGCAGAAGCTACGAAGCAATAGGATAAAGACACCAAACATCAGCCTATAGACACCGAGAATCAAAAAATTTCCACTGATGAAGAAATTGAATCTACACCGACTAATGAACAGAGGAAAGAACAAGTGTTAGCAAAATTTGTGAGAAGACACCATCCACATAACCAAATCATTGGAGACAAGAAAGCTGGCATGATGACACAAAGTAAGTTGAGATAGAACACATGTTTAGTTTGTGAATTTGAACCTAAGATTGTTAGAGATGCACTTGAGAATGAAGAATGGATTAAGGTTGTAAATGAAGAAATTGAGAAAATAGAGAAAAACAAAATATGGACACTGGTATCGAGACTGAGTGATAAAATGTAGTTGGAACCAAATGGATATTAAAAAACAAGTTGAATGAGAATGGTGAAGTCACTAGGAACAAAGCAAGACTTGTTTGTAAAGGATATGCACAAGAAGAAGGAATAGATTATGGTGAGACTTTTGCACCAGCTGCTAGACTTGAAGGAGTTAGAATACTACTTGCATATACTGCACACAAAGGATTTAAAGTATATCAAATGGATGTTGAATCTACATTTTTGAATGGAATACATGAGGAAGAGGTTTATATTGAACAACCTGGAGGTTTTGTTGATCCAAATAAGCAGAACATGGAATGTAAATTGCACAAAGCATTGTATGGACTGAAGCAAGCACCAAGAGCATGGTATGAAAGATTCCATGCTTATCTTATTAGTATTAGATTTACGAGGACAAGTGACAATAGTCATTTGTATTTGAAAGGAGAAATTGATGACAATATTATTATTTCTTAAATATTTGTTGATGATATTATAGTTGGAGGACATGATAATCTTTGCAAAGTATTTTCTACTGAAATGAGAAAGGAATTTGAGATGTCAATGTTTGGAGGGATTAAATTATTTTTAGGTCTGCAAATTCTATAGCAAAATGAAGGGATATTCATAACAAATCAAAGTATATCAAAGAAGTGTTGAAGACTTTTGGTATGGAAGATTCAAAACCGGTAAGTACATCGATGGTCACAGGATGTAAATTGACAAAAGATAATTAGTCAACTAAGGTAAATCAAACCTTATATAGATCAATGATTGGAAAATTGATGTATGTTGTGCATAGTAGACCAGATATTGCATATGATGTTGGGATTGTAGAAAGATTTTCTGCTAATCCTAAGGAATCACATATGATTGTTGTTAAGAGGATTTTGAGATACTTGAAGAACACAAAGAACTATGGTTTATGGTATAAGAAACAAGGAAATTTTGAATTAAAAGTTTACACCGACGCAGATTGGGATGGAAATATAGATGATCGGAAGAGCACAACTGGTGGAGCATTCTTTTTAGGAGAAAGATTAGTTACTTGGATAAGTAAGAAACATGCATTTATTTATTAGTCTACTATTGAGGTAGAATATGTTGTTGCTGCTGCTAGTTGTTCAAATATTGCATGGATAAAACAACTGTTGAAAGGAATGAATGAGGAGATCACTGATCTAGTGATTATATATTGTGGCAACACAAGTGCTATAAACATTTCCAAGAATCTGATGATGCATGCTAAGACAAAGCATATATCTATTAAGTATCACTATTTGAGGGAACAAGTATGAGAAAAGCAAGTGAAACTGGAATTTGTGAAATCTAAGGAGAAACTTGCAGACATATTTATTAAACCCTTATTGAAGAATACATTTGAGCACTTGAGGACTAGACTAGGAGTCCATCCCCTATCTATCAGTCACTAAGGTGATCAGGAGGTTGCATCAACCTATACATTATCAAAAAAATAAATGATGTTGATGCAAATTGTTCACACTTTTGGTTTCCTAAGGTTGTGAAAGTTGGAACATGAAAATTGTATATTTGTACATTAAGGTACGTGATCTGAACCGAACAACAGAGATATTTTTGGCTATTGGAGAGTTGTTTATTCTTTTTGGCATTGTTGTCAAAGGGAGATAAATATTCAATGAAATATTAGTTAGAGAGAACACAAAGAAGGGAGAGAAGTATCAGAAAGGAAGAAGAAGATTAAATCCGGAGGGAGAGTCTGTTGAAATGCTGAAATGCTATGTAATGATTAAACATATTAAATGATCAAGATAGGGGGAGCTTACCAAGCTACAAAATTTACTGATGGAGTTGTAGTACAGATGTTTGGTATTCTATGGCATATTTCATATTGTGTTGCCATCAATGCCAAAGGGAGAGATTGATAATCTACAAGTGATTGAATAACCTGATGAACTGAATGAACAAGTGAAAGACGGTGATTAGAGATCACCAAGCTATTAAAGTGATATGTAAGGAAATTAAATCAGTCAGTATGTTGTCATTGATGTCAATTAGTTTTGACTATACTTATCATGATAGTTACAAACATCTGAAGAAGAAAAATGGTAAAGGAAAGAGATATCTACATGAAGAAGAGATGGATATGGAGATATCGCTAAGGTATACATTGGGTAACTTATTGATGAGTCTATGGAATCATTTTGTTGACTTGATTGTATTACATGAATTTGTTATGTATTGAAGATCAGAATTGAACAAGTTAATGTGGTCGGTAATTGAAGATTTATGTATACATCAAGCCAATGCAGTGTATACCGAGTATCAGTAATAACTGAGTTAGTATTCATCGACACATTGTGTATTAACTAAGTGAGAGAAAACAATTAAATGTTATAACAACTGACTAAATTGATGAGATGATAAATTGTGTATGATTCTGAGGTAAAAGATAAAGTTAGTTATGAGGATCTAACGGTTGAAGAAATTCAGAGACGATTGAATGAAGATGATTGAAATGTGTTAAAGACACATCTGCTGAGGAAGCTTGAAGCAAAAAAATGGATGAAGGAGATTAAGAGGAAAAATATAATGGATGAGATGAAAATGGTTTATGACATCTATTTAAAGAGACGTGAGATTCATTGTTGAGTCTGGAGTTAATTGAATCTGTAGGAGAAATTGCGTGGAAGGAAGTTTTCATGCACCACTGATCAAATTAGTTACAAATAGAACCGAGTAGAATTGTAGGCTTAAATCATATCACTATTGTATAGTTTAACCATTGTTACAGCTAAATCTCTTAATCGAGTGGACTTAACAGTCTTATTTGTATTTCAATATGACATTCTATGAATGTTGATGGTTTTATTTTTAACCCCACAGTGAATGTTGATTGAGAGTTAACTGGTAGTGATAAATACTCTAACCAGGTCACGCCTTACAGTGTGCATTGTAACCTTTAATAGGGTTGGCTCCTAACTGAGCTCACTTCAGAAGAGTAGAATATTTTGGGTTACCGGTCCCAGGTGGTTTTTCCCTTAGCAGGGTTTCTGCATTAAAATCCTTGTGTTATGTGTTATTTGATGTGATGTGATTGTTAGTTTACTTTACACATTTCATATTTGGATTAATCGGTAAACATAGTATTGATTTTACTGGTATTCGGTAAATGAATAGAAATATTATTATTGCTATCTTACTGAGTTGGTTATTTGTTTGAAAAAGTTTCAATATATACATCTGGGAGTTTGGGAATGTATGATAACTAGATTTAACTGATTCACCCCCCCTCTTAGTTATCTAACACCTATTTCCTATTGCACATTAGGAAGGAGAGATAAACCATTAGGCTTAGAAGGGTCTAAGAAATGAATGGGTATTAAGATCCTTCACTAAATTGAGGGTTCATTAAGAGTAGATAAGCTAGATAAAGAAAAAAGTGAGTTTTGGGTTGCACAAACTAATAGAAAGCAATCAACTTCGCGTAGATGCACAAAATAGAAACCAAAGAATACAATTGACCTATAAAATGAATTCGTAGAAAATTTGGAGGCAATATATCACCATGGCTAATGAGTTATTTGGAATAGGTTGCCTAATCTGACTTGTTCCATACACTTTTGATTGTTCTCAGTTGCAAACAATCGGTGAGGTCTTGAACTATTCAGATTTTATTCGGTGTGAGAACCACCTACCTACACATAGAAAAATAAGAAGTTATTGTGTATAAAGGGGTTTTCCTCAATCAAACCCCAATTAAGGAATCAACCTTGAAATAGAAATGAAATGTATGAAAGGAAATATTGTAATATAAATTAGATATTGTAACTATCAATGTAAATGTATGTACCTTCACAAATAGACTTTAAGGTCGTAATGTCTATGAAGATACTCTTAATTGCTTGAATGTTGTTTTATGTAATTATTATATCTTGGAATGTTCAATGTCATTATGATTGATTGGATCTTTCCTTGGAGAATAAATTGAGGAATGTGAATGAATAAAAGGATCTTATTTCTTGATTGAGGTCTCCTCTACTTGGCTTGCATGAGGGAGTGAAGCTTGATACAATGGAGAATATTTCCTTCAAAGAATGTCTTTGATGCTTGAAGAATGCTTGAGAATTATTGAAATTGGATGTTTATCTTCTTGTCTTGGATGCTTGATGTAAAATCTTGACCATGGTTATTAAAATGAGGAGAGATAGGTTGTTTATATACCCATCATAACATTTCAAAGCTCAAAAATCAAAGGAAGATTATGAGATTTAGAATTTCCCTCTTAACCAATGAGACAAGCCCCTATTTTAAATTTTGGGGTAAACCTCGAGGAATAGGTCACCCCAGCTGACATATTCTTGGGAATAGGTCACCCTATTTGACCTATTCCCACCAAAAGCCTTAAAATTTGGTTCAAGAATAGATATTGTAGATAATATGCTATAATGATAGGAAATATGGAGCTAGATCAAGCATAAGAGACACTAAAAGTTAAGGACATTAAAATGAGGCCTAATTAAGCATCTAATTATAGGTTCTTACAATTTAAAATGGTACAAGTAGCCCCCATTTTAGCGGGAGTATGAGATTACCTTGCACTTGTGGTAAAATAGATCAAAGCATTGGAAAAAATTATCAAGCTCAAGGAGACAAGGAGACACCTAGCCTCTAAGTGACTGAGGTCCTTATCAGTTCCAAAACCAAGATAAAAGAATAAACATTTAAAAAGAGACATGATGAATTATCCTAGTAAGGTTTTGACTTACTATGGATCATGTAAAAAAAGGATGCAAAAGATGGAATTGATAGTCTAGCAAGTTGTATTATTCTAGTAAACCCATCAAAAAGGATAAACAAGAGAAGCATTTTCCATAAGGAAATCCACCAAAGGAGGATCAATCCTAAGGAAAGCATTGTATCCAAGGAAAAATGCAAGAGGGGATCAGTCGTAAGGCAACCATAGTCTCCAAAGAAATCCAAAGAGTAATACAAAATTGCATGTAATGTAATATAAGTATGAGTCTAAGTAAAGAATTGTCTCCAAGACTACCTACATAATAGATTACATTGAATCCCTATGTATGTGTATGTAAATTGTTAAACAAGGAACAAAGTTTATGTCCCTACGTTAAAGCAATTACAAAGTCCTTAATGAGATAAATGACTTGAATGGAGCATACATGCACCCACAAGAAATGTTTCCACTATGATAAGCCCCTTGAGAAAGGGAAAATTAAGGGAAATGAAGTACATGACAAAAAGAGAACACAAAGGGATCTACTAACTTTGGGGTTAGTATGATCATATGATAATTCATGTATATCAAGAATCATGGTAAAATGAATTAGCATCACCACCAAAAGGTAGTAGAACTATATTCATAATGGAAGAAGATCACATAAGAGATACAAAGAAGTGTATTTTTGGTGTAGAGCTATGGATACCAAAAAAATGGTGGATGTCACTTTGCATCATCCCCAATCAGATAATACAAAGGCACATTTACTACAGAATCACATATTTTACATATAAGTAATGAGATACAAATAGAGGAAAGCCATGCTAAGTTGATTCCTTTATCACCTTGTGTCAACAAAGAAACAAGAGTCGTCTAAAGAAATGTAAACAAGACATATTGCAAGAAATAAATCATGAGGGAAGCACAACACAAATAAGAAAACAAATAAAAGAATATATCGTACAAGAAGAGGTAGTCAAGCATATCACATGCACCCACATCTCAATATTTACTATTTAGGGAAGGTGGGAAACATGAAAGAGGTGCAACATCAAGCATGATTGATGGATCCATCACAAGTTCTAAAAAAGGACCATGCTCTGATGATGAGTCACTTTGTTTCTCACTAGGAGATAAAGGTAACATTTGTGAAAATATAGAAGGTAAATCATGATTAGCATCAATAAGCTCATACATATCATCACAATCATCAACATTAACGTCATTTACATTAGAAACATTGTAATAATCATCAAGAGTATCTTCTTCATCCAAATTAATTACAATAGAATCTTTAATACAAATAGAATCATCATGTTTATTCAATTTGATTTTATTTAGATTAACTACCTCCCTTAGGCTATGTATAAGTTGGTCAAAGGGAATCAAGGAATTAGAAGGTGTATTAGGGGAGGAATTATTTTGGAAAGCAAGCTCATAGTCTCTAGAATAATGTTTATAGTACTGGTCATGAGCACAATGGTTGCATTTAGTTTTTTTTAGATTTTAATTGGTTTAGGATCAATCAACATCAAGCCCTTTTGTCCCTTGGGGGGACGAATGGAAGGAACCTCATTTTGTTGAGAGATAAAATATGTAGGGAATTTTTAATGTATAGGTGGTGGAATTGAAACATAAATAGGATGAAAGAAAGGTGTAGGATGGAGTTTGGGTCTATGACAAGGAGATGGGGCATTCTTTGGATTGTTAAGCTTGCAAATATTTTTGGCTTTGAATTTTTGGTAGGATATGAAGAAATAGTCATAGCGAGGTTGTATTAGTTGGGGCATGTAAGGCCAAAAGAAGTCAAGGTCAAAGTTTCCATGACTCCCTAAATGTTTATAAAGACTATGGTTAATGGTGATGATCTCTCCGTTATGGAGGAACTTGAAACACTTCTGGATAGGAGAAACTATAGTTCTCATGGAAGTGAGCCAAGGAAGGCCAAGTTTAACTTGAAACTAATCAGAATCTAGTATCAAAGAAAAGGTGACTTCTAAGGTTTACTTACCAACTTCAATGGGAAAAGTAATGGAACCATGGGTAGGACAAGTGAAACCATTGAAGTTTTAATCACCATATCTAATTTTTCATAGAAGTATCGATGGAAGTGTCTTGTTTAAAGTTTTTCTTCAATTATAAAATTCACCATGGAAGTAGGATCAATAAGGACTACACAAGAGTGAAGACCATTAATCTTTGAAACAATGTAAAAAGGACCATTGGGTGCTTTAATAGTCTCCTTAAGATCAAATGTAATGAAAGGATCAAGTTTTGGCTTAGTTTTAGGTTTGTATTGATCAATAATATTGACAACATTTTTGGCCTAAGTACACACATTATTGACATTCATGGTAGTCATGGGTTTGGGAGACACAACAACATTGGTTGAAGAGGAAGGTAACGAATCGGTAGAATCAATGGTATGGTTAGAATGAGAAGGTAAAGAGTTGGTATAGATTTGCAAGTTTTGGTTGGGAAGGGAAAATAATTTATTTCCTTGATAATTAACACCCTTAATAGATATAGCATTAAAACTAATAAGGTCTTGAACAATGGTTTTCAAATGAAAATACTTTTCAATATCATTAGCAGGCTGACAATGATATTGAAAAAAGGCTTTGGGATAAAAGTATTTAGAGGATTATTTGGAAGGATCAATTAGATTAATAGGAAGAAGTGTTAAAATATTCACATTAATCAACTTCAACGTCACATTATGAAAAGATTCAAAAATAGGTGTAAAATTACAAGAAGGTTTGAAAATACATGAAAAAGGAGCCAAACCTTTGGATGCAGCTACCACTTGTGCATCAATGTTGTTTGATGAATTATTTATCTTGATGAAACCTTTAGGTTTTTGAAAATTTTGGAAAGGCTAGGAAGTGATATCACTCTTATCAACTCGAGTCATTGGAGTAGAGTTGTCAAATTGGCTCACTTGAAGCTGATAATTGTGAAGCATACATAATTAGATCAAGGAAGTGAATTCAAATGGAAATATCTTATCTCTAATATTTTTTGTAAATTAGAAATAAACATATGTTGAACTTCAATTTATCAGGCACAAGATAAAAAATCTAAGCATGCAAATGTTTAAATCTACTAATCAAATTAACCATTTTTTATTTAACACATTGTTTAAAATGCATCAAATTGGTCAAATAAATCTTAGGACCAATGTTATTTTGAAAATTTTGAATGAAAGCACTAGCAATTTTTTGAAAGGAATCAATAGAATAAGGAGGAAAAGAAGAATACCACTGCAAGGTCTTATCTCTAAATGTTCTAGCAAACAATGTAGCCATGAGTTTATGATCATGAGAGAATTCACTATACAATATTTGAAATGTTTTCACATGAGACAAATGATCATTTTCTAGTATAAGTCTCCAAGTGAGTTATCTCCATGTATTGAGGGATAACAACATGAATAATGTCTAAGGAAAAAGGCTTGTCAATGTCACAAATGGGAGTATTGAATTTGGACTGAGTCATTGAGGTAATTTTTTGTTGCAAAGATGACATGGTTTGAGCAAGACTATCAATAGTGGATTTGGTGGACGTATTGGTATGGGACATATGTGAAAGGTTTGGAGCATTATGAGAAATGGAAGGAACATTAGAATATGAAAATGGTATGTTGTTTTAAGTGGGTATAGATGATGGTTGTGAAATACATGAAACATTGTAGGAGTGACATGATTGATGGGATTAGGAATATTTCCAAGACTAACATGTGTAGGATTAATGTTTGAAATAGATGTAGTCATAAGAGGTGCAGTGTATATAGGAGCACTAGGTAATGAAGTACTAGTATTAGGTCGATATAAATAAAGGTCATGAGCACAATCTTTGATAGGTTTAACATTATCATGAATAAGATGCGAAATGGGATGCAAAATTTAAACACCATTCTCATCATTGTGAATCAATTTCCTCTTATTTTCTACTAAGGAGATGGCTTACCTATTAGAATTCTCTTGACCTAACCATTGCTCAAATGTTTCAAAATCATGGGATAATCTTTGCACTTGGTTAGGAGATAAGCTTAAGGTATCATCTTGATCATGAGAAGAGTGGGAAGAGGGATTCTCAAAAATTGTCAAAATGTCATTAGTAGGTATGTTGGTATCATCAAGATTCCTAGGAAAAATAGAGGACTCAAGATCAAGAGAACCCATAAGTCTATGACTTCTTCTCACCAGAATTATATATGTTGGACTTAATGTTATGACACTCATGCATACACGAGTTAAAGAAAGATATGTCTAAACAACGCAAAGAAGTAGCAAATTTGAAATAAAGATACAAACACTCATTAAGTTTATAAAACATGAATTGAATTAAGAATAATTGCACATGAGACCCAATAAAAAATAACTTCAAATCAAATGTGGAATGGAAATGTTATGCATGGGGTTCACCAAAATGTACTGTGAAGGTGAACCAAGAAACACAAATCTAACCATCCAAATAAAAAGTGTTATGTAAGATGTCGAGTTCACCAAAATGTAAAATAAGAAATGGGGATCAAGGGTGATCAATACCATGGTACATTAGGAAGGAAAATAACCTAATAGGCTTAAAAGGATCCAAGCACTAAATGTGTATTAAGATCCTTCACTAAATTGAGGGTTGATTAAGAGTATGTAAGCTAGATAAGGAAAAATAAGGTGAGTTTAAGGTTGCACATGCTAACCAGAAAGTAGGCAACTTTTCACATATGCCAAAAATAGAAATAAGAGGATGCAAATGACCTGTACAATCAATTTAAAGTAAATCTAGAGGGAATATGTCACCCTAGCTGACTTGTTCATGGGAGTAGGTTGCTTGAGTTAACTTGTTTCCTATACTTTTGACTTTTCTTAGTTGTAGACTGTCGGTGAGGTTCTAAACTATTCATATTTGATTCAATACGAGTGCCACATGTACCCATACACAAAAAAAGAGGAAATTATTGTGTAGTAAGTGGTTACCTCAGTCAAGTCCCAGTTGAGGAATCAACCTTGAAATAGAAATGAAATTTCTAAAATGAAAGATTGTAAATGTAAAGTAGTTATTAGATCTACCAATGTAATTGTATATATCTTCACAAACATACTTTAAGGTCATAATGTCTATGAAGATATTCACAATTGCCTGAATGTTATTATATGTAAATATTGGGTCTTGGAATGTTGAGAATAATAAAGGACGGACTTCACAAATGCATATATATATGAAAATAATCCTCAAATATATTCAATTTTGTTATGCTTTATTGAATCTTTTCTTAAAGAATAGATCAATAAATGTGAATGGATAAAGGATCTTCTTCCTTGATTGAGGTCTCCTCTACGTGGCCTTCATGAGGGAGAGATGTTTTTTACAATGGAGAAGATTTCCTTCAAGTGATACCTTGGATGCTTGAAGAATGCTTCTAAATACTTGAACTTGAATGCTTTCCTTCTTGTCTTGGATGCTTGATGTGAAATCTCAATCATCGTTATTAAAATGAGGATAAATAGGTTGTTTATATGCCCCCCACAATATCTTAGAGCTCAAAACTTGAGTGAAGGTGACAAGATTCAAGATTTCTCGCTTAACCAATGAAACAAGCCCCCAATTTAAATTTTGGGGCAAACCTCAGGGAATAGGTTACCCCAATGAACCTATTCCCATAATAGGTCACCCTAACCAACCTATTCCCACCAAAAGGCCTCAAAATTTGGTTCAAGAATAGAGATTCTGGAGAAGATGTGAAAATGATAGGTGGTATAGCAATGGATGAAGCATAATAGACATGAAGCTCAATTACAGTAAAATGAGGCCTAATTAAGCATCTAATTATAAGTGCTTGCAATTTAGGGTGGTACAAATATCACTCACCATTACACCTATTTACTATTTAAAGATACATTTTTTCAACAAATAATGATTTATTTCCTATTCATATGAGACAACAACGAGCCAAAAATGATACTCAATAATTATTTTTTGTTATAATCTTTAACATTTTGGCATGGTAATAAGTATAGACCAAAAATAATTATTGTTGTAACTAATGAGGTTGGTTTGAATGAATGTAAGCTAAATTAAATCCTCTATTTTAAGATGATTAATTATTGGAAAATAAATTGGCTCCCTACATTTCAAATCTCTTGAAGTTGTATGCACCCTAAAATGGTCGCCTAGACTTTGGGCCCCATTCTTCAATTTATCAAATGATGGAACCAATTTATCAATTTTATGAATAAATGCTTTGCAATATTTTCAAATCAATTTCCTTGATCAAATCACAATTATTTTAATTATTTTAATTTTTCCTAAGGTTTGATCACTTTATCCTAAGCCACATTTAATTAAAAAAATAAATCTCTATTAAGTAAATAAAACATCTTTTAATTAAATAATGGAAACCACTTTTTTAAAAATAATAAATAAATAAATAATAAAAATAATAAAGTAAAGTGCACTTTCCTATGAGATAGAATCTTTTGACTTTTTGAAAAAGGTTTTTGCCTCTTAATCTCTTCCACATATCTTTTTGCTTCTTAACCATGTCCATTGATTTTGCCTCTTAAGAATTTTGAGCACATGGATCAACCAAGATTTAATCTCCACCGTTGCTCATTTATTTTTGCCTCTTAATCTTGACTATCCATTCATTTCTAAATTCCTTTATAAGGAGACTCTCTCCTCATTCTTAATCATCCATCTTTTGCATCATCATCATCTATTGCATTATCATCCTCTTAGAGTCTCTCAACCTTAACATCTTAGCATCTTGGAATCTTGAAGTCTCTCAATCTTGGCATCTTGGAGCTATGGTATTCTTAGATCTCTCATATTGAAGCATTGCATCATCATTTTCATTTTCTTTCTTGCATCTAGCTTAATCCATCTAGCTTAGATCTACTTTTATTTTCATTTGCATGCATACTTGATGATCATGGAGACTAGCATTCTTACTTTTCCTCTTTGAATCTCTCATTTTATGGTGTACTTGCATGGGCACAGACTAGGTCAAATCTGAGGGCCTCCATTACAAACCCTTGCACTCCATGAATAGAGAGTTATGAGTCGCCATTTGAGATCTCATTCTTGAGCAATCTTAGATATAATGACTCATAGAAGTGTGACAACATTTTAGCACACATTTTTTTACGCCCACCATGGGGCAACCCACCTTTACATGCTTGTTTTGGTTATTTTTAGAGCTAACCCCCTTGTGTAGATTTGTTTGGAGACTAAAAACCTTATATTTTTAAAGATTTAATCATATCTCCCAAACAGCTTGGTGTTTTGGTCTAATTTTTTTTTTCAAAGTTGCTGACATATCAAAGAAGCTCCAACAAAAAAATTAGAATTTTCTGAGGTATTTTCAATTTTTTATAATTTTTTCTTGATGTTTCATAAAAAATTAATTTTTAGCGCAAATTAGCATATTTTTAAGAAATTTTTACATTTTTGGAAATCTCTTCAAATTCTACAAGGGATCCATTCTTTGTGTTTTGAATTTGGATGCAATATCATAGCTCAAATAATTGATTTACAAAAAGTGGTCTATTTTGGTAAAATGGGTCTCTAGGGCACAAATGAAGAGATTTTTTTGAAATTTTTACATTTTTGAAAATATTTCTATTTTTTAGTAGGGGTCTCTGTTTTGCATTTCCATTTTTGTGGCTTAAATCATATCAAAAAAATCAGATCTTGTTGATTAGGTCAAATGCAAAAAAAATAAAATTTTGTGATGAGTATGCACTTATTTTCATTGTTCAATGCATAATATGAGTTGTCATTTGAATTATTTGCTAGCTATTATTTCTCCTAACAATTGATTTTCAGATCTAACCCTAGGGTTTGCATAAGTTGGATATACATTGCATGCTTGTTTGCTGGCTTGCTTGCACAAAAAAACTCAACAAAAATCTACTAAGCGTGTTGCATTGGACTTGAGCTATTTTGTTCAATCTCTATAACATTTGGATCTTGGGAATAAAATGAATCTCTCATGTGTTTGGCTTGAGTGTTTATTGCTTTCATAGATCACACTTCAAATTTGGGCTCTAAAAAAGAACATAGATTCATTTTCTTGCACATGTGTTTCACATTGTAATTAGGCCCTATGAACACTATTTGTGGCGTTCTTGAGAGAGTGGGTTTCTTGCGAAGCTCTTCTTGACTATAGAATCCCTTGTAGGTAGGGAGGATATTGTTACTATCTCACGGTCTTACTTGGTTTAGTCTTCAACATTGATCGGTACGTTCTCTCTTGGACCCACTTAGAGAGCTCGGTAGACATTGTTCTTGACATCACAAAATTTGGTGAGGTGGTTTCAATCTTAGCGTGTCAATGAATCTATTTGCTATGTTTTGGTGAAGTGAAGAGGCTAGAGGATTATGCTCTACTCCCTATTTGAGTAGTACCAAAAACTCAAATCTTTGAATCTAAGCTAAGTCCCCATGTGGTCCTTTTTGTGAGTCACCTTGTTAGAGAGGGTTAACCATAGTGGACACTCTCTTTATTGGGTAAACCACGTGGATGAAACCTCAAGCAGTAATAGCCATTTTCACCGTGGTAGTGACAACCACTATATAAATGTCCTTGTGGAAGAAATCTCCACAAGTGTAGTTTCTTGTTGGGTTGTCAGATCTCCTCAGCATCTCTGATTGATTAAATTTTTGGAATGTGTCAAAACCCCGGTGCGCCTAGATTGGAGTTCACCCTCTTGAGATTGCAAAAGTTACAAATTCAAACCATTACTAAGAACCATAGTGCAACCAACTTTTTCTTTTCTAGGACTGTGTGCATGATTGGAAAACATTTGAAGAATATACACAAGTAGAATCTTTAAGGAGTAGCATACTAAGTCACTATTCTTGTTCATGTGCAAGGTTTCTTTGTCCCTTGCTCATTGTTTGAAGACATTTTTTTGCTTGAACTCCTTGATTGCTATCTTCTATGCTTGATCAATGATAAAAATCTATTGATGTATTTATGTGATCAATTAAAACGAACAAATCTGAGTTCCCGAGTGATAAAAACTTTAAAGATTTCCCCAAAAGTGCTATGACATGTTGCTCAATATCCAAATGAACTTAAATGGTATCTAATTGTGCAAAATGACTCTTGGTCTTCTTTCTTTCACATCTCCTATGTCTTCCTAGTCTCCCATTTCCATCCTTTCTCTTCTTCCTTCACACTTCTTCCTCTTCTTCCTAAATTCTTCAGTCCTCTTATTTCTTTTCCTCTTATTTTATAGTCTATCTTCTTCTATTCATCTCTTCTGTCACTTCCATGCTTGATTCCTCATCTTGATCTCCTTTCTCAATTTGAAAAGTATCATTCCTCCAAAACTCTTATTGATGATAAATTTATGACAAAAATACAAAAGAAAGAAAGTGAATCACCCACCTTTGGTAGAATCATGCTCATGATCCTCTCATGATCTTCTTCTTCCAAACATTCTCCATCATCTAAGTCTTCTCATTCTTCTTCACCTTCCAAGTCTTATCATGAATCTTATAAACATCATTCGAATTCTTCACCTTCTAAGTCTTATCATGACTTTTCTAGACATCATTCAAATTCCTCATCTTCTTACCATGACTCTTCTAGACATTATTTGAATTCTTCATCTTCCAAGTCTTATCATGATTCTTCTAGATATTATTTGCATTGCTCATTATCCAAGTCTTCTTCCTCCACTCGGTCTTCACTTTCCTATTCTTCACAATCTCATTCCTCTTCTACTTCTCCCAAGAGTCTTACTCCTCAATATGAGCAATATAGTAATCCTTGTGATACCTCTCCCATGAAGAGTGACACACCCACCTTTGATGACTATGATGACTATTATGATGACTATGATGATGAACCATATAGTCATACCTATGAAACCTCTGTTCCTAAGAGTCCTCCTTATCATGTGCTCATGCTTACAAAAGGGTCATCCTATTGGATATATCGTGATGGTGATCCATATGATTCTAATTTTGAAAGAGACTTTGATGATTTCTATGAACAATAACTTGATTATGATCCATTTACTACTATTTAGAATTATAAAATGCACCATGCTGATTTGAAACATCAATATTATAAGAATCATTCCTCTAAGAACATTCATGTTGAAAATAAAGATTACACTCTCAAGAAAGATTATGTTAATGATGGACCTTTGTTTTGTGATGGTTCCCTTCCATCCCCTACTTCCTCCAATACTCATACATTTCTTAAAGCTTCCGAGTCTTCCAAATTTTTCAGAAATCCTTCATCCAACAAAGATCCTAATAATTTTCATACAGTTCCCTATAGTTATCCTCAAGGGCTACCTCTTAAAGAAACTCAAGCTAACCTTCACTTGGCTGCAAATACTTTCAATAATGCTAAACCTAAAGAGCCTAAGTCTTTATGCGCTATAATTCCTACTTCAGCTAGTCCTTCACCATGTCTTCCAAAGTCTTCAATACAATTTCAACATGCTTCCTTCTCCTTAGAAGTGGCTCCATGTCAAGAGGACTCTAAAAATGATAAAGAAAAGAACATAAAGAAAGATCAAGATCAAGAACCCTCCATGTCATCCAATCTTTTTCATGATGTCTCTTATCCGTTTCATGGTTCTTTTGATCCTGCACGCCCTTTCTCATTCATTCCACCATGTCTTAAGTCTTCTCCTAAGAAAGATCAAGCTACTACTTACACCATTGAGCTTATTGACAATCAAAATAACCTTACTACACTTGCACTTTCCAAAGATGACACTTCTATTAAGGTTATTAAAAATTGTGTTGTTACTTCCAATGTTTAGCCTATTGAAAATCAAGAGAAAAATTATACACTTATGCTATCCAAAGCTCCTTGTCAAGATCAAAGTCTTCCATCTTCTTGTTCTACCACTCTATGTTCGCTTCCACTTTCTACTCTTCCTAAGTCTTTTCAAGCTTCGAACAATCCTATCAAAGAAGTTTCTCCTATTCAAGATGTTCATGATCCTATTGCAAATCCTAATGCTCACTCTAAAGATGCTGATGTCCTTGGTTGTCATATAGATGTTGATGAACTTATTGATTATCCTTTTGTATCTTCCACGTGCATCCTTGGACCTCCTCCACCAATACTAAGGGCTTCACGTCTTCCTTCCATCTTGGGCCCTTATGTCCCTTCACTTTCCCCTCCTAACTCTCCTAATTTGTCACCATCTTGGGTCCTTGCGTCCCTCCATCTCCAATATTTCCTCAAGATCAACATAGATGCATACCCTTAAATCTTTTTCATCCACCCACCCATCTAAACCAGTCATATCCTCCTTCTTCCACAAGTCCCAAGTCTTTTGGAAGTAACTTGAATGTTCAATACAAGAAAAAGAAGAAATACAAGAATCCATCAAAAAAAGAAGATCACAATTTATCCTCTAATAGACATGGAGACATAAAGTCAAAATAGATATCTAAGAAGAAAACTACAAGACAAATATGGGTTCCAAAATTTATCATTGAGGATATTCTCTCTAAATCATCAAAAAGAAATGAAAAGCCTATGACTATATGGATTCCAAAGTCTCTCTTGAAAGAGTTTGATGTTGAAAAACAATTGAAGTTGACATTCAATCTTCCAAAGGCTTCCACTTCATCTTCTTCCAAAAACATTCTTCCATTCCATGTGCCTAAACCACAACCTCTACTATCCATTCACCATATTCCTTCACGTATTTCTTCATTCACATTTCCTCCATCTTCTCACCACCCTTCAAGGTGTGTGTTGATGTTGATCTTTCCTTCCTTTCCATCTACCCTTTCACAATCCTTCCATTCATTATCCTTCTACTGTCTATCCTTTTTCCTCATTTTCCTATTCCTCCTATCTTCCAACCTCACTCGCTTTACATAAAACCTTATCCTCCATTTTTCTCTTCCATCTTCCTTTCCCTATCAGCATCTTTGAGCATATCATTTTGAATCCTTGGCATATCATGGTTTATCCTTTCAAGGAGCATTATCTGAAAAGCTTGCCTTCTTCCAAAAAATGAAAAAAATTCAAAAAGAAAAGAAAAAAAATGAAAAAATTGAAAATGTGCCTTGGTGGAAACCTTGAAACAGGCGCTTTGGTAGCAAAAGTAAAGAGAAATAAATACATCTTATGGTTAAAACCACTACCTTGTGGTGCCTTGAATAAGTACCGTGATGAAAACTTGGCAGTCAGGCATCATGCATAGTTCTTATACATATTTCATCCATTCCATCTTCTCTCTTTGATCTTGACAATGTTGACCTATACATGAACATTTGGCTATCTTGTGAGCTATCTTTCGATGATCTTGATTTCATTCCACTCATGTTTTGCTTTCATATTTATTTTCCTCCATTCATTCTAGCCTTTCGCTATCCTTTTCCCCTTTGGTCTTGATCTAATACAAAAGAGTAAAACATGATGCTATGAAGCCTCTTGACATGTCTACTCCTTTGGACTGCATCCTTTCCTTCTTTTTCATTATGCTTTTGTGACTTATCCTATGTTGGCCTTTCATTTCTTGTCCAAATTTGCTTTACATGACTTTTTTCCCTAGCTTGGGTACTCTTGAGAAGTCTTCCCTTGAGGATATCTTCCCTTCATTCTCCTTCATTCTCTTGTCTTCCATCTCTTCGACCAGCTTGCTAATCCCTCTTGTTCTCCATCTTGCTCTACATTGAGACTACACGATATGATCTTGCTTGTGAGTTTGATGCCCATTCTGTTTGGGGGCATCCGTTGTACATACTTATTGATCCTGAAAAAATCCAAAAAAATGATATATTGTTAAAAATTCTAAAAATATGAAAAATGTCCTTAAAAAATGACCATCTTAGTGAAAACCTAGCAATATGCACTTTGATGTATCTCCAAAAAATTATATATTCCAAAAATACCAAAAAAAAATCAATAAAATTTTAAAATTTTTTTTTAAAAAAAAAGTGCCTTGGTGAAAACATGGAAACAAGCGCCTTGGTAGCAAAAATACAAAAAATTATAAAAAGTCCTGAAAAGTCACAAACGGTGTTTTTCAACACCAACCCAACTGCATTTTTCAAGAAACCATGACATCGAGTGTTTCTCAGCACTTATCAGTTTGGTCTTACCTAGTTTTGTCATGTGATCCTACATGCTTGCAAGCATTCGATTCTTATCTTCAGAACTCAGTATCAGTTAACACACTTAAATTTTTAAACGAAAAACTTAATGCTTGAGATATGTCATGATCTTTTCTTTATGTGTTGATTGTTATTGATTTTCGTTGAGTGTCCTTGTCTAATAAGTCTCTCTGGGATGCATAGCTAGAGGACTTGGGGCATGGAGCATGCTTTTATTTGCTTTCTGTTTGTGGGTGTGGTCTTGAAGCTCTAGAGTGTCTCTTGTTGTTCCCTTGAAACACTTAGGAGATTTGAGACATCATCCTTGAATATTTTTGCACAACCATTTTAATGGTCATCCCGGCGTTTATGCCTTGATGCAAGCGTGGTTTTTCTATATTAAATTGGGTAAGCTAACATCGAAGTCATCTTGACCTTTATGTCTTTGATGCTTATGTTAGAATTTTTCCACATTCCAATCTGATATAAATCACATTCATATCTTCATAGTTGCGCTTGTGACTAGTGATGATTGTGTGATTTTTCGATGTCCGTTAATAATGGCTCAATGATGAAAATAAGTTTCTTCACATTCTCTAATGAATGATGAACACAAAATCCTATGTTACAGTTGCTCTATTACAAGTACACCTTTGCATTTTCATGTAGCTTGCATTGTTAGAATTCATGTTAATTTGCATTTTTAGACTGCATTATGAGTTTGAGAGGGTTTTCCTTCATCTTTCTTTTGGACTTTTAATCAACTGTGATCACGTTTTGATCTTCATTTCCTTATCTTCTTTCGTGATCTCAATCAAAATTTCATATCTTAAACAGTTGATCAATCTTGAGGCAAATTCTCTGTCTTATCTCCATTTCTTTTCACCTCTTCCAAACTTCTATCTTTCATTCGCTTTTAGCCCACTTCTTTTCTTCTAATTCAACCTTGGGGCATAACCTTTCATGATGATCTACCTTGGTTCTATGATCCTTATATCTTTCATCTTACATCAAGAACCTTATCTTTAGTTCGATTTGATCAAATTTATCAATTTACTGTTTCTCCTTTATCTCATTTCAATTTCGATCACGAGGGTATAGTACTTATCAAACTTCAATCCTTGATTTTGCTTTATCAAACCTATTATTTTAAACCTTGTCTTTTTTCAATCAGCTTATTTTTGTCCTGATGTGTTCCCATTCGTCGAACACACATCTGGGTTGTTTTGTGATCCCAAATCGATCTCACATTTCAATTCCATTCTTTGGCTACATGTGTTCCTAGAATGATCACACATTACCCAAAGAGGGGAAAATGTATGCACCCTAAAATGGTCACCTAGACTTTGGGCCCCATTCTTCAATTTATCAAATGATGGAACCAATTTAGCAATTTTATGAATCAATGCTTTGCAATATTTTCAAATCAATTTCCTTGATCAAATCACAATTATTTTAATTATTTCAATTTTTCCTAAGGTTTGATCACTTTATCCTAAGCCACATTTAATTAAAAGAATAAATCTCTTTTAAATAAATAAAAAATCTTTTAATTAAATAATGGAAACCACTTTTCTAAAAATAATAAATAAATAAATAATAAAAATAATAAAGTAAAGTGCACTTTCCTATGAGATAGAATCTTTTGACTTTTTGAAAAAGGTTTTTGCCTCTTAATCTCTTCCACATATCTTTTTGCCTCTTAACCATGTCCATTGATTTTGCCTCTTGAGAATCTTGAGCACATGGATCAACCAAGATTTAATCTCCACCGTTGCTCATTTCCTTTTACCTCTTAATCTTGACCATCCATTCATTTCTAAATTCTTTTACAAGGAGAATCTCTCCTCGTTCTTAATCATCCATCTTTTGCATCATCATCATCTCTTGCATTATCATCCTCTTGTAGTCTCTCAACCTTAGCATCTTGGAGTCTTGGCATCTTAGCATCTTGGAATCTTGAAGTCTCTCAATCTTGACATCTTGGAGCTATGGTATTCTTAGATCTCTCATATTGAAGCATTGCATCATCATTTTCATTTTCTTTCTTGCATCTAGCTTAATCCATCTTGCTTAGATCTACTTTCATTTTCATTTGCATGCATACTTGATGATCATGGAGACTAGCATTCTTTCTTTTCCTCTTTGCATCTCTCATTTTATGGTGTACTTGCATGGGAACAAACTAGGTCAAATTTGAGGGCTTCCATTACAAACCATTGCACTCCATGAATAAAGAGCTATGAGTCGCCATTTGAGATCTCATTCTTGAGCAATCTTGGATATGATGACTCGTAGAAGTGTGACAACATTTTAGCACACAGAAGTCATGAGATTTCTAAAGATAGCGGACAACTAGAAATATAGAAAAAAAGATATGCATATTTGTTACATGCCTTATTTATTCTAAAAAGGAGATGTAATTGATGAGATGAATATATATGTATATATAAAAGAAATAGAAAATAAACATAAGAGTGGAGGTGCATTGTGAGAACATGCAGTGGAAATGTGAAATAGAAATGATGATCACACACTGGATTCTTAGAGGGAGGTGAATCGGCATAAACTAAAACTCTTACTTAAATAATCAACCATTAATGTTATCCACCACACAACTTATCAAGAAAATGATGAACTAAAAGAATAACACATGAACACCAAGATTTTATGTGGAAAACACAAATCGGGGAAAACCATGGTGAGCACTTACCCACAAAGATAAATCACTACTATATAATTTGATTATTAAGATAGTAGAAGCTCATTGCTCTAGATTTAGAACTAGAAGCTCACTACCAATACAACGTTGATTACAAATAGGAGCTCACTGCTCTGGACTTGCAAATAGAGGCTCATTACCATAGAAACAAGATACATAAAATAACTTGTGCACCCAAGAATCGCTATCCTAGGGTCAAGATGCATGCAACTCTCTCTCTCTCTCTCTCTCTCTCTGTATATATATATACTCCTGATAATGTGGTTGTTCTACACAATACTGTCAACTTCAACAACATATTATTTCTATCTTTACTTCTCTTCCATACTCATAATATAACAATCTTCATAACTAAACTTCTTCTCTTCCAAAAATATTCTTATTGATCTTCACTTTCTCACCCACAACCTCTTTCCTTTTGCTAAAGAATACATTGTACTTATATACAAGATAGATAATTGGAGTTTACAACAAGGTAAGCCATGTTAAAAACATATTACAATTAATTTACACGTCAGTTATGTAAATAAAAAATTACAATAAGGTCTCATGCTAGAAGCATTCAAACCAAAACATAGATTACACATAACATGGACTCATCTGAATAAAAGATAAACATTAAATGTAATATCTAGACCAAAAACATGAAGTATCATCCACTCTAGAAGAGAGAGGGACCATGGAGATGCTACACAAATCCCAGTACCAAATCTACAATTACTAGAAAAACTTCCATAGTCATCTCAAACATGTAGTAACACATTGCCCAAAGAACCACATCACTTTCCATTTGTATCCATTACTCCACATGTCATGGAGGGATCCACACACTACATTAGAAACCATATCACTTGCGAACAACCGATGTCATAAGCCATTACAACACATTTCTAGATCAAACCACAAATTGATCATAACTGCATCACTTGATTACATTGTTTTCAAATCACCAAGAATAATTTCTATATCACCAAGAAACACCACAACCAAGACCAAAACTTGAATACAATTCAAATCGCATCTACATATACATCTACACATCTTCAACCTTTATTTCTAGATAAAAAAACCTTTTGGAAAACACAATTGAATAACCGTCATCTTCAACTGCATAAATCTGTTGCTGAACCACTGACATGTACACAAAACTATTGACTTCCAAACCTAAGAAAATAACTCTAAAGTACCGACAAACATCACTCTCACAATTTCCATAATACATGTTTGTCTTCCACTATTCTGTAGCATTGAATACACACTTTTCTTTCACTGATCTGTCTACTATTCTATATCACTGAATATATACCAAATACTTTTCCTCCACTAACATCTTCAACGCACAACCTTACTTATTTAGGACCAACTTCCTTCTTCTAGACAAATAGATATACATGCACATGTTATCAAAAAGTACTTCCAGATCACAGTGTTTGAGAAAACACCTCAAAAAACCCCAAACCATAGTGCTTTACATCAATGAAAACCAACAATAATAATCAAACATATATTTCCAACAAGAAAAATAGTTGTGTATTAGAAGGTAGCATAGAAATTTAGCAACAATGTAGTACATATGTAATAGCACAAGAATTAAAGAATGTAATTTTTGTTTTTAAATAAAGAAGTTTTGTAGTAGAATTTTAATCACCTTGCAGGCTATGAGGAAGGGCCCACTCCTCGAAAGATTGGTGATGACTATGTATTTTTTATTTTTTGTGATTATTTTTATTTCATTATATGTGTGATTTTGAGATTAAAGCATGATTTGATTATGAGTAATATATAAACTTTCCATTTTAGTTATTTGAGAAATTCGAGCACATATTTATATTTTTGAGTGAATGTTCTATTTGACAATATTTTAAATTATTTAAAATATTTCGTTGGAAATAGTGTAGTTGGTTGATTATTCATGTTGCACTATTCTTGTCACAATTCTTGTCAAAAATAGAATTGTAGAATTAAATCTGATTTTTTATCTAGGCAATACTTGTGAGTTTTAGTTGCATTTGATTCTTTTACAGGTCACAACCCACAACCCTTGTGCATATAACAACATCTTTCAAAATTTTAAAGCCTTTATATTAACACTTAGACTAAATTGAATTGAGTTCTTAAACATTAAATCTATTTCATTCATCACTCCAATTTTTGCTTATCATAGGCCAAATCTATTTTATCATCACTCCTCTCTCTCTCTCTCTCTCTAGATGCATTTACCACTATTCAAGATTTCATTGTACCATTCAAGGTGATTTTTTCATAGTTGAAAGGATGTGGTCATGTCAATAAAGATAAGGAGTGTGCTTTCTTGATCATGTCTAATCTTAGAGGTCCATTTCAAGTGTTTACCTCTATCTTCTATTCTACTATGGATGTTATGGTAGAAGACCATAAGATGCCTTATTTTGAGGATTTTTGTGATCAACTAACTAGGGATTACACCAAGTGTATTCAGGTTGATGCCCTTCCTAGGATTCATACTTTGATGGCTCAATCTTTGAAATACAAGGTATGAATAAGAAGAAGCCCAATACAAATTCATTTATATATGGGGAGCCTCCCTCAAATCCTAAGGAAAATAATTATCAAAATACTAATCCTTCATCTCCTCCTCCTTCTAGCTCAGGGATTATTTCAATTGATCATGGATTGTTCTAATTTCTTCCCTTGAGGTTCACTTCGGATATATAAGCATGGTGGTCAAGTTTCATGGCAAGATCAAGTCTGGTTTGAAGATATTGAATTCTTTGTTTTGATGGGGTGTTGCAAAAAACTTTGAACTCAATCTTGAAGGCCTTAGAAGCTCCAAAAGGGGGGTCAAACTTTTCCTAGATGGAGCTTCATCATCCCAAGTTGTAGAGTGCTTCAAGAGGTTTCTAAAAAGTGATTATAATAGCCAATCTGGTACATGGTTCACAAGATATGCCCTCTAGAAGTTGCACTACTTTAGGAGAAAAAGTTAAATCCCTTCAAATACTCCATTGAGTGTGGAAACCCATTTGGGGAATATTCTTGACATATTCCAATGTAGGTGAGAATAATATAAAGTTGGTCAGCCTAAAATAAGGGGGGTTACACGTTTCCAGAACCTTCTAGGGAAGTTAAAAATTCCCAATATAAAGAAAATAAATAGGAGTTACCAAGGAAATTCTGATAGTGCATATGGTGGCTAATTCAAGAGGGATGTTCTTAATTATGAGAAATCTAGGATAGTGGATGCTAAATGTGTTCTTCCTACTATTGAACAAGTTTCTTGGTTCCTTACTCCTAGGATGCAATAATGTAAATCTACCTATTTCTATGGTGTGATTATTTAGTTAGTATTTAATTTCTCTTATTAATAAGAAGTTACTCTCCTGTGGAAGTAAGCTAAGAAGAGAGTGAGTTTGTAATAGCATATTCCATTTTTATCTAAGTTTAATTCTTCGTGAATGTAATCAACATTTTTTCTATTATATGAATAAAATGATGAAGTTTTGAAGATCAAGAGTTTTTAACTAAGTTCTGGACTCACTCACTCAAGGGGGTCCACTTGGTGAGTATCCCTTAGTTAGTGTTAGTTTATATTCCTACAACATTTAGTTTCAGTTCTGGAATTGGCCTATTCCCACAGTAGTTGGAAGTCATTTCATGTGATTGTTCCTAAAACTAAAGTAGGTAGAGTTACTTTCAAGCATTTATTTTCTACAACCATAGAATAGAGTTACTTTCAAGTATTGACTTCCTGCAACTTAAAGTTATATGTAGAAATATTTCAAGTACACGTCCCTAGTTTGATTATTAAATGAGCCTTTGTAATGAGAAAGGTAGATACTCAGATAGGATATCCAATCCCTAAGTTGAGTGATACACCCAATTATTAATCCCTTTGTGAAGTCAAGCATTTTTGGCATTGTTGTCAGCCAGGGGTGGTGTCAAACTAAGAACCTAATGTAGCCATTAGTAGGAGTTAGTTTAGTTGCATGCTTCTATTACTCTTTTTAGTTTAGTTATTTTTCAATCATTCTTAAATTCCAATTAGTTCACTCTATCAAGCTGCATGCATAGAAGAAGAAGAAGAGATCCCTTAGGCAGATTTCTCCACAATGAACCTATTTTTCCAAATGAGTTAGTGGATATTTTTTCCCAAGAAGAAAGAGAAGAATTTTTTCCCAAGAAGAAGAAGAAAAGATTTTTTTTGATGATGTACCAAACCTACCTCCCTCTTCATCCTTCTCATAAGAAGAACCAATTGATCTAAATATATTTGAAGAGGCAATAGACCTAAATCCTTTTGCTAACATACTAGCCAATTTGCACAATCCTCTACCTTTTGATCAACTAAATCCAAATCATATTGATAACCATCTTGCTCTAATAATCTATCAGCAAGGGAATCAACAAGGGAATCAACAATGTGTAGGGATGGCTAGACCACCTCCTCTTACTTTTTTATTGCATATCACTAATTAGCATGATAACAATAATCTCAAAGAATATTCCCTCTTCAGCCCTCCCTAAGTTCTAAGGCTTAGTAACAGAGGATGTTGATACATTTCTCTTTGATTTTGATATCCTATCTAGAAGTCATGACTACACCATTGATGCCGATAAACTCAAGTTGTTTCCTACAACTTTTAAGGAATCAACACTAAGATGGTTCAAGGGATTAGAAAGTGATGTTGTGCATAACTGGGATGAGATGAAGACTGCATTCTTGAGTAAGTACAAGGAGTATTGCAGAGGAAATGATATGAGAGGTGATGACATCTTCAAGATTTCACAAAAGGAGGATGATATTTTGGAGGACTACATATCTCAATTTCTATTTAGCTTGCAGAAGAACACTCAAAAGAGCTCAATGAAGAGTCCCAAAAATTGCTCTTTCTTAGAGGAGTAAATTAAGGTTGTACTAAAGCTCTGGACTTGATGACGGGAGGACAAATAACTCAATCATCATGGGATGATATAAAGATGATATCTCTCAAATATTCTAGAGTCGATGTCAAGAAAGGAAGAGGATATAGGCATTCTATGGGAAAAACAAATGGTACTAGATTTTGAAGGACAAAAATAACCCATCTTCTATCAAAATTCAAGCAAGACATCATTAAAAAAATGGAAACATAGCTAGATACCATGAAAAAAAAGAAGAAACACGAGGATAATAAGGCTATGCTAGCAAACTAATGCCCTCATTGTAGATAGAAGAAGAGAGATCTCAGATGTAAGATGGTGGCTAATATGGAAGCTAATCTGCTACTTACTATCTTCATGCCAGTAGAAGGAGATGATGATCAAGTGTTCTACATTGCATAAAGGAGGTCATGGGCTCCAATAAAAGGTATTCCTCAACAAATTTTAACCTTTAGTGGTCCTTACTCTAATTCATATAATAATCAATGGTAGCCTTCTTTATATTATCAATCTCATCCTTGGAACAATCCCTAGCCTCAGTGGAAAAACTACCAAAATTCTCAATGGAGAAACCCCCAAGGAAACTAGTATCGACCTCAAGGAAGATGGAAACAACCTCAAGTGGCATGGTAAACACCAAAGGGTAACTAGAAACAAAATTCGCAATGGAGGGTAGGCAAAAAATGGAAAGACCAACCTTCTAGATTCCTACAGCCACCCCCCATAACCACAATAGCAAGAACTTATGCCACGTCCTAGTACCAATGCTAATCCTCCAAGACCAACCTAGATCCTTTCTCAACCTCATCCAAATCCTAACAACAAACCTTTGAAACAATATCCCTTGTATTCAACAAATTTTGATTGATGTCCTGCTTATTCCTTAAACATTAGTAACATTCATTTAAGGTCTGGAACTACATTGCCTACACCAACTCCCCCTGTTATAACTAAAATATCATCTAAAGCACCAGAACTAGAAAATATATCTACTATCCATGTTCAAGAAGACTTAACTAGGAAATTTGAACTTCCTAATCAATCAACCCCACCATTTCCATGAAGATTAGAAGCTGAGATAGCTAAGCCTAAAGAGGAAGCATTTTTTGACATCATAGATTAGCTCAAACACATCTGTGTTAAAATTTCACCTTTTCAAGGAATCAAAGATTCTCCTATATATGGGAAGTCTATTATGGAGTCTTGTCTAAAAACACTTGGCAGGAAAAGAAAGGATCCCTAGACTATCCATTTCCTTGGTCAACTGGTAGATATTATGCTAGGAAAATTTTTCATTCCTAAGTACTCTGATCCTGATAGTCTTGTAATAGAGGTCATTTTTAATGGAACATCAGTTAAGAATGACCTAATTGACCTCGGTTTAGCCATCAATGTCATGAATACATCCACAATGCATCAAATTAGCATTTCAAACCTTAGGTTTACTCCTACTGTCATGTAACTTCTAGATAGTTCTACACTCAAGCTTGATGGGATGGTGAAAGATGTAGTTGTTACATTAGACTCTAGGGAATATCTTGTAGATTTCATGATCCTCTCTCCTAAAACCACAATTGGTGGATATCTTATCATACTAGGACGATCATGGTTAGCGACTACTATGGCTTAAATTGGATGTTTTTTAGGAGACATGACCATCTCTGGTGGTCTAAGTACATTTAAAATGGCCTTGTACCCACCTACTCAGCCTCAACCTAAATCAGTAAAACCTGTTTGGCCAAATTTAGGAGAAGGAACTAAGGAAGTTAACTCAGTGGTTCAGTTAATGATGTTAAAAATGGATCCTTTCCTATAGCTGCGGGAAGAAGATGATTTTATTGCCAATATCATTTAGAAAAAATACGGTGTTAGGGAGCAACCTTTTGGGTGTTCCTCTACCCAATAATGTTCTTTGCAACCCCTTCTTCTTGAACTTAGTACCTTAAACCTTCCTGCATCCGAAGAGATTTACCAAAAAATTATTCCCCGTGAGATCCAAATGCCTTCTCTGACCAAAGCCTCCATGATAGAATTAACCAATAAGATAAAGGTTTCCCCATGAAGGATACTATTTAAATAGAAATAATATGCTTAGCTAGGAACAACAGTTATCTTTGATCAAGTTTCTACAAGACCATAAACATGTCTTTACTTGGGACTATGGGGATATGAAGGGTTAGATCCTAAATTATGTACCCATAGGATTTATATTAAGGAGGATAGCATGCCTATTAGACAGTCTCAAAGGAGGGTGAATCCTACCTTAAGAGAAATAGTGAAGAATGAATTGCAAAAGTTGTTAAATGCTTCTTTTAGCTACCCAATATCAAATAGCTAGCGGATTCCACCTTTATTCATTTTCCCTAAGAAATGTGTAAAATGGAGAGTTTTTGTGGATTAAAGAGGGTTAAACACTGCCACTAAGAAAGATCACTTTTCAATGACTTGCATTGATCGCGTCCTAGATTCACTAGTAGGGAAGAAGTACTTTTCATT
The DNA here is from genome assembly GCA_027943335.1 of Chamaecyparis obtusa. Lineage (NCBI taxonomy): Eukaryota > Viridiplantae > Streptophyta > Pinopsida > Cupressales > Cupressaceae > Chamaecyparis > Chamaecyparis obtusa. The sequence continues at coordinate 562,700 of BSBK01001478.1, read as the reverse complement.
CCTAGATGGGTATATTAGTTATAATCAGACAAAGGTTTCCCCTGAGGACCAAGAGAAGACTAAATTTCCCTACCCATGGGGAACCGACGCCTACATGTTTTACCATTTGGCCTTTGCAATGCACCAGACACATTCCAGAGAGTAATCATCAATATTTTTTTAGTTATTCTCATGATTATGTGGAGATATACATGAATGACTTTGCAGCTTATGGTGTCACATATGAGGAAGCCTTAACTAATTTGGGGAAGTTTTTGAAGAGATGTGAGGAGATTAACCTATTTGTGAATATTAATAAATATTTTATGATGATGTAACAAGGTGTAGTCCTAGGACATTATATATCTTAGGCTAGCATACAAGTAGATCCTGCTAAAATAGAAGTCATCCTTAATCTTTCTCCTCCAACAAAACCAAAGGATGTTAGAAGCTTCCTAGGGAATGCTAGCTATTATAAGAAATTCATAAAGGATTTTAGAAAGATGGAAGGTCCATTATATACCCTTCTCATAAAATATTCAGAATCCAATTAGACTCAAGCCTGTGATGAAGCCTTCCTATAGTTGAAATATGTTCTTACTCAAGCACATGTTCTTAGAGGCCCATATTGGTCATTTTCCTTCCACATACATAAAGATGGATCAAACTATGCTATAGGGGAATTTTTAGGACAAAACTATGGTGTGATTGAGAATGATATACACTTCATCAACAAAAACCTACAAGACCCTAATTTAAATTATACTGTCATAGAGAAGGAAATGCTAGTTGATATCTATTCCCTTAACATGTTCCACCATTATATCACTAGATACCAGATCTTTGTGCATATTGATCATGCAGCCATAAGTACCTAATGAATAAATCTTCAATAATAGGAAAATTAGAAATATGACTTTTTCTTATGCAATAATTTGACATAACCATTGTTGATAAGTCAGAAAAAGCCAATGGAGTAGCAAATTTCTTGTCTAGACTTCACACTGATGATAACTCAAAGGTTATTGATGACAGTTTTTCATATGAGAATTTGTTTTGGATCTTTTCTAACACACATTGGTATGTAGATATTTTAAATTATATAGCCACTAACAAAATCCCTTCTTATTTCTCCTCTAAGGTAAAAAGGCTATTGGTTGAGAAAAGTTTTAACTTTTCTTAGATAGAAGACTGGTTGTTTTACATAGGACTTGATCATGTAATGAGGAAATGTGTGTGGGAGGATGATACTTATGACATCCTCCATGCATGCCATGATGATCCATGTGGGGGTCATTTTGTAGAAAAGAGGACAACAATGAAGGTCTTAACAATAGGATAATATTGGCCTACACTACACAAGGATGTAGAAATATACACTAGAAGATGTGATAGATTTCAGACGATGGGCGGGCCTACAAAATTTGATGAAATTATTTTATACCCTCAAGTAGCGATTACCCTTTTTAACAAATGGGGTTTGGATTTTTTTGAACCCATAGATCCACCATCAAATGGGAACTCTTACATCTTGGTATGTATTGATTATGTCACTAAATGGGAGGAAGTAGGAGCAATGAGACAGTCTAGGATAATAGAGTTGTAGAATTCTTGTATGAGGAGATCTTCACCAAATATGGAGTTCTTAAAAAGCTAGTGACAAACTAGGGTGCACAGTTCACATCAACACTAATCAATGCACTAATGAATGAATATAACATAATACATAGGAAGTCCATTTCATGATATCACCCTCAAGAAAATTGGTAAGTAGAGATTACTAATAGGAAAATTAAGTGCATTATTACAAAAATAGTTCACTTTCACAAAAAGGATTGGGCCAGTAGATTTCCTAAAGTAGTTTGGGCTTACAGGACCACTTGGAAGACAAAAATAGGGTTAACACCCTTTGAGATATTATATGGAAAGGTAGCCATGATGCCCATTGAGTTTGAAGATAAAACTCTTAGGAAAACTTTAGAGATCAATATAAACCTTCGTATAGCACAATGGGAAAGGCTCCTGAAGATGAATGCATTAGATCAGATATGAAAGTCCTCCTCGCAACACACTGAATTAGTTCAAAATAAAAGGAAAAAGTGGCATGAAAGTCACATCAAAACCAAAATCATTTCCCCTAGTGACTGGACATTACTATATGATTCTCTCTTGAACACAAATCAGGACAAGTTGAACACAAATGGATTGGGTCATATGAGATAGAAAAAGTTTTTGACAATGGTGTAGTCCAATTGACAACCATTGATCATATGTAGTTCAAGTTGTTGGTAAATAGGCACATATTGGTAAATAGGCACATATTTAAGCTTTACCATGAGCCAACTACCAAACAAGAGTTCCTACAACAATTATAGAATCAACCACATGCAGAACCTCCTATAGACGAAGGTGAAATCCTTCTACATACAAATTCTCTTTGAAAAAAACATGTCATGTAGATCATAATAAAAATTACTTTTCTTTAAGAATCTTTTCTCCATCATAAAATATTTTTCATTACACTTCACACCACGTGTATTTAAAATCACTTGCAACTCCACTTCAACCCCTCAATCAGTCGTACATCTAGGCATACATCACCACACAACATGATGAATTGGTACATGCATTCAAGAAAGATCCTAAAGGTACAAAGTTATATTTATTTGACCCTTGGTTTATTATTGTGACATGATTTCTTTATTATGTATATATATTGCATTTATTACAATGTTCATCATGAATTTTTTCCCATGTGCAGACACATGGCATCATTTATGTAGGGGGAAATGACTTAATCATATACACATCACATACCCATGTCAGAATCCTACCCAGGTTAGAACCCAAACACATTGTAAAAGGTGATATCATGTCATAATTAAGTTGCAATTAAGTTACAACTATTGTACAAGATGATGTGACTGTTGAGTTGTGTAAAGTCTTTTAAAAAATTTTGAAAATTATTTTCACATGCTTCATATCTTTCTACCATTTGATACCATTTATTGCACATTAAACCATGTTTCAACATAATTTCCTTCTTAAAATTCCAAATTTTGTATTTGTGAGGGTTTGCGTTGTGTAAACAAAATGTTGCAGAGGGAAGCTTACGAGCATTGAGAGCTACATTTCGGTAAATTTGAGTTGGGTTGCATAAATTTTAAAAAGGAAAGTTTATAGAACAAAATTAAAGACATTTAGTATGGGAGGAAGGCCTATTATGCATGAGCATGTGGATCATACCATCTTACTCCAATACTAGGTTTGTCTCCAGTTATTTACTAGATGTGGGTGGCTAGATTGTTTTCTCAAATTGAACGGTTATGACAATACAATTGCCTGAGAATTTTTAAGAACATTTGTCAATGGAGAGGCCAAAGTAAGGGGATTGAGAGTATTGGCTACAGAGGAGAGAATAAAAGAACTATTTAGCTTTCCGACCACTAGAAAATCATACCCACAAGGGCATGATGTAAAAATAGCCAGAGATGAGTTCACACACGTTGGTGATTAGCCTCTTCAGACAGATAGACAAGGAGCAAGGAGATTGTCATTACCCGATCCCTATGTGAATATGGCCACATATATAATCAGGTATTTGACTTGTGAAGGACATTTTTTTCTTTTTTACACTCAATTTATTTCAAGTTGTTGACTCATGTCCAGAATCAACATCTTATGAGCGTTCCAAAATTCTTGTTTACTTTTATTTCTATGAGTGTTGGAGAGGTTAGAAAAGGAAAATAGAATTTTGTCACACATTATGGTCTGATTAAACTCCTATTTGAAAGGTCATTGCAAAAAGTGTCGCCTATGAGTTGGGAAAATTTTGTTTCAACTAGAAGTGTACAAGTGATAAATTTAGGGTCTTCGGGTAGAGAAATTATGTAGAGAGTAGATACTCATAGGGGTACCATAAAAAGAACCCTAGAAGCTTATTCTTATGCATTGCCTCCTTCAGCTAAGCATCATGTGAATGAATTACCTAGGGTAGATTCGACCACTGATGAAACTTCTACTGCTAATGTTCCCTATTCAACACAAACACCTATTCAAACTAGAGTTTCTAAAAGGAGAGATAAGGGTAAGGAGAAAGTGAATGAGAGTTCCCATGAGGCACACAATAAATAGACCTATGAGTATGTTTCCACCACCTCTAAGAGGAGAAAAAGAATAGAAACCTTTTCTCCTGTAGTAGAGAATTCAAAAGGAAAACTCATAGAAAGAGTCCTGTAGCCACTACAAAAACCTGGTTAGACTAAGTTATAGGATACATAAGAAATAAGCGGCACAATCTGAGGTCCCAACTATCAAAAATTTGCCAGAAACCTTAGTGTCAAGATATAGATCACCGCACACAGATATTCCTATTGTGAACATTTCAGAAGAAGAAAGAGAAACAAAAGAACAAAGGGAACTATTGGAAAAGGAAAAATTAGAATTCTTCCATTCTTCTTCTGAACATGAGTAACAATAATTAACAGAAGAAGATGTTGAAAACCCTTTAAGGGATTTTTATGATATAGGGGAGGAGGCACCTAATGAGACATCTCTGGAGGAGATGTAGATACAAGAATTAAGAGAGGTAATTTATTTCCAACAGCCACATGAGGAAACTCAAGAAATAATGCACCACCTTCAGCTGAAGAAGAAATGCAAGGGTTAGAAAATGTAGTGCTATAGCTGAAAACCTTTCCACACCAGAGGAGCCTCAACCTCATCCACTAAAACACATGGGTGATGGCCAGAAAAATATAGAGGTGAAGAATTTAGAAGAAGTCAGTGGCTTAGGTACAAGAATTTAGGTCTATGACCATACTCCTCATTTAATATGCCATGTAGTTTATTTAGATTTATTCAAATAATTCAATATGAGTAAAGTGAATGGGACTTGGAAAGAGGTAAAATGTGAAAAAAATTAACAACAACAGATTAAATACTTAAGGGATAAACTTGAAACAATAACAGACATGATTCCTTAGTTAATGAAATGTAGACCTGCACCAAGGGTTTATGCCCTTTTCCTAAAAGAACAACATCTCTTGTTTAAATTGATGAGGATCCTTAGAGACCTTGATCCTAGTATTAACACAACTAGGAAGTTTTATGATCTTTACCAAGCTTCCCCTACTGAGTTGTAGGATTTTATTTATGAATTTTAATTACACAATTATGCAGTACCACTTGAGATTGAGTGGAATCCATTACTCTTTATGGGGGATATACATTTGAAAGCTCTTATGATATGGGCTGGAAATGAGATAAGTTTGGGGAGTACTTAAAAAATTATAGAGAAAAGGAAAGGACCGTCATTATGCCTCCAAGGCCTGAAAGTAGGATCCTTGTACCCTTTACTTTGACTAGCTCAAAATTGTGTATGGGTTACCAAGTGATGACCATAGGAAAAGGGTTTTTCCCTTAGGGAACAAGTGTACAAGGAGTTTTAAATTATGCTCTTGCATGAAGGATAGAGAGAATAAACAACCTTAACTCAGAGGTTGGAAATGTTACCTATGATTTTGAAGAAACTAGAACCCCACAGTGTGATTAATATTAGAGCTACAATGTAGAGAGCTCCTGGGTATATACAACTAGGAAGACAAAATATGATGGAACACTAGCTCCCTTTCACATTTCAACCACCTCTTTTAATATGGCCATTATATTGATGCACATATACATAACTTGATGAGATTATAGAGAATGAAAAATTGGAAAAGTTGGAGTGCAACAAAGGATTCTACTGGGGTCTTGGCAACCAAAGCACTTGACATATCACCATTGGAGATTTTAGAATTAATGTAAAACTCAAGAACTTTACAATGCTGGAGGACCAGCACTAGTATAAGTAGGGGGCAATGATAGGGTGATAATTTGTCCATATTCCTGAATATACTTATTGTGTTTTGTCTAGTTTCTATAGGATTGTCCTTTTGAATAGTCCTTAGACTTTCCTTTCTTTACCTTGGTCAGTTTCATTGACATATAGCCAAAAAGACTTAAGTTTCATGGTTGAACTTAATACTTTTATGATATTATGTAATATACTTATATGATAATACTATTATGTTCCAATGAATATTTAATCATGTGGTAAATGAATATATGTTGCATATTGGATGTGTATTGTTCTTGTTAGCATTATGATGCAGATCAAATCATTAAGGAAGAGTGACTAGGAAGGCGTCTAAGTGGTTAGATGTGAAGAATCAGTCCTTCAGCTGAAGAAGAATCCATTGGAGAAGTTCATGGATAAAGATGGTGACAACCAAGAAAATATCAAGTCAAGAGGGATGTTCTTAATTTTGAGAAAATTTAGGATAGTGGATGTTAAATTTGTTCTTCCTATTGTTGAACAAGTTTCTTGGTTCCTTACTCCTAGGATGTAATAATGTAAATCCACCTATTTCTTTGGTGTCATTAGTTATTTAGTAATTAAGTTCTCTTCTAAATAAGAAGTAACTCTCCTATGAACGTAAGCTAAGAAGAGAGTGAGTTTGTAATAGCATATTTTATTTTTATCTAAGTTTAGTTTTTCATGAATGTAATCAACACTTTTTTTGTTATATGAATAAAATGATGAAGTTTTAAAGATTGAGAGTTTGTAACTGAGTTTTGGACTCACTAATTGAAGGAGGCCCACTTGGTGAATAGCCCTTAGTTATTATTAGTTTACATTCCTATAGAATTTAGTTTCAATTATGGAATTGGCATGTTCTTGCAGCCTCTGGAAGTCATTTCCTATGACTATTCCTGTAGCCAAAGAAGGTAGAGTAATCCATGTCTCATTCAACCCCAAAAAATTCTTGGTTAGTTGCATGAATTTATTTTAGTATTTCATTCTACAAGTATTTTGGTTAAGTTATTTCCAAGCATTTATTTCATGGAGCCATATAATAGAGTTACTTTCAAGTATTTGCTTCTTGCAGCTTAAAGTTAGCATGGATTTAGTTGGAGCTTAGTGCAGAAACTATGAAGACCCATTTCAAGTACACATCCTTGGGTTGATGATTAAATGAGCCTTTATAACAAGAAATATAGATACTTAGATAGGATATCCAATCTGATTTGAGTGATACACTCGCTTATTAATCCCTTTGTGAAGTCAAGTAGCGAGCACTGGGAAGAGGACATTTCTATGGAATATTTATCTAGTGCGAAGGACATCAAGCTTATGAGTGTCCCAAAAATCAAGGGAGGATAAATAGGAGGGAAGAGGGCCATGCATGAGTTACACATGTAGATGAGGATGATGAGTTTTCACATTCTAAAGATGCTGAAAGGGGAGAGTTTCTTGTTTCCAAAAGAGCCTTGCTATATGATGAGAAGGAACTTGAGAAAAGGGAGAATTTATTTTACAGAAGATGTAAGTGTAATGGTAAAGTATGCAATATCATTATAGATGGTGGTAGTATTGATAACCTTGTTTTAGAGTAAATAGTTAATAAATTGAAGTTAGAAAGAAGGAAACATCTAAATCCCTACTAGATTGCCTGGTTGTAGAAGGATCACAAGGATTTCATCAATGAACAACATCTGATAAAGTTCAAAATAAAAAACTATCATGATGATTTATTGTGTTATATTATTCCTAGGGAAGTTTTTCATCTGTTGGTAGGGAGATTGTGGCAATTCAATCATCGTGCAATAAATGATGGGTATGAAAATACCTATTCTTTGACAAAGGATAGAGTCTGAAACAATCTGAAGCCATTGAAGGAAATAGAGGAAAAGGTATGTAGTAATGAAAGAATATGTTTAGTTGATGGATGGAAGTTTCTAGAAGGCATGAAGCATGAGCATATGTATTTTATTTTAATTCCAAGATTTGATAAACAAGAAGTAGAAGATGTACTTGTAGAAGTTGCAGATTTGTTGGATGAGTTTCAAGATGTTGTATCTGATAATTTACCCAATGGATTTCCACCAATAAGAAATATTAGTCATTAAACGGATTTGATTCTTGGAGTCATTTTTCCAAATAAGGCAGCTCATAGAATGTCTCCAATAGAGAGTGAAGAGTTGAACACACAAGTGCAAGAGTTATTGTAGAAGGGGTTGATTCAAGAGAGTTTGAGTCCATGTTTTGTACCATTAGCACCAAAGAGAAATTGACAATGGAGGATGTGTACTGATTTTTGGGCAATCAATAACATTGCCATCAGGTATAGGTTTCCCTTGCCAATTAGGATGGATGCCATTATGAATTGTTTGAGTGGAGATGAGAACTTCACAAAGATAGATCTAAAGAGTGGGTATCACCAAATACATATTAGAGATGGATATGAATGGAGGAAAACCTTCAAGACAATGGAGGGCTTGTATGAGTGGTTAGTCATGCCCTTTGGGCTAACCAATGCGTTGAACACATGCATTCATGCAACTCATGAACAAGGTATTGAAATAATTTTTGAGTAAGTTTGTTATTGTTTACTTGGGTGATATTTTGATGTTTAGTAAGACATTGGAAGAGCATATAATGCATATTCATAGGGTCTTTGAGAAGTTAATAAAAGAGAAGTTTTTGATTAACTTGAAGAAGTGTAGTTTTGTGAAGGAGTTAGTGTACCTAGGATTTGTTGTCTCGGTAGATGGTCTTAAAATGGACCCAAAGAAATTGAAGGCTACTAAGGTAAGATCTTTTCATGGTTTGGTTAGCTTTTATATAAATTTTATTAAAAAAATAGTAGTATTTTTGGACCCTTAACTAAAACCATGAAAGGGGATAGAAAAGAGTTTAAGTGGACTACAGGAGTAGAAAAAAAATTGATTTGTTGAAAAAAAAAGTTACATAGAGGCGTATTTTGACACTTCCAAATTTTAATAAGGTATTTCAAGTAGACTGTGATGCTAGTGACAATGTCATAGGAGCTATTTTGATTCAAAAAGGTAAACTCATTGCTTATTTTAGTGAGAAGTTGAATAAATGAAAATAAAAATATTATGTTTATGATAAGGGATTTTATGTTATAGTTCAAGAATTGGGGAAGTGGAGACATTATCTTTTTCCTAAAGAGTTTGTTTTGTTTATAAATCATCAATATTTACAATATTTGAATAGCCAAGGAAAGATGAATCAAAGGAATTTAAAATGGGTTGAGTTTTTGCAAAGTTGCACTTTTGTTTTGAAGCACAATAGTGGAAAGTCTAATAGGGTTGCAGATGCCTTGAGAAGGAGGCACAATTTGTTGATAGTGATGCAGATTGAAGTTGTTGGGTTCCAAGAACTCAAGAGTTTGTACCTAGAGGATCCTAATTTTGGTGAGGTCTGGAGAGCTTGCACAAAACCCGTTACTCTAGAAAGGACTAGGTGGTTAGATTTTATAATCCAAGATAGTATGTTATTCAAAGGTAGCCAATTATCCATTCCAAAGAGTTCAATGAGGTGGTATCTAATAAAAAAGAATCATGGTGGAGGATTGGTTGGACACTTTGGTTGAGATAAAACCATTGCTTTGGTTAGTGAGCATTATTATTGGTCGCAATTGCAACAAGATGTAAGTAATTTTATGCAAAATTATAGAATATGTCAGATGGAAAAAGTAACCAAGTAGAATGTACAGTTATATCATCCATTACCTATACTAGAGAGGCCATGGGACGATGTTAGTATGGGATTTGTTCTTTGTTTACCAAGGAATTAAATAGGACATGATTCTATTTTTGTGGTGGTGGTGGATAGTTTCTCAAAGATGACACATTTATTCCTTTGAGAAAGACTAATGATGTTGTTCACATGTGGTAGAATTATTTTTTAGAGAAGTGATGAGACTACATGGTCTACCAAAGAGCATAGTTTTAGATCGAGATACTAATTTTGTTGGGTACTTCTGGAGGAAATTATGGAAAAGGATAAAGATAGATTTGAAGTTCAGCTCAGTGCACCACCCATAGACTAATGGGCAAACATAAGTAGTGAATATACGTTTGGGAAAGAGATAAAACCAATGGGTGGGATCTTATTTTACCAATAATTATATCAATAGGAGCACTAGTAAATCACCATTCCAGATTGCATATGGAAGTAGTCATAGAAATGCTTCATAATTAATGAAGTTGGAAAAAGGAGCAAATAATAGTGTTGAAGCTAAAGACTTTGTAGAACACCTGAAGAATTTACATGAAGAGGTGAGAAGGCATATTAATAAAATGAATATTTAGTATAAGGATAAAGAAGATCATAAAAGGAGATATAATGAATTTCATATTGAAGATGAAGTCATGGTTCATTTGAGAAAGGAGATATTTCTAGTGGGAACATACAATAAGTTGAACATGAAGAAGTTTGGACCATGCAAAATTCTAAAGAAGCATGATTCTAGAAATGCTTATGAACTACAGTTGCCCAATGAACTCAATATTTCACTACTGTTTAATATTTCAGTTTTGATACAGTACCATGAAGGAAGTTTTGAAGATGAAATGGTAGAAGAATAGTAGAATATTCTAGAAACTACTTTAGCTACAAAAGAGATAGAGGATATCTTTGATAGTCATGTGCGTAGAAGCACAAAAAATAGGCAATATAAGGAGTACTTGGTCAAATAGAAAGGAAGGCATGTTGAAGATTCATCATGGCTATCAAAGGAGTGGTTTGACCACCTTGGTTTTCTTTTGCACATGTGAGATGTGACAAGGTCACTTCTCAAATTATCTCAGGTGTTTGATGTAGGAGCATCCACGGTGTAAGAGAAATCTTGCATCACCCAAAAATATTGTCAAAGTTTTCAATAAGGGATATCTTTGGGTAGGGTTATATTTTTGGAAAGTTTAATATATTTATTAAGTTCTTCATTTGAGAAAAAAATATTCCAATTTATTTCTTGGAGGTTCATTTTGGATATATAAGCTCGTCGGTAAAGTTTCATGGAAATGTCAAGTTCGGTTTTGAGGATATTAAATTTTCTATTTTGATGAGGTGGTATAAAAAAATTTAAACTCAGTTTTGAAGGCCTTAGAGGATCCAAAAGGGGGTCAAACTTTTCTCATATGGTGCTTTGTGATACTAGGTTGTAGAGCGCTTTGATAGGTTTTTGAAAAGTGGTACAATAGCTAATCGAGTATGCAGTTCACAAGATATGGCCTCAAGAAGTTGTACTACTTTAGGAGAAAAAGTAAAATCCCTTCAAGTAATCCAATGAGTGTTGAAGCCCATTTGGACAATATTCTTGGAATATTCCAATGTAGGTGAAAATAATATAAAGTTGGTTGACCTCAAATAAGGTGGGTTACAAATTTACAGAACCTTCAAGGGTAGTTAAATCTACCCAATATAAAGAAAAAAATAGGGGTTACCAGGAGAATTCTGATGGTCATGCATATAGTGGCTCTAGCTTGCAAATTATTGTAATGAAAATGCCCATATGTTGTATCATGTTATATTTTTTAATATTGTAATGACATTTTAGTGAAGATAATAGAAAGAAATTTTTTCTCTTCTTTCTATTATTTTTTTCTTCCCTTTTTCTATTTGTTTCCCTATTGTATTGTGTGTGTGTGTTTGGGTTAGGAAGGGAAGTACCCTTGATTAAAGAATAAGCAGGAGAATTGTTCCTTTTGTATAAAATTCAAGCATAATGTTGTACATTCTTTACAAGGCTAGCAAAATTGGAGAAAGATATGTGGAAGCATAATCTTCTCATATGTAATTCTTCTTCCTTGGGAAAATGTTAAGTCCTCTTAGATATAAATGTTTCCTCTACCAGTTCCAATTGGGTTCTTTATTATGGCACTTCTTATCACATGACTCATATTATTGATTTTATTGATTCTCTTTTTGATAGTCCTACTTCCAATATTTTGTTTTCAGAACTCTTGACATGTTCCAATTTTGGTGACAAGCTCAGTTCAAATGCAAGATGGTAGCATTGATGATGCTCTTCCTATTCCTCATATTTCCTAGAATTTTTATTTTATTTATGATATTTTTAATCATGGCAATGGAAGGCTTGTTGAGTTCTCTCCTACTAATGTGACTATTTGAGAGATGTAGGATCCTAGGAAGGTCATGTCTACAGGCATAGTTGATCATGCAACATGTTTGTATAGGTTTTATGGATTTGAGTCTTCAATGAGATCATCTCTTATTGCTCGTAATGATTCTATGAGAAAGCTTTGGAACAAATAGTTTGGGTACCTAAGCTGCATATATATTCAATAGATAAGCACACAAAATAATACATCAATACCTAATCATTTTAATCTATTTCCTACATAACCTATGAAATACAAGAGTGCATGCAATCTTATAGAATAACTATCATGCATAGACCAAATAGGCAAGCCACAAGATAACATGTGATATAACCTAGAAAAACCCTCACGAGGGAAAAATCAAACCTCTAAAAGTATCCATACTTCATCTTATATTCAGAAATAAAGTAATGCAAAGCACTCATAGAGTTAAAATTAACATTTTTGAAACATCAACCCTCTCCCATGCATCTTATATCCAAGCATGAATAGACACCTCCCATACCATGCTTCACATATGCACTCATAAAAAACTCAATAATGATAGCTCATTCAATAAGCCAACCTTGACCACTAAACATGTACTTTCTTATATAGAATCAAGCTCACACAAATATAACCAAGTGGTGAAGTAAAACCATGTAACTCAAAACTATGAGTTTACAAAACTATTAACCCCACATTTAATAAATTTGACTTTATTAATAGTTCCCTAATAATAAAATTAAATACATTTCCCCAGTGTGAGACCCACATTAAATAAATTTCCCAATGCTACATACAATATTTAAAGTGGCCCCAAGAATTTCATCTCCTAGCGATGCACATCCATCTAGTGTCGCCTAGGTGCATCACACACATAATAATAAAATAGATTATAAAATTGATGGAAGGTGTACAATACCTTGTGTCAACATTATCTCACTTTTTGGATTCATTTCATATGGGTCAATCAATGAAGTACACTATACCTTTAATAGATGAAACTAATTGCATCTCCAAGTTTCTCTCATGCTCCATCAAGAGACTTGCAATGTAACCACATTGGCCACCATCTCAAGAAAGAAATCCTCTCATCCTAGAAAATATTCCACCTATGGAAGAAAAGGGATATTCTTAAGGTGAAGATGCACTAATCTAAGAACACAAGCATCAAATCCTATGTGATAACAAATGCTTCAGGTCATTGTCATAAATTAAAAAATGCAAATGATTAGAATGACATCGTCAACACATGCCAATACATTCAACTATCCCTACCTCCTAGGTATAAAAACATTAATAAACTTGTGCCAACATCATATCAACCCATAAACCACAATCAAGCTCCAATGTCAAACATGTAAATGAAAAATATACATATCCAAGCACTCCCACTGCGTGGATAATATAAAATATAAAAATAAGCTCAAATCATATCAAGTCTACCAATCAATTCTCATATCAAGGTGTCATAATTAATCAAAAAAATGAATTACCAAGAGAAATATGTGTTAGAGTTGTCATATTATAGCTAATAATTAATTAATTTAATTATTAGTCTATTATACTCTACACTTAAGTTAAACTTAGGCATCTTATTATTCTTTAGGGTTTTCACCTTTAGGGTTTCGGTATCCTTTTATAAGGATTCACCTCTTTGTATTTCATATCAGATTATCATATTGTAATAGAGATTGTTCTTTTGAATGTGCATATGATGTCTCTGGCTTTTTGGCCTCCTTATTTTTCTCACTTTCTGTTATTTGCTTCTTCCATGTGACAGGGTTATGCATGCAGGTGTTCTTGGGAGATTAGTTTTTCACCTAATCTAACATGGTATCAAAGCCATCTTCGTGCTCGCTGTTCATGTTTTGCTAAAGTGTTTTAGAAGCTGGAGGTTTTCAAGGTTTTTAGAGGTTTTTATGTGGATTTAGATGGGGGCTTTGTTTCTGGTCACTTTGGGCTCAAACAGACATCTCCATTGAGCTCAAAGCACCCAAAAACCCCATAATCCATATAAAACCTGTCCATTTTGGACAACATGGCTCTGAGGCAAAATAAATTTGGTTTCCAGTGCCGTACAGGCATGGAAACCGAGAATTTTTTTTTTTTAAAATCATTTTTTCATGGTTTTTGCTTTAAAAAGCACCGTGGCCAGTGCTAATGGTTTCCCGCCATCGCCACGCCACCGTCGGCACCTCCGGCAACGGCCACCAGCTATGGGCTCCTCCAGCTCCTGCCACTAGCCATGGCACCTCTGACCCCCACCATCGCCGCCCCCCTAGCCCTTCTCCTCCGGCGCCGCCTGGGCCTCCTCCGCCAGGCTCCTCCCGGCTCTGTTGCCTGGCGGGTTTTTAAGCCCCGCGGGCCCCTTTTCTTACACAACACGGTCATATGGTGACCAAGAGCTATGCTCCAACCCCCTGTGCGGGCCATGCACCCAGGGGCTATTTTTTTTTCAGCCACAGGGGCTTAAAATTTGTTTTTGGAGCCTTTCTGACCCCCTGACTCTGTTTTTGCTCTATCTAGAGCATACAGAGGTCTTTTTCAGACTTTTTTATATCATTGGAAAGCTCTTTCTGATTATGGAGGTTAGATTTTTTGGCTCTACTGTTTTGATAGTGTTTTTTATTATCAAAGTCTGATGTCTATTTTTGCCTTTCGGGAGCCATATCTTGCTCATCCAAACTCTATTTTTGGCAAACCAAATACCGTCGAAAAGTTGGTTCTGTGAGTTTTGCAGTGGTAGGGGTCTTTTATCCAGATTCTGCTCTAGGTTCTTTCTCCTCCAAGTTTTTCACTTTCGCACTCTGGTAGATTACTTGGATTCTACAAGTCCTGGGATCTCTTCTTATGTTCTTCTGGCTCACTTTTCTTTCTGTCTTTTTGAGCATTGTAAGCTTCTCTTCTGTAGCATTTTTTTTTGTAAACACACTAAGATAAAGTGCCTACTTCTGCATATCTGGGATTTCGAGCACCTTGTGTTTGTTTGTACTCACAGTTAGTTATAAAGTGCCATGAGGGGGTTATGATGTTTTTCCTTTTGTGCTCATCCACCTTTGTCAAGTGAGTGTCCCTTCCATGACATTAGCCCCATGTTGCGTGTCTAGAAGATCAATTCTTCTTCTTCGACACCACCTTTTATCATGTGCTTGTCCTTCTGTTGCATTGTTGGTGTTCCTGATTCTTCTTCTTACAGATGTTTCTGGCATTGCATTTCAGTGTTCCTGTCACCCCTCTCCCTGTTCAGCATTATGGGGGGGTTCACCTATTGGTTCTATTGCTTCCTTGGTTCGGTTGAGTGATCTACGTATTCAATTTTTGTTCCTCTATACTAGGTGGATGCAGTTGCTAGGCACCTATGCATTTCGGTGAGATGGTCACATATTCTCCCATACTATGTCATACAACCCAAATAGTCACATATTCTCCCATACTATGTCACCATCCTCTCAAATCATATAATCATGAATATTATAGAAGAAACAATAGAATGAAGAGAGAAAACCTATAAACTATAAACTATTCTTCTACCAAGTCTTATGTGATGTGTCAAGCATGATCTCCTTCAAAATATCCTAAATGAAAATTCATACTGGAACACCCAAATTCATGCAATATCTTGGATCAAACAAACATATGCATCATTTATTATATGAACATGGAAGTAAAAATCTCATAACCAAAATACCAAACTCATAAAAACCATTCCCAATAAAGGAAACTAACCTAATGAACCATCTTCCAAGATCCCCATAATGACATCATAATATCAACTCAAATGCACAAGGAGATAACTAATGCCAAACACCTATCAAACTGAATCCTCCCAAACTAAAAGTATCTCCATAGATAAAGATCAATATCTATGAAATATAAACATAATACATAATACACTTGAAAGGAACAATGAGAAATACTTATTAAGTAATAGATCTTCAAGTAGACCAAAAGTGGCAAATGAGAGTGTTCATCCAAGAAAACTCTCTTCTAAAGTCCATACTAGGTGAAAGATCCTTGGTCTTCCCATTGAAACCATTGATTATCTTAACTCATGTCTCCAATCACAAGAAAAATCCAAGCCTCACCTGAGTCTCAAAATATGCATGAGCACCTATAACTGAACAAATCATGATAAACCTCAAATGTAACGCCTGACTAAGGAACCTAAGAGGATGACAACTAAACTATCAAAATAGCATATCATTTTATTTTTTTTAGGTATAATCACATCATAACCTAATCATAATGAATAAACTTACACATCAAGATATGCAAGAATAAAATATAATGGAACATCACATGAATACTCATTAATATGTGAGAAGAAGATAGCATACAACACTAGCCTATTTCCTCTAAGGTTCCCTAATGTTTCTACTTAAGCAACACATATAACTAAATAGAACCATAAATAATAACATCTCATAACATTTGAACATTAATATTATCCTTATTTCAAAGTTTATTTTAAACACCAATTCTAAATGTTCCTAATTCTTTTCTAATTACAAATACATTGCACATAATTATATCCTCCTTCTCATGGAGTATTTAATTCAACATTAAATACACTAATTGATGGTACATGAGATAGTACATATAAAAATGAAGTCTATTATTCCATAGAATAAGGTACAAAAAATAGAATCCACCTACACACATGAACAAATTTATTGAACCTTGATGGAGGAAGAATCACTGCCACCCAACCACGAGGAAACCTAAGGCTCACCCCATCATGCTAAGAAGATAGACACAAGGCCCCACACAACAAGATAGTCACAAAAAGAACAAGGATAAAAACTATCCTAACAAGATACATAGGAAAAGAAATATCTCCTAAAAAATGATGCAAAAATCAACAACAACTAAAGGAAATCGTAAATACTATGGGGTGAAACTTAGGATACATGGAGGAAGAGTGTCATCACATTACCTCCATCTTGCGTTATCCTATAATGTCTTTCCAGACCCTTTCCCCCAAGTGAGATTCACTCCCCTACAATGCACTTAGGTAACCAACTCCTAATACTAAAAACAATATAACAAGAGAATCAACAAACCATGAAAGTGTGAATCACATCACTATAATTCCATAACAACAATTATGTTCAATTGAAATTGATTTAGGAGCTCTTACAATGCCTCTATTATAGGAAAGCCCTAAACCCCAATTAGGAACAATATATGAAAATATTATAAATAAAAAGGGTAATATGCATATGAACCATGAGAACAACTCAATTCAGATCACATGAAACCAAAGAATGATAAAATAATGAGTAATCTAGTTCCTAAGCCTCTGGTATGCATCTAGACATAAAAAATGATCCAAACCCTAACCAAGAAGGAAAAAACATATATTTATGCATATGTTACATATTTTTGTGTATTTAGATAATTCTATTGTGTATTCATCATTTTTTGTTGCACATTTACAACAAAAAGTTGGATTGATAGACAAGGCCAAGTTGGACATTGTACACAACATTTATTGGGCCTTAGAAGAAAAATATGGCAGAGGCTTATTTGAGATCTCCCCGTTTTCCTTCCATATAACCCATTAGTTTGACCCCATGACTCAAAAATATAAAATAGATAACTTTTCTCCAAAATGGTCTTAAGGAAACTAGAAATGGGATAGGGTAAAATGCACAAAATTAAAGTAATACTTTTAAAATCATAAAGAAATTTAAAATACATATTTAGCACAATATTCTAACATATAAACCTCTCTCTCTCTCTCTCTCTCTCTCTCTCTCTCTCTCTCTCTCTCTCTCTCTCTCTCTCTCTCACACACACACACACACACACACACACACACACACACACACCTGGAAAAACCTGTGAAGATCAAAGGTGAATGAAGCAGAAAGAAAGAAGAACCAATGTGGTCCCAATGCAAAGTCCCCCAAAAATAATAATGCAAGCCTCATTTAATAACTCTTAGAAAAATGGTTGCCAGAAACTTCCACAAAAAATCCTTCTAAAAACATGTACGAGTAGAAGATTAAAACTCCACTTCAAAAAGCCAAAAAGTAATAAAAGGAAAATATTAAATAGAAACCCCAAAATAATATCCTTTAATAATAAATATTTTCCTTTGATAAAAAATATGTATTTAGCAATAGTTGACAACCCATAAATAATATCCACAAAAAAATATATTGAAAAAAATAATAATATCCACATAATTCCACAAAGACTTTCCAAAATGAAAACCAAAAATAAAAATCAATTTAAAAATCAAGGCAAAAAGCCTTCCCAAATGGCAGCCAAAGTTTCCTAAAAATCAAAAGTAATCAAAGGTTAATTAAATAATTCATATAATATATTTTGAAATAATATTTATCTTCTCATAAAATATGTGTTATTTAATAATATAATTATGCACAGAAGAATATAAATATTCTTTATTAATAGTAATAATAATACACTTTTATAGTAATATTCCTTATTATATAATATTACTCACAAATAAATTTATATTTCGCCTCCTATAAAATAAGAAAACTACATAAAGCATTAATAAAATAGATTAGTATAAGATATACATTATTAAAAGATAATTAATATTTAAAATAATAATATTGATTAAATATAATTAATCAATGAACTAGTATATATCTTAAAACATGATTTAACCAACATAGATTAACCATATTCATTGTTACAACCCAAAATATAATTGATCTAACATGAGCCACATGAGCACCAAGTAATTTTCCAAATTACTCAGACCATGGGAGGGAGGCCCTATCTGTATGCACCCTAAAATGGTTGCCTAGACTTTGGGCCCCCATTCAGCAATTTATCAAATCCCTGAATCAATATTTTTAAAAATCAACATTTTATCAATTATATCAATTTCCTTGATCAAATCCTATCTTATCATTTATTCGATTATTCCTTGGGTTAACCATTTTATCCTAAAGTGTTTATTTATTTAAAAGGAATATTTCTTCCTCTTTTAATAAATAAAAAGCCCCCCCTTTTCCTCTTATCCTAAGTTGCACAAATAAAGCATTATTCCTATTTTATAAAAAGAAGAAAAGGCCTTTTTGTCTCATATGGGGCACAAAAGTCAACTCTTATTTTCTCATTGGAGGATATTTGTGCACATGGATTGCTCCTCTTTCAAGCTCCACCCTTGATTAAATCTTTTGCCTCTTAATCTCCATGGTCCATTCCTTCTCATTTCCTATAAAAGAAGAGCTCTCTTCCTCATTTGCATATCCATCTCTTTTATGCTAATGTTATGCTGCAAGTTTTCTAGGTCATTTGGAGCTCTTTGAAGACATTCTTGCATTCAAGCTTTGAAGAAATTGTTGTTGCATTTCATTTAGCTTACTTTCGTGCTTTCATAGTTGCATCATCATGGCATTCTTAGTATAGACTTTCTTTATGCTATAGATTAATCTCACATAGTTTCATTAGGAGGGATTGTAAGACTTGTACTTTCCTTTCATAGCCTAGTTTGCACTTTCATTTTCATAGCATAACTTGCATATTTGCATCTTCATTCTTAGCTTACTTGCATTGCATTTCATTTGATTCTTTGAGATATTGGCATTCTTTCCCTTGTCTTCACTTGAATCTCTCATTGTGTGGTTGACTAGCAAGGTCATTAAGTTTATTAGCTCTAGCTGAGAGCAATTTTACAATCTTGCAACTCCATACATAGAGAGCTATGGATCAATTTTTGAGACCTCATTCTTGAGTGTTCTTGATTGTAATGATCCATAGAAGTGCACTATTTTGTGTGTACATTTATGGCACCCACCGTGGGGCACCAAAAATGTACACACAAAATAGTGCACTTCTATGGATCTACCAGTGAACCTACAATGTGAAATACCCTTTTGCAACTATAGGATCTAAGAGCTCCTCCAAACTTCTGCAACACTGTAGAATATCGTCCACCATCCAATATTGAATCTAGATCACAACTAAAAACTCCTATTGAATCTAGATCACTACTAAAATCTTCAAACTCATCAACACGCTAGTAAACTACAATCGAGATACCAAAGAGAATAATCATGTAAACCATATTATTTAAATACCAAATAAACATCTGATATTATTTTCTAAAATTGTCTACATCCAAGTACCATATTCAAGGAACCAAAAATGCATCTATGAGGTAAGAAAAAACCTCCTAACATAAAAAAAAAACACCACAAAACCATGACAAACCTAATAATTTCATGTCAATACAAAAGGTGTATCTACATAATTGATGTAAGGATAAACTCCTAGGCTTAGTTTTCCACTCCCTCCAAGAGATTTCTCTTATCTCCTAATATCCTATGCTTCTATTGGATCTCCTAATAGGCTTAGATCATTAACTAAGTCCTATTCACTCTTTACTACAAGAGTCACACCTTGAAAACTCCACCTTGGATGATCCACACCTTAATTTTGGTTCTCTTTCTCACTTTCACTTAGATGGATCTAAGTGCCAAATCCACTAAAACATCAAAAATTTCAAACTTCATTATGGAGACCTTCTTCACATTGATTTAATTCATATTCCATCCCATTTGACTGGTTTGGGAAGGTTCTTGACTCATAGGTTTATCGGATTCAAGATTTCATCATAAGAGACCTTAATTTTAGGCCTATTTCTAGTAGCCTTTTTGAATGGCTTTTGCCCTTTCTCGACCAAAATCTCCAAAAAATCTGAAAATATAAATTTATATATGGATACCCTTTTGGCTTAACTTGAAAATTTTTAAGGTCTAAGGCTTTGACACCATCCGTACACCTCCTTCCTAATATCAAGGAGAAATAGGGCTAAAAGGCCTAGTTTCTAGGACAACCTGTCTATGATTGATGAAAATTGCTCAAAACCTATCCTAATGGATTGGTATAACCTCCCAATGCTTAGGATGGATAACTAACATGAAAATATACAAGAAAAATTCTTGGGGATGTACTTTACCTCCCATTCCCCACATGAAATGACTTGATTTCTCCTTGTTAAGCCTCTAACCGGGTATGTCTAACTCGCTTAGGGCCTGATCATAAAGCTAGCTCCCTTGCTCATGATGCTTCCTACCTTTAGATAAAATATTTATAGAGGCCCCACTTGAAGATTCAACCACTTATTTAGTGTTTCCATGGTTGAATCTCACATGGTAGCCATTTTTACAAATTTTGTCACAGTGTGACCAAAGGAAAGGTCCTGAACTAAAACAACTTGAAAACTATGATAAAACTACTCTAAACCCTTAACACATAAAATGAAAAAGTATTCTAATCCCCTATAGAATATGACTCAACCATTGTATCAACACTTTAAAAGCTACAAGTATGACTTTTCCTTCAAACACTGAGATATCCCTTCAAAACAAAGTTGCAGAGCTCATTCCATTAACTCAAACTTTTTATAATATGCATCCAATGCTTGGAGATTAGAGTCATTACTCCCATTAGGTGTCTCCTCCACCATTCTAGGGCCTATTTGGTTGAGCATAACCTCCCACAATCAAAGGAATATGAGGCTATCCATGTTGCATGCAGCATTTGCAATAAGTGTAAATGTTGTTATGACAACATTTCTACAACACTTGGCAACTTTGATAGATGCCTTAATCCTATATTATAGGATGCTTATCCTCATATCTTTTGAGGATCCAAGATCATTCAATGACCATCATATTATCTTAACAACCATTAACCATTCTTAGGCCTAAGACATATTAATGATTCAATCTCCCTAACTCCTAGCATTAAGAAATTTAAATAACAACTAACAAAGGCTATTTGAGTGACCTTAGTATTATTGACTAATTCACCTATCCAACATATAAAAATACCTTCTAAGGTCCTCAACCAAACTATACTAACTTCTTGACTTGGCTAGAGTCAAGTACAAGCCAAAATTGACTAACTAGTAGAGGTTAGACTAGGTGCTCCTGCAGCATCCTCCCCAAAATAAGAATTTCAATCCACCCTTGGATTGATGAGGCTAGGATCAATTCCCAACCTTTTGAACTCTATTTCCTTTCCCCAAATAGCATCATCAACATTCTGCCCATACCTCTGAATGAGGTGCTCTTTATACTCTTTTAGTTTGGTTTTCTTGTAGGTCCTAGTGTCTAGTACACTGTCTGCCCCCGTACCTACAATAGTAGGAAGTTGAAGATCTTCCACATCCTTGATCACCTCATTGATGTTCTGGTCACTTTTTTTTTGTGGTCCCTTGTAGTGGACAAGGTCTAAAACATTAAAGATATTGGACAATCCACTATCCTTTGGTAGGTCTATATTGAAGGCATTGTCACCATACTTTTCCAATATAGGACATGGTCCTATCCTCCTCATTTGCAGCTTATGAGGGACTCCTTTTTTGAACTTGGATTTGTTCAAGTGTATCATAACAAGATCACCAACTTTGAACTCTACTAACCTTCTAGTTTCATCTACCTTGGCTTTGTGCTTGGTGGTGTTGTCTACCAATGTCTTCCTCACTGTTTCATGAACTTCTTGCATAGAAAATGCAAAGTCATCAGCATATGCACTTGTCTTGACTCCATCTTTTAAATCCCTCAAATCATAGACTCCTCTAGGATGTAGGCCATATACAATTTCAAATGGACTCTTCCCAGTTGATCTATTGATAGTATCATTATAGGCATATTCAGCTTGCCCAATCAACTGATCACATTACTGACCATACTCCTTAGTTAGGCATCTTAGAAGGTTTCCAAGGCTCCTATTAACAACCTTTTTTTGACCATTGGTTTGGGGATGGTAGGCTGACCCAAAAGATAAGTTAGTACCCAATCTTTGCAAAAGAGTCTTCCAAAAATGACTCATAAAATTTTTGTCTCTATCAAATACAATGCTGATAGGTAGTCCATGTATTCTCACTATCTCTTTGAAGAATAGAGATTCTATTTGAATTGCATCATGTGTAGTCTTGCATGGCACAAAGTGAGCCATCTTACTAAACCTATCAACAACAACATAAACATTGTCCATCCCTTGTCTTGTCTTTGGTAGCCCAACTACAAAATCCATGCTTAAGCATTCCCATGGCCTAGTAGGAATTAGTAGAGGTTGGTAAAGACCAGCATTTGTTGAAGTGCCCTTGGCCTTTTGACATACTACACAACTCTCCACATACTTCCTAGCATCTAGATTCATCCTTGGCCAATAGTAGAACCTTGAAACAAGGTCTTGAGTCTAAGTGATTCCAAAGTGACCACTCAAAGCACCATTATGCTTTTCTTGAATCAAATTCTCTCTAATGGGGCCTCTAGGAACACACAATTGATTACCTTTGAACAAGAGATCACTTTGAAAAGTATAATCAGCATATTTACTATGAAAATGATTCTTGTATTTAGCACATACCTTGTAGATATCAGCAAAGTCTTCATCATCTTCATATAGATCCTTGAAATGATCTATCCCCATGCTTTTCAAATGAATTTCTTGGAGTGTGAGGGCTCTTCTTGACAATGCATTAGCCACCTTGTTTAGTACACCCTTCTTGTGCTTGATATTGAAGGTTTAGGCTTTTAGGTACTCAACCCACTTCATGTGTTTGTGACTCAACTTCTCTTGTGAATTTAGGAAGCTAAGTGATTGATTGTCTGAATACACAATGAACTCCTTGGGAAACAAGTAGTGCCTCCACTTTCTTAGAGCTTGGACCAATGCATACATCTCTAAGTCATATGAGGAGTACTTCCTCTTAGCCTCACTTAACTTTTCAGAATGGAAAGCCATTGGTCTGCCCTCTTGGCTTAGAACAACCCCAATTACTACATTGCTAGCATCACATTCAATGGTGAATAGCTTCTCAAAGCTTGGCAGCACCAAAACAAGTTGGGTAGCTATTCTTTCCTTCAACAACTCAAAGCTCTTGTTAGCATCTTCATTCCACACAAACTTGGTTTTCATTCCTCCTTTGATAGTATCTAGCATAGGAGCACAAATTTCATTAAATTTTCTTATGAACTTTCTATAGTATTGTGCAAGACCATGAAAACTCCTTACCTCAGTTGCTAACCTTGGAGTAGGCCAATTCATGATAGCCTCTACCTTTCTCTTATCCATTTTCAGATTGTCATGAGATAAGACAAACCCAAGATACACCAATTTTGATTTGATGAACTCACACTTCTCCAAATTGATCATCAACCTCTCTTCATGCAGCTTCTTGAAGACAATGTTAAGGTGCTCCAAATGCTCACTCTTTCTCTTGCTAAAAATTAGTATATCATCTAGATATACAACTACAAACTTGCCTATGTAGTCCTTGAGTACTTCATTCATGAGCCTCATGAATGTAGAGGGGGCATTTGACAATCCAAATGGCATCACAAGCCATTCATACAGCCCTTCATTGGTTTTCAAGGTTGTCTTCCACTCATCTCCTTCATGGATTCTTATTTGGTGATAGCCACTCTTCAAGTCTATCTTGCTATAGTACCTTGTATCACCTAAACAGTCCATTAAGTCTTCAATCCTAATGATAGGGAACCTATATCTTATGGTTATCCTATTGATACCCCTTGAGTCAGTACATAGCCTCCAAGTTCCTCCCTTCTTAGGTGCAAGTATGGTGGGTACAACACATGGACTAATGTTCTTTCTAATTAGGCCTTGGTCTAAGAGCTCTTGTATTTGCCTTGCTATTTCCTTATTTTGTTGAGGGGTCATCTTATAGGCTGCTTTGTTGGGTAGGGTAGCTCCTAGGATAAGGTCTATCCTATGACTTATGGCTCTTTGAGGGGGTAAGGCTGAAGGTTGACCATCACTTACAATGCCTTGGTAAGTTTGCAACATACCTTGAATCTCCTTTGGTAATTCAATCTTCTTAGTCACCTTGTCTTCACTTCCTTCTCTTGGTTTCAACACCAATGCATACCCTATGCCTTCACTCTCTTCCATGGTTTGTAGGAACTATTTTTCACCTACCATAGGAACATTTGGACATGCTGTCTTTACTTCATCATCCTCCAACAATGACTACATTTTGAAGGTTGTATTATCCTTCTTGAAAGAATAAGAATTCTTTCCTCCATCATGTATGGCTTGGCGGTCAAATTGACAAGGTCTACCTAGGAGCAAATGACATGCATCCATAGGTAACACATCACATAAAACTTTGTCTTTGTACCTTCCAATGGAGAACTCTACCCATGCTTGCTCATTCACTAACACATGTTGACCCTTATTGAGCCAAGTGACATTGTAAGGATTTGTATGGGATATCCTTTTCAATTTGAGCTTGCTGACTGCTTCTTCTAACACTATATTATCAGTAGAGGCTGAATCAATAATGACCCTACATACTTTCCCCATAATCTTGCATTTGATCCTAAACAAAGATCTTCTTTGGCTTGGCTCCTCTTTCACCGGTTCCTTGATTAGCATCCTCCTCATCATGAGGTTCTCTCCTTCCTTTGAATTCAATGGAATCTCATAATGTTTATCTACTGCATTTGTGTCTTCATGAACAAGGT
Source organism: Chamaecyparis obtusa (assembly GCA_027943335.1). NCBI lineage: Eukaryota > Viridiplantae > Streptophyta > Pinopsida > Cupressales > Cupressaceae > Chamaecyparis > Chamaecyparis obtusa. The sequence goes on along the minus strand of BSBK01001478.1, from coordinate 537,273 downwards.
TAGCTCTCTTATCACCTCCTTGTGATGAGCCACCTTTCTCAGGGCATCTATAGGTAGGGTGCCCCATTTGATTACAATGGTAGCACTTCATATTGGAAAAATAATTGCCTCTTCCTCCTTGTGATGAACCACCACTTCTTCCTCTAAAGCTAGAGTTGGAATTTCTTCCTCTACCACCTCTACTTGAGCTTCCTTCTTGTTGCTCACTGAATTTTACCTCACCCCGAGCTCTTGAATCAGAACTTCTTCCACCATAGCCACCTCTTTAACCTTTAGTATCCTTTCTTTTACCTTTTCCTTTGGAGTTCTCTTGCTTTCTCTTACTCTTCTCCTCTATCTTCAAGGCCATTTGATAGCATTGCCTAATGGATTTGAAGTTCACTAGGCTCATCTCCTCTTGAATAGACCATTTGAGGCCATTCAAATACCTTGCTCACTTGATGATCTCATCTTCAACTCCCTTGGACCTCAAACACAATTTTTGAAATTCCTCCATCCAAATCTTTTTGCCTAAGCTTGTGTCTCCTTCTATGCATTTGGACTTCATAGTCATCAGGAAGATATGTTTTCTTGACTTTGGATACCATACCCTTCCAGGTCACAATAGGACCTTTACCATCCTTTTCCCTCTTAGTTTGCAAAAACTTCCACCAAGTAAGAGATGAACCTCTTAGTCTAGACTTGGCCACCATTACCTTTTGTGCTTCAGATATACCATCACATTTAGAATGGTTCTGTATGCTATCAATCCAACCCACAACTGAATCTGGATCCATTTGTCCACTAAAGAGTGGGACACCATCTAAAGCCTTGCCACTCAATGCCTTCAATGCTTTCAACAATGGCTCTTTAGGAAGAACAGGGTCAGGAGCTGGTGGTTCTTCCTCCAAATCCAATTCTTTCTCCTTTTCTTCAGCTTCTTTTTTAAGGTCAATCTTCTCTTTGACCCTATGAGCTTTGTCTTGGACTTCACCCAAGAGCTGCTCCATTTGGGCTAGTCTTTGCCTTAACAATTTGTTATCCTCTTCTTGCTCCTCAACCTTCTTTGCTAGTTCAACATTAGTCACCATGGCTCTAGCTGGTGTATTCTCTCCTACTGATTAAGAAGATTGATGCATTAACCACAAGCTTGATCAACCAAGCTCTGATACCAATATGATGTAAGGATAAACTCCTAGGCTTAGTTTTCCACTCCCTCTAAGAGATTTCTTTTATCTCCTAGTATCCTATGATTCTATAGGATCTCCTAATAGGATTATATCATTAACTAAGTCCTATTCACTCTTTACTACAAGAGTCACACATTGAAAAATCCACCTTGGATGATCCACGCCTTAATTTTGGTTCTCTTTCTCACTTTCACTTAGATGGATCTAAGTGCCAAATCCACTAAAACATCACAAATTTAAAAATTCATTGTGGGGACCTTCTTCACATTGATTTAATTCATATTCCATCCCATTTTACTGATTTGGGAAGGTTCTTGACTCATAGGTTTATCGGATTCAAGATTTCATCATAAGAGACCTTAATTTTAGGCCTATTTCCAGTAGCCTTTTTGAATGGTGTTTTCCCTTTCTTGACCAAAATATCTAAAAAAAATGCAAATATAACTATAGATATGGATACCCTTTTGGCTTAAATTGAATATTTTGAAGGTCTAAGGTGCTGACACCATCCATACACCTCCTTCGTAATATCAAGGAGAAACAGGGCTAAAAGGCCTAGTTTCTAGGACAGCCTATCTATGACTAATGAAAATTGCTCAAAACCTATCCTAATGGATTGGTATGACCTCCCAATGCTTAGTATGGATAAATAACATGAAAACATACAAGAAAAATTCCTGGGGACATACTGTACCTCCCATTCCCCACATGAAATGACTTGATTTCTCCATGTCAAGCCTCTAACTGGGTATGTCTAACTCGCCTACCTGACTTGATCATAAAGCTAGCTCCCTTGATCATGATGCTTCCTACCTTTAGATACAATATTTAAAGAGGTCCCACTTGAAGATTCAACCACTTATTTAGTGTTTCCATGGTTGAATCTCATGTGGGAGCCATTTTTACAAATTCTATCACAGTGTGACCAAAGGAAGGGTCCTGAACTAAAACAACTTGAAAACTATGATAAAACTACTCTAAACCATTAACACATAAAATTAAAAAGTCTTCTAATCCCCTATAGAATATGAATCAACCACTGTATCAACACTTTCAAAGCTACAAGTATGACTTTTCCTCCAAACACCGAGATATCCCTTCAAAACAAAGTTGCAAAGCTCATTCCATTAACTCAAAATTTTTACAATATGCATCCAATGCTTGGAGATTCAAGCCGTTACTCCCATTAGGTGTCTCCTCCACCATTCTAGGGCCTATTTGGTCGAGCATAACCTCCCACAATCAAAGGAATCCAAGGCAATCCATGTTGCATGCAACATTTGCAATAAGTGCAAATGTTGTTATGACAACATTTTCACAACACTTGGAAACTTTGATAGATGCCTTAATCCTATATTATAGGATGCTTATCCTCATATCTTTTGAGGATCCAAGATCATTCAATGACCATCATATTATGTTAACAACCATTAACCATTCTTAGGCCTAAGACATATTAATGACTCAATCTCCCTAACTCCTAGTATTAAGAAATTTAAATAACAACTAACAAAGGCTATTTGAGTGACCTTAGTCTTAGTGACTAATTCACCTAGCCAACATAGAACAAGACCTTCTAAGGTCCTCAACCAAACTATACTAACTTCTTGACTTGGCTAGAGTCAAGTACAAGACAAAATTGACTAACTAGTAGAGGTTAGCCTAGGTGCTCCTGCACCAATAATCATGGCATTGTAATCATCAGCAATATGGTACATGCACTCAACTATCACCCATATGAGACTTCAAGTCTCAACTATGTCCAATCATTCTTCATATTGAGGAAAACCGATCTACATGTCATCATCTAACTACAACTCTAAAAATTACTGACAAACTTTCAATAGGAAGCATCAAATTTGATAATCAACTGTAGCATCATAACTACCTCATAAAAACATGCATCCTCTCAATATTTTGCCTCTTGACTCATTTGGATGTACACACAATCACACCCTAAATATTAGACACCTACAAATGTTCAAAAAAGTACACAACACTCCATACTCGTCAAACTAAGAAAATAATTACACCATTATGTAGCACACTCCAAATTCTCTCCAACACATTTTATAAATTAAAAATCTAATTTTGTATACAAAAGTTATGACCAACAAAATGAAACTAAAAACATCTAACTTTCAGGCTCCAAAAATTTATCAAAATAGATAAATCATGGAACCAAATCTATACCATTACATAGTTCTTGGAACCGGATTTCTAGCAAGTATAAGAAGTTGAAAATTTGACAACTCGGGTGAAAGATGTACTCTTTTGGAAAAAAACAACCAATTTGGAAATATGGACAACTCTTGTGGACCCCCAAAAAATATCCATTTGGTTTTACTTTTTTTTTATTTTATAAAAAATATATTATAATGTAAGGAGGAGGCCCGCCCTAGACCTAACCCCTTATAAAAATAATTTTAATGTGCAAATTTTACCAGTGGCATTAAAATTTAATTATTTTATTTATAAAAAAATTACCTATAATTTTAAATGTTAGATTTTTAAATATCAAATAACAAATGTTTACATTGTTTGAATTAACCATGGTTATTTAAAAAGTGGAAGTATTTTAAGGTGGGCATTTAATTCAATAGATGATATTTAATAATATTTAGTTTTTAGTTTCAATGGGTACTGGAATACTTTCCACGTGGGTTGTATGGCTTTGATAGTTATAGAGGTTGTTGTCGAGATAGAGGATGTCTTATGATAGGATTTGTAGTGATCAATACCTAAGGTACATGCAAGTTCTAGAAAGGTGCAGGGATGTTAGATTTGGGGGTTGACCCCCAAAATTATATATATATATATATATATATATATATATATATATATATATATATATATATATATATATATATATATATATATATATATATATATATATATATATATATATATATATATATATATATATATATATATATATATATATATATATATATATATATATATTCAAAAAAACATCTCACACCCCTCACTTTGTTTATATATAGAGGGTATTTTAAATAATAATGGAAAAACTATATAATTTTTTATTTTCTACAAACCTACAAAATTGATGTTCATTAAGTCGTATAGGTTCATGGAACAAATTATATTTTTTAAAACTTTTCCAACACATGTATATTATGTTATTTTTGATGCAGGGGCATTCTAGGTTACTTGGTGAATCTGCATAGGAGGTGTATGTTTTGTCGGTGTTAGTCGATTGCAGCCTCGACTGACGGACTTGGTCATTGGAGGAAGCTCGGTCGTTGAAGGAACTCAATAACCTCTGGCGCTTGGTGAAAGTGTTACTTGACAATGTATGTGGTGCTTGGTTGACACTGGTGCTTGGCGATGCCTGGCACACTCAGTTATTTCACTGTTGCTCGGTAGTTCTGGTTTACCAAATAGAGTTTTGTGTGATTTGTTGGGCCGACTTGGTGCATTTATTGTTGGTAGCTATTGTTACAGGCCGACATGTTGGATTAAATGTTTGTAAGGCTATTTTGATGCTAACTTGTATTACATTTAATAATTGTTAGGGGAGTTAATGGTTTCATCTAGCCGGCTTGTGGATGATGATTAGTATTTAAGGGATGTTTGGGTAGATGTTTAGGTATCATTAGGAGATCAGTAGAAGGTCATGATGTGGAAGACTTAACAAATCAGATCTGAGGTTCTGAAAGTTGGAGTTGGTGAAGTTGTGGAAAAGATCTTGCATGATCTTGCAGATCAAATTGTTATCTAATAGTTTGTAGTTATAGAGCTAGTGGTTTGCACACTTGGAGACAAGGAGATTGCTTGGAGGCTTGCGAGCTCAAGTTTAGATCTGCCTTAGGGTTTCCATCAGTGGCTGATTTTTTCAGAGTTGAACTAGCTGAGATTGTATTGGATTTGCTTGGATCTTGCAGAATTTTTTCTGATAGTAATTGGCCCTAACCTGAAAGGCCTTACAGTCGGGCATGTTAATGAAAATTAGAAGTTAAATTTTTTTTTTTGTTGTGTTATTGAGTATTCCACCATGTTGTTTTGAAGCTGCAAGATTTGGACTATCCTTAATTGGATCCACCAGCCTTGACTGCGTCAGGTGGTATCAAAGCTAAGAGTTGATCTTGTGGAGTGAAGGTTGACCTAGCAAGGCAGATCTTGCGAAGTTGATCTTGTTTGTGAAGAGATCGTATGATTTGGATTGTAGATCTGAGGCACTAAACTTATGGATCTTGCCCTAGTTGTTTGTTCAAGGTGGCAGGTTGAGATCTGACTTGTACACAACTTTGAGATTGCCACAAGGTGGTCAGTGTAGGGTTTGTTGCAAAGGGTTTTTGCATATCTTTAGGGATGCCTCCGAGAAGATTGGACCCTAGAGTTATTTATGATCTTTGTGATACTATGGAATCCTGGATCACAAAGAAGGTGAAATTAGATTTTAGATCTGAGATAGAGTTGATGAAGAATGACATGGTCATCGAGATCATGAGAGTTGTTGCTAGTATACCTCAGAATGTTGGTACTGAAGATTTTTATGAGGAAGCTATTGAAGACTTTGAACCTACTAGATCTAGTGTTGATGACTGGAGGGATAGATCTGGCGAAGACAAAACTGCTCGGTTGCCTAGATCTAGAGCTCAGTTAAGTAGTAGTTACCAAATGGAAGTTTCTACTTTCTCTAGTTCTTTGAAGCCCAAGAACTTGATTGATTGGATTGGTGAACTTGAAGATTTCTTTGAGCTAGAAGAAATTGAAGATCCTCTTCGGGTGAGATTAGCACAAATAAATTTGAAAGGATATGTTGCTCTTTGGTGGAAGGAACTACAAAGAGATAGAGAAGATGAAGATGAAATGAAGATCAATCAGTGGAGGTTGATGGTGACTAAGTTGAAAGCTAAGTTCATACCTTCCAACTATGAGCTTGACTTGTTTAAGAAGTTGCAAAATTTGAAACAGAAGGATTTGTCTGTTGAAGATTATACTGTGGAGTTCTACAAACTTACTATTCAGTGTGGACACTGAGAGCTTGGTAAGGAAAAGGTAGCTCAGTATGTGAATGGTTTGAGATTCAATATTCAGGATGAGCTTGGTATGCTGAAGATTGATTTTGTTGAAGACGCTTATCAGTATGCTCTGAAGGCAGAAGATAAGTTAAAGAGGAAACAACATAGTAATCCCCAAGGGAAGGAAAAGATTGATCACTCGGTGAAGGATAAATTGACTGATGCAGAAGATGAACAGAAACCTGTGGAACCGAAGAAGATAGGTAGAGTTATCTTTAAGGGCACTTGCTATAACTCTAGAGAGGAAGGACACCATTCTTTTGAGTGTACACAGAAGAATCTTGGTGACTAATGAACTTCTATGGTGAATGAGAATGAACCTGAATCTGAGCACTTGCTACTTTGGTGAACATTGCTCAGTACAAAGGAGGAACCTTGTCAGAGGAGTAACTTGTTTCGGACCCGATGCAAGTTTGGAGGTAAACTCTGTGATGTTATTATTTATAGTGGTAGTACTGATAACCTTGTTGCTGAGGACATGGCTCAAAAACTTAGGTTGAATAGAATGAAGCATCCTTGTTCTTATAGGATTGGCTAGTTGCAAGATGTTCATGCTCTAGAAGTAAGAGAACAATGTTTTATTGATGTTCAGATTGGCCAGTATAAGGATCTTGTGTTATGTGACATTGTGAAGATGAATAGTTGTGATATATTGCTCGGTAGACCTTGGCAATATGATTATAGAGCTATGTATGACTATGTAAGAAATGTGTTTAATGTTGAGAAGGATGACATGAAGTTTTCCCTAATGTCTTTGCTGGATACAACGCTCAGTAGGAGAAGCCTAAGTATTGGTAGCTGAGTTGAGTTAGCAGATCCAAAGAAAATGAATGATGAGTATAGAGAACATACATGTGTGTTATCAAGGAAAGATTTGAAGAGATAGAGGAAGTTGAAGTGGAAGAGTATGCAAAGTAAAAAGGTGGACTTGTATGTGAAGAACCAGTTCGAGGTTTATGTGTTGAATCTCAGAAGATGTTCTTCTCACATATGAACATCTTTTTGAACCTGGAGTGTCTAATGTAGGGGCATTCTAGGGTACTCGGTGAATCTGCATGGGAGGTGTATGTTTGGCTGGTGTTACTCGGTTGCAACCTTGATTGACAGTCTCGGTCATTGAAGGAAGCTCGGTCACTGAAGGAACTTGGTAGCCTCTAGCACTTGGTGAAAGTGTTACTCAGTGATGTGTATGGTGTTTGATCGACACTAGTGCTCAGCGATGCTAGGCACACTTAGTTATTTCACTGTTTCTCGATAGTTCTAGTTTACCGACTGGAGTTCTATGTGATTTTTTGGGCCGACTTGGTGCATTTATTGTTGGTAGTTGTTACAGGCTGACATGTTGGATTAAATGTTTGTAAGGCTATTTTGATGCCAACTTATATTACATTTAATAATTTTTAGGGGAGTTAATGGTGTTGGAAATTTGCCAACAGGCTAGTACTGACTGTATGTTTGTCATTGATGACAACATATGGAAAGTAGCATGCATGGAAGTCTTATGTAAGAATATTTTAGTATATATAGCATGGACATGATATCAGCATGATATCATGGGCGTAGAGGTTAATTATTAGTACAGACAGTTATATAGCAGTAGGTGTTAGCAGTCTTCCTAATAGAGTAAAAGATAGTGTTTTATGTATGGTTGTCCATATAGTTATCATGGAGCCTTGCACACTTGGCTATATGTTGAAGAAATGTTAGTGATGTTTCAGTTATGGATGCATAGTCTGATGATGAATGCAAGTGAAGTTATGCAGTCGCTATTCACCAGTAGCAGTTTCCTATGTTTGTTCAGAAGAGTCGATAGAGATTTTATTGGTTCTTGAGTTGTGCCTATCTTGAAGGTATGCACCCTTGGAGTTAAGCTTGGAGAAGTGTTATTGATGTTTAGTTAAGAGTTCATGAGTTAATTCAACTTATAGAGAAAGTTCTAGTTGTTTTGGTAGAGCCGACAGTGTGTAGTGTGCGTCTACATTTATTTTATTAGACAGGGCCCAGAATGAGTTGCGTGAATAATAGAGGCAACATAATGTTTTTTGGAGTTTATTATGGTTTCTCTAATATGATTTCAAGGTGGTTATAATAGGCCTACTTGACTTTATCATTTAGAGGAAAGATATTTATAGGCAGTCATTTGTGATTGCTGAAGTGTGGTTCATGGTTGATTAAGCAGAGCAGAGCAGAGTGTGCGAAGTGTTGAGCCATCAGAAGAAGGTCTATGTGACCAAGTAAAGCACTTGTGCTATTAATTGGAACTGATCCAAATAGTAGGTTAAAGCATAGTTCACCAAGATCTAGATATAGTGTGTATCTGTTATTCAGAAGGTTGTAGCCTTCGCCCATTTGAGTAGTGAGCTCTCAGACAGTGCGTCCTCTCCCCTAATAGGGACAATTGTAAAAGACTCCTAATAGGGTCTGACCCTTAACCAGGTCTACTGTACTTAATATATTGTAAAGCTACTCCTAATAAGGTAAAGGATCTTCTATCAAGGATCATTATACACTAGTACAAAATATTAGTGGGTATCAAGTCCCACCAGGGTTTTTACCTATTTGGGTTTCCCCATAACCAAAATATTGGTGTTGTGTTCATGTGTTCTTTCATTGTGTTTATGCTTTTTGTTTAAGTATACTTAATTGGATAAATAATTGAAACTTGTAGATAACTGATTCATCCCCCCCCTCTCAATTATCTCTTGGCACTATTCCTAACAATTGGTATCAAAGCCAAGTGCCTCGGAGAGAAAGTTTAATAGTTTGAGGTTGATCAGATGGCATACTTTAGGAAAGAAATTCCTAAGTTTGATGGAGAGAATTATCTTGATTGGAAGAACAAGATGGTAACCCATTTGCAGTGCATTGCTTTTGAAACTTTTAATGTAACCATCAAAGAAGCCAAGATTCCTACCTTAGAAGACTTGGAAAAGATGATGCTAATGACACATAAAAGGAATTGTTTCATTATAATGCTATTGCTAAAGAAGCCCTTATCTGAGCCCTATCTGATGGTGAATTTTCAAAAGTAAAAAAGGTAGATACAGCTCACAAAATATGGAAACACCTAGAAGACACATTTGAAGGAGACAAACAAGCAAAGGATGCATGCAAAAAGACATGGAAGAAAAGATACAATGCATTAGAGATGTTGCCTGAAGAAAATATCAGAGCTTACAATCAGAGGATAAATGAATCAGTTGCTAGAATCAGGAACAATGGTGGAGAGATATCAGAAGAGGACATTATGGATAAAGTAATGACTACTCTTACTCCAAATTATGAAAGCAAGATCAATATCCTTGATGAGACCATGCAGCTTACATCAAATTTCAAGAGAGAGACCTTGATCAACAAGATCTCAGCTTTTGAGATTTCAAGATTGAAGACAGAACCAAAGAATGAAACAACTTTCAAAGCAACAGTTCATGGTAAGAAATCTACAAACACTTCTGGTAATTTTGATGATGATGATGAAGATAAAACACTAGATGATTTTATTGCTATGGTTACCAAAAAATAAAAGAAAGGAAAAGGAAAATATGAAGGTCAATTACCATTTATGTTCTTTTCATGTAATAAGATTGGTCACTTTGCATCTAAGTGTCCCACTAGAGCTAAAAAGTTCAAAAAGGATTACAAACCTAGGTATTCTAACAAATGCTACTATGCTGGAGATGGAGTTTTAGATGAAGAATCAGGTGAAGAAGAAATTGGATTCATTGCTATTGTAGACAAGATGAATAGTAAGTCGGTTCCTAAATATGAGAAAGTAAATCAAGAGCTAGCATTAATTTCACAAGCTGACATAAGGACAGACTAGATTATAGACAGTGGTTGTTCACATCACATGACAGGTGATAAAAGCAGGTTTGTTCATTTGGACAAATACAATGGAGGTATGGTCAGATTTGGAGACAAAACTCCTAAACCTATAGTTGGTAGAGGAGCCATCACTTTGGATGGAAATAATAGTATTAATGATGCTCTTTATGTTGATGGTTTGAAACATAACCTTCTCAGTGTTGGACAGTTACTTGGAAAAGGCTATCAATTGGAGTTCAAAAATGACAAATGCATCATTAACAATAAAGATGGTGTTATGATTGCATCAGGCTCAAAGCCAAGAGGTAATATTTTTCAACTCAATTAAGAAGCAAGTTGTTTTGTTGCTAAAGTTGATGACAGTTGGTTATGGCATAAAAGACTATGTCATATCAATTTTGATAACATAGTAAAGATAAGCAATGTTAAGGTAGTAAGAGATCTACCTAGCATAGGAAAGCCAGTTGATACTATATGCAAGGAATGTGTCATGGGGAAGCATGTGAGAAATTCATTCAGGAGTAAGCAGAATTCAGCAGAGAACAAGTTGGATCTTATTCATACAGACCTTTGTGGTCCAACTCAAACAAGATCATACTATGGTGAAAGGTATTTCATTTTGTTTGTTGACAATTATACTAGGATAATGTGGGTTGCGTTCTTAAAAGATAAGTCAGAAGCTTTTGAGAAGTTCAAAATATTCAAGGCTAAGGTTGAGAATGAATCTGGATTAAAGATAAAATGTTTAAGATTGGATAAAGGAGGAGAATTCACCTCTGATAGATTCTATGAGTACTGCAAAGAAAATGGCATAAAGAGATAGTTAAGTGCACCTAGAACCCCTCAATAGAATGGAATTGCAGAGAGAAGGAATAGGATCATCCTTGATACATCACACACCATTATGATAGAAGGAAAAGTTGCACACACCTATTGGAGAGATGCGGTCAATACAACAGTCTATACCATCAATAGAATTCAATTAAGGCTAGGCGCAGACAAAACACCTTATGAGCTATGGTTTGGTAATGTTCCCATAGTAAAACACTTCAGAATCTTTGGAAGCAAGTGCTACATCAAGAGGGATGAAGCAGTAGGCAAGTTTGATGCAAGAAGTGATGAAGGCATTTTTCTTGGTTACTCTACTAACAGTAAAGCTTATAGATGTTTCAATTTAAGATTGAAAAAGATCATTGAAAGTGCTCATGTAAATATTGATGAAAAGTTTATGATTCAAGAAAGATATCATAATTACTCACCCATGATTGAAGAAGAACCTAGACCCTCTACTAGTGAGATAGTTATTGAAGAAATGTTTGATAGTATTGATGTGTTATTTAATGACCCTGAGACAAGTGAAGAAAATAATCCTAAGGCTGATGAGTCAGCATCACCTAAAGTTCCAAAGTTTACATCAAGAAATCATTCCAAGGAAGACATCATTGGAGATCATAGCGGCAAAGTCTTAACAAGATCACAAGCAAAGAACTCAGCTAGCAATGAAGCGGTATGTTTACTATCTCAGATTGAACCTTTAAGTGTTGAAGATACATGTAATAATTCAAATTGGCATGATGCTATGAAAGAAGAACTTGATCAGATTGTTAAGAATGACACTTGAGAACTGATTCTTGTATGGTGAAAATGTGACCACACTTCTATGAATCTTTACATGCAAGAAAACTCAACAATGAGCCCTCACAAATTGATCCATAGCTCTTTATACATGGATTTACTAGATTTGTAAAATTGCTCTTAGCTAGAGCTATAAACTCATGACCTTGCTAGTCAACCACACAATGAGAGATTCCAAATCAAAGACAAGGGCAAGAGTGCCAATATCTCCAATGAAATCAATATCCATGATGCAATGCAATGCAAACTAATATATGAGAATGAAAGATGCAAGCTATGCTATGAAAGAAAAATACAAGTGTTACAAATATAATCCTCCTATTAAGCTATGTGAGATTAATCTATTGCATAAAGGAAATCTATATTAAAAATGCCATGATTATGAAACTATGATATAAGAAAATAAGCTAAATGAAATGCAACAACAATGTCTTCAAAACTTGAATGCAAGAATGTCTTCAAAGAGCTCCAAATGACCTAGAAAACCTGCAGCATAACATTAGCATAAAAACCTAAGATATGAAAATGAAGGAGAGAACTTTCCTTTTATAAGAAATGAGATGAAAATGGACCATAGAGATTAAGAGGCAAAAGACTTAATCAACGGTGGAGAAAAATAGAAGCTTGATCCTTGTGCACAAATATCCTCCAATAGGAAAATAGGAGTCGACTTCTGTGTCCCACATAAGACAAAAAATATTTTTTCCCTTTTTATAAAATAAGAATAATGCTTTATTTGGGCAACATAGGATAAGAAGAAAAGTGGGGATTTTTTATTTAAATAATTGGGGAGGAAATTCTTTTTAATTAAATAAAGGCTTAGGATAAATTGATTTTATTATTTAATTAAAAGAGATTTTTATTTAATTAAAAGGGAGCATGTTCTCTTAATTAAATAAGATTTTTATTTTTATTTTTCTTTTAAATTAAATAAGGCTCAAACTTTAGGAAATATTGAATTGATTATGATTTGATCAAGGAAATTGATATAATTGATATTGTTGATATTTGAAAATATTGATTCAGGGATTTGATAAATTGTTGAATGGGGGCCCAAAGTCTAGGTGACCATTTTAGAGTGCATACATTTGCCCCTTTTTGACTAATGTGTGATCATTTTGGGAACACATGCAGTCAAAGAAGAATTGAAATGTGAGATCAATTTGGGATCACAAAATAACCCAAATGTGTGTTCGACAGATGGGAACACATCGGGACAAGCATAAACAATAGCTAAAAGACAAGACCAACACCATCGCTGCTAGGTGCAAATCAAGCCTTAGACAAAACTATCACCGTCGCTGCTAGGCAATAATCAAGTCTGAAAAATAGGAGATAAAAATCGAAAGACAAAATCACCATCATCGCTGCTAGGTGATAATCAAGTCTAAAAATAAGAATCTCAAGCTGAGCTGAATGATAAAGCTGAATCAAAGATTAAAGTTGATAGGTACTGCCCCCTCGGAATCGAAATCAAAATCAGATAGAGGAGAACAACAAATTGATAAACCTGATCAAGTCACAATAAATCATAATCGAAGGATGGAGCATGATAGGATAACTATCAAACAGTGAAGATATGCCCCAGGTTGACGAGGTTTGACTAAAAAAGATATAGGATAAAGATTAAGTGAAACCTCAGAGAGAGGAAGTGAAAGGGGTGAATGAAAGACTAGAAGTTTGGAAGACATGGAAATGAAGAAATTCCATCAAAGATCGAAGAATTATGCCTCAAAAGGTCAGTCAACTGCATAGAAGAATGAGAAAACTTAAAAATGTGACTCGGATTTTGATTTCAAGTCTGAAAATGGATAGAAAATGATGTGATATGAAAGACCAGAAATGAAATATATGATCAAGAAGAATTAGAAAATGAGCACAGTTGACCAACTAGTTCGTACATGATAAAAATGAGAGCTCTCTCCATATGCAAGATGGAAAAACTAAACTATGATGAACCTAAGAATGCAAGCTACTATGAAAAGTGGTTGACTTGCAAGGTCACAATGCTTATAGACATCTAATTATCATCATCGAGCGTTATTAGTAGCATCGTAAGATCATACAATGCACACTAGCATAACTATGTGGATATGAATATGATCTTTATCAGATAGAAATGTGTAAATCCCACCTAGGCATCAAAGACATGGAGGTCAAGATGACTAATGCAGTGAGATTACCTAAGTTTGATATGGCAAGATTATGCTTGTATCAAGACACATGAAAGTCAGGATAACTAGAAGCATGCACTTGCAAAACAGTCAAGGATAATACCTTGTCAATCCATAGTGTCAAGTAAGACCAGCATAAATGCTCATGACAGTTAGGATCAACAAAATATACCCATAAGCAGATAAAGAATTAAAACATGTTCTCATACCCTCAATCTTCTAGCTATGCATCATCGAAAACTTCTCAGGGAGAGACCACTCATCAAAGAAATCCTCATCAACAGCACACAAAGAAAAATAAAGTCAACATATCTCAAGCGATTTGATTGTTTAAGTGTGTGTGTGTTGGTCATAGAGTCAAACTCTGGTTATCACATCTGCTAATGAGAAATGTCACATCATACTAGACTGTTGTGTAAGACATCTGATAAGTGTTAAGAAACACTCGACGCAAGGGTAGTGTTGAGAAACACTATCTGGGGCGGTGTTGAAAAACACCTGTTGTGAAATGCCCCAAGAGACAAACACACCTAAAGGACCTATGCTAACAGGTATGCCCTCTGGACAAAAACAAAGACCAATTCTAGACCAAGTCAAATAAGGTCAAGGCATGATGCAGAAAGGCTTAGTGTCAAGGATGCATGCTAACAAATAGGAGTGCAAAGGCCTCAAGTTGCGCCTGTTCCCAGGTTTTCACTTGGAGATTTTTTTATTTTTTAATTTTTTTATATTTTTGCTACCAAGGCGCCTGTTTCCAAGTTTTCACCAAGGAACTTTTTCTATATATTTTTTAAAATTTTTTTAATTTTTTTAATTTTTTTGTATTTTTTCAGGACTATATATGCTTTTTAGGATTTTTTCAGCATCATATATGAATTTTTTTTGGTATTTTTTCAAGATAATAAAATATGTACAAAGGATGCCCCCAAACAGAATGGGCATCAAACTCCCAAGCAAGATCACATCGTGTAGTCTCAGTGTCTAGCAAGGTGGGGAACAAGAGGGATTAGCAAGTTGGTGGAAAAGATGAAAGACAAGAGAATGAAGGAAAATGGAGGGAAGAAATCCTCAAGGTCCAGCTCCTCAAGAGTACCCAAGTTAGGGAAAAATTATCATGCAATGCACATTTGGATAAGTAATGAAAGGCTAGCATATGATAAGTCACAAAAGCATAATGCAAAAGAATGAAAGGATGTAGTCCAAAGGAGTAGACATGTCAAGAGGCTTCATAGCATCGTGTTTTACTCTTTTTTATTAGATCAAGACCAAAAGGGAAAAAGGCTAGAATAAATGGAGAAAAATAGATATGAAGGCTAAACATGAATGGAATGAAAGCAAGATCATCGTAAGATAGCTCACAAAATAGCCAAATGTTTGTATATAGTTTAACATTGTCAAGATCAAAGATGGAATGAAATGGATGAAACATGTAGAAGAACTACGCATGATGTCTGATTACCAGATTTTCATCACGGTACTTATCCAAGTTGCCACAAGGGAGTGGTTTTCACCATAGGATGAATTTATTTCTCTTTACTTTTGCTACCAAGGCACCTGTTTCCAAGTTTTCACCATGGCACATTTTCAATTTTTCATTTTTTTTTTAATTTTCTCATTTTTCTATTTTTTTAAATTTTATTTTTGGAAGAAGGCAAGCTTTTTAGATAATGCTCCTTGAAAGGATAAACCATGATATGCCAAGGATTCAAAATGATATTCTCAAAGATGTTGATAGGGAAAGGAAGATGAAAGAGAAAAATGAAGGATAAGGTTTTTATGCAAAGCGAGTGAGGTTGGAAGACATGAAGAATAGGCAAATGAGAAAAAAAGATAGAAGGTAGAAGGATAGTGAACGAAAGGATTGTGAAAGAGTAGATGGAAAGGAAGGTAAGATCAACATCAACACACACCTTGAAGGGTGGCGAGAGGATGGAGGAAATGTGAATGAAGGAATACATGAAGGAATATGGTGAATGTTTAGCAGAGGTTGCAGTTCAGGCACATGGAATTGAAGAATATTTTTGGAAGAAAATGAAGTGGCAGCCTTTGGAAGCTTGAATGTCAACTTTACTTTTTGTTCAACATGAGACTCTTTCAAGAGAGACTTTGGAATCCATATAGCCTTAGGCTTTTTATTTCCTTTGGATGATTTAGAGATAATATCTTCAATGATAGATTTTGGAACCCATACTTGTCTTGTAGTTTTCTTCTTAGATATCTCTTTTGACTTTATGCCCCCATGTCGATTAGAGGAGACATGGTGATCTTTTTTTGATGGATTCTTGTATTGCTTCTTTTTCTTGTATTGAACATTCAAGTTACTTCTAAAAGACTTGAGACTTGTGGAAGAAGGAGGATAATATGACTAGTTTAAATGGGTGGATGGATAAAAAGGATTCAAGGGTATGTATCTATGTTGATCTTGAGGAAAGATAGGAGATGGAGGGACGTAAGGACCCAAGATGAATGATGAATTAGGAGAATTAGGAGGGGAAAGTGAAGGGACATAAGGACCCAAGATGGAAGGAAGACATGAAGCCCTTAGTATTGGTGGAGGAGGTCCAAGGATAGATGTGGAAGACGCAAAATGAGAATCAGTAAGTTCATCAACATCTATATGAAAACCAAGGACATCAACATCTTTAAAATGAGCATTAGGATTTGCAATAGGATCATGAACATCTTGAATAGGAGAAACTTCTTTGATAGGATTGTTTAAAGCTTGCAAAGACTTAGGAAGAGTAGAAAGTGGAAGTGAACATGGAGTGGTAGAATAAGAAGATGGAAGACTTTGATCTTGACAAGTAGCTTTGGATAGCATAAGCATGCCATTTTTTTTTGGATTTTCAATAGGCTCAACATTGGAAGTAGTAGCACTATTTTCAATAACCTTAATGGAAGTATCATCTTCAGAAGGCATAAGTGCAGTAAGGTTATTTTTATTTTCGATAAGCTTAGCGATGTAAGTAGTAGCTTGATCTTGCTTAGGAGAAGACTTAAGACATGGTGGAATAAATGCGGAAGGGCGTAAAGGATCAAAAGAACCATGAAACGGATAAGAGACATCATGAAAAGGATTGGATGACATGGAGGGTTCTTGATCTTGATCTTTCTTTATGTTCTTTTCTTTATCATTTTTAGAGTCTTCTTGACATGGATCCACTTCTAAGGACAAGGAAGCAGGTTGGGATTGTATGGAAGACTTTGAAAGAGATGGTGAAAGACCAGCTCAAGTAGGCATTATAGCGCATAAAAGCTTAGGCTCTTTAGGTTTAGCATTATTAGCTTGAGTTTCTTTAAGAGGTAGCCCTTGAGGATAAATCTAGGGAACTGCATGAAAAACATTAAGACCTTTGTTGGATAAAGGATTTGTGAAAGATTTGAAAGAATTGGAAGCTTTAGGAAATGTATGAGTATTGGAGGAAGTAGGGGATGGAAGGGAATCATCACAAGACAAAGGTTCAACATTAACATAATCTTGCTTGAGAGTGTCATCTTTATTTTCAGCATGAATGTTCTTAAAGGAAGGATTATTATAATATTTACATTTCAAATCAGCACGGTGCATTTTATATTCCTCAATAGTAGTAGCTGGATTATGATCCAGGTATTGTTCACAAAACTCATCAAAGTTTCTTTCAAAATTTGAATCATACAGATCACCATCATGATCTTTCCAATATGAGGACCCATTTCCAGTAAGCACAACGACACGACTAAGAGGACTCTTAGGAATAGAGGTGTCATAGGTATCACTACATTTTCCATCATCATAGTCATTATAGTCATCATAGGTGGGTGTGTCACTCTTTGTGGAAGAGACATCACAAGGACTATCACGTTGCTCTTTATGGTATGTCTTCTGAAGAGAAGGAAGATTCTTGGGAAAAGTAGAAGAAGAACGAGATTATGAAGAAGAGGAATATAAAAATTTCATAGAAGAAGAAGATTTAGATAATGAAGAATGTCTAGAAGAGCCATGATAAGATTTGGAAGATGAAGAAGGTGAATAATGTTTATAAGAGTCATGATAAGACTTAGAATGTGAGGAATTCGAATAATGCCTAGAAGAGTCATGGTAAGATTTGGAAGATGAAGAATGCGAGTAATGTTTAGAAGAATTGTGATAAGATTTAGAATGTGAGGAATGATGAGAAGATTTAGAAGATGAAAAATATTTGGATGAGATCATGAGTATGATTTTAGCAAAGGCGTCTGATTTAATCAATTTTTCTTTTATTTTTGTCTTAAATTCGTCACTCATGAAAATTTTGGAAGAACAACACTTTTTGAATACATCAATGAGCTCAAGATCATCTATTCTTAATAAAGGTTCCAAAACTAGATAGTCAAGATTCATGGTTATTGAAGAGGAGGAATCAAGCATGGAAGAAATAGAAGAGATAAAATAGAAGAAAATAGACTAGATAATAAGAGGAAAAGAATCAAGAAGAAGAAGAAGAATCTTCCATGGGAATATAAGACTTTAGAAGAACATGGGAAATGGAGAAGAAAGAAGAAGACTAAGATTCATCTTATGCAATTGATACCATAACATTCATTAAGATGTTGAGCAACATAACAGCACCTAAGATCTGACTTGGACTGACCAAGGAAGACCAAGCTTCTAAGGAGAACTCACTACAGCAGGACGGAACTCAGTTTCAATATTCCAATTAGATCTTTCAAAAAAATTTGCAATGATGATCAAGCACATAGAACAACAACCAGGGAGTTCAAGCAAACAGCCTTCAAGCAATGGGCAAGGGACAAAGCAACCTTGCGCATGAACAGAGATAGTGACTTAGTATTCTACTCCTTAAAGATTCTACTTGTGTATGTTCTTGAAAATGTTTTAGCAAGCACATAGAACACAACAACACCTTAACAAGCTGTCTACAAGGATACACATGGCTTTCTAAGAGGAGTCCTTGATATATGCAAAGTACATGAGGCCCAAATCTGTAGATGAGAAGAATCTGAAATCACACAGTCGGGGGGGACGGTAACCCAAATCTCCTCCACTTCTCAAAGGTATAAAGTTATTTGAGGCTTAGCTAAGAGTGATATCAAACTCAATTCCCAAGAGAGGTGTCTTTTGATTCACCACCCGCTATTTATACTCTGTTAGAACATGAGAGTTAAGGTCATCCCTTGAGGTGGTGTGTCCCCAAGCAGGCCTTCTAAAAATAAAATTAAGTATTTCACTATCAAAAGTATTTAAAGCATTGAAGGTGGAACACTTAACTCTTCAAGTAAATGTGAAGTGAGTCCAAAAGTGGAACATTTAACTCTTCAAGTGAATGTGAAGTGAGTCCAAAAGTGGAACATTTAACTCTTCAAGTGAATGTGAAGCGAGTCCAAAAGTGGAACATTTAATTCTTCAAGTGAATGTGAAGTGAGTCCACAAGGTGGAACATTTAACTCCTCACACAAACTCAAAGTGAGTCCAAAAGTGGAACATTTAACTCCTCACACAAACTCAAAGTGAGTCCAAAAGTGGAATATTTAACTCCTCACACAAACTCAAAGTGAGTCCAAAAGTGAAACATTTAACACTTCACTCAAACTCAAAGTGAGTCCACACCTGAGAAAACTAATGAGATAAAAAAAGCATAAAAAGGGGGAAACTTTGTGGAACACTTAATGCTCTTTTCAAGTAGACCCCTCCCCTATGTATGAATGCTGACCTTGCATCCAAAAAGTGGTAATGAGGGGTGATTAGAAATAAGCGAGTCCAACACCCAATTTTGCTAACAAGATCAATCAAAAGTAATATAAAGTTGCTTATCAATACTACTCACAAATGACAAAGGGTTGAATCAATGGAATATTTAACTTTTCAAGAAAACATAGAGTGAGTCCACAAAGTGGTGCATTTAACTCTTTATGTAAACAAGGAATGAATCCATGCCCTCAATCACTCAATGAAATATTTGATATTGGAACCAAGAATTACTTAAAGTTTAAACACAAGCATTCACTTACACAAACTTGTATGAAAGCAAATCTATGTTCATTCATTTCTCATTAAAAGCATCAATTGAAATGTGTTCTATGAAAGCATGTAAACACTCAAGCCAAACACATGAGAGGTTCAATTTTAATCCCAAAATCCAAATGTTGTAGAGATGGAACAAAGTACCTCACATCCAACGCTTTGTTTTAAGCATTTTCTATGAAAGCAAGAGCACCTTCAAATGAACAAGTCAAGAAAACAAGCAAACAAGATATGCAATGTATATCCAACTTATGCAAACCCTAAGGTTAGATCTAAAAATCAATTTTTAGGAGCAATAATAGCTAGCAAATAATCCAAATGATAACTCATATCATGCATTGAACAATGAAAAATAAGTGCATACCCATCACCAAATTTTATTTTTTTTGCATTTGACCTAGTCAACAAGATCTGATTTTTTTTATATGATTTCGGCCAAAAAAATAGAAATGTAAAATAAAGACCCCGGGTAAAAAATAGAGAGCTTTCCAAAAATGTAAAAATTTTAGAAAAATCTCTTCATTTGTGCTCTAGAGAGTCACTTTCCCAAAATAGATCAATTTTTATAAATCAACCAAATGAGCTATGATATGATCTCTAAATTAAAAAAAACAATGAATGGACCCCCTATAGAATTTTAATACCTTTCCAAAAATGTAAAAATTTCTAAAAAATATACTGATTTGAGTCAAAAATTGATTTTTTATGAAAAACAAAGAAAAAATCATAAAAAATATAAATTACCTCCAAAAATTCTAAATTTTTTTTTGGAGCTTCTTTGATATGCCACCAAATTGAAAAAATAATTTTAGACCAAAACAAAAAGCTATTTGGGAGATATGATCAAATCTTTCAAATCTAGGGTTTTCTATCTCCAAACAAATCTGCACAAGGGTTAGCTCCAAAAAAATAATAAAAAACCAGCATGTAAAAGTGGGTTTCCCCATGGTGGGTGCCAAAAATGTATGGTGAAAATGTGACCACACTTCTATGAATCATTACATGCAAGAAAACTCAACAATGAGCCCTCACAAATCGATCCATAGCTCTCTATGCATGGAGTTGCAAGATTTGTAAAATTGCTCTCAGCTAGAGCTATAAACTCATGACCTTGCTAGTCAACCACACAATGAGAGATTCTAAATCAAAGACAAGGACAAGAGTGCCAATATCTCCAATGAAATCAATATGGATGCAATGCAATGCAAACTAATCTATGAGAATGAAAGATGCAAGCTATGCTATGAAAGTAAAATACAAGTGTTACAAATCCTCCTATTAAGCTATGTGAGATTAATCTATTGCATAAAAAAAATCTATACTAAAAATGTCATGATTATGTAACTATGATGTAAGAAAACAAGCTAAATAAAATGCAACAACAATGTTTTCAAAGCTTGAATGTAAGAATGTCTTCAAAGAGCTCCAAATGACCTAGAAAACCTGCAGCATAACATTAGCATAAAAACTTAAGATATGAAAATGGAGAGAACTCTCCTTTTATAAGAAATGAGATGAAAATGGACCATTGAGATTAAGAGGCAAAAGACTTAATCAACGGTGGAGAAAAATAGACGCTTGATCCTTGTGCACAAATATCCTCCAATAGGAAAATAGGAGTTGACTTTTGTGTCCCACATAAGACAAAAAATGGTTTTTCCCTTTTTATAAAATAAGAATAATGTTTTATTTGTGCAACATAAGATAAGAAGAAAAGTGAAGATTTTTTATTTAAATAAAAGGGGAGGCAATTCTTTTTAATTAAATAAAAGCTTAGGATAAATTAATTTTATTATTTAATTAAAAGAGATTTTTAATTAATTAAAATGGAGCATGTTCTCTTAATTAAATAAGATTTTTATTTTTATTTTTCTTTTAAATTAAATAAGGCTCAAACTTTAAGAAATATTGAATTGATTATAATTTGATCAAGGAAATTGATATAATTGATATTGTTGATATTTGAAAATATTAATTCAGGGATTTGATAAATTGTTGAATGGGGGCCCAAAGTCTAGGTGACCATTTTAGGGTGCATACAGTTCCAAGACCTAGTGATAAAAATGTGATTGGAACAAAGTGGATATTTAGAAACACGATGAATGAAGATGGTATAGTAGTAAGAAAAAAAATAAGATTAATATGTAAAGGATATGCACAAAGAGAAGGCATTGATTATTCAAACACATTTGCACCTGTAAGTAGATTAGAAGCTATTAAGTTATTTTTAGCTTATGCTACAATTAAAAACTTCAAAATTTATCAGATGGATGTCAAATCAGCATTCTTGAATGGAGACTTAAAAGAAGAAGTATACATTGAGTAGCTAGAAGGATTCACTTTATCAGACATACCTGATATGGTATGCAGATTAAAAAAAGCCTTCTATGGACTTAAGCAAGCCCCTAGAGCATGGTATGAGAGACTAGATGGATACTTAACAAAGATTGGATTCAAGAAAGGAGTAGCAAATTGTAATCTATTCATTAGAGAGACATCTGAAGGTTTACTCCTTGTAGCTATATTTGTTGATGACATTATCTTTGGAGGTAATGACAAACTCAATGCTGAATTTTTCAAAGAAATGCAGAATGATTTTGAGATGAGTATGATTGGTCCTATCAAGTACTTTTTGTGACTAAATGTGCATCAGACAGAAAAAGTAATTTTCATTAATCAATCAAAGTATGTAAAAGAGATACTGAAGAAATTCAAGATGGATGATTGCAAGCTAGTAGGAAATCCTATGATCACTAAATGCAAGCTTACAAAAGAAGATGACTCACCAGCAGTAGATATAACATTGTATAAGTCTATGATTGGTAAACTCATATATCTTACTCAGACTAGACCTGATATTTCAATTGCAGTTGGCATAGTTGGAAGATTTGCAGCAGAGCCTAAACAAAGTCACCTCATGGCAATAAAGAGAATATTCAAATACTTGTAGGGCACTATAGATTATGTTCTATGGTATCCTAATTCAAAAAATGTTGAGCTTCATGTGTACACTGATGCAAATTGGGCAGGATGTGTTGATGACAGAAAGAGTACTTCAGGTGGAGCAGTGTTTCTTTGTGTTAGACTTGTCACTTGGACAAGCAAGAAACAAAATTGTATTTCTCAGTGAAAAGCAGAAGCGGAGTATGTTGCAGCAGCCTTGAATTGTTCTACAATTGTTTGGATCAAACAGATGATAAAAGATTTTAGAATTTAGATTGATTATCCTATTGTTGTTCACTTGATAACACTAGCACTATCAATATGTCAAAAAATCCTATGATGCATGCAAAGACAAAGCACATTGAGATCAAGTATCACTTTCTAAGAGAGAAAGTGGTAGAGAAAGAAGTCAAGTTGGACTATGTGAGTACTAAAGAATAGTTGGCAGATATATTCACAACGCCCTTTCCTAAGGATACTTTTGAGTACCTCAGGGAGAAGTTGGGAGTCATTCCCTTCCCTGTTTATACTTAGAAGAAAGAAGGAAAGGCATCAGTCCTCTGGGACTGGTGGAAGGTTGACTACTCTACCTTAGGAGTAGTACCAGTGGTTAAAATGAATGGCACCCTTTTCCATTGATTTCAAAGGGGGAGTATATGAATGACGCCCTTTTACATGCTGGTTTTGATTATTTTTGAGCTAACCTCCTTATGCAGATTTGCTTGGAGACTAAAACTTTAGATTTTCAAAGATTTGATCATATCTCCCAAATGGCTTGGTGTTTTGGTCTAAAATTTTTTTTATAGGTTGGTGGAATATCAGAGAAGCTCCAATAAAAAATTTAGAATTTTTTGAGGTATTTTTGATTTTTTATAATTTTTTCTTGATTTTTCATAACAAATTAATTTTTGGCGCAAATTAGCATATTTTTTTAAAAAAATTATATTTTCGGAAATCTCTTCAATTTCTACAGGGGGTCCATTCTTTGTGTTTTGAATTTGGATGCAAAATCATAGCTCAAACAATTGATTTACAAAAAGTAGTCTATTTTCGTAAAATGGATCTTTAGGGCTCAAATGAAGAGATATTTCTGAAATTTTTACATTTTTGGAAATTTCTTTTTTTTTTATTAGGGATCTCTATTTTGTATTTCTATTTTTTTTCTTGAAATCATATCAAAAAAATTAGATCTTGTTGAGTAGGTCAAATGCAAAAAAAATAAGATTTTGTGATGAGTATGCACTTATTTTTCATGGTTCAATGCATGATATGAGTTGTCATTTGGATTATTTGCTAGCTATTATTGCTCCTAACAATTGATTTTTAGATCTAACCCTAGGGTTTGCATAAGTTGGATATACATTGCATATCTTGTTTGCTTGTTTGCTTGTTTGCTTGTTGGAGAGTTCGTGGCTTGCTTGCGAAAAAAAAAAGCTCAACAAAAATCTACTAAGCGTGTTGCATTGGACTTGAGGTATTTTGTTCAATCTCTATAACATTTAGATTTTGGGAATAAAATGAATCTCTCATGTGTTTGGCTTGAGTTTTTATTGCTTTCATAGATCACACTTCAAATTTGGGCTCTAAAAAAGAACATAGATTCATTTTCTTGCATGTGTTTCACATAGTAATTAGGCCCTATGAACACTATTTGTGGTGATCTTGAGAGATTAGGTTTCTTTTGAGACTTTTCTTGACGATAGATCCCCTTGTAGGTAGGGAGGATATTGAGATTATCTCACGTTCCTTTGATTTGCGTCCTCATCTTTTGGTTGATGCATTCTCTCTCCGGAAGGGTTGATAGATCACAAGTTGTTGACACCACATATCTTGGTGAGGTTAATTTCAATCTTAGCATGTCACTAAATATGTTTACTATGTTTTGGTGAAGTGAAGAGGCTAGGGGATTATGCTCTACTCCCTTTTGGGTAGTACTAGAAACTCAGATCCTTGAATCTAAGCTAAAGTCCCCATGTGGTCTTTTTTGTGAGTCACCTTGTTAGAGAGGGTTAACCATAGTGGACACTCCTTTTATTGGGTAAACCATGTGGATGGAACCTCAAGTGGTAATAGCCATTTTTTGCCATGGTAGTGACAACCGCTATATAAATGTCCTTGTGGAAGAAATTTTCATGGGTGTAGTTTCTTGTTGGGCTGTCAGATCTCCTCAGCATCTCCGATTGGTTAAATTTTCAAAATGTATCAAAACCCCAGTGTGCCTGGATTAGAGTTCACCCTCTTGAGATTACAAAAGTTGCAGAATCAAACCATTACTAAGAACCATAGTGCAACCAACTTTTTCTTTGCTAGGAATATGTGCGTGATTGGAAAAACATTTTGAGAACATACACAAGTAGAATCTTTAAGGAGTAGCATATTAAGTCACTATTCTTGTTCATGTGCAAGGTTGCTTTGCCCCTTGCTCATTGTTTGAAGAGAATTGCTTGCTTGAACTCCTTGATTGCTATCTTATGTCTTGATCAATGATAAAAATCTGTTGATATACTTACTTGATCTTTTAAAATGAATAAAAACTGAGTTCTTGAGTTGTCAAACTTGCTTTCTTGCAATCCGAAGCCGATTCATGCCCAGATTATTATAGGTTCTCTACCCCACTGTTAGAAGCCTATTTTCACCTTGGGTCTTTGTGTCTTGACCTCTTGGATTAGTAATTTTTGATTTCACAAGTGACCTTGCTTGGAATTAGTAAGTTAGAAATCATTCTTGTTGAGAAAGAGAAACCTTTGGATTCTTTGATATCACGCTTAGAGAGTTTTAGTAGTCTCTTGTCCAATTCACTTCCATACAAAATCAATTTCAATCAATTATAATTTGGGTAAGATCATCCTCCTGATCCATATGTGTTAGTGTATTCACCCGATTATTGGGCACCTTTGTGGCAGTGTTGACTTATCCCTTTTAACAAAATTTTATCTTATCACCTCTCTTTTGAACAATTGAATGCTTTTACTATCCTAGTTTGCTACCAACATTTCTTAGGGTCATCTTATCATCTAGGATCCTTTCTTTCGTGCTAGCTACAACAAGATATCAAGTAAATCAGGGAAAATGACCTCAAGTAGTCTTTGACCAATTGCCCTTAGTCAAAACTCATCAACAATGAAAGGGAAAAGAGCCCATTTTTTATCAATCCCCTAAGAGTGAGTCTGAAGTTTGGTTTGACCCAAAAAGTAACCCTAGCAAATTGAGTACCTCTTTAGCACCTTTTTCATCAAATATGGACATGAGTTACACCTTCACTAGACAACAAAGAGAAGCAATGAATCAAACTCTTGATGATATTTTCCAACGCCATAGGGGTAACATGGTGTTTGGTGGCTCTTCTTATGATAGTCCACCCGAGTCACCCCCCATCAACACAAGATATCTAGATGCTCACCAACGAGCTGAAAGACATCATAGGCAAGCTCACTCAGATGCATGGTCACAACATGAGGACCAAAACAATGAATCTAGTGATGCTCATATCAATGCAGCTAATGTATCCAAACATTCAAGACAACCTTCTCCTCTTAGAGACATCTCACAATATGCGAGTGAGAGGTTAAAAAGCATTGAGTGAGAAAAATAAGCCTTCTTGGATGAACAAGCTTCCAAAGGAGAAAAGCTTAAACAACTAGAAGCTAAAAGGAAAGCTTTGCTAGACATAAAGAGAAGAGCCACACAAGAAGAACAAGATAGGCTCCTAGCGCAACAAATTCATGCACAATTCAACAATAGGGGTACCAATAGTGGAACCAACTCTCCACCATCTACTCCCTCAGCAACTCCAAGAAGTAGAAGGAGGTCAAGGACCCCTTCAAGATCACCTAGTCCTAGAGGAAGAAGGACTTCTCAACATGCGCATTATAGGAGATACAAACCTCCTAGACTATCAAGAGATCCCTCCCAATGAGCACATCATGGCTCTCAACATGGAGGAAGTAGTGCCAACTTTGATGCCCATGATTTTATGAGAATTCAACAAGAGCCACTGTTTCAACAATATGTGGAAAAATACGTTGAGAAAAATAAAGATCAATTCTTGGAAAACTTGATTAACAAGGGTGCAAGGGTCCCATACAACTTTGATGTGGATAGAAAAATTAAGAAACAAAACCCTTCACAAGAGTAAGAAATGAAGAAAATGAAGAAGATGATGGAGAAAATGATGGCTCCTAAGAGTTCCTTCAACTTGGATTCCATATGTCCTAATCCGTTTGATAAAAGTGTGAATATGGTCAATTTTCCTAGAAAAGTTGAAATTCCCCTATAAGACAAATATGACGGTAATGGTGACCCACATGACCTTGTGCGTCAGTTCTACATTATGAGTTTTGAATTCCACTATAATGACTCATACCTTATGAGATTATTTCCAAGGAGCCTCAAGGGCCAAGCAATGGAGTGGTTTACCAACATTACCCCTCCTGTCAAAACTTTTAAAGAACTGGTTCAAAGATTTGTGCAACATTTTGCATATAACTTATCAAGGTTAGTTACCATGCTTGATTTGTGTAAGTTAAAATAGAATCAAGGGGAATCTTTTGTTACATTTTTACAAAGGTGGAGACGATTATGCTCCCACTATTCTAGGACTATCCTTGAGGATGAAAGGATTGACATTATTGTTAGCAATCTAGTGCTAGAAATGCGGTATGAGGTTAGGAAGATGGTCTTTGATTCTTTCGACACTATGGTTGAAACCGCATGTCGAATAGAGGATGTCCTAAAAGAACAAGGTATTTTGACTAAACAAAACACCAACAACAATAGTCAAAATAATAACAACCCTCAAAAGGATAAAAGCAAGAACTCGCATTGGAACAAGAACAAACAGGCAGTGAATGACGGAGTTGTTCATTCTTCTCAACCAAAGGATCAAGGTGTCCTTAATTTATCTAGTGTAGTTCAAGCTATGAAGCTTCAAACATCCTCCAACCAACAAGAGCACAAACCAAAGTATCAAGATAAATCCAAAAAGGAGAGAAGACAATTCTCTAAGCTTGGTGACTCTTATGCGGATGTTTTTAAGACCCTCATTGCTCACAATCTGGCACAACCTCAAGATCAAGAAAAATTTTGCATATCGAATATTAAGCCACATTGGTGGAATGAGAAAGCCTACTGCATATACCACAATGGTATAGGACATGACATTGAGAATTGTTTTAAACTCAAACATCTCATTCAAGATCTAATTGAGAGTAATAAGCTTCAAATTGATGGGTTGAACACCAATGCAGACCACAAGGCATTTAAAGAGCCTTTGCCCAAATATGAAAAGGGGGAAACCTCTAAATCCAAAGATGGCAAAGCTGCAATGAATTATACCTACACATCTACGGAGAATGTCATCAATATGCTTGAAGTTGTGGACAATGATGTCAACATGATGAGGGAAAAAGAACCCTATGGCTATGATATAAACTCACCTCCCATATTTGATGAAGGACCCGTTATTGTGCTTAGAGGTCCTCAAACTTGAAGGTCATCCCAACCTCTCAATGCTGTCACTAGAAGCCAAGCTCAAGGTCCTGTGATTATTAGAGGTCCTAATTCAAATCAGTCTAGCAAGCCTAAACAAGTGACATCCAAAAATGTCACCACAAAGTCAGCAGTCAATCTTGAAATGAGCTACAATCTTGTTGACCAGTTACAAAGAACACTAGCTCAGATCTCCATTTTTTAACTCTTGGAATTGTCCCCAAGACATAAGCGTATCCTTGAGGATGCTTTACGTGCAGCAAATGTTCCCAACAACATAGATATTGATCAATTCCAAAACATGGTTAACCACCTTGCCAGCCCACATTACCTAAAATTTTTAGAAGAAGACAACAAAGCCTTGAGCCATCTGCATAATATTTCCCTTCACATTGAGGTCATGATCCATAAAACCTATGTCAGGCATGTGTTGATAGATGGGGGTGCTGGGCTCAACATTTGTTCTTTGAGTCTATTGAAAACTTTGGGGTATTTTGAGCAAGTGATTGACACAAGGAAGAAAATTACGATAAAAGCTTATGATGAAGCAGAGTGAAGCTCCAAGGGTCTAGCCATTCTTCCTGTCAGAATTGGTCCTATTGAAAAGGACATTTTGTTCCAAATTGTTGATGCTAGTCCTTTAGCATATAACATCCTACTTGGTAGACCGTGGATCCATGACATGCAAGCTATACCATCCACCTACCATCAATGTATCAAGTTCCCCTATAATGGAGTTGAAGTGTGTATACCCGCGGATAGCACATTGTTTGTCAATGCAATCTCAGCAGAGACCCATGTTCCCTTAAATAGAGAAGTAGACAATTTTGAGGTAACTCTTGAGCAATGTAAGAATAAGTTCAAATCCATAGATCTTGGTATGGGAGATTATCAACTTGACTCTTTCACAACAATTCCAGTCTCACCTAGGTCCTATGGAAAGCCTTCACAAGAGAAGAGACCTTCGTCTTCAGCCATGACCTTGTTTGGTACATTTGCCGAATCCTCAGTGCCCATAGAAGATGAAAAAGAGGAAGTGGCTGTTAGAGATTGGATTTACAAAGAAGAAGAGTACACACATAATGAAAATTTCTCCCCATCTCCTAAGGCTTATGGGAGAGGATACACTTTGGTTAAGAATATGGGCTACCCAGGTCATGGCCCTCTGAGCCACAGATTAGATGCTAAGTCCAAACCACTTAATCATGCTCTTTTTGGTCATAGGACTAAAACAACGGTTGGCCTAGGTTTTGATAATCAAAAGAAGAAAATTGTTCCTATCCCAGCAGCGACGGATAGTGACAATGATTCAGACTACATACCCAATCTGCAAGATCAACAAGACATGTGTGAAGATTGGGTTCCTTCCACAAATCTCCTTTGGGGAGATTCAGATGATTCAACAGCTGCAAACATAGACACAAGAGAAGGTGATACCCTTCATAACCTTGAAGCTTCTACATCAAGACATCCTAAAGCTTCTTGGTGTAAACATCCCAGCAGAGATTCAGAAATTGACTCACATGAGTACAAATGGGACTCTCTCTCTGATTGTTCCACAATTGACATGGACGTTGATGTTGTTCATACCTATAGTTCCCAACCCAACGTAGCTAACGATTCTAGTGTAGGATTAAAGGATTGGAACCATCAAATCACTTTAGTGGACGATGCTTCATTTGGTAGGATGAATCCTAATTTTGGTACCTTAGAGGGATACTTGACAGAGCCTAACTTTGCACTCACCACAGATAATGTCTTCCGTATTAACAACATTGAACCAGTCATTAACCTACCCCTTGTTCATTCCCACCTAATTGATTGGCCTCAATGCTATCAAGAGCCTCAGCTCCTAAACTTTCAAAATGATTATGAGATAGCATGCTACCTAAATTCCCTCAAGCTGGTAGTCTCTTCCACCAGCAAACCAACTATGAGCATGACAAAGCCGGATATCAAGTACCTCAATCACAAAATGAAAAGAAAAGAAAAAAAGAATAATGGTTCTGATGACGAAAACCACTATGTGGCGGTGTCAGAACCCAAAAAAGTAAAAATAAAGGATGTATCCGAAGGTGAAAACCTCTCCGAGGTGCCTAAGGATGGGGTACTTGATAGTCTTCCCAGTTATTTTCAAGATAGGTCATCAATGCTTATTGAGCCTACACAACTAGTAAATCTAAGTACAGAAGAGGTTCCACAAATTGTACACTTGGCTTAATCTTTATCAATCCAAGAACAAGAGACATATACCAAGTTCCTAAAAAAAAAAAGATTAATTTTTCTTGGACTTACTCAGATATGCCAGGATTGGACACAAATCTTATTATGCATTATTTGTCTATAGCTCCAGGAATCAAACCAGTAAAACAGAAGTTGAGGAAAATGCATCCTCATATAGCTCTTCTTGTCAAAGATGAACTAGAAAAACTCCTAAGTGCAGGATTTATAAGAGCTATTGATATGCTAAATGGATTTCCAACATTGTCCCAGTTTCAAAACATGATGGGTCCATTCATGTTTGCACAGACTTTAGAGATCTTAACAAAGCTTGCCCAAAGGATGATTTTCCACTCCCAAACATAGACATGATAGTGGACATGATTGCGGGCTATGAGATCTACTCTTTGATGGATGGATTTTCTAGTTATAATCAAATCAAAATCACTTATGAAGATTAGGAAAAGACTGCATTTACTTGCGCATGGGGAACCTATTGTTGGAATGTCATGCCCTTTGGATTGAAAAATGTAGGAGCTACTTATCAGAGAGCTATGAAAACCATATTCCATGACATGATGCATAAGAACATGGAAGATTATGTGGATGACACCCTAGCTAAGTCCAAGAAAAAGGATACACACGTAGAAGATCTAGGAGTCATTTTAGATCGTATGGAACAGTTTCAGTTGAGATTAAATGCTAAAAAATGTGCATTTGGGGTCACCTCTGGTAAACTTCTAGGATTTATTATTTCAGCTAAAGGAATAGAGGTGGATCCAGAGAAAGTTCAAGTGATATTGGATATGCCGCCTCCCAAAAACATCAGTCATATGAGAAGTCTTCGGGGATGTCTCCAATCTATAAGGAGGTTTATTTCACAACTAGCAGATAGAGCTCAACCCTTCAATAAGAAATTGCATAAAGGGGTTAAATGTGTCTGGAGTGAAGATTATCAGAAAAGCATGGACCAAATTAAATAATACTTGGCCAATCCTCCAATCTTAATGCCTCCTATCCCAGGAAAAGCACTCATCTTATATGTTTCAGCAATGAAATCTTCCTTGGGGGCATTATTGGCTCAACTTGATGACATTGGCAAAGAAAGAGCTATTTATTACATCAGTCAAATGCTTGTGTCATATGAGGTCAATTATACTAGTATTGAAAAATATTGCCTTGCGGTGGTGTTTGCTTCCCAAAAGTTGCGACACTACATGCTTGCACATACAATACACCTCATTGCAAAAATTGATCCTCTTAAGTATTTGCTCGGCAAGGCTGCTCTCACAGGTAGACTTGCTCAATGGATGATGATTCTTTTAGAATTTGACATTGATTATGTTGAGTGTAAAGCCATAAAAGGACAAGCTATCACTGATCAACTAGCTGATTTTCCCATTGAAGACAGTATGCCTATTCAAGTTGAATTTTCAGATGAGCACATAATGTACATGACTAAAAGAACATGGAAGATGTTCTTTGATGGCTCTTTCATGCACAATGGTTTAGGAGTGGGAGTGTTGTTTGTCTCTCCTCACGGGGATACTATTCCTAAATCCTGTAAATTATTGTTCTCATGCACAAACAACATTGCTGAATATGAAGCCTTGACAAATGGATTGAAAATGGCCATAGAATGGGGAATTACAGAGCTACACATTTATGGGGATTCGCAATTGATTATCAACCAAGTTAACGTAGATTATCAAACAAAGGATGACAAACTGATACCCTACAAAAAGATGGTTGATTCATTGCGATGATATTTCACCTTTGTTACATTTCAACAAATCCCTAGAGCAGCGAATAAGGCAGCTGATGCTATGGCTACATTGGCTTCACTTCTTCAGCTAGAACAACATGAATCCTGATATGAATTCCTAGTGGAAGAGCTACACTACCCCATTTTTTACTCCTCAAAAAGTCATGTCATTTGTACCTTGGTTAGTCATGAGTCTTCCCGCTATGGTGCCATTTACTCTTATCTCCATGATGGCATTATTCTCGACACCTTCAACCATTTTGAAAGATGAAACCTTGTCCGTAATGCCTCTCACCATACCCTTATCTCTGGTGATCTGTATAGGAGGGGTTTAGATGGGACACTTCTTAGGTGCTTGGAAAAGGAGGAATCTGACCAAGCATTAGCTGACATTCATGAGGGCATTTGTGGAGGACATTCCAATGGTCTTGCCATGGCCCGGAGGTTGCTTAGGGTGGGGTAATATTGGCCCACAATGCAAATGGATGCTATTGCTTTTGCCAAATCCTACGAAAAGTGTCACAAACATGGAAACTTGATTCATGCTCTAGGTAGGGAGCTTATTCCTTCTATTTCTCATTGGCCATTTCAGCACTGGGCCTTTGACCTTGTTGGGTGGATTCATCCAACTCATCAAGTGGACATAAATTCATTATCACTGCTACTGACTACTTTACCAAATGGGTAGAAGCCGTTCCACTTTCTATTGCATCAGGGAATACTATTTCTTTGTTCATTTTGAATCACATCATTTGTTAGTTTGGAGTACCTTCTGAGATAATGACTGACAATGGAGGTCAGTTTAAAAATAAGGACCTTACACACCTCTGCAAGAAATTCAAGATAAAATAGCATTGGTCCTCCATTTACTTCCCACAAGGAAATAGACAAGTAGAGGCCTCTAATAAGACCATTCTCAAGATTCTTCATAGAACAGTTCACAAGAATGGTCGAGACTGGCACTTACAGATCAATCCAGCCTTATGGGCTTACAAAACCAGCATTCATACTCCCACAGGGGCTACTCCTTTTGCCCTCACTTATGGCGCTGAAGCAGTATTACCTTTAGAAGTTGAGATTCCTTCACTTAGAGTCTCTCTCAAAGGTTTGATTACAGATGAAGATTATCGTGCTATGAGATTACAAGAATTAGAACTTCTTGCTGAGAAATGAAGAGCATCATTTGATCACATGAGATTTTACCAAAAGCGTATGTCCAAAGCATTTAACAAAAAGGTTTGCCCTAGAGAATTCCAAGTGGGAGATCTTGTCTTGCGCGAGAATCCTAAGAACCAACAACATAGAGAACAAAAGGGTAAGTTTGAACCTAATTGGCTTGGACCATACATTATTACTACTGCTTTTGGGACAGGTGCTTATTTATTATCTACTGAAGAGGGAGAGTAGCTCCCTGATCCTATCAATGTCTTGCACCTAAAGAAGTTATATCCATGATGCCCATTTTGTCTGGGGGCATCTTTTGTACATACTTATTGATCCTAAAAAATCCAAAAAATGGTATATTGTTAAAAAATTCTAAAAATTAAAAAATGTCTTGAAAAAATGATCATCTTAGTGAAAATCTAGTAATAGACACTTTGATGTATCTCCAAAAAAATTATATATTCCAAAAAAAATCAAAAAATTCAAAAATTCAAAAAAATAGAAAAAGTGCCTTGGTGAAAACTTGGAAACAAGCACCTTGGTAACAAAAATACAAAAAAATTATTAAAAGTGCTGAAAAAAATTTGCAATAAATCTAAGTGGTGAAAACCTAGAAACAGGCGCCAAAAATGTGTGCTAAAATGTTGTCACACTCCTATGAATCATTACATCCAAGATCTCTCAAGAATGAGATCTCAAATAGCGACTCATAGCTCTCTATTCATGGAGTGCAAAGGTTTGTAATGGAGGCCCTCAGATTTGACCTAGTTTGTGCCCATGCAAGTACACCATAAAATGAGAGATTCAAAGATGCATGAAAATAGAAATGAGATCTATTCTATATGATAACAACGCAGATTAATCTATGAAAGAAAATACTTGTGCAATATTAATCTATGAAAGGAAATATGAATCTAATCTAATATGAAAATGAAAGATTAATCTAATGGATTTCCATGGGGCATGAGAGAAGAAGACAAGAAAAGAAAAGTTACAATATCCAAGCTCAAGTGCTCCAAACTCTTCTCCAAAATCGCTCTCCAAACCTGCATAACAATATGAAAACTTAGATATGAAAATGAGAAGGAGAGGGCTCCTTATAAAGGAAAGCGAACGGTTAAGATTAAGAGGCAAAAAGAAATGAGCAATGGTGGAGATTACATCTTAGTTGATCCATGTGCTCAAGAATTCGCAAGAGACAAAATCAATGGACATGGTTAAGAGGCAAAAAGATGTGTGGAAGAGATTAAGATGCAAAAACCTTTTTTAAAAAGTCAAAAGATTCTATCTCATATGAAAGTGCACTTTACTTCTTTTTTTTAATTATTTATTTATTATTTTTAGCAAAGTGGGTTCCAATATTTAATTAAAAGATTTTTTATTTATTTAAAAGAGATTTATTGTTTTAATTAAAATGAGATTTAAAATAAATGACTTGATGAATTAAATGATTTTTCTTTAATTAAAAGATATTTTGATTTAATTGAAAGGGAGCAAGTTCTCTCAATTAAATAAAACTTGGGAAATATATTAAAATTTTTGAATTAATTATAATTTGATCAAATAAATTGATTTGAATTAAAAATATTAAAAATCATTGATTCAGAAAATTGATAAATTGATTCCAACATTGATAAATTGAAGAATGGGGCCCAAAGTCTAGGCGACCATTTTAGGGTGCATACATTTGTGTGCTAAAATATTGTCACACTCCTATGAATCATTACATCCAAGATCTCTCAAGAATGAGATCTCAAATAGCGACTCATAGCTCTCTATTCATGGAGTGCAAAGGTTTGTAATGGAAGCCCTCAGATTTGACCTAGTTTGTGCCCATGCAAGTACACCATAAAATGAGAGATTCAAAGATGCATGAAAATAGAAATGAGATCTATTCTATATGATAACAATGCAAATTAATCTATGAAAGAAAATACTTGTGCAATATTAATCTATGAAAGGAAATATGAATATAATCTAATATGAAAATGAAAGATTAATCTAATGGATTACCATGGGGCATGAGAGAAGAAGACAAGAAAAGAGAAGTTGCAATATCCAAGCTCAAGTGCTCCAAACTTTTCTCTAAAATCGCTCTCCAAACCTGCATAATAATATGAAAACCTAGAGATGAAAATGAGAAGGAGAGGGCTCTTTATAAAGGAAAGTGGATGGTTAAGATTAAGAGGCAAAAAGAAATAAGCAATGGTGGAGATTAAATCTTGGTTGATCCATGTGCTCAAGATTCTCAAGAGGCAAAATCAATGGACATGGTTAAGAGGCAAAAAGATGTGTGGAAGAGATTAAGAGGCAAAATTTTTTTTCAAAAAGTCAAAAGATTCTATCTCATAGGAAAGTGCACTTTACTTTTTTATTTTTATTATTTATTTATTATTTTTAGCAAAGTGGGTTCCAATATTTAATTAAAAAAAATTTAATTTATTTAAAAGAGATTTATTGTTTTAATTAAAATGAGATTTAAAATAAATGACTTGATGAATTAAATGATTTTTATATAATTAAAAGATATTTTTATTTAATTAAAAGGGAGCAAGTTCTCTCAATTAAATAAAACTTGGGAAATATATTAAATTTTTTGAAGTAATTACAATTTGATCAAATAAATTGATTTGAATTAAAAATATTAAAAATCATTTATTCAAAAAATTGATAAATTGAAGAATGGGGCTCAAAGTCTAGGCGGTCATTTTAGGGTGCATACATTTGTCCCTCTTTGGGTGATGTATGATCATTCTAGGAACACATGTGGCCAAAGAAAAATTGAAATGTGAGGTCGATTTGGGATCACAAAACAATCCAGACGTGTGTTCATTTTGGGAACACGCCAGGACAAAGATAAGATGATTGAAAAAGACAAGGCCAACACCGTTGTAAATAGGTAATTGTCAAGTCTCAAATAAGATTGAATCTATAAAGCTGAATCAAAGATTGAAGTTTGATAGGTACTGCCCCCTTGTGATTGAAATCGAAATGAGATAGAGGAGAAACAGTAAATTGATAAATTTGATCAAATCGAACTAAAGATAAGGTTCTTGATGCAAGATGAAAGATATAAGAATCATAGAACTAAGGTAGATCATCAAAGATTATGCCCCAAGATTGAAT
This sequence comes from Chamaecyparis obtusa, assembly GCA_027943335.1. Classification (NCBI taxonomy): domain Eukaryota; kingdom Viridiplantae; phylum Streptophyta; class Pinopsida; order Cupressales; family Cupressaceae; genus Chamaecyparis; species Chamaecyparis obtusa. The sequence goes on along the minus strand of BSBK01001478.1, from coordinate 500,716 downwards.
TAGAAGAAAAGAAGTGAGGTGAAAGCGAATGAAAGATCGAAGGTTGAAAGAGGTGAAAAGTAATGAAGAGAAGAAATAGAATCTGCCTCAAGATAGAGAATGCCTCAAAATCAATCAACTGTTTAAGATAAGAAATTTTGATTGAGATCACGAAAGAAGATAAGGAAATGAAGATCAAAACGTGATCACAGCTGATTAAGTGTCCAAAAGAAAGATGAAGGAAAACCCTCTCAAACTCATAATGCAGCCTAAAAATGCAAATTTAACATGAAGTCTAACAATGCAAGCTCCATGAAAATGCAAAGGTGTACTTGCAATAGAGCAACTATAGGATCTTGTGTTCATCATTCATTAAAGAATGTCAAAGAACTTATTTTCATCATTGGGCCATTATTAATAGACATCGAAAAATCACACAACCATCACCAGTCACGAGCGCAACTGTGAAGATATGAATGCAATTTATATCCGATTGGAATGTGGAAAGATTCTAACATAAGAATCAAAGACATAAAGGTCAAAATGACTTCGATGTTAGCTTACCCAATTTAATGTAGCAAAACCACGCTCGTATCAAGGCAAAGATGCCAAAATGACCATAAGAACGGTTGTGCAAAATAGTCAAGGAAAATGCCTCAAATCTCCAAAGTGTTTCAAGGGAACAACAAGAGACACTCAAGAGCTTCAAGAACACACCCACAAGCAGAACATAAATAAAAACATGCCCCATGCCCCAAGTCCTCTAGCTATGCATCCCGGAGAGACTTAGTAGACAAGGACACTCAACGAAAATCAATAACAGTCAGCACACAAAGAAAAGATCATGACATAGCTCAAGCATTAAGTGTTGCATTTAAAAATTTAATTGTGTTAATTGATACTGAGTTCCGAGGATAAGGATCGAATGTTTGCAAATAGGTAAGATCACATGACAAAACTAGGGAAGACCAAACCAATAAGTGTTGAGAAACACTCGACGCTAGGGGGTTGTGTTGAAAAATACAGTTTGCGAGGTATCCTAAAGAGAAATGCATCCAAGAGACCAAAGCTAGCACAATTATGCCCCTAGACAAAGACAAAGACCAATTCCAAACCAAGGCAACAAGGACAAAGCATGATGGAGAAAGGCTAAGTGTCAAGGATGAGTTCTAAGAAACAGGGGTGCAAAGGCCTCAAGTACCGCCCGTTTCCAATTTTTCAACACTTGGATTTTATTGCAATTTTTTCCTCTTTTTTTTTTTCAGGACTTTTTATAATTTTTTTGTATTTTTGCTACCAAGGCGCCTGTTTCCAAGTTTTTACCAAGGCACTTTTTCTATTTTTTTGAATTTTTTTGGAATATACAATTTTTTTTGAGATACATCAAAGCATCTATTACTATATTTTCACTAAGATGGTCATTTTTTCAGGACATTATATGCTTTTTAGAATTTTTTCAGCATCATATATGATTTTTTTTTTTTTTTTAAGAATTTTCTCAGGATCCATAAATATGTACAAAGGATGCCCTCGAACAGAATAGGCATCATGGATAGAACTTCTTGAGGTGCAAAACATTGATGGGATCAAGGAGCTGTGCTCCCTCCACATCAGATAACAAGTAAGCACCTGTCCCAAAAGCAGTAGTAATAATGTATGGTCCAAGCCAATTAGGTTCAAACTTACCCTTTTGTTCTCTGTGTTGTTGGTTCTGAGGATTCTCGCGTAGGACAAGATCTCCCACTTGGAATTCTCTAGGGAAAACCTTTTTGTTAAACACTTTGGACATACGCTTTTGGTAAACTCTCATGTGATCAAATGATGCTCTTTGTTTCTCATCAAGAAGTTATAATTCTTGTAATCTCATAGCACGATAATCTTCATCTATAATCAAACCTTTGAGAGAGACTCTAAGTGAAGGAATCTCAACTTCTAAAGGTAATACTACTTCAGTGCCATAAGTGAGGGAAAAAGGAGTAGCCCCTATTGGAGTACGTATACTTGTTCTGTAAGCCCATAAGGCTGGATTAATCTGTAAATGCCAGTCCCTACCATTCTTGTGAACTGTTCTATGGAGAATCTTAAGAATGGTTTTATTAGAAGCCTCTGCTTGTCCATTTCCTTGTGGGAAGTAAATGAAGGACCAATGCTATTTTATCTTGAATTTCTTACAAAGGTGTGTAAGATCCTTATTTTTGAACTGACCTCCATTGTCAGTGATTATCTCAGAAGGTATCCCAAACCGACAGATGATGTGATTCAAGATGAACAAAGAAATAGTCTTCCCTGATGCAACAAAAAGTGGAACGGCTTCTACCCATTTGGTAAAGTAGTCAGTAGCAGTGATAATGAATTTATATCCACCTAATGAGTTGGGATGATTCTGCCCAACAAGGTCAAAGGCCTAGTGCTGAAATGGCCAATGAGAAATAGAAGGAATAAGCTCCCAACCTGGAGCATGAATCAAGTTTCCATGTTTCTGACACTTTTTATAGGATTTGGCAAAAGTAATAGCATCCATCTACATTGTGGGCCAATGGTACCCCACCCTAAGCAACCTCTGGGCCATGGCAAGACCATTGGAATGTCCTTCACAAATGCCCTCATGAATGTCAGCTAACGCTTGGTCAGATTCCTCCTTTTCCAGGCACCTAAGAAGTGTCCCATCTAAACCCCTCCTATACAAATCACCAGAGATAAGGGTATGGCGAGAGGCATTACAAACAAGGTTTCATCTTTCAGAATGGTTGAAGGTGTTAGGAATAATGCCATCATGGAGATAAGAGTAAATGGAACCATAGTGGGAAGACTCATGACTAACCAAGGTACAAATGACATGGCTTTCTGAGGAGTAAAAAATGGGGTAGTGTAGCTCTTCCACTAGGAATTCATATTGGCACTCATGTTGTTCTAGCTGAAGAAGTGAATCCAATGTAGCCATTACATCAGCTACCTTATTTTCTACTCTAGGGATTTGTTGAAATGTAACAAAGGTGAAATATCGTCGCAATGAATCAACCATCTTTTTGTAGGATATCAATTTGTCATCCTTTGTTTGATAATCTTCGTTAACTTGGTTGATAATCAATTGCAAATCCCCATAAATGTACAGCTTTGTAATTCCCCATTTTATGGCCATTTTCAATCCGTTTGTCAAGGCTTCATATTCAACAATGTTGTTTGTGCATGGGAACAATAACTTATAGGATTTAGGAATACTATCCCCATGAGGAGAGACAAACAACACTCCCACTCCTGAACCATTGTGCATGAAAGAGCCATCAAAGAACATCTTCCATGTTCTTGTAGTCATGTACATTATGTGCTCATCTGGAAATTCAACTTGAATAGGCATATTGTCTTCAATGAGAAAATCAGCCAGTTGATCAGCAATAGCTTGTCCTTTTATGGCTTTACGCTCAACATACTCAATGTCAAATTCTGAAAGAATCATCATCCATTTAGCAAGTCTACCCATGAGAGCAGCCTTGCCAAGCAAATACTTAAGAGGATCAATTTTTGCAATGAGGTGTATTGTATGTGCAAGCATGTAGTGTCGTAACTTTTGGGAAGCAAACACCACCGCAAGGCAAGATTTTTCAATACTAGTATAATTGACCTCATAGACACAAGCGTTCGGCTGATGTAATAAATAGCTCTTTTTTTGCCAGTGTCATCAAGTTGAGCCAATAATGCCCCCAGGGAAGATTCTGTTGCTGAAACATAGAAGATGAGTGATTTTCCTAGGATAGGAGGCATTAAGATTGGAGGATTGGCCAAGTACTGTTTAATTTGGTCCATGCTTTTCTGATTTCCCCAAAAGTGTTATGACATGTTTCTCAATATCCAAATGAACTTAAATGGTATCAAGTTGCACAAAATGACTCTTGGTCTTCTTTCTTCCACATCTCCCATGTCTTCCTAGTCTCCCATTTCCATTCTTTCTCTTCTTCCATGCTTGATTCCTCCTCTTCTAGAACCATGAGTTTCAACTATCTTGTTGTAGAACCCCTCTTGAAAATGGATGATCTTGATCTCCTTGCTCAATTTGAAAAGTATCATTCCTCCAAAACTCTCATTGATGATAAATTTATGACAAAAATACAAAAGAAAGCAAGTGAGTCACCTGCCTTTGGTAGAATCATGCTCCTAATCATGTCACGATCTTCTTCTTCCAAACATTCTTCATCATCTAAGTCTTCTCATTATTCTTCACCTTCCAAGTCTTATCATGACTCTTATAAACATCATTTGAATTCTTCACCTTCCAAGTCTTATCATGACTTTTCTAGACATCATTCAAATTCCTCATCTTCTTACCATAACTCTTCTAGACATTATTCAAATTCTTCATCTTCCAAGTCTTACCATGACTCTTCTAGACACCATTCGAATTCTTCATCTTCCAAGTCTCATCATGACTCTTCTAGCTATTATTCGCATTCCTCACTATCCAAGTCTTCTTCCTCCACTAGGTCTTCACTTTCCTCTTCTTCACAATCTCATTCCTCTTCTACTTCTCGCAAGAGTCTTACTCCTCAATATGAGCAATATAGTAATCCTTGTGATACCTATCCCATGAAGAGTGACACACCCACCTTTGATGACTATGATGACTATTATGATGGCTATGATGATGAACCATATAGTCATACCTATGAAATCTCTATTCTTATGAGTCCTCCTCGTCATGTGCTCATGCTTACTAAAGGGTCATCCCATTGGATGGATCATGATGGTGATCCATATGATTTTGAGTTTGAAAGAGACTTTGATGATTTCTTTGAACAATACCTTGATTATGATCCATTTACTACTACCGAGGACTATAAAATGCACCGTGCTGATTTGAAACATCAATATTATAAGACTCATTCCTCTAAGAACATTCATGCTGAAAATAAAGATTACACTCTCAAGCAAGATTATGTTAATGATGGACCTTTGTCTTGTGATGGTTCCCTTACATCCCCTACTTTATCCAATACCCATACATTTTCTAAAATTTTTAAGTTTTCCAAATCTTTTACAAATCCTTCACCTAGCAAAGATCCTAATTCTTTTCATTCAGTTCCCTATAGTTATCCTCAAGGGCTACCTCTTAAAGAAACTCAAGCTAACCTTCACTTTGCTGCAAATAATTTCAATAATGCTAAACCTAAAGAGCCTAAGCCTTTATGCACTATAATGCCTACTTCAGCTAGTCCTTCACTATATCTTCCAAAGTCTTCCATACAATTCCAACATGCTTCCTTGTCCGTAGAAGTGGCTCCATGTCAAGAGGACTCTAAAAATGATAAAGAATATAACATAAAGAAAGATCAAGATCAAGAACCCTCCATGTCATCCAATCCTTTTCATAATATCTCTCATCCATTTCATGGTTCTTTCAATCCTTTACGACCTTTTTCATTCATTCCACCATGTCTTAAGTCTTCTCCTAAGCAAGATCAAGCTACTACTTACACCGCTGAGCTTATTGAAAATAAAAATAACCTTACTACACTTGCACTTTCCAAATATGATACTTCCATTAAGGTTATTAAAAATGGTGTTGTTACTTCCAATGTTAAGCCTATTGAAAATCAAGAGAAAAATTATACACTTATGCTATCCAAAGCTCCTTGTCAAGATCAAATTCTTCCATCTTCTTATTCTACCACTCCATGTTCACTTCCACTTTCTACTTTTCCTAAGTCTTTGCAAGCTTTGAAACTTCCTATCAAAGAAGTTGCTCCTATTCAAGATGTTTATGATCCTATTGCAAATCCTAATGCTCACTCTAAAGATGCTGATGTTGTTGATTGTCATACACATGCTAATGAACTTATTGATTATCCTTTTGCATCTTCCACTTCCATCCTTGGACCTCTTCCACCACTACTAAGGGCTTCACATCTTACTTCCATCTTGGGCCCTTATGTACCTTCACTTTCCCCTCCTAACTCTCTTATTTCATCATCCATCTTGGGTCCTTACATCCCTCCATCTCCTATATTTCCTCAAGATCAACATATATGCATACCCTTTAATCCTTTTCATTCACCCACTCGTCTAAACCAGTCATATCCTCCTTTTTCCACAAGTCCCAAGTCTTTTGGAAGTAACTTGAATGTTCAATACAAGAAAAAGGAGCAATACAAGAATCCATCAAAAAAAGAAGATCACCATGTCTTGTCTAATCGACATGGAGGTATAAAGTCAAAAGAGATATCTAAGAAGAAAACTACAAGACAAGTATGGGTTCCAAAATCCATTATTGAAGATATTCTCTCTAAATCATCAAAAAGAAGTGAAAAGCCTAAGGCTATATGGATTCCAAAGTCTCTCTTGAAAGAGTCTAATATTTAATAAAAAGTGAAGTTGACATTCAAGCTTCCAAAGGCTTCCGCCTCATCTTCTTCCAAAAATATTCTTCCATTCCATGTGCCTAAACCGCAACCTCTGCTAAACATTCACCATATTCCTTCACGTATTCCTTCATTCACGTTTCTTCCATCCTCTCACCACCCTTCAAGGTGTGTGTTGATGTTGATCTTTCCTTCCTTTCCATCTACCCTTTCACAATCTTTCCATTTATTATCCTCCTACCTTCTATCATTTTTCCTCATTTGCCTATTCCTCCTATCTTCCAACCTCACTCGCTTTACATAAAACCTTATCCTCCATTTTTCTCTTCCATCTTCCTTTCCCTATCAACATCTTTGAGCATATCATTTTGAATCCTTGGCATATCATGGTTTATCCTTTCAAGGAGCATTATCTAAAAAGCTTGCCTTCTTCCAAAAATAAAAATAAAAATTTAAAAAGAAAAAGAAAACAAAAAAAAAATGAAAAAATTGAAAATGTGCCTTGGTGGAAACCTAGAAACAGGCGCCTTGGTAGCAAAAGTAAAGAGAAATAAATTTTTCCCATGGTGAAAACCACTCCCATGTGGCGCCTTGGATAAGTACGGTGATGAAAACTTGGCAATCAGGCATCATGCGTAGTTATTCTACATATTTCATCTATTCCATCTTCTCTCTTTGATCTTGACAATGTTGACCTATACACGAACATTTGGCTAACTTGTGAGCTATCTTACGATGATCTTGCTTTCATTCCATTCATGTTTAGCTTTCATATTTATTTTCCTCCATTCATTTATTTTCCCCATTGGTCTTGATCTAATAAAAAAGAGTAAAACATGATGCTATGAAGCCTCTTGACATGTCTACTCCTTTGGACTACATCATTTCTTTTTTTTGCATTAAGCCTTTGTGACTTATCCTAAGCTGACCTTTCATTGCTTGTCCAAATGTGCTTTATATGATAATTTTTCCCTAGCTTAGGTACTCTTGACGAGTTTTCCCTTGAGGATTTCTTCCCTTCATTCTCTTTCATTCTCTTGTCTTCCATCTCTTCCACCATCTTGCTAATCCCTCTTATTCACCTTGCTAGACATTGGAACTACACGATGTGATCTTGCTTGGGAGTTTGATGCCCATTTTGTCTGGGGGCATCCTTTGTACATACTTATTGGTCTTGAAAAAATTCCAAAAAAAAATTCATATATGATGTTGAAAAAATTCTAAAAAGCATATAATGTCTTGAAAAAATGATTATCTTAGTGAAAATCTAGTAATAGACGCTTTGATGTATCTCCAAAAAAAATTAAAAATTAAAAAACATAGAAAAAGTGCCTTTGTGAAAACTTGGAAACGGGCGCTACTTGAGGCCTTTGCACCCCTGTTTCTTAGAACTCATCCTCGACACTTAGCCTTTCTCCATCATGCCTTGTCCTTGTTGCCTTGGTTTGGAATTGGTCTTTGTCTTTGTTTAGGGGCATAACTGTGTTAGCTTTGGTCTCTTGGATGCATTTCTCTTCAGGACACCTGGCAAACTGTGTTTTTCAACACAACCCCCCGGCATCGAGTGTTTCTCAACACTTATTGGTTTGGTCTTCCCTAGTTTTGTCATGTGAGCTTACCTGTTTGCAAGCATCTGATCCTTATCCTCGAAACTCAGTATCAGTTAACATAGTTAAATTTTTAAATGCAACACTTAATGATTGAGCTATGTCATGATCTTTTCTTTGTGTGTTGACTGTTATTGATTTTCGTTGAGTTTTCTTGTCTACTAAGTCTCTTCGGGATGCATAGCTAGAGGACTTGGGGAATGGGGCATGTTTTTATTTATGTTCTACTTGTGGGTGTGTTCTTGAAGCTCTTGAGTGTCTCTTGTTGTTCCCTTGAAACACTTTGGAGATTTGAGGCATTTTCCTTGACTATTTTGCACAACCGTTCTTATGGTCATTCTGACATCTTTGCCTTGATGCGAGCGTGGTTTTGCTACATTAAATTGGGTAAGCTAACTTCGAAGTCATCTTGACCTTTATGTCTTTGATGCTTATGTTAGAATCTTTCCACATTCCAATCTGATATAAATCACATTCATATCTTCACAGTTGCGCTCGTGACTGGTGATGGTTGTGTGATTTTCTGATGTCCGTTAATAATGGCCCAATGATGAAAATAAGTTCTTTGACATCTCTAATGAATGATGAACACAAGATCCTATAGTTACTCTATTGCAAGTACACCTTTGCATTTTCATGTAGCTTGCATTGTTAGACTTCATGTTAAATTTGCATTTTTAGGCTACATTATGAGTTTGAGAGGGTTTTCCTTCATCTTTCTTTTGGACACTTAATCAGCTGTGATCATGTTCTGATCTTCATTTCCTTATCTTCTTTCATGATCCCAATCGAAATTTCCCATCTTAAATAGTTGATTGATTTTTGAGGCATTCTCTATCTTGAGGTAGATTCTCTTTCTTCTCTCCATTTCTTTTCACATCTTCCAACCTTCGATCTTCCATTCACTTTCATCCCACTTCTTTTCTTCTAATTCAACCTTGGGGCATAATCTTTGATGGTCTACCTTGGTTCTGTGATTCTTATATCTTTCATCTTGCATCAAGAACCTTATCTTTAGTTTGATTTGATCAAATTTATCGATTTACTGTTTCTCCTCTATCTCATTTTGATTTTGATCACGAGGGGGCAATACCTACCAAACTTCAATCTTTGATTCATTTTTATCAATTCAATTCTTGCTTGAGATTCTTATCTCTTATTTGAGACTTGACAATTACCTATTTACAACGGTGTTGGCCTTGTCTTTTTCAATCAACTTATCTTTGTCCTGGCATGTTCCCAGAATGATCACACATCTGGATTGTTTTGTGATCCCAAATCGACCTCACATTTCAATTTTTCTTTGGCCACATGTGTCCTAGAATGATCACACATTACCCAAATAGGGGCAAATGTATGCACCCTAAAATAGTTGCCTAGACTTTGGGCCCCATTCTTCAATTTATCAATGTTGGAATTATTTTATCAATTTTCTGAATCAATGATTTTTAATATTTTTAATCAAATCGTAATTAATTCAAATATTTTAATATATTTTCTACATTTTATTTAATTGAGAGAACTTGCTTCCTTTTAATTAAATAAAAATCTCTTCCAATTAAATAAAAATTATTTAATTAAATCATCAAGTCATTTATTTTAAATCTCATTTTAATTAAAACAATAAATCTCTTTTAAATAAATTTAAAAAAATTTAATTAAATATTGGAACCCACTTTGCTAGAAATAATAAAAATAAAAAAGTAAAGTGCACTTTCCTATGAGATAGAATCTTTTGACTTTTTTAAAAAGGTTTTTGCCTCTTAATCTCTTCCACACATCTTTTTGCCTCTTAACCATGTCCATTGATTTTGTCTCTTGAGAATCTTGAGCACATGGATCAACCAAGATTTAATCTCCACCATTGATCATTTATTTTTGCCTCTTAATCTTAACCGTCCACTTTCCTTTATAAAGAGCCCTCTCCTTCTCATTTTCATATCTAGGTTTTCATATTGTTATGCAAGTTTGGAGAGTGATTTTGGATAAGAGTTTGGAGCACTTGAGCTTGGATATTGCAATTTCTCTTTTCCGTTCTTCTTCTCTCATGCCCCATGGCAATCCATTAGATTAATCTTTCATTTTCATATTAGATTAGATTCATATTTCCTTTCATAGATTAATATTGCACAAGCATTTTCTTTCATAGATTAATTTGCATTGTTATCATATAAAATAGATCTCATTTCTATTTTCATGCATCTTTGAATCTCTCATTTTATGGTGTACTTGCATGGGCACAAACTAGATCAAATCTTAAGGCCTCCATTACAAACCCTTGCACTCCATGAATAGAGAGCTATGAGTCGCCATTTGAGATCTCATTCTTGAGCAATCTTGGATGTAATGATTCATAGAAGTGTGACAATATTTTAGCACACACAATATTAAGTCATGAAAAATAGAAGTAAAAAGAAGAGTACTATACTAAGGGGGAGCAACATTCAATTATGACAGCAGTATAGTTGAGGAAATGGAGAATATTAGAAAATATTGCAGTAGATGGAGGATTCATCTTTGGGGGAGTTTTGAAGAGGAAATAGAGAATGTTATAAAAGAAATGTTCATTTGGGTTGATAGTGGTTTTTCATTCCACATGTTGCCATCAATGCCAAAGGGGGAGATTGTTGGAGATTTTCCAACAGGCCAGTACTGACTGTATGTTTGTCATTGATGACAACATATGGAAAGTAGCATTCATGGAAGTCTTATGCAGGAAGCTTTCAGTATATATAGCATGGACATGATATTAGTATGATATCATGGGCACAGAGGTTAACTGTTAGTACAGACAGTTATATAGCAGTTGGTGTCAGCAGTGTTCTTGAGAGAGTAACAGAAAGTGTTCTGTGTATGGTTGTCCGTATAGTTATCATGGAGCCTTGCATGCTTGGATATATGTTGAAGACATGTTAGTGATGTTTCAATTATGGATGCATAGTTTGATGATGAATGCAAGTTAAGTTATGCAATCGCTATTCACGAGTAGCAGTTTCTTGTGTTTGTTCAAAAGAGCCGACAGAGATTTTATTGGTTCTTGAGTTGCACCTATCTTGAAGGTATGCACCCTTGGAGTTAAGCTTGGAGAAGTGTTATTGATGTTCAGTTAAGAGTGCATGAGTTAATTCAACTTACAAAGAAAGTTTCAGTTGTTTTGGTAGAGCCGACAATGTGTAGCGTGCATCTACATTTATTTTATTAGACAGGTCCCAGAATGAGTTGCGTGGATAATAGAGCCAACAGAATGTATGTTAAAGTTTATTATGGTTTCTCTAATATGATTTTAAGGTGGTTATAATAGGTGGACTTGACTATATCATTTAGAGAAAAGATATTTATAGGCAGTCATTTGTGATTGCTGAAGTGTGGTTCATGGTTGATTAAGCAGAGCAGAGCAGAGTGTGTGAAGTGTTGAGCCATCAAAAGAAGGTCTATGTGACCAAGTAAAGCACTTGTGCTATTCATTGGAACTGATCCAGACAGTAGGTCAAAGTGCAGCTCACCAAGATCTAGATATAGTGTGTATCTATTATTCAGAAGGTTGTAGTCTTCACACATTTGAGCAGTGAGCTCTCGAATAGTGCATCCTCTCCCCTAGCAGGGAAAATTGTAAAAGACTCTTAATAGGGTCCGACCCTTAACTAGGTCTACTATACTTAATATATTGTAAAGCTACTCCTAACAGGGTAAAGGATCTTCTAGCAAGGATCATTATACACTAGTACAGAATATTAGTGGGTATCAAGTCCCACTAGGGTTTTTACCTATTTGGGTTTCCCCATAACCAAAATATTGGTGTTGTGTTCATGTGTTCTTTCATTGTGTTTATGCTTTATGTTTAAGTATACTTAATTGGATAAATAATTGAAACTTGTAGATAACTGATTCAGCCCCTCCCCCCTCTCAATTATCTCTTGGGACTATTCCTAACAAATGGCTTCATCCATCCAACTTGTGGCTGATGATTAGTATTTAAGGGATGTTTGGGTAGATGTTTAGGTATCATTAGGAGATCAGTAGAAGTTCATGACTTGGAAGACTTAGCAAATCATATCTAAGGTTTTGAAAGATAGAGTTGGCGAAGTTGTGGAAAAGATCTTGCATGATCTTGCAGATCAGATTGTTATATGATAGTTTGTAGTTGTAGAGCTAGTGGTTTTCACACTTGGAGACAAGGAGATTGCTTGGAGGCTTGCAAGCTCAAGTTTAGATCTATCTTAGGGTTTCCATTAGTTGCTGATTATTTTCAGAGCTAAACTAGCTGAGATTGTATTGGATCTGTTTGGATCTTGCAGAATTATTTTTTATTGTAATTGGCCCTAACCCGGAAGGCCTTATAGTCGAGCATTTTAAAGAAAATCAGAAGTTAAAAAATTATTTTTTGTTGCGTTCTTGAGTATTCTGTTGTGTTGTTCTGAAGCTGCAAGGTTTGGACTGTCCTTAATTGGATCCACCATCCTTGACTACGTCATTTTTTCACACCTCAAGCTTCTTGGATCTAATGGGGACATTTGTTTTTTCCTAGGGGTTCATCTATGACATTCCCCCATAGAACGTTCATTTAAATGCAAACCCAAAAAATGCATTTGACCCAACTTTTCACAAACCCCAAATCTGCAAACAAGCAATCATAATAAAAAACCCAACACTCTTAGATATGAAATAAAAAAATTTGAAAATATATCCCCTACCATATAATATCCCAAATCTTTCATGCATATCCATGTCTTCAACTTTGCACCTCGTCAACTCAAGCTGTGGTTATAACTAAAAATTCAACCATGAAAGCTCTGGTGCCACTTATTAGGAAATAATGCATCAATACCTAGTTTATTTAATCCATTTCTTACATAAACCATGAATGAAAAATATGCATACAAGCTTGTCTAATAACCATTATGTCAAGATAAAATACACAAGACACAAGGAAACACATGATATACCTTGGGAAAACCCTCACAAGGATAAAAATCTAGCCTCCAAAAGTATCTATACTCCATTGTATTATTCAAAAATACAGAAACACAAAGAACTTAAAGAGTTATGATGAACACTTCTGAAACATTAATCCTCTCCCATACATCCTCCATGTTTCCAAGCATGAATCTACACATCTCATTCCTTGCTTCATATATGCACTCCTTTGATAGATTCAACAATGATAGCCTACTCAACCAAAAAACCTTAACCACTAAGTGGTTAAACATATGCTTGTTGATATATAATCAAGATCACACAAGCATAACTAAGTGGTAAAGTAAAATCATGTGATTGAAAACCATGACCTCACAAAAACATTGACCCCACATTTAATATTGAGATCTAAGTTTTCACTTTATTGATGTTTCCCCAATATAAACTTAAATGCATTTATGCAATGTGAGCTCCAAGAATATTAACTCCTAGTGTTGTGTATCCATCTACATTCCACTAGGTATACCACACACAGAGTAATAAAATAGACACTATGAAAGGTGTCAATTCCTTATCCCAAGAGAAAAAACCTTGAATATGTACTTGTAGTCTTAGAGACATAACATCTACAATAGACTCTATAATATTGTCTTTAAGTAATTCAATAAAATTTATTACCTTTCCATAACTAAACTTCAGAAATCTGAGAAAAATCTAACACCTACTTTGTAATTGTTTACCAACACCTTGAAATAAGACAAACATTCCAATATACCATGAAAGGAAAAACCATAACCTATTGCATATAAACAATATCAATTCCATGTAATGTGATTGATCATGTCTCAAATAGGCACGAGCATGAACAAAGACAACCAACAAACACATTTTGGTATGTAGGAAAATATTTTGTATTTATGGTAGATAGTTGGGAGACCAAACATAGTGTCATTATAATTTGGCACATAAAACCTATTTAGAAAATGTAATAACTAATAGTTTTGATTAAGTAAAAATAAGTTTTGTTAAGACCTGGAACCTTTACAAAGTATTTAGAGATAAACCACTAAAAGTATAACAGAATATGTGCCTCAGCACCCTAGAACATAAGTAGAAAACATCAGAATAGTAAGTGATAAACAAAATTCTGCAACAAAAGAAACATAACAGGACAGCTAAACAAAACAATAGAAAAACACAAAAAGATAGCTAAATACATTTCATCAGGTCCCCAGCATAGACCACCATAATCTACATATGATCAGCAGAATCCTTAAGCTCTTTGAGGTCCTTGTCATCTTTGGTCTCCGTCTTCCTATTAATAGCCTGAGTGTGCTTTCCCGGTCTGGTGGCTTCCTTTAGGTCCTTTATGTCCTTATCACATTTGGTTTGCTCCATCTTATCAACCATGATCCTAAGATTATTAGTGTAGACCTTAGGGATCGCATGACTCTGCTCCCCAATATTCCTCATAGCCTCCTCTAATTTCTCCACTCTTTTATACAAGGTATCAAGCCTTTCACCAAAGTCCCCATCAATGTTCTTAGCTTCTTTTTCTTTGAGGCTTTTTTCTAGGTTACAGACCTTTTCCACCATGGTTGCATAGGCATCCACTTTTCCCACCACATCTCTCAAATTCTCCAGGAAAGTAGAAATAGGTTTATCACCCGTGTTCATATTCTTAAGAAGATTAACCTCAAAACCCATAATATGGGTTTGATCTTTGACTCGGGCAACATCATCCAACAGTTTCCCCAAGTGCAGGTAAAATCCACTAGGCAGTTTTTGTCTTTTATCACAACGGTATGTCCACTCTTCTCCTTGTCATTCTCCTTTTCTACATTAACCTTGGTCCCAAGAACATCTTTATCAATTTTTTCCACAATTTCTTTGACGACTTGGTTAGCATCTTGCAGGTTCTCCTCCTCTTTTTCTCAAAAATTCTTGTCTTCACCTAGGTTACCAAAATCCCCATCACAATTAGCATCCTCCTCCACACCCATCTTTTCCTTAGTACTTATCCTATGTTCAAATTCATAATCTTCCTCAGAAGAAATGACAATGTTCATCTTACGAAGTCTTTTGAAGCTTTTAGACTTCTTCCTCTTTCCACCGGACTCCCCTCTTTTTGTCTTTCCACCATCTTTCTCCCCTTCTTTCTCATAGTCCTCATCTCTAGATTCCTTCTCAGTAGCAGAGTCTTCCACCATAGACTTACCCTTATTTTTCTTGGATGGAAAACCCTTGAATTTAGTCTTCTTAGTGGTTTTAACCTCAAGGGTTTCCTCCTCATCATCTTCAGTATCAACTTCATACAAATCATCATCCTCATCCCCTTTTGTTTCTTCATCATCCCTAGCTCTACCCTTAAGGAAGCATGATCCCCATTGAGGATCCTTCTGATTGCTATTGATGGTATACTCCAACGAGCTCAGCAAGTAGTAAGGGAAACTAATTTTATCATTAATTTTAAAATGGTTAAGCAACATAAAATGATGGTCATAGGCTCTAGTAAACCTACCATCGAGTGTAATGAAGATAATAATAGCATACAAAACAAACCTCCAAGGCTAAGAAATATGCTTGGGGTTTTGGTAAGATTTATCCACCTTCACCAACCACTTTATCTCTTTCTCTATATCATGGAACCTCTTAGGAGCCTTATCAAAGATACTCCTATCTCTATAGAATTTAAGCCCCTCTATGCTCATACCAGTAGCTTCAATGATGACCTCCTTTGTGATCTCCATGTACTGGTTACCTACGAGAACACTACCATTCTTCCATGTTTTGATGAAATGCTTGGACACAACTAGGTTTCTACCATGCAACCTCTCCATAAAATCCACCACACTACCTTTCCTCAAAATCCCCCAAACCTCCCTACTCTATTTCCACTCCTTGCAATTCGTAGGTTCAAACCTTTTCTTGCTTCCACCCATGTCTTCACTGTAGTTTTTCTTTACAATATCTCTCAATAACAAACCTCAAATACCATTCTGAATCTCACCTTCTTCAATATACTTCTCATACAACACCCAAAATTTGTGCGAAATAAAATGCCTAGTCACATCATAGTCCTTCACACAAAAAAATGAATAAATTAACATCGCCTTGCAATGAAATCTCTTCATTAAAAATCCAAGTTAGAACTCCTTCTACCTGCTCTGTAAATGGTCATTATTAATTAATTATTTAACCTCAAAAGGAAAATCATCAACGTCATCCCATTTCGTCATCAGATCCACCTTGTAAGCCAAGTTGGCCACCCAATCAGCAACAATATTCGACTCCCTATAGTTATGTGAAATGATACATTCCTCAAAAGAGTTAATAATATTTTTGGCCTTTTGCATTATATTATATATGGTTCATGAGGGTTTAGAATTATTATTTAAACATTTTATAACATTCAAAGAGTCACCTTCAAGCCATAGTGTTTCACACCCTTTTTCCTTAGCCAGAGAAAGACCATGTAAATTAGCAACAACCTCCGCAACATGAATGGATTGAATACCAATGGGAATAACTCTCACCTTCACAGTGACCATTCTCATCTCTGATAGTCACATCACATCCTGCCACCCCTGGACCACCCCTGGATTACCTTTTGAAGCCCCATCAAAATTAACCTTCATCCAACTGTGGGGGGGACAATCCCATCTAGCTTCATTCCTCAGAGAATATTTATTACAGCTATTCAAATTTCCTTTAATCTTCTAGTTCTCAAAGAATAACCTATCCCCATCCTCATTAGGTTCTATCATATTACCCTTCAAGTACAGGTTCTCCAACAAAGCTCTCTTGATCTTATGAAAGACCACCTTTTCATTGGAAGATTTGTTTATAAAGACTCTATCATTTCTTTCTTTCTAGACACCCCAGCAAATGTAGGGTAATATGAAGTTCTAGGCTATAGCCACAGTGTTATTCCTTGAAGGGGGCACCCAATAAGAGAAAAGGCTCTATAAATCCTCAGGAAAGATCCATTCCACATTAAGAAACTTTAAACATTTTTCCCAAATTTTGCTCACATAGGGGCAATGAATGAACATATGATTAACAGATTCTTCATCTTGTTTGCATAAGAAACACATATTAGCCATGTTCATTCCCCTTCTTCTCAAATTATAAGTATTCAAGATCTTAATCTTGAGCACAATCCAGAAAAGAAAACATTAACTTTAGGAATAAGGCCCTTACTCCAAGCATTAGCCTAGCAAGGATCAGGATCAGTATCATAGTCTTGATGGTGCAAGGAAGATATAGAAAAGTTTCCATTAGTACTATACTTCTAAACTAAACTATCCTCTTCATCAACCAAAATCACAAAATTCAAGAATTTATTAAGATTCCTAAGAGAATGATCAATAACAGAGAGGTCAATCCAATTATCTCTCTCCCAGTAGTCATCCACTCTAATGCCAAACCCAACCTTACATTGGTTCTCAAACATTCTCCATTCAGGAATATCCTTCAAGGGATGGTCCATCAGCCACTCTTCATCCCAGAACTGGATATTTTTGTCATTCTGAACTTTCCATTTGACTCCCTTCCTGATAAAATCCTTGTTCCTCACAACATTTTTTGAGATAAAAGACCCTCCAATGTTAGCCTCATTACTAATAAATCTTTGCAAAGTTAGGAAATCTTTATTATATTTGTTCTTCCAAATAGAGGTCCATTCTCCATTTGAGTTATAGAACCTCCAAATCAGTTTTGCAAGAAGATGATCATTTAAGCTCCTTATTCTACGCAATCCTAATCCCCCTTTGTTAACATGTTTACAAACCTTATCCTAGGCTATAAGGGCCATCCTTTTCTTCTTTTCCATACTAGTCCACAAGAAGGTTTTCTGAATTTTTTCAATAGCCTCACCAAACTTCTGGGAATTTTGAAAATACTGAGAGCATAAAGAGGTAATCTCTGCAAAGTAGACCTCAAAACTAGACTCTTACAAGCTTGTCTCAACAAAGCACCCTTCCATCTTGCCAATTTACTATGTAATTTGTCCACCAAAGAGCTCCAAAAAGTGTTAGGAGGTTCTAAACAAAGAGGGAGTCCTAATTAAGTACCAGGTAAAGACTCCAACTCACACCCCAAAATATTCTTGATTTTCAGTTGTCTTTTATTAGGGACATTAAAAAAGAACACGTAATTTTTCCCCCAGTTAATGAGTTGTCCTGAAGCTTTCCAATATCTGTCCAAAGTCATCTTGATGTTTATAGAATTCTTAAAAGAAGCTTCCGCCATCGCTACTGAATCATCAACAAATTGTTGATGAGAATAGATTTGATAGGCAGAGGAAGGATATAGGCCTTTGAAATCACCTTTTTGAACCATATTATCAATGAATCTTCCCAGGCATTCATTCATGATGAAAAAGAGGACAAGAGATAAAGGATCACCCTTCCTCAATCCTCTTGAATATTTGAAAAAAAGGGGTGGGGGAACCATTGACCAACATAGAGAAGGTGGTAGTGGAGATGAGATGAAATATCAGATCAAGACTCCTCTTGTTAAAACCAAAGGCAAAAAGCACTTTTTGTAGGAAAAACAAGTCCACCGTATCATACATTTTGGACAAATCCAATTTCAGAAGAAAGCCTTCCTTTTTGGATAAAATAAGAGAATGAACATTTTCATGAATAGAAATAATGGAATCCAAAATTTGTCTACTAGGGACAAATCCATTCTACTGCCAGGAAATAAGAGAGGGTAAGAAATTGAGAATTCTAGTGGTGAGCACTTTGGATATCATCTTATAGACCAAGTTACATAAACTTATCGTTCTAAACTCATCCATTTTATTCACCCCTTTTTTCTTAGGGATAAGAGTTATGAAAGTTCCATTCAATTCTTTCAAAAATTTTCTAGATCCAAAAAATTCCTTGACAGCACTACTGACTTCCCTCTCAATGATATGCCAAAACATCTAGAAGAAAAATAAGGGAAATCCACCAGGACAAGGGGCCTTGTCCCCATCAAAAGAAAAGACAGCCCTTTTGATTTCAATGTTAGAAGGTATAGCAGTAAGATGGGCATTCTGATCCTCATTGAGGATGGAAGGAATACAATCCAAAAGGTCCCTTTGATCCTCCTTATCCAAATTCTGCTCTTGTTTGAGTAACCCCTAGAAAAAACTTTTAGCCTCCAATCTAATAGATTCTTCATCTTCAGAGAGAGTCCCATTAATAACCAAATTATAAGTTTTATTCAACATCTTGTGCTTAAGAGTAGTCATGAATAAATATTTTGTGTTCTTGTCCCCTTCTTTCAAAAAAACCTTACAAGACCTCTGTCTCCAAAAGATTTCTTCTTTAGAGATAATGTCATGATACTCCACAAGTTTCTCATTTGCCTTTTCTCTACATATCTTATTATACCCTTCCAACTGAATACTATCATGAATGTCTTTATGTTCCATGCAAATATTCATCTTAGAGGAAAAGATGTTACCAAAACTATCCTTATTCCATCTTTTAATATTGTCCTTCACCATTTTCATTTTTTTAGCAAGAATGAGCATAGCCATTCCTTCAACCCTTATCTTCCACCATTTGTCCAAATTTTGTTCCAATTGTGGGTGCAAGGTCCACATCTTCTCAAACCTATAAGGAAAGTTCCTTTTCATGGATAGAGGATCCGCCAAAAAAGTGATAGGATGGTGATCAGATCCAGCCCTCACATAAGCAGACAAAAAATAATAGTACAAGAACCAATCATTACTGACCAAAGCTCTATCAAGTCTCACCTAAATTAAATCCTTTCCACTTCTTCTGTTGGTCCAAGTGAATTTTTTTCCCTGCAAATCAACATCATGGAGAGCATGCTCATCAATGAAATTCATCAAATCCATTCTTCTATCTATATTCAACTGACTTCCTCCTAGTTTTTCTTTTTCTTTAAATAGAGTATTAAAATCTCCCATGATAATCCATCCTTCAGAGGCAAAAAAAATTCAAAGAGGAGATAGAGTATTCCAAAATGAATTCCTGCCAGATTTAGATTTAGGAGCATAGATGTTGGTTAAGACCCATGAAGTTCCATCCTTGATGTGACTAAATCTAACACAGGTCAAATTATTACCCTAATGGATGATCTCACCTTTAATAATATCACAGTTCCAAAGGGTAGCAACCTCCCGAAGCCCCTTCAGAGTCACCCCCATAGATCTTACCATTTTTAAAGAAGTTTAATCTTTCAACTTTATCCTTAGGCATTTTAGTTTCTTGGATCAAAAAAATATTAGGCTTGTTATCTCTAATCATATTCCTAACTAGATCTTTCTTATGAGGATCCTCTAATATTCCATGAGATAATCTTCATACCTTAATAAAATATCATGTCTCTAAGATGGTTTTTTTGCTTCCATCTGCAATATTCTTACTAGCCTCCATGGCTCTCTTTCTTTGATTAGATCTATGGTCTTCCTGGAGAAGGTTTCACCCTTCCCACATCTCCATTTTTAGATATTCTTATGTTTATGACTGGAGTATTCTTTTTCTTATAATTCTTAAATTTTCTACCATCCTCAAAAGCAAGAGAATTGTCATCTTGCCTATTCTCACACCCCTGTAAGGCTTGATTAATGGCTTTTGCATCCCCCCATTTTAGAGTATGGTTTTCTGAAAAGGTTATCCTCACTAAAACTAGAGAACTCTATGAGTTGTCAGAAGTTCCTTTCCCCAAACCAGCACATGGTTGAGCATCCTGAAGATCACTAAAATTCATCAATCTTCCTTGAGGCGAAGAAGACACATACATCATAATCTACTTAGACAAACCCACATCCTTCACCAGGTTTAGTTTAGGACTGTTATTAGAGTTGGAAGTCTCATTTCTATAACTCTCCTCTTCCTTTTCGAAGGCATCTCTCACCATCAACTTATAGGGGCTAACAATTTCCCCTTGAGTTTCATCTCCACTCTCATTCCTAATATCCTCACCCAAACCTTGTGGGGAACCATTTCTTTCCTTGTTTCCATCCTCAACAATACTATCATTCTTAACATTTTCAACTGGGTTTAGATCCTGAATGTCGCACTCAACAGCACTAGGATTAAAGTTCCTAGACGAGCCCCCCCCATTCTCCTTGTGATTCCCAACAGGAATCTACTTCTTCATCTTCCTCTGAACAACCCTGTTCAACTATTTCTTCGCCCAATGACCAACTTTATTACAATGGAAGGAATCAAAAGGGATCAATTCATATTCAATCTTCTGCACCCATGAACCCAACTTAGATTGAATGGAAATAGACTCAGGCATATCATCTTCCTAAATCACTCCAACACAAATTCTTGCATAAGTTAATCTTCTCCTCAAGGAAGTGACAGGGTCAATAGATAATAGTTCACCAAAGGATCTAGCAATCCCAATGAAGACATCCTCCACCTAATACTCCAGAGGGAGTCCCATGAGTTTAATCCAAACTGGGGCTTGAACCACTGACTCATCTTGAAAAATGAGATTAGGATACCATTTTTGGAGTATCAAAGTATTTTTGCCAATCATCCAAGGCCCATTAAAAATTATACTCCTTCGGTCCTCTTCGCATGATAAAAAAAGGAGAGACCACCCTTAGCCATGGAAAAAATAGAAACTTGACCTTTTAATACCCATTTCTTATTCACAAAGGCCCAAACAACCTCTATGTTAGGCCTAACACCCAAAAATCTTCCCACAAGAGAGTTCTCCATCCTAGTAATATTGAAATCTATGATCTGGTATGGGACAACGATGGAAAAACTCCCTTGAGATGGATTTGAAATGTTCTTAACAAACAGTAAAGATGACTTACCTGTAGGTTTAACACTGAAGAGGGACGACCACTTTTTTTTTTGCCAGCCTATTGTACCACTACATCATGAGATTTGGGCCCCCCACTTGGGTCCCTTGGTGCCAGACCAGCATCGGGATTCTTACCTTGCTCCGTGAATCCCTATGTTTCTCCAAGATTCCTGCACACAGCAGAAGGACCTTCTCCTGACCCTGCTTCACCATTCCGTCCCAAAGTCAAAGTTGAAATTTAAGCGGGACACCTCCTGCTTGCCACACCTTATGCTCTCGCCACACCTTACGCTCCCTCCATCAGGTTTCCTTAATAATAGTTGGTTCTTTAATGATGTTGGGTTTTGGTACAAGCCTAGAAATACAAACCATTTATGTTATTTATGGGGACCAATCCTGAAGAAAAAAAGGAGTTAAAATTCAAGATATTAATGGGATTTGAGCCTCAAAATAGAACAAGAACTTGGAACCTTGGGTTCTAAGGCTTAATGATAGTTTGGAGTATAACTAGAATTGAAAAGATTGAGAGTAGGGAGGATTTATAAATAGGACCTAAGGAATTGAAGTTCCAACCAATGTTGAAGGTCTTAAAGATGGGATTATTAATTCATGTAAGTGATTGGATGTTAGATGAGAACACCTAAAATAAAACCTAAGGCTATGATTTCTCATCAAGATCTAGGTCTAAAAAGGATGAATTTCCAACTCAATGTGGTCAGTAGAATCTTGAGGAATAAGAAATGGCAACATAATCTTATCAATTCCTTTTAAGACATGGGATCAAATAGGGAATAAATTTAAAAGTCTAGAAAGGAAATCATGGTGTAAACAAAATATAATATTGGGACCTAAAGTTGTAAATTTGAAAAGAGTTATGAAGCCCTAGAAACAAAGAAAAGTCAAAGTGTGAAATGAGATGGAAAATGAAAAGGGGAAATGAAACCTTAGTTTTAATATTAAAAAATACCATCAAAACCTAAGGTTCAAATAGGGAACTCAAACACATGGCAAGAGCTGAGAGAATAAAAGAAATTGATACAACCTTAGGCCCAATTAAAAATTTCTTCAAACTTTTAACAAATTCCTAACACCTTACCATACAAAGATTTATTTTTTTAAAATATTATATGGAAAGATAATCGTGGTTAACATATCAAGTGAAAATAAAATTTATATATTTTTGATTGAGGTAACGACAGATTCTGAAGGGATCCGGAAACCCTTTACAATATAGAAGTAAGATAAAGCATTAAGAGAAACAACAAAACAACAACTTCTCGTAAGGAAGTGCCAGAACCAAAAAGGGAAGGCTCCAAGATATTACAATAAGTTCCAAACAAAAAAGAGAAACAAGATCAAAAAAATCCCAGCACACCGACACCCAAAAAATGTCCAACACTACAAATCAGTTCAGTTTGTTAAGGAACTCCTCTGAGTCCACCAACAACACTTGAATCTTCTGGATAGATTCCTTAAGGATCAAAATATCCTTGGGTGGGGAATTAATCTTCTTCTTTGTGCAATATCTGGTTCTAGAACCAGGACCAGCAGTCTGCTCTTCATGTTTAGCAGTATCATCAACAATGAGAATGGCCTTGGTGTCTGATTGGTTACCTTCCAGTAAAGCATATAGAGCATTCAGATTAGTGACTGTAGCTTTGATTCCCTCATTATTGGGGTTCAACATCTTCCTAAGCATCATATCATTAGTGTTGGCTCTTTCAAGGATGGGGGTAATCTTCTCCTCGATGATGCTATTAATCTTCTCTTCCACCAAACTAGAATTCTCAAAATCCTCAATAAAAACATTTTTACCTTTACTATTGTACATGGCTGCATCATTTCTCATTTTATCCATTGTTTCATCTAGCACCTCATTCCTAGCATCCAGGGCTCTATACTTAACCTTCAGTTCTTGGATTTCATGAAATGCCCATTTATCAAGGTTGAAAGACAAGATGGCTCTGCTTCTGGCCACATTCAAGACGCTCACATTGGTAATTATTTTTGGATTGAAATCATGTTCCTCGAGAGCCATAGTATCCTCTTTACTCTGAGTATCAGTATTCTTTCCCTTACCATTAATATCCTCATTGTTGAGGTCCTCGGTAGAAGTATTTTAACAGACATCTATAGCCCATTTGACAGTAGAATTGACAATGTTGGTAAGATTATCTAGAAGGGTAGGTTCCTTCTCCTACATTCCCATCTCACCAATTTCCTCATTTCCAGAAGCATTCTCATCCACATTAGTTTCCCTATCGATATTCTCCTCTTCCAAATTTATATTTTATATAAACAAATAAATACAGCTATGGACCTACGCCTAGAGGTAAAATTGAATGGCTATGAGGTGAGGAGAGGTAAAAGGAAAAGAATGATAAAAATAAGAAAATCAAATCAAATACATCATTCAATTGGGTTGATTGAAGTAACTTTGCTAAGAATATGAATACCTAGCTAACAATTGAGATATACCCACACAAAGACTAGATGTATCTTCATTGGGGCTCTAAAAAACTTGTTAAATACATGGATATATTGAGAGTACAAAGGTAAATTAGTATATATAAAAAAATTAACTTCTTAACAATTGAAACATTAAAACCATTACCACATCTCACATTATAATCAAAGAAACAATGGAAAGATTAATCATATCCACACATCAATACATGAGAACACTAGATTTATATAAAAGGGAAAAACCGTGATGACATTATTTTCTTGGATCTACTACCAATTTAGCCTCATATGATAATAAAGAACTTTTTTTTTGCAAGTTTCAGTAAATAAAATTTTCAACCTCAATTAGAGACTCCAATTCTTAATTTGACATGAGACACCAATCCTAAAGCCCATGAACTAAGCACCAACTCAAATTATGAGGCACCAATCTCAATTAAAAGAATAAATATGAAATAAAAAATATGAATCATGTGACCTTCCATACTTACATTGCATAATTAGTCAGATCTACTATGTTACAAAGCACTCTCATAGTGTATATATTTGTTTTGCAACATAGTTTACATACTTTGTTATGTCTACTTCTCCTTATACAACATGGATAACTTCGATACTTCTACCAACAACCACATATTGGAAGGGAACTAATGAACATTATATATTATTTAAAATATTAATTACATCTTCATGTTGATCTAGAACATATTTACTATATATGTAAGTTGGCCACAAGTACATTCCTTAAACCGAACTTGTAGTTATCTTATTTCAAAAGACAACATGTTACACCAGGAGCACATGATCATGTCATGTGTTACCCAACATAAGCTCAATTGGTCTCATATTACCTTCACATGCTTCTTCTTACTAGCATAAGTTACCAAAATTCAGTGCATCCAATAAAAACACCTACTCAACTAGTGAACTGGCATTGAGAACACTTTGTCATCTCTAACTTTATGTCTTCTTGGCAAAATTCTTTGAAACTTTAGAATTTATGTCTTCATGTAGATATTTTCTTATACTCCAAACCAAAAGCCATATACATCACTATGGTATAATGTGGTACCAAAAACTATGATAATGCAATTAGGTGCAAATGATGTCTCTAAGAAATAAACCTCAAAAACCTACCATGGACACTTGCAAGACACAACACATATGCTAGAAATTTAGGAACAACTTAAACTAGTAAAAGGTGAGAATTATCAAAAATTTATTAAATTTATCCTTCACCATTCTAAAATTATCTGGCATGACATAAAAAAATTTATGAATTCTTCAACAACCTCCTTGATTCTTGAGCATCAATTCAAACACTTGAAATACCTTTGACATCAATGACAACACTATGTTCAAGAATCTTCCCCTTTATTGTTAATGGAAAATAAAAAAATGTTCTAAAATGAAATGCTTCATATTAATAAAACTCTTCATCATGTCTTATTATCTAATGTAGTTTCCAGTATCTCTCTCATAACTCTCCTCTTTTGTGGGATATCTCCTTTGATGCTTTATGGAAATTTATCTCCCACTTTGACATTAATGGAAAAGGGATGCAAAGAGATTTCCTTTAAGAGTATTTTTCTCTTTTTTTCTGATACATTCCATGCATTTGCGCATTCAATACTTCATTGCAAGACCATTATATCCACTTGCAAAAGGGATTCGACACTCCTTTTGTACCCATGCTTCTTGTTGAATTTAAGAGGCAAGAGATATCACTCTTAACTTTTCCATAAGATATTTATATGTTTTCTTTGGAAGTCATTTTGTAAAAATATACATCATCTTCCCTTTTGTCTCATCATATTCCATCTTCACTTATTTAACTACAATATTTTCTCATACAAAATTATACTTTATTGAGATATTATTTCTTCTTGAATGCATCATTGGATTCTTTAAAATAGTTATAGTATTGTATTATCACAAATAATAGTAATATAATCATCACACTCAATTTCCATATTCTTTAGTGTCTATTTTACTAGAAATACCTAAATGCAACATGAAATCGTTGCAACATATTTGTCTTCTATAAAAAGGGACACTGAATCTATTTTCTTCCTCGACCATGACTTAAGACTATTACTAAGAAAGAATGCACTACAACTAGTTCTCTTCTGGTCATCAAAAATTCCAACCCAATCTAAATTTTTATATTATATCAAACTAAAATTCTTTCTTTTAGGGTACCATAGACCAAGGTCTAATGAATCTTTCAAATATTTGAATATTATTTTTACTACCTTTGACACATGTGTTTTCTTGAGTGCTTCTTGAAATCTTTCCAACATCCATATTTCTTACATTATACCCAATTTAGAAGTAGTCACATACAACAAAGTACCAATAATTGATCTATACAAAGTCTGATTTGTTCTAGAAGACTCTTCATCTTTTCTCAACTTACACCTGATAACTAGAGGTGTACTAAGCAGTTTGCACTATTCCATTTTAAACTTATTTAACATAAATTTTTCATATTTGAATATGATTTTCTTTAACTAGGAGATTTATATACCCAAAAAGAATGACAACTCACCAAACATTGACATCTCAAATGATTTTTGATTCTCACCTACAAAATCCTTGCACATTTTATCTCTCTGCTTCCAAAGGTTATGTCATCAACATGAACAACAATTATCTGTTGATCGCCTTTAGTTTTGATCTAGAGGTTATTGTCTACAATATTGCTCTTGAAACCTTGTTGCCATAGATACTTGTCTAGTCTTGAATACAATGTCTTGTGGGTTTTCTTGAGTCCATAAAGAGATTTATTTAATCTACATACAAAATCTAGATTTCTTGACAACTAAAACCTTATAGTTGTTCACTATATACTTATTCTCCAATTCACCATTCATAAATGATGGTTTGACATCTGTCTAATATAATTTGAAGCTATTGAATGTTGATGGGAATAAGAACATTTTGATTTCCTCCAATAGTACTACCAAAAAAATTTCTTCCTCAAAAATCCCACTTGAGCATTGCCCTTGCATACTAATTTGGAGGTTATTTTTAATAATTTACCATATTTGTTCATTTTATTTTTAAAACCCCATATTGTACCAAAATCTTTCTTATGTTTAGGTCTTTGGACAAGTTCCCAAGTCTCATTCTTTTGAATCTGATTTATATCTTCCTCCTTTGCCTCTACCTAATTATCATCTTTGTTGGCTTTCATAAAAAATTTAGGTTCATTTTTTTTACAGTAAATAAAATTATACATGTTCATCTACTTTTGCCAACCTTCCACTAGTATGAGATTTGTTGCCTTTATTTCCAAGATTCTAATTTTCAAAATGATTTTTCTAGTCCTTGCAATTATCTTTTCAGATTCAATTTCAATGATTGACACTTCATTACTGTGGTGTGGTCTGTCACTATCATCATCATCTAAAACCCAATCTAAGTGCAATTTCTCATCAATTTTCATGTTAGAACTTTCAAAACTTCATCTAGAACCTTTTATTATAATATCCACATGCCTTTCTCCTTGTAAAATGACCAAAAATATACCTTCATTAGACCTTGAATCAAATTTTTCCAAATTGTCTTCATCTCTTTTGATATAACATTTAGTTAGAAATATCCTAAAGTGTCTTAATGACACAAGTCTACCTTCCAAAATTCATATGTTATTTTATTATGTTTTTCTCTCATTTGTGTTATTCTCATAATGTAGCTTCTAGTGTGAACAATTTCTCTTCAATATAAATCAAGTAGCTTAGCTTGGCTCCACATTTTTAGATCATCTCCTATTTTTTTAATTCTTTATTTCCACCACTCTATTTTTTTGAGGAGTCCTTGCAATAAAATATTATCATCTATAGCCTCTCTCAAGTAATCAAGACTGGAAGCAAGCTATTGACCATGCTAAAGAGAATATTGGGGTCAAAGTAAAGGATTACTAGTAGGAAAATAAATGGAAGAACATTGGAGCTATAGATAGAAGATTCATTCCCCTCCAACATGAATTGCAAACCTAGTACATCAAGGAAAACTCCCAGGATAAGGTTATACGGGCTCTTTCTTCTAATGGTGTTTACACAGTTGCTTCTGCCTGTGATATGCCCTTCAACAGGGAGGATAAACCCTTGTGTTCAAGTGTTTGGTATATGTTTCTTATGCCCAAAATCAACTTCTTTTATTGGATCCTTGCTTAGAACAAACCTTTAACCCTTGATAATTTGACTAAAATGGGTTTTTATCTTGTTAATAGATGTTGTCTCTATATGGAACACTAATACATTTGGGGTCATTTTGCGACGGCTATGTGTCGCAATTGTGACAGCTATGTGTCGCAATAGCAACACCCATAGACGTCGCTATTTTTTAGTCACAAATTGCGACGTCTATGGGTAGCCGTCGCAATTGCGACACATATCCCGTCGCAATGTGACTAAGATTTAAGAAGCGGCATGGTCGTCGCCCCCCCGTCGCATGGCTTCGGAGGGCCGTCGCAATCACGACGAACCTCCCAAGCAATTGCGACGAGCACCTGCATCGCATTGCGACGGGTTGCCGTCGCAATTGCGACGCCCGTGGGTGGATTAAAAAAAAAAAATTAATTTAATACATTGCTAATGAACCACATTAATGCTTTTTTCTTTCAACAAATGAGGACAGCCACTGTAAAGACAACATGATAATGTACACTCACTGTAAGGACAGTCACAAATGAGGACATCTCACAGTGACTGTCCCTAGTGTAATTGCCACTTGAATGTATTGCTATTCAGCCACATTAATGCTTTTCTTCTTCAACAAATGAGGATAGTCACTGTAAAGACAACATGATAATGTACACTCACAGTGAGTGTACATTATCATGTTGTCTTTACAGTGACTATCCTCATTTGTTGAAGAAGAAAAGCATTAATGTGGCTGAATAGCAATACATTCAAGTGGCAATTACACTAGGGACAGTCACTGTGAGATGTCCTCATTTGTGACTGTCCTTACAGTGAGTGTACATTATCATGTTGTCTTTACAGTGAGTGTACATTATCATGTTGTCTTTACAGTGTCAATATATGCATTATTACTTAAACTGAAGAGTACTCTAAATAATATGTCATTGTGGAGTTCTGATTGCTTCCAATTTGATATACGCTTGTTCTACTTATGTATCCAGCATCATGTAAGAAAAGTTGATGCTTTTAAATAGATTCATTTAGCCATGAAATGCCTGTGCATGTTACATACAAGATTCCAAGGCCCAAAACTGATTACTCATTATAATTCATGTACAGAATGATAATCAACCACAACGAGGCATGCGTAGGCGCTGCTTAGATTTTGAGGCATCAGAAGCTCGTAGAAGAAACTTGACCAATGGCTCATGGAATGCAACAAACTTATTGCCTAAAACAGGAGCATTGGTAACCACAGATGATGGTTTTGAAAAGAACACTTCACCATCAATGTCACGTGAGGGAACTGCAATTTCTGATGGCAAGTAACTTGTAGTATATAAGAGAGATGCAAGTACAAATGCTGGGAATACATTGCTAATGAACCACATTAATGCTTTTTTCCTTCAACAAATGAGGACAGTCACTTTAAAGACAACATGATAATGTACACTCACTGTAAGGATAGTCACAAATGAGGACATCTCACAGTGACTGTCCCTTGTGTAATTGCCACTTGAATGTATTGCTATTCAGCCACATTAATGCTTTTCTTCTTCAACAAATGAGGATAGTCACTCTAAAGACAACATGATAATGTACACGGGCTGTAAGTGTACATTATCATGTTGTCTTTACAGTGACTGTCCTCCTTCAAGTGGCAATTACACAAGGGACAGTCACTGTAAAGGCAACATGATAATGTAGAGAAACGTTGTCATTTGTATTTTCAACAGTGCCGAGAGAGATTCCCTCCGCAAAATCACAGCTACAATTTCTGAGTACATTGGGTTTATTTTTCTTTTGCCATTATTATGTAATCTGGTATTCAGCTGTTACAGAGCTAAAATACCCAGAAATGAGGACATATCTGTGTTGAATTTATTGTTAGCGGCTTTGGTTATTTAGAAGTTTAATTTTATTTGTTCATCTTTCAAGCACAAACGTTTTATGGACCGTAACATCTTCATTGTTTCGGGTATGCAATGAAACAGCCGTAACTTGCAACTACCTTCACGGTACTTGTGTACATTATCATGTTGTCTTTACTGTGACTGTCCTCATTCAAGTGGCAATTACACAAGGGACAGTCACTGTGAGATGTCCTCATTTGTGACAAGGACAGTCACATATGAGGACATCTCACAGTGACTGTCCCTTGTGTAATTGCCACTTGAATGTATTGCTATTCAACCACATTTATGGGCCCGTTTGGACCCCAGCACACAGTAGCATCTACAGAGAAGAATATCCCAGGTGTAACAAGTTGTAAGAATATACCAACAGTTCTAAGAAGTTCCCTAGCACATAGTAGCATCTACAGAGAAGAATATACAACATGAGGGCAGCCACTGTAAAGACAACATGATAATGTACACTCATTGTATGTGTACATTATCATGTTGTCTTTACAGTGACTGTCCTCATTCAAGTGGCAATTACAGAAGGGACAGTCATTGTGAGATGTCCTCATTTGTGACAAGGATAGTCACACATGAGGACATCTCACAGTGATCGATTGTCCCTTGTGTAATTGCCACTTGAATGTATTGCTATTGAACCACATTAATGCTTTTCTTCTTCAACAAATGAGGACAGTCACTCTAAAGACAACATGATAATGTACACTCATTGTAAGGACAGTCACAAATGAGGACATCTCACAGTGACTGTCCCTTGTGTAATTGCCACTTGAATTACACAAGGGACAGTCATTGTGAGATGTCCTCATTTGTGACAAGGATAGTCACACATGAGGACATCTCACAGTGATCGATTGTCCCTTGTGTAATTGCCACTTGAATGTATTGCTATTGAACCACATTAATGCTTTTCTTCTTCAACAAATGAGGATAGTCACTCTAAAGACAACATGATAATGTACAATCACTGTAAGGACAGTCACAAATGAGGACATCTCACAGTGACTGTCCCTTGTGTGATTGCCACTTGAATGTATTTCTATTCAGCCACATTAATGCTTTTCTTCTTCAACAAATGAGGATAGTCACTCTAAAGACAACATGATAATGTACACGGGCTGTAAGTGTACATTATCATGTTGTCTTTACAGTGACTGTCCTCCTTCAAGTGGCAATTACACAAGGGACAGTCACTGTAAAGGCAACATGATAATGTAGAGAAACATTGTCATTTGTATTTTCAACAGTGCCGAGAGAGATTCCCTCCGCGAAATCACAGCTACAATTTCTGAGTACGTTGGGTTTATTTTTCTTTTGTCATTATTATGTAATCTGGTATTCAGCTGTTACAGAGCTAAAATACCCAGAAATGAGGACATATCTGTGTTGAATTTATTGTTAGCGGCTCTGGTCATTTAGAAGTTTAATTTTATTTGTTCATCTTTCAAGCACAAACGTTTTGTGGACCGTAACATCTTCATTGTTTCAGGTATGCAATGAAACAGCTGTAACTTGCAACTACCTTCACGGTACTTGTGTACATTATCATGTTGTCTTTACAGTGACTGTCCTCATTCAAGTGGCAATTACACAAGGGACAGTCACTGTGAGATGTCCTCATTTGTGACAAGGACAGTCACACATGAGGACATCTCACAGTGACTGTCCCTTGTGTAATTGCCACTTGAATGTATTGCTATTCAACCACATTTATGGGCCCGTTTGGACCCCAGCACACAGTAGCATCTACAGAGAAGAATATCCCAGGTGTAACAAGTTGTAAGAATATACCAACAGTTCTAAGAAGTTCCCTAGCACATAGTAGCATCTACAGAGAAGAATATACAACATGAGGGCAGCCACTGTAAAGACAACATGATAATGTACACTCATTGTATGTGTACATTATCATGTTGTCTTTACAGTGACTGTCCTCATTCAAGTGGCAATTACAGAAGGGACAGTCATTGTGAGATGTCCTCATTTGTGACAAGGATAGTCACACATGAGGACATCTCACAGTGATCGATTGTCCCTTGTGTAATTGCCACTTGAATGTATTGCTATTGAACCACATTAATGCTTTTCTTCTTCAACAAATGAGGACAGTCACTCTAAAGACAACATGATAATGTACACTCATTGTAAGGACAGTCACAAATGAGGACATCTCACAGTGACTGTCCCTTGTGTAATTGCCACTTGAATTACACAAGGGACAGTCATTGTGAGATGTCCTCATTTGTGACAAGGATAGTCACACATGAGGACATCTCACAGTGATCGATTGTCCCTTGTGTAATTGCCACTTGAATGTATTGCTATTGAACCACATTAATGCTTTTCTTCTTCAACAAATGAGGACAGTCACTCTAAAGACAACATGATAATGTACACTCACTGTAAGGATAGTCACAAATGAGGACATCTCACAGTGACTGTCCCTTGTGTGATTGCCACTTGAATGTATTGCTATTCAGCCACATTAATGCTTTTCTTCTTCAACAAATGAGGATAGTCACTCTAAAGACAACATGATAATGTACACGGGCTATAAGTGTACATTATCATGTTGTCTTTACAGTGACTGTCCTCCTTCAAGTGGTAATTACACAAGGGACAGTCACTGTAAAGGCAACATGATAATGTAGAGAAACGTTGTCATTTGTATTTTCAATAGTGCCGAGAGAGATTCCCTCCGTGAAATCACAGCTACAATTTTTGAGTACGTTGGGTTTATTTTTCTATTGTCATTATTATGTAATCTGGTATTCAGCTGTTACAGAGCTAAAATACCCAGAAATGAGGACATATCTGTGTTGAATTTATTGTTAGCGGCTCTGGTTATTTAGAAGTTTAATTTTATTTGTTCATCTTTCAAGCACAAACATTTTGTGGACCGTAACATCTTCATTGTTTCGGGTATGCAATGAAACAACCGTAACTTGCAACTACCTTCACGGTACTTGTGTACATTATCATGTTGTGTTTACAGTGACTGTCCTCATTCAAGTGGCAATTACACAAGGGACAGTCACTGTGAGATGTCCTCATTTGTGACAAGGACAGTCACACATGAGGACATCTCATAGTGACTGTCCCTTGTGTAATTGCCACTTGAATGTATTGCTATTCAACCACATTTATGGGCCCGTTTGGACCCCAGCACATAGTAGCATCTACAGAGAAGAATATCCCAGGTGTAACAAGTTGTAAGAATATACCAATAGTTCTAAGAAGTTCCCTAGCACATAGTAGCATCTACAGAGAAGAATATACAACATGAGGGCAGCCACTGTAAAGACAACATGATAATGTACACTCATTGTATGTGTACATTATCATGTTGTCTTTACAGTGACTGTCCTCATTCAAGTGGAAATTACACAAGGGACAGTCACTGTGAGATGTCCTCATTTGTGACAAGGACAGTCACACATGAGGACATCTCACAGTGACTGTCCCTTGTGTAATTGCCACTTGAATGTATTGCTATTCAACCACATTTATGGGCCCGTTTGGACCGCGGCACATAGTAGCATCTACAGAGAAGAATATCCCAGGTGTAACAAGTTGTAAGAATATACCAACAGTTCTAAGAAGTTCCCTAGCACATAGTAGCATCTACAGAGAAGAATATGGGTCAACGAGGTTGACTTCAAAGCCATGCAATCTAATGGTAATAGTAATATCATAATTTGACATACTATCAGAAATACTTCCTAAATAGACTATTCAATCTTATAAGAGATGGATTCATGAGAACTATTATTTATGAAATATGAGTCAATGACTTTAATTAAAAAAATTACACAATCTAATTCTTGTAAAAATATCAAAATTTGACACATTGAAAATACCTTCCAAAAGTATCGTTAATTGATTAATATGAATCACTACTCATGAAATATAATTTTATAAACCTAATCTAAAAACTACACAGTAAAAATCTTAATAGCAATATTGTAAGAAACTATTCCCAAAAGCAAGCCTAATAAAATTTGATGAAAATAATTTTTGTTTCACTCAACTTTGACATTCACAACTTCCTCTTTTATTATAATAAGAAAAAAAATGTCTTTTTAGATATACCTCATGAACCATACTCGAATAATCTATCATTTTTCTTCTCAAAAACATATTTGCAGAGCCTGCTTCTTTTACTTGTTTGTACTTTTATCTCTCTGATGGAAAGGGTTCCTTCAGGACACATTTTTCCAAGTTCACTGCTTGAGATATTTGAGGAGGGTTCCCCTGCTTGAGTATCCATCCAACCCATATTCGAGTAGTTCTACAATTGCACAGTCTAAATTAATAATACTGACAATTGAATGACGAATGATGATACATAGAATTGATATAAACTAATCCTAAAAACACTAAAACATTATTAATATATTTATATTTCATAAATAAAATTGATATAAAAGATTTGGAAAGATACATTAAAAAATAGAAAAACAGTAATTTATAATAGAAGGAAACTTAAATTGCTATTTAAAAAAAAAACAAGAGTCTTAAATCTTATCATTTTGTTTCATTATCATCCATAAGTACACACCTCTAGCATAATAATTATATTTTACCACCCATAAAATGAAAAAAAGATTTTCACAAGAGAAATTGAAGCTAGATTATAAAAATGAACCATCTTATTGGAAACTGGAACTGTTATCATACCCAAAAGGACTACAAAATTTCACCTTATCATACCCAAATTGTTGCTTTGCCTGGCGGAGGGAAATTTGATCAGTAAAATTGACACAGAGTATGTTGTCTCCATTGTCATGCTGGATAACAAAACACCAACTTTAATGGGCATGTACTGTCCCTTGTGTAATTGCCACTTGAATGCATTGCTATTTGATGCAGGGGCATCCCTAATGCAAGCCAAAGACACCATGATTGAAGGAAGTTGCCATGAAGCCAAGGAGTCAAATCCTATCAATTGGAACATAAGATTTTCACCTTGGAGCTTTGAAGGATTGACTGGTGAAAGGTCCTTTTGATTGACAAATCAGAGTCTTTTTGAATGACAAATCAGAGTCTTTTTGAATGACAATAAATTAGAATAGGAGTTTTAGATGTTTTCTTGGTTTGTAATAAATATTAAGGATTGATTTTATCTCCTTATAAACATCCACTTGTTGGACACAAGACCCCTTGGTGACTTATAAACCTTGGGCATCTTTTGAGTCCTTGGATGAAATGAGCATAGTAAGTGTTTATTAGGTGTCTTTTAGATGTTGTTAAGAAGTTTGAAGGTCCAAAATAACTTTAATAAGGTTCCTAAAGTTTCACAACACAT
The DNA here is from genome assembly GCA_027943335.1 of Chamaecyparis obtusa. Classification (NCBI taxonomy): domain Eukaryota; kingdom Viridiplantae; phylum Streptophyta; class Pinopsida; order Cupressales; family Cupressaceae; genus Chamaecyparis; species Chamaecyparis obtusa. The sequence goes on along the minus strand of BSBK01001478.1, from coordinate 465,226 downwards.
TTTTAACCTTCTCGGCAAAGTTGTTTGCAAAGTTGTAATGCAACTTTAAAAGTTGCTTAGCAAAGTTGACATTTGTTGGATAAACTGTTCTAACCACCTAGATGGTTGAACCAACGTTTGGAGAGCCTATTTTAGGCTTCAAATGGTCGAAGACAGACAGAGAACCAGTATTGTAATCATTTTACTTTCATAAAAAATAAAAATAACCCTGTTTTAGTGCATTTCTGGTGAAAAATGAACTCTGTACGGCTGTACGGATGGTGGTTGGATGATAAAATTTGCCTGGAAGTTGTAATAGTGACATCTGATGCTTTGGAAGTTGGTTTGATTGATTCTCTTTGTTTTATATCTAAGTTATTTGAAATTTTCTGTGCATTGTTTACAAACCCTCATTTTCAGGGTTTGACTGATGTAAAGACCTTAACTCACGTTTCAACCATTGGAATTCCTTCTTCCTTGGTGGAATGAGAGTTAAGGATGTATATTTGTATATTCTAAAAGCCCTGACTACTCTGCATCACTATTGAACCACATTAATGCTTTTTTCCTTCAACAAATGAGGACAGTCACTGTAAAGACAACATGATAATGTACACTCACTGTAAGGATAGTCACAAATGAGGAAATCTCAGAGTGATTATCCCTTGTGTAATTGCCGCTTGAATACATTGCTATTGAACCACATTAATGCTTTTTTCCTTCAAGTGGCAATTACACAAGGGACAGTCACTGTGAGATGTCCTCATTTGTGACAAGGACAGTCACACATGAGGACATCTCACAGTGACTGTCCCTTGTGTAATTGCCACTTGAATGTATTGCTATTCAACCACATTTATGGGCCTGTTTGGACCACGGCACACAATAGCATCTACAGAGAAGAATATCCCAGGTGTAACAAGTTGTAAGAATATGCCAACAATTCTAAGAAGTTCCCTAGCACATAGTAGCATCTACAGAGAAGAATATACAACATGAGGGCAGCCACTGTAAAGACAACATGATAATGTACACTCATTGTATGTGTACATTATCATGTTGTCTTTACAAGGATAGTCATTTGTGACAAGGATAGTCACACATGAGGACATCTCACAGTGATCGATTGTCCCTTGTGTAATTGCCACTTGAATGTATTGCTATTGAACCACATTAATGCTTTTCTTCTTCAACAAATGAGGACAGTCACTCTAAAGACAACATGATAATGTACACTCACTGTAAGGACAGTCACAAATGAGGACATCTCACAGTGACTGTCCCTTGTGTGATTGCCACTTGAATGTATTGCTATTCAGCCACATTAATGCTTTTCTTCTTCAACAAATGAGGATAGTCACTCTAAAGACACAATGATAATGTACACGGGCTGTAAGTGTACATTATCATGTTGTCTTTACAGTGACTGTCCTCCTTCAAGTGGTAATTACACAAGGGATTTGTGTTTTCATTTGTGTTTTCAACAGCGCCGTAACCCTCCGCGAAATCACATCGGGATATAAGGGCAAAACAAACAAGAACGTTGTCATTTGTATTTTCAACAGCGCCGAGAGAGATAAACAAACTTAAAACTCAGACTTAAGAAAGATGAAGGCAATGCTTCAAAAGGCCGATGCCCTAAATACGGGAAAACACAATACCACCATTAAACGATGCCCTAGTCACCGTATCAATGCTGCCAGCTCCGTACCAGTATGCTGACTGCTCACTTTCATCCTGTGATAAAGGTAACTTCATTAATCATACTTGAAATGGCAGCATACGAACTAAAGCTGATGAACATTTATAAACTAAAAGTTTAAAACTACAGATTACAAATGTAGTAGTTTCATACGAAAAGAACTTGATGTCTGAAATTTACCATTAGAAGTATCCAAAGGAATACCACAGTACTGTTGAACTTGGAGAATCAGAGATGATCTACACAGCAAGGTTCAACAGCTGTAAGGACTGTTACACCATCTTTAGCATTTGAATACATTTTCTCCTTGGCTTCTGGTGGATCCTCAAAGACCCCCAATGACGTTTTCCCTACAATTATCAATTGTTTGTCAGTATGAGATATTAATAAATAAACATTAATCACAATATTAGGCAAACAATGTTCTTGATGTCTGAATCTAAATCACAGAAAGCTCTAATAAAGCAGTTCTCAGTTTCACATTAAACTAAGTTTCAATTTCAAATGGTTATAATAATTTTTGCAAGTTATAAGTAGCTGGTTACAGTATATGACATAAAAAGAAAAAAAATCATTTCTATTCTTTTCTTCTTTTTCTCTTTCAACGAAGCTTTTGCACCACACAAATGCATACCAAGAATTTCTCAGGAGGTTTCAAGACCATTGCATACCAAACTTCTTCTCTGTAGATGCTACTGTGTGTCGTGGTCCAAACGGGTCCAAATAGACCTAGTGACTCTAGTAGGTCTCCAAAACCTGTTCTGCAGCAATAACTCTTCAATTTGACAAAGGACCTTATGAACTTATATGTTTTTTGAGTACCCTTTTTGATGTTCTAACAATCCTCCAACTCCCAGACCTTGACTCCACTCCAGCATATCAATGTCCTTATTGAGTCCGCAAACCTAATGCATGCCTTTGGGTGTGGGTTCCAAAACAAGGCATTGAAAATGGGTGCATGAAACCAAGATCAGAGTTTGAAGATGTCCACCATGCTCTAAAGATCTAGATTCAACAAGGTTTGAGGTCCTTTACTTGCCGCTACCCTCTGATCTTGCATAATCCATCAACTCCTAGTCAAGAACATTGAGATTCTTGACCTAGGGCTTGCTCTTGAAATTCTCTGGCTTAGTATCCTGTTCCAAAGCTTTTAAAATATGAAAATAAACCCCCTTAACTTGCATTTTACAAAGAACAGAGGATATCCTATGGTTTATTTGCAAGTTAAGGCCATTTGAATGCAATAACCCAAAAAATGAGGGTTTGACAGAACAACAGATAAGAAAAAGGAATAACTTTGATATAAGGTGTCTTGAATCTACCAAATAAACTCTCAAAGCATAAGATATAAATACTCTAACTTCCACACTGGTCTGCCCTCCCTTTCACATCCGTACACTGTACAGTGCTTGAAGGAAATGCACAAAAAAGGCTCTGAAATAGTGGCTCTATCTGACAGAGAGTCCATGCTAGGCTTCATGACTAACCTAGAGCACATTCCTTGTTATGGAGGAAGTTTGAATGGTGAAGAACTTATGGAATGGATAGAGGACCTAGATAACCATTTTGACTACAAGTATCTTATTAATAACCATTTTGACTACAAGTATCTTATGGATAGAGGACCTTGATAACCATTTTGACTCATTTAGTATCTTATTGAGCTTCACTTTGTTTCGAGAATATAGTTTAATATTCTCTACTAAACAGGGCCAACCACGTGAAGGTGGAAGCTCATTTGGCCCCACCCCCCTCCCCCTAACATCACTCTACATTCCCCGTTAACATCTAACATTCATTCATTCTTTCAATTATTAATAAAATGTAACATTCAATCAATATCACATGATAACATTCATTAACACATTAGATTCGTTAACACACAACATTCATCAATATGAAAATAAACACATAATTCATGAACATTCATTAGCACATAATTAAATTCATTGAGACATAAAATTCAGTCATTATCAATTAAGGTATTTAGATGACAATCATTTCTTTTTTCTCTTTCTAATTTTTTTTTCTATGTAAGCTCTAAGAGGAGCATCAGTGTTATCATCAATACCCCCCTCATCAGTTGTTTTGTTCTTTGTTCTTGATGATCTCAAATTCCTATGCTGCTGCAAAGGGGGGTCCTCTACAATAACAAATAAAAGAGTTAAATTTAAAATATTTAATTATAATTGTTACAAGTATTTAATTATTTTAAAGAACATAACTGTGGTGCTCTTTAATTACCTGATCTGGCCACATCATTTTGTCTAGACTCAACCTCAACATGCTCATGAGCACCGACCCCTCGATCCTCTACAGTTGCTATACAAAATGTTACATTAATCCAAACACCAATTGTAATTACATATAAAAATTTTAATAGCAAATGTATACCTCCACCACTAGGATGCACATCATGCGAACCTTCATTATGCATAGATTGTGTAGAAGGATTGTCAGGCTGCATTCCAATATCCTACACATTGTTATCATTGCTTTCTTAAAACAGATATACTCACTTTATATTAGAACTTAACATCAAATAGACTAATTGGTAAAGTATTCAATTTGAAATAAATTTCATTTAGCTTATTTACCTGTGGCTCAGATGCATCATTATTTGAACCTTGCACACTGATTTCAGCTCGTAGCCGTTCAGCCATGGCTCTATAGCCTTGTTGGAAGCCAATTCTCTTGTCCTCTTCTGTGAGGCATCTATTGAACTCTGACCCCTACATTTTTTCTTGGTATGGTGAATTTTACTTGCATTGTTTGATCAAAAAAAATTTCCTTGCAATATATAAAAAAATTGATACAAGTTTTCATTTACTAATACTTACAACTCGTGCTTGAAGTTTGGAAAAACCACCAGAGCTGAGCTTGTGTGTCCCGTGCTTTTCTAATCTTGCCTTTGTTGCCTTTGATGTGTCAGGCAATCTATGAAAAGTTTGAAATATGTTAGAGACCAGTATAGGAAAAATTTAGAGGTTAATTAGTACATAATTACATTCTCAAAAGTATCACATACCTTGCTCTACTCTCTACTGGCGTAATTCCTTTTTTCATGTCGGCTTTATACTTTCCATCCAAAATCAAACCCTGCCACTCAGCCTCAAGAACACAGGGCGGACGCTCGTGCCTTGGGTTAACCTCTAAATATTTCCTGTACTGGTCCCTAATATACTTCAAACATAAACCAGCTCTTTCAAGGAGCTTGTTTCTCTCGAATGCACGAGGTCCAAAAAGCTGGGTCATACTATGTACAAGATCATCCTTCAACTTTTTATCTTGGTTATTCCACCTTTTAAGTAAAAAAAAACATGTTAGACTCATAAATGAAGAGAAGCTACCTTTAATATAGTTCAAGAAATTGATGAAAAGGAAAACTATTCTAGCAATGATATGAAATCAAAATAGTGGTTTGGGGTTTTAGTTAGGATATGATGTTCCACCATGTACGTATGGTGGGCCCGAATATCCGCAAACACTCGTCACCAAGTTTTCGCCAAAAAATATCATTCCCTACAAAATAATCATGGGATCATTAGTCGATGAAGAGTGATCAAAAACTAAATTACTATTATATCACTATAGAATAATAATAACTTTAAAGTACCTGGAAGTTTCGATACTTTTAAGAGAACGCCTTCATCGTCGCTAATGATCAATACGCAATCCTTCACCGTTCCCGTACTAGGAACACGGGAACATCCAAGAAATGATGTTGCATCGGGACTTGTTGCATCTCCTATTGCAAAAAATGAAAACCATTATCAAATGCCTCCAAGAAATAATACTTCAAGGGAAATAAATTGGTGCAGAGCACCCATGGCACAAACACAATCAAGGGATCTACATCGTAAACACATAACAAAAGAGAGAAAAAGAGGGATTTGTGTACCAGTAGATGGTGCAACAGTTGGTGCATTTAGGCTGTGTGTTGTTGACATGGTAGTCGGCAAGACATTTGTGGCTGTCCTGGATGGAGGCGGCGTTGTCATATCATCATGGAAAGGAGCTGAAGAATAAAATTGTTAGAGCATGCATAAATATAGAACGCATGGACTAGCATGGACAAGATTGTTAGAGCATTAAAAAAAAAGATTGTTCGAGCATGTATTGTCAATGATTATGATCATTCCTATATATATTCAGTGGAAAACACAAGTGGGGAATGGAACATGTGATCTACCTGAACCACTTGCAATACCGGCCTCATCATGGGAATGGGGTTCAAAATTACGCAAATAACTCTGTAAAGACAATGCATCCATATTTTAATTAATGTCATAAAAGAGCATAACATAAAAACCATTATTGAACTCTTGTAATAATTAAAAATTTCATTAATACTTACTTTAAAGTTTTCAGAAGTGCGCAACAACTCAGCTACCCTGTCTTTTATTTCCTGAGTCTGAGGATGTATGGATACCAAACGTAGAAGTTCTTTCCCAATTTTCTTTAGCAGCTTTTTAATGGAACCGATCGGGTCATCGGTCTATGCTAAATCAATAAAAAAAGGGTCCACAAGGGGGGAACTCCTGAGGGACTGCAGGTTGCTTTCCCTCTCTCCGACCACCGGCCCTCTGTGACAACAATAGTATTAGTATTATCAAAATTACTCCAAAACAATGAAGAAAATAACATTAAAAAAAATAACATTTTGCTTCTATCTAGTTTGCACAATTACAATGAGTTTTACCTGCTCATGTGTAGATGAGCTAGGAATATCATCACCATCACCTTCGGGCGGTTGCTCCATATTGTGCCCCTCTGTCAAAGATCAAGTATAAAAATGTTAGCCAAAAATTTAATAACTAAATGGTATGTTGGAGTCATTGATTAGAAGTTGGTTTAATAGTATGTACCACCCCCATGATAGTAGCCTCATTTGTATCTATGCAGTTCAAATTGTAATCAATAAGAAGCTCTTCCCCTGCACGTATTGATTTTATCGCACAGATGAATACACGATTTCCCTCGCGCGCCTCAAATATGCAATTGGGTTGCTTTATAGTTGACCCAGGTCATGTACTATTTATAAAACCCGCAATATTCCCTATTGCTTTTGGCCTTCCATCAATGTATATAGCCACACTTTTACTTTGATTATTGTCTTGCTGTTGTATATAATTTTCTGAGAGTGCATACCTACGCATACTTTTTTTATATTGAACAATATGCATCCAACTTTTGTAATCGTAACATGGTCCAACATACTCCATCAATTCAGAAACTTTGTTGTAAGACACCTTTATGCCATCCATAGAAAATAGGCCCAAACCATGTAATGATGATGGTGCTATGCGATATATCCTCTCATTAACACAAAAATCAGTGTTTATTGGAGGAAGTTCCTTGGGTACCCAATGTTTCTGTAGATGTTGGTACCTCAAGGGCACCTCGATGTCGCCTTTCATCTCATCGTCATAAGAACATGACCCCCCTTGAGCAAGGAAAAATTTCATGTGTTTATTGAATTTCCTTCTAGTCCTTTGACCTCTAGTTAATCTCCCTATTCTAGATAAACTGCATGTCTCACTTTCCTCTTCTATTCGTATATTTCCCTCACTCGAGGAAGACACTTCTGACAAATACCTATTTGCTGGTACCTAAAAATGGGAGAGATCTTAGAAGACATCAATCTTACTATTGATAAGTGTATTAAATAGACTTTCTATAAGGTGTATTGACTTATACCTGTCGATCCATGAGACTGTGCGGGATGCTCTTGAAAGGGGTTCAATTTCCTGCAAATGTAATTCAATTATCGTGAGCATAATCACATCATAATCATAATCACATCCATCATAAGCATCACATAAAAATTAAAAACATTAAAACGTACACATTATAACACTTATAGCTTTTAAATAGATAATGAATAAACTATGTAACCATTTAAGACAAATATATTTCTATCAAGAAATGAATATTAAATACATTAAGGATTGATGGCATACCTTTAAATTTCATCATCATCATCCTCATCATCATCATCATCATCATCATCATCATCATCATCATCATCATCCTCGTCATCGTCGTCATCATCATCGTCCTCATCGTCGTCGTCGTTGTCATCATCATCAACATCATCATCATCAACATCAACATCATCTTCATCATCATCATCAGTAGCAGCATCATCTTCTTCTTCTTCTTCATGAAAATTTGTCTCAGGAACATCATCCAATAATTGTCGATCGTGATCATCATCTACATCATCTTCTACTTCTTCGGTATCTTCTTCTTCCATTGCATTATACTTTATCGGCCTTCCTCTCGGTTCATGTCTAACAACAAATGACCAACCCGGTTTATGTGAAACCTCTGAGTAAAATACCTGTTCACATTGGCTTGGAAGAACATAGGGCTCATCCCCAACTGGCTCAAACGACCTTGTATTAACCATTGTAAATCCATTATCATGTTCAATAACAGTTCTATTAGGATCATTTGGATTAAGTCGTAGCCTGTACCATTTGACAACGAAGAGTACTAATTTGAAGGAACTAAAGTCGCACTCAAATATATCATCCAAAATGCCATAGTATTGATTTTTAGACTCTTGAGGATCTAAGTCATTTCTAGATGAAATATTAGTCACTTGAAAGACTGCAGTTATTCCAAAATCACAAGTTTTCTTCGTGTCATACAACACTTTGACGCCAAATTTTTGACCATTACAGAACATACCCTTGTGGTGTTTAACCTGCAATAATATGTGAAACATGTCAAAATTATTATATCGTGAGTTGATAAACATACGGGTGATTAATAATTTTGTACGTACCTGGAAATCTCTTAAACCATATGCTAAATCTATTTCCCTTTGCGTAACATTAGAATCTCCATTACGATAAGCTTCTTTAACCAATGAAGATACACCTTCCCATGTTAATGTGTGACCAGAATGTTGACATCGTTCAATCCATACCGTCATCCAATCAAGATTGTTTGCAATATACAAATGTAGTGCATCCCACTCTCGAGCAACTGTACAAAAAAAAATAGACGACTTACAACCGATTTATTTTGAAGATTAAGAAATAATTTATTACAATAACATCTTATAATTTATTACCTGTCACTTTCCTCAATCTACCTTTCCCCATCAAGTACTCCCCTTTTAATTTTTTAAAAGGGTCGAGATCCCAAATGTGATCTACATGGATATTTGAAGCAAACTTAGGAAGATATTCAGTAATGTACACCATAGTCTGGTGTACCATGTATCCCTCTACCATAGAACCCTCAGGATGTGCTCTTTGTCGAACCAAAGCCTTCAAAGATTTCAAGTGCCTCTCAACCATCCACATTGACCTAGTGTGTGCAGGTCCACACAATTCAATCTCCTCAACTTGGTGTATGAGGTAGTGTTCTTGTGCATTGAAAAAAGTTGGAGGTAGACACTTTTGCATTTCACACAATAAATGAGGAATTCTTCTCTTCCAATAGTTTATATCTTCTTTATGGATTTCTTTAGATGACAACCACCTACATTAAGAGATTCAAGTCACAAAAAATATATAAATACGAGACTTTACAAAATAATATACAATAGATTACATAGCAAGAAAAACAAATCGCGAATATAATAAATATATACAACAAATTGAACAGATATTACTGCTTACCTCATGTATTTTCCAAGATCATATATCACTTGTTTGATGTTATTGTTGAAGTGCTCTGGGAGAGATAGAGGTAGCACGTACTGCAGTAATTATAAACCAATCATTTCATTATTTTCTAACATAACATAATGAATAGTACACGTAGTTTATGATATATTGTAAATACAGAAGAACATAACTTACCTTGATGAAAGTATGCCAATCATGCATTTTGAACCCTGACCCAAATTCACTTTTCTTTGATATGAGATTGCTTATGTTCCCAGCAAATCCTGTGGGAAATCGAATTTTTCGTATGACTTCTTTTATGGCATCACTTTGCTGCTCCGTTAATAACCAAGGAAGGGCACTTATATTAATCTGATCTCTATTGCTATTTGAGTGAATGAAATTCTTCAGTGCATGATTGGATTCATGAATGTCATTACAAATTTTGACAATTTTTTCTTTGTCACGCCTTCCATCCAGTATTTTCCACAATGTCTCTGTTATATTCTTTCCAACATGCATAAGATCAAACAAATGCACAATTTGTAGGTCCTCGTAGTAGGGCAACCTACTAAATTGTCTGGGATAGCTTTTTAGTCCCTTTGGAAGGTTGTCAGTAGTGCCTTGACGACCTTCACGATCATCAATTACATAATTAGTAAACAAAAATCACAATAGAAATATATAAATTACAAACATAAACCATTAAGTGGAACGACATTACCTCGATGATTAATTCTATTATATTCCAACTTCCATAGGCGAGGTGTCATTCTTCGTGGCTTTGATGTAGTCTCTTCTTTCCCATTGAAAAGATGTTTTTCCATACTTCGATACTTATGATTCCTGTGGAGGAAGTGTCTGTACTCATCAAACACATGCTTTCCTAAACTTTTTGAATGACGAGATTTCATCTTTGGACCACAAACTGGACATGCAAATTTTCCCTTTGTTTGAAGACCTACAAGATAATGATATAATTGGATTATTAAATATGTTGATTTTTATAATTAGAATTATCATGCGCAACTTGAATTCACTATAACATACCACAAAAATGTGTTAGCCCTGGGGCATCATGTATTGTCCATACAAGTATTGCATGGAATTGAAATTGTCTTTGTCCTATTGGTCTAGACACGTCATACATAGTGACACCATTCCATAACTCCACCAACTCGTCAATAAGAGGCTCAATATATACATTCATATCTTTAACTTGATATTTACCTACTTGAATGAACAGTAACATTACATAATTATTGTGACCATTTTACTGTAAGATTTGTAAGTACATGTAAATTAATAACTATCAAATGATAAAATACCTAGAACAATCATTGCCAACATAATGTGCTCCCTCTTTATTGACATCCACGGAGGAATGTTATTGTTGATAACAAAAACAGGCCACACCGAGCAAACAGATCTCATCTCTCCAAATGGATTGACACCATCCGCTGCCAATGAAAGCCTGAGATTACGAGGTTATTCTTTGAAGTGTTGCCACTTTTCCTCTATGTGCATAAATGCCGAACCATCCGTAGGGATTCGAATAATGTCATCTCGACTTCTATTGCGTGCATGGTAATCCATAAATTGTGCCAAGCTAGTACACCTGAATAATTGTCGCATCCGTGGAATAATGGGGATGTAACGAAGAACCTTGTGAGGCACCTTTTTTGTTATTCGATCTGTTCGATATCTACTCGTATGACATACAGGGCATTGTGTTGCAAATTCATGTTCTTTATAATATATAATATGATCATTGGGACAAGCATGTATTGCTTGATACTCCATTCCAATATCTTTCATAATAGCAGATAATTCTCGATATGAGCGAGGTAGAATATTTGATGGTGGTAACAAAAACTCGCCTATCAATCTACAGCAAAAAATATAAGTTGTTAATATAAACAATATTAGTGGTACATTATTCACCCTTTGTTAACTATAAAGACATATATGACATACCTTAACATACGTGACATTGTTATGTTGGATAAACCATTCATAACCTTCAAGTTCAACAACAACAATACAGCAGAGAGAAGAGTTGTTTGGGAGTCTTTGTATAGGGGCTCGTATGCCTTCTCAAGTAGAGGTACATCAAGGCTATCATCATCATCATGATCAGTTCCGCTTGGACTAAATGTGTCATGGATCAATGTATTTATACCATCATCTTCAATTGTGTTTTTTGGCGCATGATCGTCATCTTCCATGGGATCATTATCTTCACCTTGGATATTCGCACCCCCATGTTCCTCCATATCATGTACTTCCCTGGGGAGATCAACCTATATAAAATTGATTAACATAAATAAACCATGATCTTCAACTCATCATCAAGTGATTTCATATGTATATAAATTGTTAAAATGATATAATGAACAACTTACCAGTGGATGATAGTCATGCCCCCCTTCAATGTGACCATTCTCCCTACAATGTCTCTTAACTGTTTTGATTAGCAATCTTCTACGGTTTAAGCCCTTACAAATTTTGCAGGGACAATAACATTTTCCATCACCTTTTCTTTTCAAGTTAGACCACAATCTAGCGATTGTCTCCCTATTTTGTTCTTCACTTATATTATCTGACATGATCGTTCTTCGCAGGAAGCAAAAATTGGGCTATGAAAACTTCGGTCTACAACTTTCAGTGACTAAGCAAAATTGTCAAAAGTACACAAAACATATAAGCTACAAGGCCTTCTTGCTTAGCTCTAGAAGCTCTCTAGCAATCAAAACATATAAGCTACAAGGCCTAACAGCAATTTCAAAACATATAAGCTACAAGGTAAGACATATTACATGACATGGCAAAAGGATTAAAATATACATTAGATTAAAAAATATACAATTTTCAAACCTGAGCGCGCGGCTATAACTCGTGCAATGGTCTTCTTGCTTAGCTTTAGAAGCTCTCTAGCAATCAAAACATATAAGCTACAAGGCCTAATAGCAATTTCAAAACAAGGGTCATCAAAAGAACCAAAAACAATGTGTGCAAACAATACCTTGTGAAGTGGTATAGACAATTAGAAGATGCTACTATGTGCTAGGGAACTTCTTAGAACTGTTGGTATATTCTTACAACTTGTTACACCTGGGATATTCTTCTCTGTAGATGCTACTGTGTGCCATGGTCCAAACGGGCCCATAAATGTGGTTGAATAGCAATACATTCAAGTGGCTTACACAAGGGACAGTCACTGTGAGATATCCTCACGTGTGACTGTCCTTGTCACAAATGAGGACATCTCACAGTGACTGTCCCTTGTGTAATTGCCACTTGAATGAGGTCAGTCACTGTAAAGACAACATGATAATGTACACATACAATGAGTGTAGATTATCATGTTGTCTTTACAGTGGCTGCCCTCATGTTGTATATTCTTCTCTGTAGATGCTACTACGTGCTAGGGAACTTCTTAGAACTGTTGGTATATTCTTACAACTTGTTACACCTGGGATATTCTTCTCTATAGATGCTACTGTGTGTCATGGTCCAAACGGGCCCATAAATGTGGTTGAATAGCAATACATTCAAGTGGCAATTACACAAGGGACAGTCACTGTGAGATGTCCTCATGTGTGACTGTCCTTGTCACAAATGAGGACATCTCACAGTGACTGTCCCTTGTGTAATTAAGTATTATGGGGAAGCATTCTAAATAACCAAAGCCGCTAACAATAAATTCAACACAGATATGTCCTCATTTCTGGGTATTTTAGCTCTCTAACAACTGAATACCAGATTAAATAATAATGACAAAAGAAAAATAAACCCAACGTACTCAGAAATTGTAGCTGTGATTTTGCGGAGGGAATCTCTCTCGGCGCTGTTGAAAACACAAATGACAACCCGCTTGATTTCGCGGAGGGAATCTCTCTCGGTGCTGTTCAAAACACAAATGACAACCCGCTTTGTTCAAAACACAAATGATAACCCGCTTGATTTCGCGGAGGGAATCTCTCTCGGCGCTGTTGAAAACACAAATGACAACGTTCCTTTTTTTTTTTGCACTTATATCCCGACCAACATAAGGTCCATTTGTAATACAACATGATAATGTACACTTACAGTGAGTGTACATTATCATGTTGTCCTTAGAGTGACTATCCTCATTTGTTGAAGAAGAAAAGCATTAATGTGGCTGAATAGCAATACATTCAAGTGGCAATTACACAAGGGACAGTCACTATGAGATGTCCTCATTTGTGACTGTCCTTATAGTGAGTGTACATTATCATGGTGTCTTTAGAGTGACTGTCCTCATTTGTTGAAGAAGAAAAGCATTAATGTGGTTGAATAGCAATACATTCAAGTGGCAATTACACAAGGGACAATCACTGTGAGATGTCCTCATGTGTGACTATCCTTGTCACAAATGAGGACATCTCACAATGACTGTCCCTTGTGTAATTCAAGTGGCAATTACACAAGGGACAGTCACTGTGAGATGTCCTCATTTGTGACTGTCCTTACAATGAGTGTACATTATCATGTTGTCTTTAGAGTGACTGTCCTCATTTGTTGAAGAAGAAAAGCATTAATGTGGTTCAATAGCAATACATTCAAGTGGCAATTACACAAGGGACAATGTCATGAGCCGTGACATATTGAACTTAGTATAATAATAAAATGATTAGATGATATATAATAATCTATTATTAATGGTATATAACAATAATATATAATTATTATCAAAAGATAATAATAATATATAGTTAGCATAATAAGTAATATGTTAATTAAATAATATTAAAATATTAATAAATAATATAATTATGATTATAATTATAATATAAATTAATAATAAATAATTATTAATAAATTATATATATTATATTATAATAATATATTAAGTAATAATATTAAATCAATTATTGATATAATAATTTTAATATATAAATAATATTAATAAACCTCTCAATATAAAACAATATGTTATCACTATAATAATATTTATTATAATATTATTAATATTACTAACATCATTAATTATAATATTTAATAATAACAATAACATTAATAATAATAATAATAATAATAACGTTTAAAGCAATATCGAATATCTGTAATCGATATACATCTACATTAAACATCTGCATTATCTATCACGATGAGGAACGAAGAAGTGATACAACAATCACTAGTCATTACACATCGATACCATGAGAGGATGATTAATGAACCAAATACTATGAAGTCAAGATCAACATGATATGAATAAGGGATAGGTCGCTATGTGTTTCAGAAGATGTATTGATAAGCAAGAAGGATAACCATTCATATATTATAAATAATCATTAATTGCACAAGTTTAGACAATGACATATCCGATAAAGCAATATCAAACATGAAGACCCGCTAGCAAATATGCACCATCACTTCCTATGTTATCATGACAATAACATAAACTAGATTGAATTCTACTATCTATATCAATAGACACCACATAGGAGGATATCGACTAAAGGATTGAAAGATTATCGATTGTCTGAGATAAACCACATCTTGTAGAAACACAAAAGCATCAGTGATTATATCACAAGCTATTGATGAATGAGGCATCAGTCATGGATAATAAGTACAATGTATCCTTAAGTATTAACAGGAATGGAAGTCAATTTGAAGATCAAACTCCATTACCAGCAATCAACCAATAAATGGACAATTATCAGAAAATGATATTGACTTATATCAGAGTAGAAAGATTGGATATCATCATAACAATATGGGATAAGGCAAGAGTTAATATCGATTGACTAAATACTAATGATAGTTAGACCAAACTAATACAAACACAATGGATGTTAACTACTGGTTGCACTACCAATTAGGGAAGATTACCTTCATAAAAAGATTTGATATTGAGTCAATCTGGGAGTTATCTATGATCAGAAAATAATGAAATAATATTATGTGAACTGTCGGATTATGGAAAGGTGTGCTTAACAAAGGGACATGGAGGAAGAAACAAGACACGTCTCATTCATAGCATCTCTTCATTTGTTAAAGACAATATAAGAATGCATTCTCGTCAGTCACTCAAGGCATCATTAGAACTTTATTTACTTATCCATATTTGGATATACTCAATAGAGCATCTGCCTTTGGCAGTTTGGTTTCAAGTTTATCATTGCAGATCAGAGACAACACCATGATTGCACAGATAGAAAGGATAGTCAGAAACAGCATCAATATTTGAAGTTGCAAGCATATAATTCAGAATCTGAAATAGCAACATATCACTCATAGCGATATTACACTTTTGCATAATTACATCATCATATCAGACACAGCAAATACATTGCTGTAAGCAATACTTATTGATTGTATATCGATATTGTTTATATCAGACATACCATCATTATACTATCACTATAAGTGATAGGAAACATCATATTCATAGCATATTTCATATCATTATATCCGACAGTGCTATTAAACATATTGGTATCAATATCATCTTGCACACATATTGTGATTGAATTTGAAATAGCGGTTGATATCTTAAGTAACCTCCATTACTTAGTTTAATTGTAAGTATCTGATAGAGTAAGTCTGAGAAGTGGAGTAATTGTTCCTGTTTTCCAAGTTAGCCAAAAAGGGGACATTACAGACAATCACTGTGAGATGTCCTCATGTGTGACTGTCCTTGTCACAAATGAGGACATCTCACAATGATTGTCCCTTGTGTAATTCAAGCGGCAATTACACAAGGGACAGTCACTGTGACATGTCCTCATTTGTGACTGTCCTTACAGTGAGTGTACATTATCATGTTGTCTTTAGAGTGACTGTCCTCATTTGTTGAAGAAGAAAAGCATTAATGTGGTTCAATAGCAATACATTCAAGTGACAATTACACAAGGGACAATCACTGTGAGATGTCCTCATGTGTGACTATCCTTGTCACAAATGAGGACATCTCACAATGACTGTCCCTTATGTAATTCAAGCGGAAATTACACAAGGGACAGTCACTGTGAGATGTCCTCATTTGTGACTGTCCTTACAGTGAGTGTACATTATCATGTTGTCTTTAGAGTGACTGTCCTCATTTGTTGAAGAAGAAAAGCATTAATGTGGTTCAATAGCAATACATTCAAGTGGCAATTACACAAGGGACAATCACTGTGAGATGTCCTCATGTGTGACTGTCCCTGTCACAAATGAGGACATCTCACAATGACTGTCCCTTGTGTAATTCAAGCAGCAATTACACAAGGGACAGTCACTGTGAGATGTCCTCATTTGTGACTATCCTTACAGTGAGTGTACATTATCATGTTGTCTTTAGAGTGACTGTCCTCATTTGTTGAAGAAGAAAAGCATTAATGTGGTTCAATAGCAATACATTCAAGCGGCAATTACACAAGGGACAGTCACTGTGAGATGTCCTCATTTGTGACTGTCCTTACAGTGAGTGTACATTATCATGTTGTCTTTAGAGTGACTGTCCTCATTTGTTGAAGAAGAAAAGCATTAATGTGGTTCAATAGCAATACATTCAAGTGGCAATTACACAAGGGACAATCGATCACTGTGAGATGTCCTCATGTGTGACCTTTGTGAAGGCAAGTGCCAATTTGTACCCAAGTTACCAATATTGTGGCAAAAGTGGGAATGAAGCATTTAGGGGTCAAATTGGGCAAAGAAGTGTAGAAGTGGCCTATGTGAGGTCTAAATAGCCTAACTAAGTCATGGTTAGGGTCTTATGGTGTTTGAACAATAATTTTTGAACCAAAATCCCAAAGGTTGTAACAAGTTGTCAATGTTGTCATTCACAACATTGACAACATTTGTGCAAGGGAGCATTTTCGAGTAAGATGGTTATGTAACTATATGAAACCATTGAATTAGGCATCAGATCAACTATAAGAGGCCTCCATCGATCTGTGCAAAAGGTTGGGGGGAAAAACATTTGGAATTAAGAAGATTTGTAGAGTAACACGGTTTTAGTGAATTCTTGAGTTTTTTTGTTTCTTTGTTTTCAGTTGATTAATGGATTAGATAGCTCACAGTGTCTATTGGAAAAGTTAGTACAAGTTGTTTTTTTATTCTGTGTTGTGTTTTTTTTGAGTTTTGAAGCATTCCAACTAGTTTGTTAATTCTTTTGTTAAGTACCCTATGATTGGTTTGAACCAGGCAGGTTGAACAAATGGAGTCTTAGCTCATCATTCCATTGTCAATTTTGTACGGGCTCTTGGAATGGGTGAGGAGACTCCATGTACTATATGTTTGGAAGGAGGGGCCCTGGGAAGCTCATTTTCTATGTTTGCAATGATGTCCTAGGTGAGTCAGTTGAGCACAGTTAGGGATGACAAATCATTACAAGAAGATTACAACAAGTTGAATGCATTGGTTGCTTCAACTAAAATCTCATGGAGAGGTAGACACACATCTAAAGAAGCCCCAAGTCAAATTAGAAGATTGGGTGAGTTTCTTTGGCTGCTAAGAAAACAAACTCTTAGTCAGACTGTCCAAGTTGTGTCAAAATACTTGTTTTCAGGCATGGCTGAAGCAGTTGGTGTACAAAAAATCTAGGAGGAGAAGACCTTAGATATCTTGGAGTTCTCAATAAAGGGCATCTGAATCCTAAGACCTTTAGGTGGCTTAATATAAACAAAAAGGCTTGACAAAGGCCTAATTGCTAGCAGCCTATTTTTGGGTGCAATTGGCATGCATGGTTTGATGAACCGGATTGAAGTACTAATGAAAAGTATAGGTGAAGGAGTAATATTGAAACCAATAGAGGTCCTAGTGGCCAGCCTCTCCATGGAGTAAAGTTCTAGTTGAATGTGTTTCAATTTGTGAAGACAAGACTAGGAGTGTCCTAGTAGCTAGATTGGTATTGAGCAGAGTTCGTTGTATTTCTTGTTGGTGTGCACTAGTTGAAGGAGTGGGATCTTGGGTAGAGATACCTAAAGAGTGTAGGGATAGTTAAGTACCCTATCAAGTCAAAACATTGGCCTAAAGAGACCCTAGTGAAGGATAGGGAGTGAGCAAGACAAAGTGTTACATCAATTAACAAGATCATTTTTTGGTAATTGTGTACATTATCATGTTGTCTTTACAGTGACTGTCCTCATTTGTTGAAGAAGAAAAGCATTAATGTGGTTCAATAGCAATACATTCAAGTGGAAATTACACAAGGGAATATCACTATGAGATGTCCTAAGTGTGACTGTCCTTGTCACAAATGAGGACATCTCACAATGACTGTGCCTTGTGTAATTGCCACTTGAATGAGGACAGTCACTGTAAAGACAACATGATAATGTACACAAGTACCGTGAAGGTAGTCGCAAGTTAGGGCTGTTTCATTGCATACTCGAAACAATGAAGACATTACAGTCCACAAAATGTTTGTGCTTGAAAGATGAACAAATAAAATTAAACTTCTAAATAACCAAAGCCGCTAACAATAAATTCAACACAGATATGTCCTCATTTCTGGGTATTTTAGCTCTCTAACAGCTGAATACCAGATTACATAATAATGACAAAAGAAAAATAAACCCAGCGTACTCAGAAATTGTAGCTGTGATTTCGCGGAGGGAATCTCTCTCGGCGCTGTTGAAAACACAAATGACAACGTTCTTGTTTTTTTTGCCCTTATATCCCGATGTGATTTCGCGGAGGGTTACGGTGCTGTTGAAAACACAAATGACAACGTTCCTTTTTTTTTTTGCCCTTATATCCCAACAACATCGCAATTGCAAGTTAGGGCTGTTTCACTGCATACCCGAAACAATGAAGACGTTACGGTCCACAAAACGTTTGTGCTTGAAAGATGAACAAATAAAATTAAACTTCTAAATAACCAAAGCCGCTAACAATAAATTCAACATAGATATGTCCTCATTTCTGGGTATTTTAGCTCTCTAACAGCTGAATACCAGATTACATAATAATGACAAAAGAAAAATAAACCCAACGTACTTAGAAATTGTAGCTGTGATTTCGCGGAGGGTTACGGCGCTGTTGAAAACACAAATGACAACGTTCTTGTTTTTTTTGCCCTTATATCCTGATGTGATTTCGCGGAGGGTTACGGCGCTGTTGAAAACACAAATGACAACGTTCTTATTTTGTTTGCCCTTATATCCTGATGTGATTTTGCGGAGGGTTACGGCGCTGTTGAAAACACACATGACAACGTTCCTTTTTAATTTTGCGCTTATATCCCGACAACGTCGCAATTGCGACAGTGACAAATGTATTGTCGTCGCAAATTGCGATGGTGTCAGGCTATATTTGAAAAAAAAAGGGCAAAACCACATGACATTTGCCTGCCATCGCAAATGGCCGTCGCAATTTCACCCCAAATGTATTAGTGGAAGATTCTGAATCTTATGATCATATAATGTTACACTGTACCTATACCCGTAGGGTATGGGATCTAATCCTTAAAAAGTGGAATCTTTGTTGGTTTTTCCCTCTTTTTTGGCAAGATTTTTTAGTCAATGGAGCTGTTTGTATTCAAATGATCTGGCTAAAGAATTTTGGAAACTTATTCCTCCTCATTTCTACTGGCGCATCTGGAAGGAAAGAAACAACAAAATTTTTTAGGGAGAAATTCTCTAAACCTGAAGTTGTTGGTAATCACATATGTCAAGGGCTGGAGGAAAATTTTATCAGTGCTATTAACATGAATAATCAGAAGATTAAGTTCCAAATTTCTAAAGAGGATATCAGAAACTAGAAATTTCTTCATTCTAAAACCCAACCCAATCATTCAAGATCTAATGTTATTTGGAAGGTTCCTCTGAATGATTGGATCAAAGCTAACTTTGACAAGGTGTCAAAAGGAAATCTGGGAGTGTCAAGTGGTGGAGGAATCTTAAGCAATTGCAATGGTAACTGTGTTGGAGCTGTAGCCACCCCTATGGGAATGCAATCGAATCATAAAGCTGAATCGATGGTTGCCCTCAATGTTATGTTGCTGGCGGAAGAAATTGGTTGTAAAAAGTCTAGATGGAAGGAGACTCCCTTAACATTGTCGATAATATCAAAGGTATAAGAAAATATTCATGGGTCATTGAGCACAACATTGATAAAATAAAAAATATAACCATGCGACTTGAGTCTTTTCATGTTACTTACAACAATCATGAAACTAACCAGGTGGTGGATGGACTGGCTAACCTTGGGGTTAGAAGTGATGTCATACACAATTGGTATGGATCCTCTAAGATTAATGATGAGATTAATTCATGTATTAATTATGACAGAATTAATCAAAAGGAAGGATTTATATTTAATAATTATACAATATGATTTAATTCTGAACCGGAGTGATTTGAAAGTGATATGCCAATTTGCAAAGGAGTTATTAAATTTAATGACCACACATCATAATTTAATTCTAAACCAGAGTGCTTTGAAGGTGAAGTGCCAAGTTGTGATTAATTTTTGTTATATCTCTATGACTTCACATGCTTTATGGGTCATTAAAAAAGAGCTCTGGCATAATCTTCATTGTTCAAAGCTTTTTGTTTTTAGATTGAGAGATTGGGGAAAACAAGTTCTTAAAATAGAGTTGAGTATTTTCTCCAAGTCTTGCTTTAGGAAGGAGAATTTTAACATGGGTGGGGATCTTAAGAGGGAGGAACTAGCGAAATGTAAGTGGATCCATGAAAAAGAAGTTTGGAGGAAGCTTAAGAAAGGAAAAGTGTACCATTACCTAAAATAGTTGCATGGGAATGACAAAGATATCTCCAGAGCTTTTGTGGAAGGTTGGGAAAAAGGAAAGGTTAACTTGGTGGGGAAATCTTTCACTCTCACCTTGGAGCTTCCTGCAAAGATTGTTGGTCTTCCTCTCGAGGGTAGGCACTTTTTGAAAGATAAGAAGGTGAGCAATAAGACGTACAAAGACTTCCCTAAGACTGATGAAGAACATGCCCTTCTGGTGAAAGGTAAATATGATTATGTTAATCTAGATAACATCAAGATCATTTCGGGTTCTGTTCTCAGTGATTATGGAATATTTCACTCTCGATGGAAGATATTCCAGAGTCTATAATTATCATTTTGTGTTGGTTAATCACTTTAGGCATGAAATTAGGGTCTCTTTCCCATTTTTATTGCTTAGTTCCCTTAACCAGAGCATTATTGATCATAGGGTGAGGGATTCCCCTATTTTGCAAGAGGGCCTCATTTTTCTTATTGCCAAGTATGTCAGGGATCATATCCCTGAGCCAATTTTTAAATAGGTTGCCAGCAAAAAAAGGAAGAACCCATATTTGTCTCCTTCTAGGAAGAAAGCCTCTTCAAACAAAAAAGCCCTAAAAATCCCTATAAAAAATGATGTTCCTTCAATTCTCGACATGGTTGAAGGTATGCAATCTGAGGATGACTAGGAGGAAGGGGCGGAGTCTTTGTAGAATGATGAAACTGTGAAAGAGGAAGAAGGTAATAGGGATATCTCTGGGAAGGATAAAGCGATTATCTCTAAACCTATCCTGGACAAGGAAGCTGTGAGTAACCCTGTGACTGATATTACCCAAGACTTGGTAAGGTGAGCCCTGAGGATGTTTCTAATAAAATCAATGAGATTATGGAAGTTTATTTTGATATTGATCAACAGAATACAAATGATACTCTGGAGGCCAACAACAATGTCAATGATGATGAAAAGACAGAGATTGCTGAGAATAGTCTTACGGAAAATACTGATAACATTGAGGAAGCTAAAGATTATAAAAATAAAGAGGATAAGGTGGAGAATCAAGATGTTAACTACAATGATGAAGCAGTCAACTACGAAGAAAATGAAGACTGTAAGGAAATTACTGCTAATACTGCAGAGGAAGACATCAGTAATGAGGATTTGAGGATTATGGAAGAGGAAATTCATGTCAACACAGAAACTCTTGATTCTGAAAAGGAAGCTGATAATGAAGATGAGGAATGTGAGGTTAGCTCTTCCCCCCCGAAATCCCAAGGAATAACACTGCTGATATGGAAGGGGATATCCACAATCAAAGAAGCCTTGAGGAAGATCTGTGGGATAGGGATTTCAAGGTGAAGAGAACCATCAACATGACTATGTTGCAGGTGGCCAGAAATAAAGTCATGTATGGATACAACATTGACAAATGGATCCAAAATGATATCAAGGAGCTGCAAACTAGATGCAAAAATCTGGAAGCCAGGAATGCCTCACTGGAGGAAATCATTGACAAAATGTGGAATGATGCTGAAATGTACAAAAAAGGTAAGGATATTTTTGAGAAGGTTACTATTAATACCACCACGCTGGAGGAGAAAATTAACAAGGCTATTGAAACTGTGATAAGCCTGATTACTGACAAGATCAACAATAATGATATTATGCTAAAGAAGATGATCACTCTATCCAACACGGGCATGAAAGAAATTGTTGATAACCTTAAAGCCCTCTACACCCTATTGGAAGGGAATAATACTAATAAAATGAAAGAAGAAGATCAAGGGAAAGATGATATACAGTTGCTTGGTCCAGGTTCTAAAACCATATCCAGTACTAGAAAGAAGACTATGGTCCAGGCTAAAGATATTTCCAACCTGAAGGAGTCCATCAAGAATATGCAGAATAATGGAGGAATCTAAGGAATTCCTCAAAATGATGAAGTAACCCTGTTGCTGGGAGTTCTTTTGCCCTGTTTTGCTGGTAGTTTTTTTTAGTATCATGCACTTTTTGTGCTAGTGCTTTAGTGTATTATCTGGGTTATGTCCCTCTCAATTTTTGTCCCTTTTTGGGAAAGATTGTTGTCTTTTAGTTATCTTATTCTTATCTTCTTTATGCTTTGTCAAAGGGTTTCGGGGTTCCTTCAAAACCTGCAGTTACCGTAATAAAAAAATAAGGTATTATCTCTAGATTACATGCTTCTCATGCACAATTCTTCAAATTCAACATAAGTAAACTCTTCACCTCTGGTTGGTCCCACAATAGTGTGTCCTACTTTTTTGAACATCCTAACTTTTGTTGACATTACACATTTTTAAGAAAATGTGATGATTTAATCCTTGAGTGGTCACATTTGAAGGAGTAAATTGAAAATGGTTATAATATAAAATTCTCTTAGATCAAAATCTATTTGATATAATCTCTCTACTCCTCAGTCACACCTACAATTGATTCTCCTTTCAACCTATTAAAATGCTGACAAAAAATCACTTTGACATTAGCTTTCGGGGGGATCAAATGAATTCATTTAACAAACCCACATGCAATATGCTACTACTTAGAGAAAGTTTTCCAGTGATTATAATTTTAATATATATTGAGTTTATTATGACTTTGAATTTTGTGTTTTACTAAACATAGGTTTTGTGTCGTATATCAATTTCTATGTTCAATGCTTCTGAAAAAATAGTAAAATGGGTTTAAAAAATTATGAAAAATATCTAGACACTAGGTATTTATGTTCTTTTTCTATCAGAAAATACAAATAAAAATTTCAATATATACAGAACACGTTAGGGGCCTCTAAACAAATCTATGTCTAAGTTATAGTTAATGTCACTTTAAAACTTAATAAACTATAAAATATTCAACCAAATTGAATAAAACCAATTGGTTACACTAGATATTGGTGTTAAAAAACCTAAATTTGAAATAATTACATTTTTATCCTTTTTAGAAAAAAAAGTTATGTTGGCCTTATTGGATGTCACTCTTTAAAAATGGTATATTTTATAAAAACTACTTTTCAAAGAAGATGGGAAAATGGATACAAATCAATTCCATTTTTAAAATATATATATATATTTAGATCCTATACACAAAATTTTAAAAATCACCAGTTTACATCATCTTCAAATTCCTAGTGGTTTTGAAGCAATAGGTGTCTGAATGTGATGTTTTTTTTTATTTTTTTAGGAAGTTCATTTCAGTGTCAAAGTTGGAAAAAACGTGGGACACACTATTGTGGGACCAACCCTCTATTACATCTCGAACATTTGATAATTTGACCAATCTCATATTTGAGCAATTCTTTGAATATTTTGAACTTCTCAAATGTTTCTATTTTTTCTTTTAAAAAGGTAACCCATGACATTCTCATCAAGTCATCAACAAGCATAATAATATACATGTTTCCTTGTAGGCTCTTTGTCCTCATTGGTCCACAGATCTGTATGAAGTAGCTCCAATGGCCTTGTGATAGAATACTCCTTGGGAAACTTCACTCTCGTCTTCTTTCCTTCTTGACATTTCTTATAAATAGTGTATGAAGCTTTTGTGATCTTAGGCATGTCTCTTACAACCACCCTTATGTTGATTTTCACAAGATGATCAAAATTGATTTGACCCAAACTTTTGTGCCATAGAGAAATTTCCTCTTTTTGTATTACATGACAATTATTTCCACTGACTTCATTAAGATTATACACATATCTCTCTATCCTACTTCTTTTTGCAATGTCAACTCACTAATACTTGCCTTTTTTTTAATCTCGCATCAACTAGCATTGAATAAAAGAATGTAACCTTTGTCAAGTGTCTAACTTATGCTTATAAGACTGTGTTTCAATCCTTCCACATATAAGACATCCTGTGGCTTATCTTTTCAACCATCAAGATTTAAAGTACCTTTTCTAAAAATATTTGCAATTGATTTTTTGTTGAGTGTTATTGCTTCACCAACAAACTTTCTCAAGTTCATGAACTTGCTTTTGTCTTAGGTCATGTGGGTTGGAACTTCTACTATCAATGATTTACAAGTTCTTCTCGCTTTATATGTGAAGTCTGATTTGTGCAACCATTGAACTTTTTAACTTATAGGTTCCTTCTATTTCCTTTTCTATACTTTCTTTGTTTCAATATTTTGATTTGTTAAAATATTTTCCTTAATATCCATCTTATGAGGATTCACAAAAACACTTTCTACAATCTACTTCCTTATGACCAAATTGATTGTAACTAAAACAATAGAGAGGAAATGAATAATTGAAACAAGTATATAGTATGTTATTCCTCTTATATTTTTCCTTTGTGAACTCTTTCTTTGTCTACAAACTAGAGTGAAAATGTCATCTTCTTTCTTGAAGTTGTTTTTGGGTAAAAGTACAAAGTTGCATCACACTTTTATAAAGGAAAATGGCTAACATTGATTCAAGTATTTAAATTGAATCACTAAAAAGTGGAATATATGTTGAGAATTTTTAAATGATATAAACTAATGGAATGTCTAAGTTTTAATGTATTTTATGTTTGTAATTTTTGTAAAGAATGAAAAAATTATAGTAATATGGTTTTTAATAAAATAAAAAACTAAAATTTAGTTGCCGATAAAATGTTGAAATCAGAGTTATATCATTTGTCAACCTTTATATAGTATAAATATTTCTCTTTCCATTCAACCTCACCTTTTATTTTAACTATTCATCCAAAATAGAAATAAATTATATCCTCTACTACATCATATGCTTTTAATAAAAAATAAATATAAAATATAAAAGTAATTAAAATATTAAAAATATGTATTTTTAAAAAAATTCACTTATATATCTACAAAAGGGTATTTTTATGTATTTTTTTAAAATATCAATAAAAGGAGTAGGAGTCATTGAAACATCATTTTTCAAAAATAATTTTATTTTTTAAAATAATTGGACCCAAAGTTGTCTAAAATATGCATTCAATGGATACTTCCAATAAGAAAATGTGAGACATATATCTAACTTAGCTATAATGAATCTAGCCAGATCATATGTTTGACCAAAACTATATTTTATTTAAAAATAGTTAAATTTAGTTGTGCTGATAAATTGACCTAAAGTGTGACACACCTTTGTACTTTTACCCTTTTGTGGGATGTTTAATAGTCACAATGTTTTGACTCTCATCAAATCCGATACCAATCTTGAGTTGTGGTGATCTCTGACTACTTATTATCTCATCTAAAATCTCAATGTTGTTTCCAAACTTTAAATTGTTACTTGCCGACTATTAGCTTTTACTAAGTCCCTTCTCAAGGAAAGTATCTCAACCTCAAGATTTTCATAGTTCTTATCTTTCCCCTTTAATCTTTATGTCAAGACAATTTTTGATCATTTTTTAAAATCATTTTAGCCTCTTCTATTTGAAATTTTAGATCAATTATTAGCTTCTTAGACTTTTCAAGACTATGTGAACGTAATTTATATTTGCCTCTCATGTCCTCCATATTCTTCTTCTTAAATTCTCTTGATTTCCTTGTTCACACAATATATCTCTCCCACGAGATCCACCTCATCTTCTTGATTTTTTAAATTCACATTTTCTTTATTCTCGTTTGAAGTTTCCATTACCATGATTAGAGCTATTTCTTTTCATATTCACTTCTAAAGGTACTTTGATCATTCTCAATAGATGTGTAGCAATCTTCTTAGAATGGTAACTTTTCAAATTCATTTAAAAATTCTTCTTCTTAGACTTTAAAATCTTAGGATTCTTCTGATAGAATTTATATTATTTTTTCTTCATCGCCGCCTACTTTATAAGGTACAATTGAAACTTTTGAATGATAAACTTATCTTAATATTTTTCATAACCTCTTTGAAGTCTCTTTACGTAGTTAATTTCTTCCAAATTTGAATTATCTAGTAGGCCATTAATCACTTATTTTCTAGATAAACAATTATTAATTAGATCAATTGTACAATTTTATTGGTACCAATAGCACATAATTAATAGAACATTTGTACATAAATATTGAATAAATGCACTTTTTTTAATCTTTGTTGTGAAAAAAGCTAAAGAATAGCTGTAACAATTGAATTACATACAAAACAACCAAAAAGGGTCAAACTCTGATATATCTTATAAAAATTAAGATACACAAAATTAGCTATAGCGCTTAATGTAGACCTGCCCTGTGTTTTGTTTCTTGACATGTGATCCATGGCTGCGGAATCTTGAATTGCAAACCAGGAAACCTCCATTATTATTATTATAATAATCTGATCGCATCGAAAAGCAGAGAGAAGAACAAGCAGCAAACGTAACGCCCGAGGGTGGTGGGTGTTGCGCTACGTGAAGATCACGAAGGTCTAATCTGACGGTGGCGGTGGCCTTAAATAGCGTTAGCGTGAAGCAGCACTTGCCCCTGTACACGATCATTCAATTCCACCGATCCACCTGACAGTGTTCGACGTCCTTGCTATAAATACATTGTATATCCTTCCTCCGTACCCATAACCCAGGTCATTTCACCGCAGGAGCCGTATATACATTGTATATATCCTTCAACCGTACCTGAAACACAGGTCTTCTTGGCAGCAGCAACGTACAGATTCTGTACCTACACTCGCCTGGCACCTATAATAAACGGCCGCCTAGAAGACGAAGATTTGGGTTCAGAAATGGAGATGTTGAAGTGGGCAGAGGTCGTGTGTTCGAGTCGTCGCGGCAGAGGGTTTTGGCTTGTAATTGGGGTTTTTTCTGGTTTTTCAGCCGTGGTGTTTGTGCTGGCGCTCTGTGCAAGAAATACCCTCAGAAATGTTGTGAAGGAAGATGAGGAGGGTTTGCAATGGGGTTGGAGCGCAGTGAAGAGCAACTTCCTGCGCGTTGTGAGAAATGGCGGCGCAGCTGAAAGCGGCGGAGAAGAACTGTCGAAAGGACCTCAGCAGCTGTACGCGCTCATTCGTAGTAATAGCAGTTTCTCGGAGGGGATTCGAACCGGCGACGTGCCTGCTGCTGCTCCTAAAAGAAAGGGGAGTAATCAGACTGTAATGCCTGTGTGGCAGAGGAGAATACTAATGGGAGAACGTTGCAGGCTTCCTGATCATAGCGGGCTCATTCTTTATGATGTTTATGGGAATCCGCTTCCGCAGAACGTAATGAAGTGAGAATTCGGAAAAAAAAACTGTGACTGTGGGCGTGGATGCGGGTTCGACCCCCCGGGGGGAAAGCGTCCATAACAGCGTAATCGTCTTTGTGAGGGTGGCCCAGGGAGTGAATTGAGGTTATATTACAGCGCGTTTTCGCGCGCACTAATAATATGGGATTTTTTCCCATGCCATTAACAAATCAAAATATTTCTTTTTTAATTACATTTTAAATGTCTAACTTAAAAAATTGTAGATCTTTCTTTTCCATAGGGCACATAGTCATAATAGTGAACTTCAGGCATCTTAAGTTCTTAAATAATACATCGAACTTCAACAATTGTTTTGGTTGTCTATTGTATGCTACTTAATTGCTTATAGCTATTGTTTTGGCTTTTAAGTCTTTAATGTTTTGTGATCTCTTATGCTTGCAAAAGTCAAAAAGTGGTAATTTAAAAGTGTCATCTCAAACATATTCTCTTTTGCCCTATTACCCATTTGTTTTGACATTTGAAAAATTGCACAATTGATCCAATACTATGCACAATTAGAACATAGGCAATTGTTGGTACTATATATATAATATTGCTTTACATGTTATTTATTTTTAAAAATATTATATTTTCCCACTAAATATTAATATTGACATTAAGTAGTTGCCAAATTTAAGATTTTTCTTTGTTAACATGTTTGTGCCATTACACTCTACTTTTGCTATAATTGTAGAATGTCTCTTGAATTAATTAAAACTTTGACCTGTAAATAATTCTCATATTTAAGATAAAAGATAAAGACTTTTTGTCAATGCACTCACTCCTTTACAATCTATTGTAGATGAGGATCCTGAAGTCGTTATTTAGGAACAAAAGTGACACGAATATTTGTCTCAATATGCAATGTTAAAGTTCACTACTTGGATTATGTGAGGGCTTGCACTTGAAATAGATAAGTGATAGAATTTAATCTTTATCATTCAATTTAGAATAATAGTGAAAAAAAATCTTAAAGATTCTAAATCATTGTTTGAGTTTTGATCATTCATAGAAAATAAATAAACAAAAGATTTAGACATTGACAAAGAATTTAGACATGTTTAGTGTGTTTGCTAGAGAATGTAAAGTTGTTAAATTTGTGTCTAATGTTAAAATTGTTATTTTATGTTCTTCAAACATTTTTTGTTGATTTATATAAGAAACTAAACAAGACTATATATTATGTTTTGATCCTTCTAGTAAGTTGGTGTTGGTACTATTATGTTGGTGTCTGTAGGACCATGATAATGTCCTTTAGCCACAAAGTCATGCTATATGATCATGATTGCACCCCACTATTGTGTTGTTCATCAACTATGTTAATAAAATTTTGATATCTAGTTCAAGTGGTGTCATAAGCACCCTTGTTTGCTTTGCCTAATAAAGTTGAGTCTAGTAAAACATCCTTAATTATGATCAAGCCCCATAAAGGACTTCAAAGATTAGAATGAATCTTAAGAAATGTTGAAGAATGCCTAAGGTGACCGACTGTAGCAACTTGCCTTTGTTTATCTACTCTATTATTTATTTCCCCTCAAACAATACATAGAGGAATGTTCTTCAATGGAAGGAAAACATCATATATTTGGTTCTTTAACATAGTTATTTTATATTGAGATCGAATCACGTATGGGATTGGTAGGGATTTTCACCAATGGAGAGGGCGCAATAGATTAGTAAGTTATGCAAAAATATGCCCCTAGTTTTGTGGGTTCTAGAACAGGCGTTAGGATAGAATGGGTTCTTATGTTTGGTTCTTTTGAGTAGTTTTTTTATATTGAGATTGAATTATATATGGGACTAGGAGGAATTGTTTTATGATGGAGAAGGCACAATATATTAGTAGGTTATGCATAACTATTCCCTCAATTTTGTTGGTTATAGAATCTCTTAAGCTAAAATGGAGGAAATTGGCCTTGACTCCTTTATAAATTGGGTTGAGGTACATTGTGTGTTGCCTCCTTATATTTATTTTCTTGTGCAATAAAATGCATTGTAACTATTTTTAAATTCACTTAGGGCCCGTTTGGACCACGACATATCGGCTGTTATTCCCGAATTGTGTATTCCGAATTCCAAATCCATTGTTTGTGGTTGACATGCACGGATGGAATTGGAATTTCGATATGCCAATTTTGCCAAAAAAATGGGCATACCATCTTCCACTTGAAAAGGTGGAATTGGAATATCGGGCTGGTATGCCAGTTTCTGAATACCAATTTTGAAATGTTGTCGGGTCTGTGTGGGTGTTATTATAATTTTTGACATCCTCTTTTTATACCAACATTTTCACATCCAACGGCATTATTTCCTTCGTCCGCGTGATTACCTTGCTCGAAACCCTAACCCTTGGTCTTCTGTGCTTACGAGAGCTTGTTCGTTTCGGTCCGTCAAATGCAACGGCCAATTTCTCAGAATCCCCACTGGTTCGGAGAGGTAAGTATTACATTGTTCAAATGCCATTCATTATCATTATCTAGTTGTAAAATTTTTTTACCAGTTAATAATGTTTTGTAGGGTTTGGTGACAGGCGTGTTAGACTAAATCCAACATATTTTATACGACCATTTCAGATCTGTCCGGATATCATCGGCTCTTCTTCACATCGGTAACCAGTTTCTTTTTGTTATTTTGAGTTTGAGTTTATTTTAAATTTGTGTTCTAGGTAACATGTTTTAGCCTTATTTTGACCATAAAGTTTGTTTTAGAAACTATTGCAAGGTATTTGCTAGCAACATTTTCTTAGGATGCTAAAACTTGTCGTTGTTTTTGTTGCATTTTCTTCCATTTTCTTCCATTAAACAGGCTGAGTTTTGGGTTTGATTCTATCCATGTACATTTCGAATAGACCAAGATATTGCCTTAGAAAGGTTTGCACTTTATAAGGCAAATGTAACCTCTCCCTCCTTTTCTCCAGGTATCTAAGGGGAATTACTTGTCTAGGCTCTTTAACCACTTCTCTCACTATTTTATCACAAAACCTCCATCTTTTATCATTCTTTATAGCCTTGTCCATTCCATAATCCCTCCTCCACTTCACTTTGAGGGATGAGACGTGTAATGTATGAATGTAACTAATAAATAAATTTTTGAAAATAAATAAATTAATTATTTTTATCTTAGAAAACTATGTTTATCTATTAAATTACTAATAGCTTGCATGCTAAGAAACGATGTAATTAAAATTATATTAGTTCTAAAACTGCAGTCAACCATTATAAATTATTTTCAGTTGCATGAGCCGACTGCCTATTTTTATTATTGCTGAAAAGCATAATAATTCATTCGCATCCTCTCCCTCCTATAATACTTTCCACTTTCCATCCAATGGACAAGTGTAGAGAAGATAATTCAAAAGCTAGAAAAATAATGTATTCTTCTCTCACAGAAGAGCTCGGCTGCCCTTTATTAGACAGCGGCAACTCAACTCTGTGGATATCTGCTTCACAAAATTTAGCAAAAATTGCCAAATTTATGAAAAAAAATGTGTTTTCATGTTTTTTAAATCAACAGGCAATTGTCATAGAGGGCTCAATTGAAGAAGATTATATTCTGGATTGGGTCATAGATAATTCCCCCAATCATAAAATCAGGGCATGTTATCTCAAAACCAACAAAAACCCTATTTTCTGTTGTAAATCATTTGTCAAGGAAGTTGAAAATGCAGGCACGATTTTCCAAAGTCATGCTTGATTATACAGGCACCCGTTGTTGACTCAATGTCACTAGCTAAAAATTAGTCATGCTTGATTATAGTCTAGATACCCCAATCTAGCTTTATTAGTTATTTCAATGTTCTATGATAGATGACAGGGTATATATTGCCACTTGAATATATTGGTATTGAACCATGCAAATGCTTTTCTTCTTGATAATGTCCTCATTTGTTCAAGAAGAAAAGCATTTGCATGGTTCAATACACAAGTGGCCATTACACAAGGGACAATCACTGTGAGATGTCAAAAATAATACCATTGTGGATGTCAAAAACAAGGTAATCATGCAGACGAAGGAAATAATGCCGTTGGATGTGAAAATGTTGGTATAAAATGCGGATGTCAAAAATTATAATAACACCCACGCGGACCTGACGACATTTCAAAATTGGCATTTGGAAACCGGAATGCGAGCCTGATATTCCAATTCTACCTTTTCAAGTGGAAGATGATATGCCCATTTTTTGGGTAAAATTGAACCACATTAATGCTTTTCTTCTTCAACAAATGAGGACAGTCACTCTAAAGACAACACGATAATGTACACTCACTGTAAGTGTACATTATCATGTTGTGTTTACAGTGACTGTCCTTATTCAAGTGGCAATTGCACAAGGGACACTCACTGTGAGATGTCCTCATTTGTGACAAGGACAGTCACACATGAGGACATCTCACAATGACTGTCCCTTGTGTAATTGCCAATTGAATGTATTGCTATTCAACCACGTTAATGCTTTTCTTCTTCAACAAATGAGGATAGTCACTCTAAAGACAACATGATAATGTACACTCATTGCAAGTGTACATTATCATGTTGTCTTTACAGTGACTGTCCTCATTCGAGTGGCAATTACACAAGGGACAGTCACTGTGAGATGTCCTCATTTGTGACAAGGATAGTCACACATGAGGACATCTCATAGTGACTGTCCCTTGTGTAATTTCCACTTGAATGTATTGCTATTCAACCACATTAATGCTTTTCTTCTTCAACAAATGAGGACAGTCACTCTAAAGACAACATGATAATGTACACTCACTGTAAGGACAGTCACAAATGAGGACATCTCATAGTGATTGTCCCTTGTGTAATTGCCACTTGAATGTATTGTTATTCAACCACATTAATGCTTTTCTTCTTCAACAAATGAGGATAGTCACTCTAAAGACAACATGATAATGTACACTCACTACAAGTGTACATTATCATGTTGTCTTTACAGTGACTGTCCTCATTCAAGTGGCAATTACATAAGGGATAGTCATTGTGAGATGTCCTCGTTTGTGACAAGGACAGTCACACATGAGGACATCTCACAGTGACTGTCCCTTGTGTAATTGCCACTTGAATGTATTGCTATTCAACCACATTAATGCTTTTCTTCTTCAACAAATGAGGACAGTCAATCTAAAGACAACATGATAATGTACACTCACTGCAAGTGTACATTATAATGTTGTCTTTACAGTGACTGTCCTCATTCAAGTGGCAATTACACAAGGGACAGTCACTGTGAGAACTTCTCATTTTGTGAAATTACACAAGGTACTTTCTTGTCAACATATGTTGTATACTAAACTTGCAACTCTATTCTCTGATTATGCATTATAGTTGGGTGTTTTCTTATGTTGTTTCGTGATTGTTTTGTTGGTATTTTTAGGTAATTCAATGGATCTCATTGATGATATTGATGATGATGATGATATTGAAATGGAAGGAGAGATTATGAGGAGGAGAAGAGTCCTGCCTATTGTTGTAGTTTTTCTTGCCACCCTTGTCACTGCCATAGGGGAGTGTATACAACAAGGTAGTTGAAATATGCGTAAGCACACGAGAGATGCAATTCCTTTTTATAAGCATGTTATCAACTCCAATGAGATGGATTGCCATGACCAAATACGCATGACTAGACAATCCTTCTTTAAACTAGCCAATATTTTAAGGCAAAAAGGAAGCATCAAAGATATAGAATTCCTCACGTTAGAAGAACAATTAGTCATGTTCCTCCATACTCTTGGCCACAATCTGAGGAATCGTAAGATTGCCCATAACTTTGGGCACTCTGGAGAGACAGTAAGCCGATACTTCCACAAGGTCTTGAGGGCTATCTTGGCGCTCCATTCAGATTATTTTATACCCCCTAGTCCAAACACTCCTCAGGAAATTAGTGGGAAGGCCCGTTTTGTTCCATACTTCAAGGTATATCTCCCAGCGGTTTAATTTTGTTTAGATTTGTAATCCTATTATTGCGTGTTCATTAGACCTATAATTTATCTAACTAAAGGACTATGTGGGAGCAATGGATGGATCCCATATACCAGTCACTATCGATATCAACCTGCAAGCTAAATATCGCGATAGAAAAGGAAACTTGTCGCAAAATGTTATGGGAGTGTGGTCATTTGATTATAAGTTTCAGTACATCCTTGTTGGTTGGGAAGGGTATGCTGCAGATAGCCGTGTTCTAGCTTTGGCTCTATCTAGAGCCAATCCATTGGTAGTTCCCCCAAGTTTGTAAAATATGATTATATTATTGAAGCATACAAAAAATAAGACAACGTTATGACAATGACATTTTGTTTTGTTTAGGTAAATATTATTTGGTCGATGTTGGATATCCAAACGTACTAGGATTTCTCGCGCCTTATCGGTGCACACGCTACCACCTAAAGGAGTTTTCAAGAGAAAACCCAATAAACACCCCACAAGAGTTGTTTAATCATCGACACTCCTCACTTAGGAATGTAATAGAGTGTACATTTGGGATTTTGAAGCAGCGTTTTCCTATATTGAAGCATGCGACGTCTTATCAAATCAAGACACAAACACATATTGTTTTGGCATGTTGCATACTTCACAACTTCATTACGATAGAGGATGACCTTCCATCTGAGGTAGAATTTGAAGAGGAAGATGGTCGTGATGGGATAGATGTACCAATGCTTGAGACATATGGGTTGAGCCAGCATGAAAGAGATGATTGGGCCAATTTTTGAGATGAACTAGCAAGAAGGATGTGGGAAGACTGTAGATCTCGATCTTAGTCGGTTGAATAACTATTATGGCAGTGTTTAAACTAATGTCAGATTTCATAAATTTCACAAACTAATACTATACATTAATAAAAGTTGTTATGCCATATTTAGTATTGTCATGTTATATTCAATGTTGCTATATTTTATATTTAATGTTGCTATATTTTATATTTAATGTTGTCATGTTATATTTAATATTGTCATGTTATGTTTAATGTTGCTATATTTAATGTTCTCATGTTATATTTAATATTGTCATGTTATGTTTAATGCTGGTATATTTAATGTTCTCATGTTATATTTAATATTGTCATGTTATGTTTAATGTTGCTATATTTAATGTCTACATAAGGTATGTCTAGGGATGTCCCAAATAAGGATAGTCACTGTGAGATGTCCTCATTTGTGACAAGGATAGTCACACATGCGGACAGTCACTGTAAAGACAACATGATAATGTACACTCACTATAAGATGTCCTCATTTGTTACTGTCCTTACAGTGAGTGTACATTATCATGTTGTCTTTAGAGTGACTATCCTAAGAAGTTCCCAGGTGTAACAAGTTCTAAGAATATACCAATAGTTCTAAGAAGTTCCCTAGCACACAGTAGCATCTACAGAGAAGAATATACAAGGAGTAACAACTATAGAGGAGACCATTTGAAACTGTCCCTTCTTTAAAAAATGAGGGCAGTCACTCTAAAGACAACATGATAATGTACACTCATTGTAAGTGTACATTATCATGTTGTCTTTATAGTGACTGTCCTCATTGAAGTGGCAATTACACAAGGGACAGTCACTGTGAGATGTCCTCATTTGTGACAAGGACAGTCACACATGAGGAAAGTCACTGTAAAGACAACATGATAATGTACACTCACTATAAGATGTCCTCATTTGTGACTGTCCTTACAGTGAGTGTACATTATCATGTTGTCTTTAGAGTGACTGTCCTCATTTGTGACTGTCCTTACAATGAGTGTACATTATCATGTTGCCCTTAGAGTGACTGTCCTCATTTGTGACTGTCCTTATAGTGAGTGTACATTATCATGTTGTCTTTAGAGTGATTGTCCTCATTTGTGACTGTCCTTACAGTGAGTGTACATTATCATGTTTCCTTTAAAGTGACTGTCCTCATTTGTGACTGTCCTTAGTGTGAGTGTACATTATCATGTTGTCTTTAGAGTGACTGTCCTCATTTGTGACTATCCTTACAGTGAGTGTACATTATCATGTTAGTCTTTGCATCAAGTATGTCTATGGATGGTGATGTTCAAGTTGTCCAGGCAACTTCTTCTTCCAAGAAGGTGTTCTGGACAAAAGAAATGGAACGCAAGTTGCTAGACTTGTTACAGGAGCAAGTGCAGCTTGGAAAGAAAGCCGAAGGGGGTTTCAAGAAAGAGGCTTGGACAGCCATAGAAAGGAGGTTCAATAATGAGATGAAAATGAACCTATCGAAGGAAAACTTCAAGAACAAGCTGAAAACTTGGAAACAAGGGTATAGACTTATGAAAGACTTGAGGAATACAAGCGGCTTAGCCTGGAACGAGATCACCCAAACTATCGATGCTGATGATAGTGTTTGGGAGGAGTTGTTGAAGGTAAAATGGTCTTCAAATCTCTTTTTAAGTTGAATATATCTGTTTAAGTAATGAAGGACCAATAATGAATTGAACTGTTATGCCATGATACAGAGAAAGGAATTTTAAAATGCCAAAATGTATAAGAGGCAACCATTTCAGTACTACAATGAATTATCCTCTATTGTTGGGAATGACATAGCTGAGGGCACTACAGCTACAACAGATCAAGAGACGGAGGAGGATTTCATTGATGATGATGTTTTCAGTTACCATGGTATGGATAATGCATGTTTTGAGACTGCTGCTGATTTGGCTAATGATGGTAATGAATCTGTTGATACACCTGTATCGAACCAATCTACTACAAGTGGCAATGATAACCCTTCAACATCATCAAGGAGGCCAAAGAGGAGGAGGGGAACATTGGTAGGTTCCTTGGATTCGATTTGTGAAACGATCAAAGATCTGTCTGCAAGCATTACAACAGGCCTTGCACAACCTCTGAGAGTGGACAAAGCATCTAGTTTGAGAAGTGAGGTAGCGGAGTTGTATAAAGCACTTAAAGAAATCCCTGGCCTTCGCAACTCTACTATAATTGAAGCATACAAAAAGTTAACGCATGATCCACAATCAGCTGCGCTGTTCTTGACAATGGATGAAGGGGAGAGAATCTAGTATATGATATTGAAGTTTGGACTTTAGTTGACCGATGTTTATTAGGTCTTCTATCTAAAATCAAAACTAATGTTTAAAATCAAAACTAACTAATGTTTGTTAAGAGTTTGTTAAATTTACCATGTTGCTAAAAAGTTTGTACATTCTCATGTTGTCTTTAGAGTGACTGCCTCATTTGTTGAAGAAGGGATAGTTTCAAATGGTCTCCTCTATAGTTGTTACACCTGGTATATTCTTCTTTGTAGATGCTACTGTGTGCTAGGGAACTTCTTAGAACTGATGGTATATTCTTAGAACTTGTTAGACCTGGTATATTCTTCTCTGTAGATGCTACTGTGTGTCGTGGTCCAAACGGGCCCATAAATGTGGTTGAATAGCAATACATTCAAGTGGTAATTACACAAGGGACAATCACTGTGAGATGTCCTCATGTGTGACTATCCTTGTCACAAATGAGGACATCTCACAGTGACTGTCCCTTGTGTAATTGCCACTTGAATGAAGATAGTCACTGTAAAGACAACATGATAATGTACACTTACAATGAGTGTACATTATCATGTTGTCCTTAGAGTGATTGCCCTCATGTTGTATATTCTTCTCTGTAGATGCTACTGTGTGCTAGGGAACTTCTTAGTACTATTGGTATATTCTTAGAACTTGTTACACTTGGTATATTCTTAGAACTTGTTACAAGCCATAAAAAAAAAACTATAGGTTCCACCACTTTAATCCTAGATTTGACCCAAACAAACAAAATAAAAACAATGCCATTAAAGAGAAAGAAAAAACCTGCAAGTAGAACAGGTACAATTTCCATCAGCTAAACACCCACAATGAGTAGAAACGCATGCAGAACGTGCTTCCATTTTGCTTTCCTTCCTTCGCTGAATTTTCCTTTTTCTTTCAAAGTTGTATATGGCTTAATATTAACCACAGTGCATATGGGAATTTGAATATGTGTATATATAGATGTGCTAAATGGAGTGGAGAGAGATTTCTTTGAGGTGGAGTGTTGCATGTCTAGATTTTCCCATGCTGAAACATGGCAACACCTCCATTTGACACCCATGTGTCAAATGCTACATGCTAGAATGTCTAGATTTTCCCATGCTGAATGCTACATATCTACTCTGAGCGTTTGCCTTTTTGAAGTGATGCTACATATCTGCTCAAATTGTATTATATGCCACACAAATCAATTCTGTTTTCTTTCAACCATATGTTGAAAACATATCTAAACCAGGGACCAATTAGTTGATAGTGGGTTTAAAATTCAGTTTTACAATTTCAATTTTTGGGGTTGACTAATAGATATTTGGGTGGTAAGGTGAAATTAAATGGCGTATATAATCATATATATTTCACTTAAAAGCAGCACCATTTATGTCTGCATATATATCCTTAGACAAGAGGAAGTTAGAGGGAGTTTTCTAAACATTTGAAGAGAAAAACAGAGGATTGCGTGCTCAACATTTATTTGTTTTCAAACCTTTCACATTAGCCAACACATCCTTCAAATTTTGTCCACCAGGGTGTTTAGGAATACATACAATATTGAATGCTTGGAGCAAGGAAAAAGATGAAATGGATACACTAGTGATAGATAACAAGGTGTTGACATTTTGGTTTGCCGTGGGAGACAAAGTGAAAAGATGTATGGTATGTGAGGCAAATTCATCTTCTACCATGAAGTCCCTATTTAATTCAAAACCAAATATAACACAAAAGCCATTCCTATTTTGTACAATTTCTCCACACATATTTACCATAGAAGTTTCTAGTTTAATTCTAGAAATAGTTTATAGAGTGTTTGGTTCATGTGTGTGAGCCTACTTCATGTGTGTGGATTGTAAGCATGCGCTATCAGTGTCTGAATATTGAGTGTCCTATTGCTATTGCTATTGTTTAATTTTGGGATTGTTGATATAGGTGCATTATTGAAATTGGTTTGATGGCTCTGATCAATGTGCCAAGTTGTCGATGTGGTGGTGGGTAGTGCCAGTTGAAGATTTCACGGTCAGTGGACAACCCTGGACGACAATATTGGTGTTGTCCAAACAAAAAAAAGGTTGCTAATGTGTATATATTTAATGTTTGTAATGTAAATACTATTTATTATGTTTAATGTTTGTAATGTAAATAGTATTCAATACTATTGTAGATTGGGCATCACAGGGCTATCATGATTGTGGGTACTTTAGATGGGTCGATGACAACCCATCTACATCTATTCGCCCATCTCCAGTCATCCACGATCCAGACATCCACCCATCTCCACTCATCCACAATCCAGGATTTGAGTGCAATAGTTGTCAAGCTAGGACAAATGAAATTAAATTTTTACAATGCCTTTTCTGTATTGTAATCACATATCTTTTGTGCGACCATATGCGTAGATGAGCTCAAGAAGTAGTCAGTTTTGTATTTTGATATTGTAATATGCAAAGATGAGTTCAAGAACTAGTCAATTTTGTATTTTGATATTGTAATATACAGATATGAGCTCAGGAATTATTCAGTTTTGTATTTTGATATTATAACTAAATATTATACTATGGATATGGCGTAACTCCTCTTCGCCCCAAGTGCGCATATATATAGTCCACATAGTTTTTTTCATAATAATTTTTCATGTTTATGGCTTAGGTGAGCCCCAATCTAGTATTAGTCACATAATTTAACGTTGTTTTCGTGGTTATTTCTTTGTAGAATTCTAACCCAAGTTTGTAGATGAATTTTGAGGTTAACATAGATATATTATGTATAAACTCATTTAATTGGTCGTATTTTTATCTTGACAAGCGTGAATCATTCAGGTAAGAATCAAAGGGGGTCATAGAAGGTAATAATAATTAATAAGATTTTTTTAAAAAACTCATACAAAAGTTAGCAACTAAATGTACTTCATTGGTGTACTAACAAAAGCACAAAGCAGTTGTATGTTCTATGTATGTAGTGTCTACAGACAAAAACAAGAGTTCGGGCATGACAGAGCGTCAAAGACTCATCAAACTAAATTATAACATTGTATCTGCATTATGTAAAATTAGGAATGCCTCATTCAAGTTGTAACACTGTATCTGCATTATGTAAAATGAGGAATGCCTCATTCAAGTTGTAACACTATATCTACATTATGTAAAATGAGGAATGCCTCATTCAAGTTGTAACATTGTATCTGCATTATGTAAAACAAGGAATGCCTCATTCAAGTTGTAATTTTATATCAGCTCATGACTTTGTGGGGCTAGACCGGAGGTTTTCTCCACCCGGCTCTTTCCTATCGGTGCTCCTATTGAGCTGGGTTAACATTTTGTAAAAAATAAATAATAAAATAAATGACTTGTTTATAAATTTGTGTATTTTGGGTCTACAAATTTTATAAATTTTATATTTTATTTGTGTATTTTGGGTATACAAATTTTATAAATTTTATATTTTATTTTGGGTCTATAAATTTTATAAAAAAGTTATACAAAATGTTACAATTTTTATAAACTTATAAACATAATTTTATTTCAAAATATTATAAATATTCAAAATCGCATACAAATAAAATAAAATAAAATAAAATAAGTATTCAAAAACAAAATAAAATATTATAATAATTTTATTTTGGGTCTATAAATTTTATGAAAAAGTTATACAAAATGTTGCAATTTCTATAAACTTGTAAACATAATTTTATTTCAAAATATTATAAATATTCAAAATCGCATACAAATAAAATAAAATAAAATAAGTATTCAAAAATAAAATAAAATATTATAATAATATTTTATTGTAAAAATAAAATAAATATTCAAAAACACTAAAAAAATATGAAAAACATCATAACATTTGAAAAAATTACAAATTGTTACAAATAAATTAATAAAACAAATTCTCATTCAGTCAATATTCCAATTCCAAAATGCGCAGCCAAACGTGGAAAATAGATCTTCTCAGTCATCTTCCAGGTGGTCCAAACAGGTCGAACACATATTCCAGATATTATTTTGAGGATATGGATATTCCAGATTTGTAACATATTCCAGAATTGACCATATCCGACATTCCGTATGCCATGGTCCAAATGGGCCCTTAAGGACCAAGAAGTGAATTTTGAGGATAGACATGAATGAATAGTGGAACTAATTGTGCACATTTGACCATGTTGTTTGTTCAGAACCAGTCATGCCTAATCTATGGTGGCCAATATATCTTGAAATATGTCATGATAGAATGAGGCCCTGAAGAAGTGACTGATTAATGCTTAATAGGAATAATTTTATGTCCCAAATTAACCAAATCATGTGTTATGATTTCATTTATGGACATATATAAAAAGTCATATAAAATGGAAGCATTCCTTATATTTTCCTAGGTTTAGTGTATGAATCTATATGAATTCCATGTATTTCAAAGTAAATATTCAATATCATGTGAGAAAACAAGACAAGGATATAGTATCACATTTTTTATGATGTCTTCATCTCTTTGTATACTTGCAAGAACTTATTGCGAGAATCTACATTTGCACACAAAGGATTATCAAGCATATCTGCATTCAAGATCTAGTAGTGAGAATCTACATTTGCGAGAACCAATTCTTTCATCTACCTTCTCTCTCCTCTATGCAAGTGATTATCAAGCATATCTGCATTCAAGATCTAGTAGCAAAAATCATAGATCTATTCATTTGTGAGGGAATCCTTGATTCTACAATACATTTCAAGCTCAATTGTTTAAATTCCAAGTACATTCAAGAATCTTCATGGGTATGAGCGATTTCTACATCCGTCCATGAGGGTTTATGAAAGGTAAATCTATTGATTATCTTTCTATCTACTTTTCTTTATGCAATTTCATTTCATTTATAAGGTTGATTCCTAAATAGGGTTTTGAACCAAGGAAAACCTTTTCCCTATTTTTATGTATGCAGGAACAAGTTACGGAGCTGTTGATTCAGATCTGTGTAGAATAGGTACAGTCATAGGATCTTTGAAGTTTTTTGCTGCAAAT
Source organism: Chamaecyparis obtusa (assembly GCA_027943335.1). Lineage (NCBI taxonomy): Eukaryota > Viridiplantae > Streptophyta > Pinopsida > Cupressales > Cupressaceae > Chamaecyparis > Chamaecyparis obtusa. The sequence continues at coordinate 423,041 of BSBK01001478.1, read as the reverse complement.
ACAAGAAACACATCTCCATTTTCATCATGTCCCAAGGACATGTCACCATTTTCATCATGTCCCTGCCATTTTGACCTCAAATTTTTTTCATGGGTCATTTTTTTCTTTTGGTTTCTATTTCTAACAGTTTCAACTAACTGTATTGTTGGCATAGTTGATGCAGAGATAAGTTAAGAATGTTATGGTATGAGTTTGATGCAGATCTGATGATAGGTTGATCAATTATGATGTTTTCATCGATGTCAACTTAGTATTTTTTGGTTAAAAGTGTGTCTTTTATGCTAGTGTATGTTCAAAAGGTTGGATCCAAATTTGTGATAAGAGTCGGAGTATGTGATTGTAATGGAAGACTAAGTGATGTCTCTAGATGGTGTATCTATGACCACACATGTTTATAATATGTATGATGTAACTTATGAAGGATTGAAGGTCAACATGTCAACAAAAATAACACGATGAGGCCAAGGAGGAATGATTAAATGATTGTGTCAAATAGATTTGGATTCAGGTGTTGTGATTCAGGATATGTTATCTTGACTATGTTATGGGATTGTTGTTGTGACTACATCATGATTGGTGACTAGAAGACAAATTCTTAATAGAAAGAAGATCACTCAGTGAAAAGTAAAAAAAATTATTAGAATAATCGATCAGATCCTCAATCGATGATGTTGTATCATGTTGTGATAAGTGATTATGTGTTCTAGGGATCGTAGGTACGTGGAAGATGGATGTGGAATGATGAGTTTGCATTTTTATGATCATTATGATTGAATTTCTTGAAGTTGTACAAGAACATTGGAGAGTGTGATGTGGTTTGACTTTTCCTTGTCAAATTGATTGTGTTATGGATTTGGAGGCCAACATGAACTTGAAATTATAAATGATAATTGGTAACACATTTTAGGGTTCAAAGATTGAGTAGGAATGAATTGTAGTAATGAAATTCAAATGTATTAGGTCATATTTATGGTGATGTATGACCTAGTTAGTGAAAACATATTTATATCATTTTGATGTATTATGTGAGTGCGTGGAGGAGAAAGATCGTGAATGTAGTTGTGTGATTGTAGCATTTGGATGATCTACATGAGAATAAGAGATTGAGCTTGAACTGTATCATTTTCACTTGTTGATTCCTAACAAGTTTCATCAAGATAAATCCCTTAACCGGGTAGACTCTAACAGGTTTGATTTGTAAATCATTTAACCAGGTGACTCTTTAACTAGGGTTTGAAATCCATTAATAGGGTTACTCCTGTACACACAAAAGTAGTGCACTTATATGAATCCTTACAATCAAGAACACTCAAGAATGAGGTCTCAAAAATTGATTCATATCTCTCTATGTATGGAGTTGCAAGATTGTAAAATTGCTCTCAGCTAGAGCTATGAAGCTAATGACCTTGCTAGTCAACCACACAATGAGAGATTCAAGTGAAGACAAGGGAAAGAGTGCCAATATCTCCAAGAATCACTATGAAATGCAAATGCAAACTAGATTAAGATGAATATGCAAGCTAGAAATGAGAGGTGCAAACTAGGCTATGAAAGGAAAGTACAAATCTTACAATCCCTCCTAATTAAGCTATGTGAGACTAATCGATTGCATAAAGGAAATCTATACTAAGAATGCCATGATTATGCAACTATGAAAGCAAACTAAATGAAATGCAACAACAATGTCTTCAAGGCTTGGATGCAAGAATGTCTTCAAAGAGCTCCAAATGACCTAGAAAACCTGCAGCATAACATTAGCATAAAAACATGAATGATATATGCAAATGAGGAAGAGAGCTCTCCTTTTATAGGAAATGAGAAAGGAATGGACCATGGAGATTAAGAGGCAAAAGACTTAATCAACGGTGGAGCATCAAAGAAGAGCAATCCATGTGCACAAACATCCTCCAATGAGAAAATAAGAGTTGACTTTTGTGTCCATATGAGACAAAAAGTGCTTTTCTTCTTTTTATAAAATATGAATAATGCTTTATTTGTGCAACTTAGGATAAGATGAAAAGTGGGGGCTTTTTATTTAATAAAAGGGGAGGAAATATTCCTTTTAAATAAATAAAGATTTTAGGATAAAATGGTTAGCCCAAGGCAAATAATCAAAAATGATAAAATAGGATTTGATCAAGGAAATTAATATAATTGAAAATATTGATTTTTGAAAATATTGATTCAGAGATTTGATAAATTGTTGAATGGGGGCCCAAAGTCTAGGCAACCATTTTAGGGTGCATACAACTCCTAACAGGGTAAAGCTCCTAGCAGGACTAGAGGTAAATCCCTTAACCGATTGGCTCCTAATAGGGTCTTGCTCTTAACCGAGCATTTGTAAGATTTTAACAAGCCTAAGCTCTTAACTAGTTGTACTTCAGAAGAGTGCATAATTATTTGTGGGTTCCATCCCCACACATAATTTTTCCTAGTTAGGTTTCCATGAGAAAAATATTTGTGTTAATGTGTTGCATAGTTGTTGATGTTTATCTTTATTGGTTTGTTTATTTATGCAAAAGATGTTAATTGATGCAAGTTATTAAATGGTTTATGAAAAGTTTAATTTGTTAGATTACTAATTCACCCCCCCCCCCCTGCCCCCCCTCTTTGAATAATCTTGGACCTGATAATACCAACAATTGGTATCAGAGCTTTGGTCCTCTTTGTGTTAAGTCTAACAACTTGAGGAAAAGATCACAATGATGAGGAAGGAACCTCCCAAGTTTACTAAAGACAACTACCTTGTATGGAGTGGTAGAATGAAATTATATCTAAAAGATAAGGGATCACAATATTGGATACATGTCACATGTAAGTATACCACTCCTGTTGGAACTCTCAATGCAGATCAACTGAAGGAAAAAAATACTCAAGCATAAGAAGTTATTGTAAGTACCTTATCTAATATTGAATACGTTGATGTTCATGGACTTGATACTACCTATGATGTTTGGTAAAAGTTGAAACTAATCTATGGTAGAGACATTCATGTGAAAAAAGATAAGGAAGATAGTCTCAGAGGTAAGTATGATGACATGAAGATGGTAGAAGGGGAGAACATTGCACAATATGGTTAAAGAATAAAAGTAGTTGTTGGTGCTATCAGAGGTGTTGGTGGAACTATTGAGGAATATTTTTTGGTAAGTAAAATGTTGATAACTTTACTACCTTCTTATGCCATTAGAGTGTCTGCAATAAATGAGCAGAGAACTTTTGACAATGTTACACTAGATGGACTGATTAGTAAGCTTACTACATTTGAGTTAAATAACTTTGATAACAATATTCCAAGAGTTGAGGTATATTTCAAGGCATCGGTGTCTAATGTACCAGTAAGAAAAGATAAAGAATTAAGTTATGATTTTGATTGCCTATCAAGTTACACCAGGGAACTTGAAGCTATCTTGGAAGATGAAAGGAGAGAAGGAGAACTTGAAGAACTACTAGAAAAGAGATTTCCAAGAGGGACTGATAAGTACAAAGGCAAGCTACCACTAAAATATTTTTCATGTAATAAGATTGGACATATTATAGCTAGATGTCCTAATAGTGAACAAAAGTATAAATTCAAAAAGTATAAGGGAAAAGGGAACAAACAATGCTATGTTCTAGTTGATGAAGGAGTTACCAATGAAGAATCATAAGATAATGAGGAAGAGGAGATTGTATTTTTTGCAGTAAAAGAAGATCCATCTGAAGGAGAAAAGGTACTAGTTTCTCACATGGGACACAATGATCAATGGATTATAGACAATGGGTGCTCACATCACATGATTGGTGACAAGAGTAATTTCATTAAGTGTGATTAGTTCTATGGTTGTGTTGTAAGGTTTAGCAAAAATACACCTTGTTTGGTTAAAGGAAAAGGCACTATTACTTTGAATGGTAAGAGTAATATAGATGTTTTTTATCTTGTAGATAGTCTAACATATAATATGTTGAGTGTGGGTCAACTAAATGATAAAGATTACAAATTGGAATTCAAAGGAGGTATGTGTAGAATACTTGGAAGATCAGGTGATGAGATTTCTACCGATAGGAAAACTAGAGGTAATTTATTCCATCTAAATAATAATGTGAACAATTGTTTGGTTGAAAAGGTTAAAGATATTTAGCTATGGCATAGAAGGTTCTATCATGTAAATTTTGATAGTTTGATCAAAGTGAGTAAGAAAAATGCTGTTAGGGGATTACCACAATGATTCAAGCCAAACAACATGATGTGTAAAGAATGTCAATTAGGTAAGTTAAATAGTTCTACTTTCCAAAGCATGTCTTTTTCATCTGAGGGCATACTTGATTTGGTGCATATTGATCTTTGTGAGCCTATGAGACATAGAAGTTATCAAGGTGATAGATATTTCATATTGTTTACCGATGACTATTCTAGAATGATGTGGGTAACTCTCATGAAGGATAAATATGATGCATTCCAAAAATCCACAAAATTAAAGGCATTGGTTGAGAAGGGATCAGGTAATAATTTGAAGTGTTTAAGGTATGATAAAGTAGGTGAGTTTACTTCTGTAGAATTTATAAAGTATTGTGAAGATAATGGAATCAAGAGACAAATGTCTACACTAAGGACTCCACAACAAAATGGTGTTACAAAGAGGAATAATAGAACTATAGTGGATGTTGCAAGGACAATGTTGATTCAAGGAGATGTACCAAAAATATATTGGAAAGAAGCAATTAGTACTGTTATTTACACACTAAATCGGGTACAAGTAAAGAAAGGAACCAATAAGACACCTTATGAGATATGGTATGGCCACTCACCTAGTGTTATATATTTCAAATTCTTTGGTAGTAGATGTTACATTAAGAGGGATGACTAAAAGTGATGAAGTTATTTTCTTGGGTTATTCTACAAAAAGTAAAGCATATAAGTGTTTCAATAAGAGAACTAACAAATTGATTGAGAGTGAAAATGTAAAGGTGGATGAATAACCTAAGAAATCTGGTGATTCAAGAAAGCAAGTGATAGAGGATGATCAGGAGATTGTGTATATTGAATTGAAATCAGATGAACCAACTAAACTTAACAATGTGGAAGAAGAAGAAGAAGCTCCTATACTTGAACCGATGATACCTAGGTATGTAAAGATGAATCACTGTGCTAATCAGATTATAGGTGATAAGAATATAGGTGTTCTAAATAGAAGAAAGCTCAAATAAATTACTTGTTTGATTTCCAATTATGAGCCTAAGATAGTGAAGGAAGAAATCAAGGATGAAGATTGGGAAAAAGCTATGGAGGAAGAACTTGATCAAATTGAGAAGAATGATACGTGGGTGCTTATTCCCAGACCTGCAAATAAAAATGTGATTGGTACCAAATGGGTTTTCAGGAACAAATTGAATGAAGATGGTGATGTGATTAGAAATAAGGCATGACTTATGTGTAAATTCTATGCACAAGAAGAATGACTAGACTATGGAGATATTTTTTCTCTAGTGGAAAGATTAGAAAGGGTAAGATTTATACATTCTTATGCTACTTATAAAAGGTTCAAATATTTTGAAATGGATATCAAGTCAACTTTCTTAAATGGAATTTTTGAAGAAGAGGTCTACATAGAACAATCTGATGGTTTTGCATTGACAAAGGACAAGGATATGATATATAAGTTACAAAAGGCAATATATGGACTAAAACAAGCACCAAGGGCATGGTATGGAAGGCTACATTCTTATTTTATTCAAATCAGTCTTAATAGAACAAGTGATGATAGTAATATGTACCTAAAATGTGAAGGAGATAAGTTGTTCATAGTTGAAGTGTTTGATGATGATATAATATTTGGAGGAAATGATGAGATGAGTTTGACATTTTTTGAAGAAATGGAGTTTGAAATTTCAATGATTGGGCAGATCAAATTCTTTATTGGATTGCAAGTTTCACAACTAAAGAATGGTATATATATCAGCCAATCCAAATATGTGAAAGAAGTACTCAAGACTTTTGGTATGGATGACACAAAACCAATTGGAACCCCCCATGGTAACATGATGTAAATTGTCTAAGGATGAAGAATCTGATGTAGTGGATGCTACTTTGCATAGGTCTATGATCAATAAGTTGCATTATGTTGTTCATAGCGGATCGGATATTGCTCAAGGAGTTGGAATAGTGGCAAGATTTCAAGAAAATACTAAGGAACCTCATATGGTTGCAGTCAAAAGGATATTCAAGTATTTGATAGGGACAATTAACTATGGTATGTGGTATGCTCATGATGGTGATTTCTCTCTGAGTATGTTTACTAATGCAGATTTGGCAGAAAATGTTGATGATAAAAAGAGGACAAGTGGTGGTTCATTATTTCTAGGTAAAAGGCTTGTAGCTTGGACAAGAAATAAGTAGAATTGTATCTCACAATTTACTATAGAAGCAGAATATGTAGTAGCAACTATAAACTATACACAAATTGCATGGATGTAGTAGATTCCTGAAGGTATCAAAGAAAAGGTGACTAAATCGGTAACTATTTTTTTTGACAATACAAGTGCAATAAATATTTCCAAGAATCCAATAATGCATTCCAAGACTAAGAACATTGCAATTAGGTATCATTTTATGAGAGAGCAAGTACTAGAGAAGGGGGTGAAGTTGGAATATGTGCCAATTAAGGAGCAGATAGCAGATATCTTCACAAAGCCACTACCTAAGGATACTTTTGAGTACCTTAGAGGTAAGCTAGGGGTTGTGCCCCTACCTGAAAAGAACTAAGATGTTGTTGATACATCAATCCATTGGATTTATTTCCATACCTTTCACTATGGATTGATGTTCAGGGGAATACTCCTTAGGGGGAGCAATCGAAAAGAGATGAAGATAGTTGCAACAAATGAAGACTTGGGCATATTACACCCATGACATCATTGTTAAAGGGGGAGAAGAATCAACTAAGAGGGAGTATTTGTTTGCTTGGTATCTTCGGTGTTTCTATCAATGCCAAAGGGGGAGATTGTTGGCATAACTGATGTAGATATAAGTTGAGAATATTATGGTACGAGTTTGATGCAGATCTGATGATAGGCTGATCAATTATGATGTTTTCATTGATGTCAACTTAGTATTTTTTTGGTTGATAGTGTGCCTGTTATGCTTATGTATGTTCAAAAGTTGGATCTAGATTTTTTGTAAGAGTTAGAGTGTGTGATCATAATGGAAGACTAATTGATGTCTCTAGATGTTGCATCTATGACCGCATAGGTTTATGTATGATGTGACTTATGATTTATTGAAGGTTCATAGGTCAACAGAAAGAACAAGATGAAGCCAAGGAGGAATGATTTGATGATTTTGTCAAATAGGTTTGGATTCAAATGTTGCAATTTAGGATATGTTACCTTGACAATATTATGGGGTTGTTGTTGTGACCACATCATGATAAGTGACTAGAAGAAAAAGTTTCAATGGACAAAAGATCACTCAGTGAAAAGTAAAAGTTCTTAGAACAATCGGTCAGATCCTCAATTGGTGATGTTGTATCATGTTGCGATAAGTGGTTATGTATTCCAGGGATTGTAGTGACGTAGAAGATGGACATGGAGTGATGAGTTGGCATTGTTATGATTGTTATGATCAAATTTCTTGAATTTGTGTAAGAATATTGGAGAGTGTGATGTCGTTTGACTTTTCCTTGTCAAATCAATTATGCAATGGATCTGGAGGCCGAAATGAACTTAAAATTGTAAATGATAACTGGTAACATGTTTTAGGGTTCAAGGATTGAGTGAGAATGAATTGTAATGATAAAATTCAAATGTATTAGGTTATGTTTATGGAAATAGCTGACCTAGTTAGTGAAAATATATTTATATCATTTTGATGTATTATGTGAGTGTCTGGAGGAGAAAGATCGCGAATGCATTTTTGCGATTGTAGGGTTTGGATGTTCTACATGAGAAGCAGAGATTGAGCTTGAACTAGATCTATACTAACAGAGGAGGAGTGCTACTTTCTCAGATCACTTTAACTTGTTGATTCCTAACATTTTCATCCAGATAAATCCATTAACCCGGTAGACTCCAACAAGTCTGATTTGTAAATCTTTTAACTAGGTGAATCTTTAACTAGGGTTTGAAATCCCTTAACAAGGTTACTCCTAACAGGGTAAAGCTCCTAATAGGGATAGAGGTAAATCCCTTAATCGAGTGGCTCCTAACAGGGCATTGCTTTGAACCGAGAAGTTGTAAGCTTTGAATAGGACTAAGCTCTTAACCAAGTGTACTTCATAAGAGTGCATAATTATTTATGGGTGCCTTCCCCACACATGGTTTTTCCCAATTGGGTTTCCACGAGAAAAATATTTGTGTTATTGTGTTGCATGGTTGTGGATATTTATATTTATTGGTTTTCTTATTCATGCAATGGATGTTAATTGATATAAGTTGTTGAATGGTTTATAAAAAATTTAATTTGTTAGATTACTAATTCACCCCCCCTCTTAGTAATCTTGGACCTGATAATACTAACATGTATATCTGTTACAATCTATTTTTATTAATTTTTTAATAATTTTTCTAATAGATTAATTACATTACTTAATCATTCTCATTTCATTCAATTACATTTCTCAGTGAAGGAAAAAAAATCCTCAATTAGAGCTTAAGTCATTCATTATATTTCTTAAAAATGAAATGTCTATTTTATTTTATTTCTAAATTGTTATATGTCAAAATATAGGTAATAAAATCAAGTAACAATTTATAGGGATTTAAATTTACACTTAAAAAATAATTGAATTAAAACATAGAAGATATAATCTTCTCTATTCTATTTTACACAATTAAAATAAATAATTAGATTATTTCATTACAAACATTACCATTAATACTTTGTTCTAATTTAATGGATCATTTGAGGAAGACGACAACGATTAGGATTTCCCCTGATTTTCATGCTAACACTACACAGGACATAGAGTTTTCATAGAGGGGGGAGGTTCATTGTTCTGGTATGCTCGATGCCTTTCCTCACACAAGATGGTCGAATGGACGGTGGCACCTTGGGGATTCTGTGTTTGGTGATGTTTGTTCTAGTCTGAAGGTAATGGGAAAGAACGTGCACGGGGATTCAGAGAAAGTAACATTGGGAGACAATGCTCATGGGTGACATTTTGTGTTGTCAAAGACAGATTTTAATGCAGCTATAGTTTTGGATCTGGTTTGCCCCATCATGGTGACGATTCAGACAGGGTTTAGAAGTCTCGCACCAGTGGGGATATTTATGTGGATTTAGTGGGTGAATTGGAGGTAGAAATATCCCATGATGTTGCTATTTTTTTTCCAAAGTGGGACTGATTAGATGCATTAGGGTTCTTTGGCCAAGCTTGATTGATCTCTACAGATGGATTTGTAAGCATTGGGAACCCATCTTGAAATGGTATGTTCAAATCTACCCAGTTGCTAGGGGTTTTTTTATTGTGGTATTTAAAGATATACAAGATAGGAATAATATTTTATGTGACACCTTTGGAGTTGGAAGGATAAGTTTCCATTTATGTTGAAACCCCGACATCCAAATTTTTTCCCTACTACTGAAATTTTGACAAGGTCTCGCTTTGGGTGAGGCTCCCAAAGCTAACTTTACATTTTTTTGTTTGATTCTTTGTTTGAAGTTATTGGAAACTCTTTGGGTAGTTTTTTAATGGTTGATGAAGGTTCCTCCAATCTTATGCATTCAACATAAAACCAAATTCTTGTTGAAATGGATATCATTGATGGCCTCCCAAAGTACATTATAATTAAATCTTCTAATGGTGTTTGGGTGTAGCCCTTTGATTTTGAGGGAGTTCCATTTCAATTCAGAAGATGCTTAAAAATTGGGCACATGGTGTGCCAATGTGTAAATCAGAGAGTGAATAAGAGTGCATCATGGTGGAAAGAGATTTCCCCCTCTGATTATACATTAGAAAAGAAACGTGTGCAACGTAAGACTTATTCCTAGGTTGTGAATGATAAGAAGAATGGATAAGAAATTGAGATGGAGAGGCTACCATATTCTAGGGTTCCAACACATGATGCTCCTTCAACATTGAATAATGGTAATGTTGCCAATGTTGGGCATGATAAAGAGCTTAATCTCAATAATGCATCTACAACCCCAAAGGGTAGGGAGAAAAACAACATGTTGGGTTGCGAGATAAGGTGGATGAATCTCCTACAAAAGAAAGAAGGTTACAAGGTGAGAGTAGTTCACCCGCAATTCTTGAGACACCCCAATAACATGCCAAGGAGTGGTAGGAGAAGGCTTCCAGAGTGAAAGATGACTGGGAAATGGTGAAAGGGAAAAAAGTGAAGAAATTTCATAAATCTTTTGAGATGATTCTATGATCTCAATCTAAGGCAGGAGCTAAGGTTTAATCTACCTTGTATTTTTGTGTTGTGGTATTGACGTTTGGCTATGTTTGTTTCTATTCATGGATCATGTATGTGTCACCACTTTCGGGATGGCAATTTCCCATTTTGTGACCTCCCCTGTTCTGGGCTAGGTTCACCCCAGTTTTCTATAACTTTTTACTTTATATTAATACTAAAATCATATTTTACCAATCAATAAAAAATACTTTCTTCTAATTTAGTTAAGATTAGACATAAATTCTTATGTGTATCTAATAATTTAAAAAATGTCTATATTCTTAACATGTATTTTTATATCAAATAAAGGCTAGTACTATTGTATTCACTTAAGCTTTGACTAGTCATTAATAACTTGGTTTTTCACTAATCACAAGATTTTATTTATTTAGTTTTTTAAAAAGAACTCAATTTTACAAAGTTGTGAAATTTTTAATTTTACAATTTATAAAAATGAATTTTCTTTAATGTGATTGGCTAAAACCATTGGAGTGGGGAGAAAATCTATAGGAATCATATATTTTTAAGGTTTTTTTAAGATTTTATTATATTTATAAAAAAAACTCCATTTTAATTTTTTCTCAATTTTTATATGTCAAAATATAGTTACTGAAATCAAATAATTGTTTTATAAGAGACCATAAACCTAATATTGTTTTGATTCAAGAAACTAAAATTTTGAAGGAAAATTTTGAAAAGATAAAAGTCTTTTAAGCATTGTGGGGTAGTTGGTAGTAGTTCAGAGGGCACTTCTAGTGGTACTGTTGTTTTTTAGAATTTGAATCATATAAAAGGGGAACCTTTGATTGTTGATGAGAATATTGTGTCAGTTAGATTTAATCACATAAGGAATGGTTTACTTGTGTCCTCTCCAATATCTATGCCCCTAATACTAAAAGTGCCAAAAGTAAGTTTTGGAACAGATTAGCTTCTAGTAGGTCGAGTTTTTTGGCTAATAGGTGGCTATTTATGGGAGATTTCAATACTCCCCATCAAGAAACTAAAAAATTTGGAGGATCTCATATTCAAACTAAGAGTAGAATGGATCTCTTGGATTTCATCGATATTCACGCTCTTAATGATGTTGATCTTCAAGGGGCTAGTTACACCTGCAACACACGAAGGTCTGGAAATGATTTGATTCAATTTCATCTTGATTGTACCCACATCTCTAATGATTGGTTGGTAAATTTTTCTCTCTCTCACTTCTCTTTCCAGAATAGGTTTAGATCATTTACCTATAACATTTTTTGTGGATGCCATTAAGGGGAAGACTAACTTTCCCTTCAGATTTGAGAAAAATGTGGATCACTCATCCTAACCTAGAGGAAAGTATAGGAATTCATGGGATATTTATGTGGATGACACCTCCATGTTTAAGGTTTCTAAAAAACTTAGATTCATCAAAGATAGAGTGAAGAGGTAGAATAAGGAAGTGTTTAGAGATATTTTTGCTCCAAAAATGACATTAAATTAGAGGTCAATGAGATTTGGGATAAAATTCAAATGGAAGGTTATAGTTTGGTCTCTCTTGTAATGGAAAATGAGACACTTGTTAGATAACATGACATCATTTATAAGGGGGATATTTTTTGGAAGCAAAGATCCTATGTTCTTTGGCTTTCAACAAGGGACACAAATACCAAATTGTTTCACATGATTGGGCCCTTAAGCATAAGGTGGCTAATAGGATCTCTCAAATTTTTATTGGTGGACATAGGTTGGATAAGGATGGGGAGATCGGGGGGAGTTGTTTTCTTCTTTCCCTCCCTTCTCTTTAAGGACTCTAGTTTGAATGATGTTGATAAGAAAAAACTAATTGATGTTATCCCTAAGGGGTTGGGGGAGGAACATTATATATTTCTCACTGCTATCCCTTTGAATGAAGAAATAAGGAAGTTTGTCTTTTCCTTTGAAGGTAATAAAGCATCCGGCCCTCACGGTTTCCCATTTTTTATTTTTCAAACTTTCTAGAAAATTGTGGAATGTAAAGTCACTAGTGTTGTGAAGGAGTCCTTTGGAGCTAGAAATATGTTGAAGGAGCTCAATTCTACTTTTCTTGTTTTGATTCCTAAATATCTAGGTGCTTACTCTATGGACAAATTTCATCACATAAAATTTTGCAACTCCTTTTACAAAATTATTTCTAAGGTGTTAACATCAAGGATTTGCATGATCCTTCCCTCTATTATTTCTCCCCAACAAAATAGATTTGTCCCAGGCTGACAAATCCTTGACTCCATTATCACTGTTCATGAGAACATTCACTCTCTAGAAGCTTCCAATAAGAAGGAGTTCCTTATGAAGCTAGACTTATATAAAGCTTATGATCATGTGTATTGGCATTTTCTTTTGAAATTTTTTCAAGCCTTTGGGTTTGGTAACAGAGTTATACAACTCATTTGGTAGTTAATTTCTACTTTTGTGGCAGTTTTAGTTAATGGATCTCCATCCCATTTTTTTAGACCATCAAGAGGCCTTAGGCAAGGGGATTCCATTTCTCCTATCCTTTTCATTATATTGGCAGACATTATTAGAAGATACTTATGTTGGACTAGGTACTAAGAGGGGAGGGGTGAATCAGTACTCTAAAACACTTTTAAACTCATTTGAACTTTGTTCTCAATCTTTTATTGATTAACATTTTCATGCATCAAATGTAACATATAAAACATAAAATAATCAACACATAACACAAATATTTGGTATCATAGAAATCATTGTTAGAGGATAAAAACTGCATTGGGGATGACACCCACAAGAATTCACTTCTACAGAATAAAGTTTTCTCGATTAGAGATACAATGCTTAGCTATTTCTAATAGCTTACCTTGTTAAGATTATCAACTCGATTAAGAGTGTAAAGACTGCTAAGTCTACTCTGTTAAGAGATTTCACAATTCTAATCTAAGAATTGCACCTGGGTAAAGGATTTACAATTAAGATCTGCTAGGATCTGCTCAGTTAAGAGACTTTACAAAATCTAATTACTCTTTAATCAACAATAATAAAAATGTCTTTGAATTTTTCATCAACATATGCTATTTAGACTCTATGTGCTCGTTAACTTATTACCTCATATTATGTATCCTTCACACTATCAATTCAATACTTGGTAGCTCAATTATGAATTGCAATCTCTATCTATTCTTCACTTCTTTGTTACTCGATGGCTTCACTACTCATTCACCTTCTTCTCTGATCTACTTCATACATGCAATCTCCAATTTCTCTTTGTATAATCCTTAACCACCATACTGATCTTCATACTTTGATCTTCTTATATACAAATTTTGAAGCGGTGCTAGATGTACTAGAATCTTCTCATCAAGCAGTGATAGCATTGGTTATCCTTCCAATCCTTAATTCTCATTGGCTAATCTCACCTTGTAATCATATGTAATCATTATGTTGTAATCTTAAAAAAGTTGTTATATGATCTCCTTGAGATTAGTAAACCATTTTCTTCTCGGTGTCCAGGTTTAATGTACTTAGAAATCTTTTGATGTTGGCCTATTCTACTCAATAACACATTTTCTTTAACTTGGTAACTGTCTTCTCTTTTCGGTTAGGTACTCGGTATAACTTGGTTCTCGGTGCTCGGTTCTACCTCGCTCGGTGCCTATGCTTGCTTCTTCTTTACCGAAATTCCATGTCTTCTAATTCCTTTACTGACTAACTTTCTTTTCCTTACTGACTTACCTTTTCTTCATAACCGAATGACTTTGACATAGAATATAACTTCCTCATAACTAATGACAACAAAATAAACTCTTAGTAGTATCAATCTCCCCCTTTGGCATTAGTTTGGTATATTTGTTAAAAACCTTCAAAAACTTCAAAGTCATTAATCAAAATTTAAGATTTTGTCCTTTGTCCATTTCTTCTTTATCGATATAAACATATTACTCCCCCTGAAGTAATAACTCTGGTACATCTCCATATTCATATACATAATCTTATGTATCATATATTCTCCTTATATATTTATTCTCGCTTTTTGGCAAAACAAAATCTTATATATATTTCCCCCTTTTTTAACAAAAAAGTAAAAATACTTACTTATTTCTTATTTGATGTGCAGATCTTATCAAAAATGATTTTGTACTTCTCATGTGCATCCTTGAGTGATGCTTTCTAGGTATCCTTCAATGTTTGCAACACTATTATCTTCTCACTGATATATGTTGTCAAACTGACCATACTGTCAATAGCACTCACATCTGGTGTGCTAACTAAGTCTTTATCCTTTTGAATTTGCCTCTACAATGATTCTATGTTCAATAGAAAAACTATTTGGAGTTCTAATAGATCCATCCTGATCTGGTTCTCCTCCTTTCTCAATTCAAATTGCACTCCCATCAAGTTCTTTAGCCTCTCATAATAATTTGTGATTGTCTTAGGCTTGGTTGAAATATTATAAAATAGTTTGGTGAGCTCTTTTTCCACATTATTGTCTTTTTCTTTTATCTCCTTTGTAAAATTAGATATTAAACAAATCTTTTGAAATAAAGAAATAATGGATTGCATTTCTTATTCTAATTCACTGATTAACTCTGAAAGAGTTACCTTGTCTAATGCAACTAATTGAAGAACTTCTTCAATCACCTTTGTCTCCATGTCTTTCTTATGAACTTTCATCATATACTCGGTAGTGTTAGTTCTTGGCTGGTTGATTTGACTAACAAGTTTCTCTCAATTGACTGTATATATCTACTTTCTCATTGATTGTAGCCTCAAGTACAATTTCATTCAAAATACTTTTAATTTGCTCCAAACTATCAATTTTTTGCTTCTTAGCTATAAGATTATCTTGAGCAGCTTTCCTTTTCAATAAATCACCAAACTCAGAGAGTTCCTTAGGGCTCATGATTGTGTAATCAACCTTCAGTATAACTATAACTTCATTTATATCAACCTCTTTTTCTGCTTTTCTCTTCTTTGACTTTCCCTTTGAGCTTGATGCCTTCTTTGCATCTAATTGAGTTGATGTCTCTTCAGTTTTATTTCTATATCCTTCTTTTTCTCTTCTTCTTTCTTCTATTCTTTCTTGTCTTGAGTTTCTTCTTTCTTTTCTTGGGTTTCCTCTTTCTTTTCTTCTACATTTTCCTTCTCTTTTTCTGGTTCCTATGTTTTTCTTGTAGTCTCAATGGGGTTCATTGACTCTGTATTTTGACCTTGAGTAGATTCGGTCTCAGTTGTCTTTTCCTCGGTCTCTTTATTATTAGTATCTTTAGGTGGCTCAGTAGGAGTCTCAGCTTCAGTAGGTGCATCACCTGTCACCTCAATCTCTAGAAAATTTTATATTTGAACAATCATAGGCTCTTTTGTCAACAATCTTTTTGTAGCAGAATCATCTATATCCATTGCTTCTATCTCAACGACCTCGGTAGTCATGATATCTTCATCCTCTTTAATTTTTTCATCAGGATCTTATTCGGTAATATCTTCTATAATGACTTATTCTTGATTTTTTATTAATCCAACTAGTTTGGATTTATCTTCTTGATCTTTAACTCCTTCAATTGTCAGTTGATCCAAAGAAAAGATCTTTCTCCAAAGATCATCGGTGTCTTTATGTACTTCTAATTTACTGGCCATAATACTCAAAGCTCTACCCTTTACCAAAAATCTTGTCGAATATTCATTTAGTGTATCTCTTATTCCTCTTTTTGTAAAGTCTGGTACAGTGATTGAAAGTGACCTTTCTCTTATTTCTTTCTAAGCAGCAAGTGCATATTTCCATTTGGCATCTATTTTCTTATATAACTCTCCTTCAAGATATAGTGCCACTTCAACTAGTATCATTCTAAACTTATGTAGTGTGGTGATGATTTTTTCTTCAATTTTATTCTTCTCTTTGTCAGTCCTTAATGTAATACTTTAATTGTTTCATGACTTTAAGTCCACCATATCTTTCAAGTGTCTTGAGAAACTCATCAAGACTTTTTATCTTTTTACTTGGTGCAACCTTAAATTGTGATAAGTCATTCGATTCAATATCACTCTCCTTTAACAACTTTAATTTTCTTCTTATCCTTCTAATGGCCTTATTGTCTCTAACATAGGTTTTTTTTTTCACAGGCTCTTCTACTTCTTTCTTCTTTCCTCTCGATGTAGAGGTAGACCTTGTAGATGGTCTTACACTAGATGAACTAGGGGTTTCTTTCTTAAATTTTATTTTCTACCCCTTTATCTCTAAAGGCTTGGCTACTTCTTCATCTTCAACATCAATAATACCTAAACTCTCTGATAAAGCACTTATCATTTTACTTATTTTCCTGATGGCTTTTGGTATCAATATACCTGCACTTATTTTCTCCTTAACCTCTTCATAGGTTCCATAAAAAGTTACATTTCTATCAAATGGTTTCTCCAATAATCCTTTAATTTGAATAGTGGTTGCATCTATGTTCATTTCATAGCCCATCGGTGCTAACCACTCAGTTTTAGGTTCTACAACTCTTATGATACAAACATCGGTATCAACTTCAAAACAAAGTTCATCCTTATATTCCTCAACTAACTAAGGTGGAATTATGTACCTCTTATGCATTCTAGATTGAAATTTACTAAAGTAATCATCCATTGAAATTATCACCCATCCCTTGAATAAATTCACTAATTTGATAAACAATGGGTTTATCTGCATTCCAGTTAACTTCATCGACTATTGGAAATGAGTTTTGGAAGTTAAAAAATATACATACCAACAATGGACCAAACTTTAATGTATTTGTCTTTGCTTTTCAAATGGTATTCATGTTGACATCTAGTTGTTTCAATAGAATCTCGCACAAGTCAATCTTCATGTCCTTTTTAACAAATTTGTATGCAATGTCCACATCTCCACAGGGTACACTATCTACCTGAGATGATTGGAATATCTTATATGATATGATATTTGATGCGAACTTCTATTAGGGGTCTTCAGCAGTAGATAGATTTAGGCCTCTGTCATCCCATTTAGCATTGGTAAGCTCACATAGTTTGTTCTTATATGTCTTATTATAAGCCCTTAGTCTATCACTTATCAGAAATCCAATAATTATATGTAAGACATCCTTTGTTATTTTTACTGGCCCATCAAGCCACATAAACCGATCATGTTCTTTGCTCAACACACTTCTCATCCATTCATGCTTAAAGACTATCTGTACATGCATTACATGAACCAAACCCTTTGTCTTCAAGTGTGTGTGATCGCACTTCAAATTTCCATTAAGATAGAAGTTTAGGTAAGATGAATCGATCTCTCCTTGACAAATATCTTCGATCTTACAATGAATAAAGGTGCAAAAGTCGTCAATCAAAATGACTCTTGATGGGATTGAGGATAGGGCTCCGGTTTTATCAATTTCAGTAACAACAACTGGAGGAAGCTTATACTTCAGATTTACTGATTCAATATTCTCAACTAAAACTAGTTTCTGCAACTTTGGTGCCATTGTGATCTCAAAATACTTCAACAAATACTAGGGTTCCAAATCAATAGTAATAGAATCTATAATTTCAGCTCTGTGAGCACTAGAAATACCTCAAATGATCTTGTAGATGTTTGGGATGCTCAAATGAATGCTCAGAATCACTCTGTGATCTCATCTCTATCAATTCTCAAAGGTGCTCGTAAAATTGTAAAGTAAAAATGAAGTATCATGCCCTCTATTTATAGTTTTTCACTTAGGTTAGGGCTTCCAATTGCTATAAATGTATTTAATGCTCTTTACCTAACTTTATTTTACCATTT
The DNA here is from genome assembly GCA_027943335.1 of Chamaecyparis obtusa. Taxonomy (NCBI): domain Eukaryota; kingdom Viridiplantae; phylum Streptophyta; class Pinopsida; order Cupressales; family Cupressaceae; genus Chamaecyparis; species Chamaecyparis obtusa. Next base: position 404,920 of record BSBK01001478.1, on the reverse strand, counting down.
AACCGAAATACACTTTGCTTCACCGAATGCAACAAAATATCTTAAACACTTTACCGATCACATAAATTCATAGCTTAAATCCAAATGCATCTTAGTACGCAGATATGGATCTTTGCACTAAATCTAGGAACTAATTTGAGATAATCTCTAGGTTATCAACTCCTATACATACCTTTTATCGATTAAGTGAAGATAGGTGCACCTGATCCAGAGGATGTGGTGCCATCACTACTTCCCAATTTTGTTCCATCATCTTGTGACTTCCTTCTCCAAGTCTTATACATCTGTTCTTTGGTTTCATCAATTTTTACTAGAGTCTTTTCACTTAGTTTTTCCTTGGTTGAATCCTTATTTCAGTACTTCTAGTCCTTAGCTAGGTGACTGACTCTGTGACAATGGAAAAAATCCCTTCCATGGTTTCTCCATTACTTCATGTTGTTCATTCCAAGCATCCCAAAGCAGTTTGCAACAATGTGACCAAATCTTCCGCATGCAGTACAAGCAATCCTAGTATTATAATCCCATGGTATAGTAGGAACTTGTTAGTTGTTGTCAAAATTCTGTCGGTTAGGGACCCATTTTTAATTTCTTCTTTTTTATCTACATTTTCCATATTTGTGACCATATTTCTTGTAGTTGTTATAGTAACCATCAAATCTTAGTTTCCTTGGAGTGTTCACAACTCTTGATCTACATTCAATTGCCTTATGACCATATTGTTATACTACAATTGATTGAATACTTGAAAGGGAGATATTATTATACTACAACTGATTGATTACTTGGAGAACAAAATGTGAAGGTAATCACTGAGCTACAAAGGTATATGTGATACATGAAATTAGTTATTATATTGTCATTGATGTCAACTAGTTTTGACAATACTTATCATGATAGTTACAAACATTTGAAGAAGGAAATAATGGTGAAGGAATGAGATATTAACATAAAGATGAGATGTATGAGAAAGATATGGATATGGTATTGATTGGGTAACTTATTGATGAGTCTATGAAAATATGTTAGTGATTTGATTGTATTACATAATTCTGTTATGAATTGAAGATCAAGAATGTACAAGTTTATGTATTCGGTAAATGAAGAAATTAGTATACACCGAGTTGAAAATAGTATATACCGAGCAAGTGTAGTATATATCGAGTACAGTGTTAACCAAGTTAGAATTCAATGATACATCACAGTATTGACTGAGTGAAAGAAATAATATGGAACATATGTATTATGACTAAAGATGATGAGTTGGATGAATATGGATGATTTTGAGGTTAAAGATAAAGTTTTTTTATGAAGATCAAATGACTAAAAAAATTCAAGGATGATCAGATGATGATGAATGAAATGTGTTTGAAACACAAGTTCTGAGGAAGGTTGAAGCGGAAAAATCAATGGTGAAGATTAAGTGACAAAATCTATGGATGAGAAGAAATTTTTTTGTTATGTCTATAAAAGGAGGCAAGAGATTCATAATGAATGGAATGCACATGAGAATATTGCATTCATGCAAAGATGGTCAAATAGGTTAAAGACAAAGCCAAGCAATTATGAAGATAACACCGGGTGTCAGAGAAAGCAATTAACCGAGTAGAACAGAGTTGGAGGATACAAGGAAATTAAAGAGATTATATTGGCCAGAGGTATTTTGAGCTCAACATAGATCTAAAAATTTGCAAAGGAAGTTGTATTTGAATCAGATCATTTACTGTTTCATTCTAACCATTGCTACAGATAAATCTCTTAACTGAGTGGGACTTAACAATCTTTAGTTATTATTATGACATTCAATGAATGTTGATTGTTTTCATGTTGACCTCATAATGAATGTTTGGTCACAAAGAACTATTAGTGATAAATCCTCTAACAAGGTCACACCTTACAATGTGTTTTAAAACCTTTAATAGGGTTGGCTCTTAACCGAGCTCACTTCAAAAGAGTGAAATTATTTCAGGCACTGGTCCTAGGTGTTTTTTCCCCTAACAGGGTTTCCATGTTAAAAATCAAGTGTTATATGTGTATGGATGTCATGATTTGTTATTTTATTTTACACATTACAATTATTGGTTTGATCAGTATATACACTAGTTAATTTTACTGGTATTCGATTAATGAACAGAAAGGCACAAACAAAGTTTTACCAAGTTGCTTAGATTGATTGAAAGATTTGTTTTATACATCAGGGAGTGTTTGGGACTATAGGATAACTAGATTTAACTGATTCACCCCCCCTCTCAGTTATCTAACTATTGGTATCAGAGAAAGAGTACTTGAAGGAAAAATTTTGAAGGACTTAAGTAAAAGATCACAAGATGTATAAAAGAAAGTTGCCAAAGCTGAGAAAAGACAACTTCTCAACATGGAAAAGAAGGATGAAGTTATATCTATCAAGGATTGGAGATTCTACACTTTACTACTTGTAAAATGAGTTTATAACTCCCACTGGTCCTTTGACTATCACATAAATGAAAGAAAGACAAGAACACAATACTATGATGATTTATATTGCTTCTTCTTTATCAGATGTTGAATTTGAAGACATTAAGACATGTACAACTGCAAAGAAAATTTGGGACAAGATTACACTAGTTCATGGAGGAGATGTGAATGTGCTCAGAGAAAAATTTGAAAGTCTAAGAGAAATTTTGATGATATGAAGATGAAAGAAGGTGAGAACATCATTCAGTACAACAACAGAATCAAGGAAGTTGTGAATGTTATCCGAGGAGCAGGTGGAACTATTGATGAAGACACTATGGTTAGTAAAATTCTCAGAACATTATTACCTGCCTATGCTATTAGAGTATCAACAATTCATGAAATGAGAGAAGCTCCTAGTAATACTATTTCACTTGATAGTCTAATCGGTAGATTGAGTGCATTTGAGCTAAATAACTATGACAACCATATTTTGCCTATGGTAGAATTTGCATTTATGTCATCTGTAAAAATTGGAAAGTCAAGCAGCAGACATAAAATAAGAAATGAAAGTGAAAGTAAATCTGAAGAGGATGAGATTGATGAACTTGAAGTATTAATGGCTAGAAGACTACAAAAAGGAAAAGGAAGATATAGAGGTAAACTACCCTTGGTATGTTTTAAATGCAAAGAGATTGGTCATATTGCTACAAGATGTCCTAATAGGAAAGATGGTGAGAAAAAAAGTGAAAGATCTAATGAAAGGAAGAATGACACAATAAATTATCGAGATCACAAAGGTAACTGACAATATGGCAATAGAGACAATCGAGAATATAGAGATAAAGGAAAGAAGGCATGCTACCTAGTTGAAGATGAAGATGATAACACTGAGACCGAAATTGATGAAGACATAGAAGTGGTATTTGTTGCATTAAAGGAAGATTCTGAAGAAGAAGAAAGGTATGTTGAAACAACACTTATTTCTAAGGTTAACAAGAATGATACTTGGATTATTGATAGTGGTTGCACACATCATATGACTGGTGGTGAAGAAAAAATTAAATATCTTGAACATTATAATAGTGGAACTGTGAACATGGGAAATGATACACCTTATCTAGTGAAAGGAAAAGGATCTATATTGTTGAATAATAAGATCAAATGTGAAAATGAATATTGGATGAAAGGACTTAACTATAATACGTTGAGTGTAGCACAACTGAATAACACTGGTAACCGAATTGCATTTGAGAATAGAAAGGTGAAAATCTATGATAAGGCTAGAAAATTGATTGGTACTGGTGAACAATGAAAAAGTAACTTATTCTATCTGGACAATACTGAAACTTCTTGTTTGTTGGCTAAAAATAAAGATGTATGGTTATGACATAAGAGGTTATGTCATGTAAACTTTGACAACATGGTTAAGATCAGTAAGAGAAGGAAAGTTAGAGGTTTATCAAGCATATCTAAACCTAACCATGTAATGTGCAAACAATGTCAAATGGGTAAGATGTCAAAATCTAGTTTCAAGAGAAAATATTACTCATCTAATGCTATTTTGGAGTTAGTTCAGACTGAATTATGTGGTCCAATGAGAACTTGGATTTATTATGGAGACAAATATTTTATCTTATTTATTCATGATTTCTCTAGGATGATGACTCGCATGTTCTTAAAAGAAAAATTAGAAGTTTTCAAAATGTTTAAATGGTATAAAGAAAAAGTGGAAAGAGAAAGTGGTAAGGAACTGAAATGCTTGAGATCAGATAGAGGTGGTGAATTTATTTCAGATGAGTTCACTAATTTTTATAATGAGCATGGAATTAAGATACATGTATCTGCACCGAAGACACCCTAACAGAATAGGATTGATGAAAGGAGGAATAGATCAATTGTTGATTGTGCTAAAATACTGATGATTAAAAAAGATGTTGCACAAATGTACTAGAGAGAAGTTGTTTGTACTGCTATTTACACACTGAATCAAGTTCAAGTGAAGAAAGAATCAAATAAGACACCTTATGAATTATGGTATGGTTACACACCCAATGTGAGTTATTTCAAAATATTTGGAAGTAGATGTTACATTATGCAAGATGATAGAAATAGAAAATTTGATTCAAAAGGTGATGAAGGGATATTTCTAGGATATTCTACTAAAAGCAAGGCTTATAAATATTTGAACAAGGCTACTAAAAAAATGATTGAAAGTGAAAATGTGAGAGTTGATGAGTTTGTAGAAAAGAATGATGAAGAAAGAAAAAAGGAACCAGAAGACTATGGTAGATTTGTTTATATTGAAGAGCCTGAAACTCTACTCGAGCAATAGTCTAGACTTACCGAGCAATGAAATAATGCTACCGAGGAATAGTAAATAGTTACTGATGAAGATGATGATCATGCACTGAGTTGAGAGCACATTGAACAACATAGATCTGAATTTGTACTTGCAAAGTATGTGGGAAGATACCATCTACAAGATCAGATAATTGGAGAAAAAAGAACAAGAATGATGACTCGAAGTAAGTTGAGGAACAACACATGTTTAGTTTATGAATTTGAGCCTAAAACATATAGAGATGCATTGGAAAATGATGAATGGATTAAGGCAGTGACTAAAGAAATTGAGAAAATACAGACAAAAAAAGACATGGACATTGGTACCGAGACCTAAAGACAAAAATGTGATTGGAACAAAATGAATATTCAGAAACTAATTGAATGAGAATGGAGATGTAACAAGGAATAAAGAAATACTAGTTTGCAAAGTTTATGCAAAAGAAGAAGGAATTGACTATGGAGAAACTTTTGCACCTGTTGCTAGAGTTGAAGGAGTAATAATATTGATTGCATATGCTTCTTACAAAGGATTTAAGGTATGTCAAATGGATGTGAAATTTGCATTTCTAAATGGGATACTTGAGGAAGAGATATACATTGAACAACTTGAAGGTTTTATTGATCCTAATCAGATGAATATGGTATGTAAGCTACACAAGGCATTATATGGACTGAAACAAGCACCGAGAGCATGGTATGAAAGACTACATTCTTATCTCATAAGAATTGGATTTATTAGAACAAGTAACAATAGAAATTTGTATTTGAAATGTGAAACTGATGACAAGATTCTTATTGCTAAAATATTTGTTGATGATATCATATTTGGAGGTCATGATAATCTATGTAAGTCTTTTGTTGATGAAATGAGGAAAGAGTTTGAAATGCCAATGTTTGGTGAGATCAATTTTTTTCTTGGATTGAAAATACTACAATAGAAGGAAGGAATATACACCACACAATCTAAATACATCAAAGAAGTCTTAAAGACATTCGGTATGGAAAATTCAAAACTAGTCGATACACCTATGGTAACTAGATGCAAGCTGACAAAGGATGAGAAGTCAACTGAGCTAAATCAAACCTTATATAGATTTATGATTAGAAAATTGATGTATGTTGTGCATAGTAGACCAGATATTGCACATGTAGATGGAATTGTGGCTAGATTCAATGAACTACAACTGATTGAGAACCTAATTGATGAACTACAAGTGATTAGATATCACCGAGTACTGAATTGTTATGTAAGATAATTGAATCAATCATTATGTTTTCATTGATGCCAACTAGTTTTGACAGTACTTATCATGGTAGTTGCAAATATCTAGACATCTGTAAAGAGGAGAGAAAAGATGAAGAACTGAGATATCTACATGGAGGAAGATGGATATGACAGATAAGGATAAGGAATACTTTTGGCAACTTATTGACGAGTCTATGACTTCATATTGTTGACTTGATTATGTTGCATTAATCTGTTATGAAGTTAGAAACAAAATGTTACAAAGTAGTGTGGTCGGTTAATGAAGCGTTCTAGTATACACCGAGCCAGTGTAGTGTATACCGAGCAATAGTTTCAATTGAACTTGTGTTCACTGACACATTTCTTTGTTAATCGAGTATGGACAAAAGAAATAAATGATTAGTTTAGCTAACATAAATTGATGAAGTATAAAGTGTATGATTACAAGGTGCAAAGATAAAGTTTGTTATGAGATTGTATCATCTTAAAATGGAAGCACTTCCATGATAAGAGTGTTTAGCCCTCTGAGTAACTGGTATGGGGTCATGTTAAGTGCCTTGATTAGGTTTTTGAATGTATCTGGCTTTTCCCCCTTGTTTTGCTTCCTTCTGCACCCAATTTTCACTTCATATCTGCATTTTATAACATTCTGGGACAGGATCCTGAGGTTTTTGACCAAAAGGTCAAAGTTGACCTTTTGGGGTCAAAGTTGACCTCTATCCTAACCTGGTTAGTTACAACCTCATCCTTGACCCTTTGTTCAAAATTTTAAAATTCCCTGATTTTCAGGTGTCAGGTTTTCGGGGATATTTGTTTCCCGCCTCCGGGTCGGCCATTTTGGGTTTTGGAATGGTAAATCCTTTAATTGCATTTAATCTAGGTATATTTTCTAAAGGTTAGGACCTAATTGGGATTTAATTCTCCAAGGTGGCCCCTCTAGAGGATTGTGCCCTAGTTCGCTATAAAAGGAGGCCTTCCTCTCTCATTTACACATCCATTATTCACATCTCATCTTCAAGCAATTCCATGAGCGAGCTCTCAAGTGCAAGCAAGTGAATTCACACATTTAAGAAAGCCTTCAAGCATTCAAGTGTTCAAGCATTCATCCATCAAGGAGATCCATTGTTAGCCATTGAAGGATTCAATCTCTTTGGAGCCCCCTTGAAGATCCATCCTTCTACATTCATCCAAGCCTCCTCATATGCAATTCAAGATTGGTGTTGAAGATCAAATGACATTGATTGGAGACATCCTACACTCATTCTACATCCATTGAAGCATTCTTTTTTGTGGATTTTGGGATTCGAATCCTCTACAAGGACTTAAACATAAGCGAGGTGAATTGTTTCAATTGCTTTGTTTATGCACACTACATTTCAATTCAACTTCAAGGCTAATTCCTAAATTTGGGTTTAACCAAGGAAAACCCCCCATACAAACAAAAACCCCCATTTTCTTGTAGGTACAAGTGCGGAACTTCAGATCTGAGATTGGATTCAGATACCCTTTTCGGTGAACTTTCCAGATCTGCGAACAAAGTCAAAATCGACCTTCAAACAAAGAATATAGCCTTTGACCTTTTATGAGGGTCAAAGACTACCTGCAAACGAAAAGACAAAAGATTTCTGGGTTTTCTTCATCTCGGCATTTCCAGTCCAAAACAAGTTGCAGAATTGCCCAAAAGTACACACAAACATTAGAAATTGGCATTTTCCATATTTTTCCTAATTTGAGGTTAGTACTTGTATTTCAATTATTTCAAATTCCAAACACTTCAATTCTACCATAGGGAAATATAGGGTTTTTTTCTCTCTTTCATATTCTCCATAGATTGATTCAATTGTGCATTAACCTTTTGGTTGATCAAATTGGATCTCTCCTTTGGGAATTTGGATTTAGGAGTGGATCTCATATTTCCCCCATACACATACATCTTACATACACATTTGAATAGGTATGATTCCATTTTACACCTATTCATTTTGGTGAACCCAACGTGCTTACTCTCTTTCTTTTTGGTGTTAGATTTCCCTTTGTCTTATTGTGTGTGTTCACCTTCACTATTCATTTTGGTGAACCCGACTAGCTTACTCTCTTTCTTTTTGGTGTTAGATTTCCTTTTATCTTGTTAGTATTAGATTTATCTTTTGTGTTATATCTTTCATGCTAATTAGATTTCAAAAATACAAAAATATTCATGCTTTATGTGGTTTTTGTTTAGTTCATTTGCATTGCATTGGTTTATGAGCTTTACTACTACTAGTCCTACTTATAACATTCCAGTTAGAAGAAGTCGTAGACTCATGGGTGTCTTTGATCCTGAATCTTCCTCTCCTCTCCTTAGGGTCCTGGATGATAACTTGATTCTTCATGATTCCAATCCTGCAATGGAGCAAAACTCTTCTCACTCATCTCATGATGAGGATGATGCTTTAAGAGTTCCTCCTGAACAAGTCCAAAAACTTTCAATTGAACTTGATAAAATGGTTAATTGGCTTATTCAAGAGAACCATAATCAAGACTCCCTTCAAGCTATAGAGGCTCTTAAGAAATTTCTCTGTGATAGTGATCAAGGTGTTAACCTCTTGCGTGGTATTACTCACCTTGTGCATTCAAATGTAAAACCTTTAGCTCAAGACGCTCAAGATTTAGGGTCAATTCCTCCTATTACTAGTGTTGGACCTCCTTCTAATCCTTTACCTAGTATTCCTACCTATACTCCTTCTTTGGTGACTGTGACAATTCCCTCTATTCCTATGAGTGTTCCTCCTGTGTCCCTTCCTACATCACAACCTTCATATCATAATGTTCCTTTTACTTGTTCCAATCTGCTTCCAACTGTAGTTCCTAGTGTTCCTCTAGTTGTGTCTTCTATCCCTGCAGCTTCTTACACCTTACCTAGTGTATCTAATGTTTCTACTCCTACTATTTCCTCTAATGATTCAACAATCATCAATTTGGCTCAAACTGTATCATCCTTACACAAACTACTTACTTCCTTAACTCAAAACAAGTTTAGCATCCCTACATGTGACATGGGAAGTCCTTTGTCCTCAGCAAGGTGAGATGCCTCATCTTGAGAATTATAATGGAAAAGGAGATCATGTTCATCATGTTAAAACATTCCAAATCCTTTGTAGTGATTATGCTCATGACCATAGGATTTTAGCCAAACTATTTGCTAGAACCTTCCATGACAAGGCCTTACAATGGTATTGTTCCTTGCCTCCTTATTCTATTGATTCCTTTCCAAAAATTGCTAATGCCTTTATTCAACAATTTCAAAACAACATTGGCCCGCAAGTGTCTTTGACTGATTTGATGCATTGTAAACAAAGTGCTAAAGAAAAATTAACTAAATTTATTGGTAGATTTAAGCATTTGTATGCTCAGATTTCCTATCCTGTTCCTGATATGGATATTCAATGTATGTTTATTTCAAATTTGCAAAAGGATATTAGAGATAAGATTATGCTTACTGAATTTACCTCTTTTCAATAACTTTGTGCAATGCTTCATCATTATCAATTGCAAGTGAGTCAATTTGAGAGCAACACTCCAATGGCTCCTGTTCCAGTTGATAAGAATGATGCTACTCCTAATCCAAACAAATTTCAAAAATTCATCAACTATGTCAAGATAAACAAACAAGCGAATGCAATTGCTGATCAAGTTGTTGCATCTCACAATGCCACTTCTGCATCCACTGCTTTTTGATTAAATCATATGTTTACTCCTCTTTTTGAACCTTTACATGTTATTATGAATAAGTTGTTAGCTGCTAATATGATTACTTTACCTCCTATTCATCCTCTTTTACCTGTTACGATTGCCTCTAAATCTTTTGATCATCATTAGAATGGTCATGATACTGAGAAATGTTATTCTTTAAAACATAAATTTCAAGACTTAATTGATTCATAGGCCTTATCTATTGATAATCTTGATGGTAGTGGGAACAAATTTGTCTCTCCTCCTAATCAAAACATTCAAATCTATATGAATCCTTTACCTACACATGATACTAATACCATTGCTCAACCATCTGCTATGGAAATTGTGTATGATTCTAAGCTGGATGATCTCAATCATGTTGTTAATCAAGTGGAGCATGTTGGTCAATCTATATCTCCACCTCAACCTCAACCTCAACCTCAGATTCAACCTCAATTTCAATCTCAACCTTGATCAAAATCTAAACCTAAAATGAAAACTCAACCTAAACCTCAACAAAAACCTAAGAATAAAAGACCTCAGGAACTTTTGATTACCTTTGATGACTTTGAGACTATTAAAGCTCCTGATGGTCCCCTTTACATTGCTGCTAGGATTTCTTAGATACCTACTCGTGGTTGTCTTGTTGATCCTACATCCTTAGTTAATGTTATTACTGAAGAAAATCTTTTTTATGAAAAGCTTACAATGTGATTCTTATGATACATCAGATGTGTGGATTCAAACTTGTAATGGTTTTCTTTATCCATCATTTGGTTCTATTACTTTACCAGTTGAACTTTGTGGAAAAATTGTGAACACTACCTTTTGTTGTTGTTCCTACTTCTGATCAATTTCAAGTTAAGCTAGGTTTGCCTTGGTTGAATGCCATGCATGTTGTTGCTTCACCTATCCATAAGTGTCTTAAGTTCATTCATGATGAAGAAGTGAAGATGATTAATCATAGTTTATATCAACCTTCTAGGCCTAGAGATTGGGCTGCTCTTGATTTCTTTTGGCCTCCATTACCTAGTTCATGTCCTCCTCGACCTGATAATCTTTTTCATTTATATCAAGCTTATAAACATCATAAGATTCTTGAATTAAGAATTCCTCCTATGGATCTTAATCACAGTCTTCTGCCTACACCTTATATACCTCCTTTAACTATTACTTCTAGTTCTATTAATCAAGTTCCTTCTAAAGAACCTATCAAAGATCCTGTGATTGTTCCTCCTATTGTTGAAAATCATATTGATCTTCCTAAAGAACCTATGAAGGATCCTATGATTGTTCCTCCTAGTTCTCAACCTATTTCAAATAAATCAAAAACTAATCGATCTACTAATGAAGGTCATAAAAAGCATCGTGCTCATGCTAAAGCTCGTAATTCTATTCTTCAAAGATCTCTACCTTCTTCGGATAAACCTATGCATGATGTGTTTGAAGAAGTTGTTACTAATAATGATGTTCATATGCATGATTATGATGATTCTATTCATATCATAGATTCTATTTTGATTAATTTGGATGAAGAAGATACTCTCAATGATACTGATGATGTTAATGATGAATATGAGACTATTGACATTGACATTGACTTACCTAATATGCTTTCATCACAATTAACTCTTAAACCTAGTGTCGAACATTGTGATTCTCAAGAGGATCCTTGTTTGGAATTGGCTATCATTCCTACTATGTTGGATATAGTCCATCCTGCGAGTTACCCACCTTCCCTAAATGATATACAATGAGATGGGGAAAGTAGGCGGCATGCTTGATCAGCTTGTCCTTCGTGGTAGCTTTGTTGTGTGTTTTCCTATTGTATTGTGCTTCTCCTATAATGTGTTTCCTAAATGTTGTTAGATTCTTTTATACAATCCTTGTTACTCAGATGGTACAAGGTGATAAAGGAATCGAAACTGTTGTTCACATTCCTCTATATGTATCTCTATTCTTCTATGCATTTTTCAATATTATGTTGTAATTGTGCTATTGTTTGTAAATGTTTCCTTGTGTAATCTTCTTGGATTCAAGATATGGTAGCACTAATTCTTTTTGGTCTCCATGTCATGGTCTGAAAAGATTCTCCTTCGTATAGCTTATGTGATCTTTCCTCCTTTGTGATCATAGTTCTACTTTCTTTGGGGAATGATGTCAATTCATTTGCAATAATATCATATATATATTATCTTATGATCATACTGACCCCACGCTAGGTAGATCCCTTCTGTGTTCTTGGTATGTTTCTATTATATTTCCCCTGATTTGTCTTCATTTGGGGGCATCTCGATGTGGAAACGTAATCAGTGGAGTTCTGTATGTTTTTGTTAAAGCCATTGCTCCTATTAAAGTGTCAGAAATGACTTTAATGTGGGGGCATATGCTCTACTCAGCTATTGCACGCACATACTTTTTGATACACACATATTTTTCAAGATACCCTTTCTTCCTTTTTGAATTAGTGACTAATCCTTAAAGCATGGATTTATATTTTAGGATCTCTTGATCCCTCTAGTTTCAAATATACACATATCTTGATCCCTTAAGGTCAGAGGTGTCCTTAACACTGGATCTCTTTTGTTTTTGGTTTTATTATTATGGAATAGAATATTCCTAAGGGTGAATCCTTGATGGGTTGACTAGTGAGTAGCCACATTCATTAGGTGGTTCAATTCCATCTTTCCAGTTGCATTGTTTCCTTGTGTGGTTCACAATGGGACATAAGTTCTCATTGGGAGAGGTAATCACACCCTTTCTCTCTCTCTCTAGAGATGTCTCTCTTATTGTGATCTAGGAGTCGATGAAGACTTGAGTCCCTAGGGGCTTAAGGTTTCTCTTTGTCTCTTGGATTACGATAAGATTATCTTTTCATTCTGATCTCCTTTACCAATAATTTGCATCGAGTTCATACTCTTGCTAAAGTGGGGGCTTAATGTATCATCTTAAAAAGGAAGCACTTCCATGATAAGAGTGTTTATCCCTCTGAGTAAGTGGTCTGGGGTCATGTTAAGCACCTTGATCATGTTTTTGTATGTATCTGGCTTTTCCCCCCTATTCTGCTTCTTTCTGCACCCATTTTTCACTTCATATCTACATTTTATAACATTCTGGGATAGGATCCTGAGGTTTTTGACCAAAAGGTCAAAGTCAACCTTTTGGGGTCAAAGTCAACCTCTATCCTAGCCTAGTTAGTTACAACCTCATCCTTGACCCTCTGTTCAAAATTTCAAAATTCCTTGATTTTCGAGTGTTGAGTTTTTGGGGATATTTGTTTCCCACCTCTGGGTCGGCCATTTCAGGTTTCGGCATGGTAAATCCTTTAATTGCATTTAATCTAGGTATATTTTCTAAAGGTTAGGACCTAATTGGGATTTAATTCTCCAAGGTGGCCCCTCTAGAGGATTGTGCCCTAGTTCGCTATAAAAGGAGGCCTTCCTCTCTCATTTACACATCCATTATTCACATCTCATCTTCAATAAATTTCATGAGTGAGCTCTCAAGTGCAGGCAAGTGAATACACACATTCAAGCAAGCCTTCAAGCATTCAATTGTTCAAGCATTCATCCATCAAGGAGATCCATTGTTAGCCATTGAAGGATTCAATCTCTTTGGAGCCCCCTTGAAGATCCATCCTTCTAGATTCATCCAAGCCTCCTCATATGCAATTCAAGATTGGTGTTGAAGATCAAATTCCATTGATTGGAGACATTCTACACTCATTCTACATCCATTGAAGCATTCCTATTTGTGGATTTGAGGATTCGAATCCTCTACAAGGACTTAAACATAAGGGAGGTGAATTGTTTCAATTGCTTTGTTTATGCACACTACATTTCAATTCAACTTCAAGGTTAATTCCTAAATTGGGGTTTGACCAAGGCAAACCCCCCACACAAACAAAAATCCTCATTTTCTTGCAGGTACAAGTGCAGAACTTTGGATTTGAGATCGGATTCAAATACCCTTTTCAGAGAACTTTCCAGATCTGCAAACAAAGTCAAAATCAACCTTCAAACAAAGAATATAGCCTTTGACCTTTTATGAGGGTCAAAGACTACCTGTTGGTGAAAAGACAAAAGATTTTTGGGTTTTCTTCATCTCGGCATTTCTAGTCCAAAATAGGTTGCAAAATTTCTCGAAAGTACACACATACATCAGAAATTGGCATTTTCCAGATTTTCCCTAATTTGAGGTTAGTACTTGTATTTCAATTATTTCAAATTCCAAACACTTCAATTCTACCATAGGAAAATATAGGGTTTTTCTCTCTCTTTCATATTCTCCATAGATTGATTCGATTGTGCATTAACCTTTTGGTTGATCAAATTGGATCTCTCCTTTGGGAATTTGGATTTAGGAGTGGATCTCATATTTCCCCCATACACATACATCTTACATACACATTTGAATAGGTGTGATTCCATTTTACCCCTATTCAGAGATCTATGGCTAACAAAATTTGAAGAAGATCTAAAGGATGGAATTGAAACAAGTCATTGACACAACTATTGAGGAAGGTTTAAGTAGCAAAATCAACGAAGGAGATTAAGCCGTAAAATCTTATGGATGAAAAGAAAATAGTTTACTTGTCTATTTAAGAGACTAGGGTTTCACAGATAATAGAGATGCTAGAAGAAGGAGACTGTTGAGATACCACATGAACAACTTTCATGCATGCTTGATCATACTGGTTGAAGAAGAACCAAACTGTAGAATAGTACCGAGCATCAGAGAGCTTTACCGAGGGAGAGTAAGTTATTGAATGTTGATGAACTGAATAGAAATATTGATCAGAGGATTTGTATGGACTTATAATAGATCTAAACATCTGCAAATCAAATTGTATTGTAATCAAATCACCTATTGATGTAGGAGCATCCTAGGATTCTTAGAAATCCTATGTCAACCAAAACTATGTTTTTTTTGGAAGTCAGATTAGTAGGTTTGATCTTAGTTGGTGAAGTACTTGCTCGATTTTGGAGTTTGGTTGCTCGGTTTCTATGGTTACCGAGGTTCTCGGTCTATGAAGGATGCTCCATAACTAAAGGCATCGATTATTCTTGGTGCTCAGGGGTAACTATGTTGCTCAATCATGCTTGGCATGGTCGATTCTCTGGCACTCGATTATTTCTCTATTACTCGGTGGCGCTCAGTTTTCTTGCATACTGACTTGGTTTTTTGGATGAATCAGCTTGGTTGACTAGTGCATTTAATTTAGGTCACATTCCTCAAGTTTTGGATTGACCATTAGACGTGTGGGGACCTAGATCTGGCATGTTGCATTCTTCTATGTGGATCTAATGACCATTTGGGCCATCCTAGATAATGTAATTTATTGTAAGGCTATTTTGTAAGCCGACTAATTTTTTGGAATTTAATAATTATTCCTAGGAGTTAATTGTTTCATCCATCTAACTTGTGGTTTGGATTAGTATTTATAGGATGTTTGGGTAGTTGTTTAGGGGGAGTAGGTGGGAGTTAGTAGCTTGCAGGCTTAGACACAGGAAGATTGCTTGGAAGTTGTGAGTACAAGTTTAGATCTTTCCTGGGACCCTACCAGTGTCTTGTCATGTTCCAGACCTGGACTAGATGAGTGGTGGATTTGTGGAAAATACTTTGATCCTATGAGATCTTGTATACTGTTACTTGCTTTGTAATTGGTCATAACTAGGAAGGCCTTACAGCCCAACACATTGCATGTAATCAGTAAATTTTATGAATAAAGATTCCAATTTTATATCAGATCTGGTGATATTATTGTTGAATTTTGTTGTGTTATGGCTTGGGTGCAAGTTTGGATAGTCCTTAATTGGATCCTCCATCCTTGACTGCATCAAGTGGTATCAGAGCAAGTTGATCTTGAATGTGTGGATAGATCTTGGTAGTTTACACTAGGATCTTGGATTGAAGATGCCTCCGAGGAGAGCTCGCGAGACCTCAAAGGAGGAAGCTATTGGAGAATTCAGTCTTGATGATTTTAGAGCTTTGTAGAAGCAAGTGCAAGATCTACAAGAGGAATTGAGAAAGAAGACTACACTGAAGGAAGATACTGATGATGAATCTGAGGAAGAAGATCATTTTGAAGAAGCTATAGAAGAAGCTAGAGATCTTGAAGAGAATAGAATCCTGAAAGCTATGTCTAAAATTGGGAAAAGACCTAAGATTGAAGTTTTTACATTTGCTGGAAGCCTTAGGCCAGAAGAGTTGATTGATTGGATTAATGAGATGGATGTATGAAGAAATAGAAGATCCTGATAGGGTTAGATTTGCAAAGACTAAGTTGAAGGGTCATGCAAATATTTGGTGGAGGGAAGTTCAGTTGGAAAGAAGTAGGAGAGGAAATGAAAAGATCACTAAATGGAACTGAATGGTTGACAAGTTGAAGAAGAAATTCATTCTGATAGATTATGAATTGAACATGTTTAAGAAGATGCAAGCCTTGAAGAAGACTAACAAATCTATGTAGGAGTATACTGAGGAGTTTTATAGAATCCTGATTAGGACTAGTCATTCTGAAGCTGATAAAGAGAAGGTTGCTAGGTATGTCTATGGTTTGAGACCTAGTATTCAAGAAGAGTTACTTACTATTAGGATGACAAAAATAGGAGATGCTTATCAGATGGAATTGAAGATTGAAGAGAAGCTAAATAAGAATTTTGAAGGAAGATAGAATAATAGGAACCAAGGTGGTAAGACTAGTGAAACAGTTGCTGAAAGTAATGTGGTAGAGAATCCTAAGAATATCGATGTGGGATCTAGCAGTGGTCAAATCACTAAAGAATTCAATAATGGATAGAGAGGAAGGTCAAAGAATGAGTTCACTGATACTTGTTATCAATGTGGTGAAGCGGGTCATAGAAATTTTCAATGTCCTAAGAAAAGATTTGCACTGACTGCTGAAGAAGACATTGTGAATGTTACAGAGAAGGGTGCATTTCTGATCACTAGGAGATTGGTTACATGTGTCCAGGAATTTGTTCAAAACTAGATGTAAGTGCAAGGATAAGGTATGTAATGTCATAGTTGATGGTGGAAGTTCTAATAACTTTGTTTCAGAAGAGATGGTTAGTAAGTTGAATTTAGAAAGAAAGAAGCATCCTAATCCCTATCAGATTAGTTGGATACAAGATGTGTCTAAGGTTAGGATTGAAGAACAATGCTTGGTTAATTTTTAGATTGGATCTTATCATAATGATATATTGTGTGACATATTGCCTATGGATGCTTGTCATTTGTTGCTCAGAAGGCCTTGACAATTTGATAGGAATGTTTTATTTGATGGTTGTGCAAACACCTATGTGGTTAGGCATGAAGGATCTAGACATAATTTTTTACCTTTACAAGAGACAGGGGCTAATGGATGTCTAGTTATTAGGTGATTTCCTTGTGACAAACCTCAGGATCAGAGGATTGATGAACCCATCCCTACAAAGCTTAGTTTGAAAGAGAAGGAGAATGATATATTTGAAGAATTTGTTGAGATTAAGAGGTAGATGGTCTTTCTGACAGAGATATTACAGCAGATGATGACATTTGTGACACAGATAGATACATATGATATTGAATTGATTGAGGAGTCCGGAGAGGATGGTATTTATCGAGGTGATGATATGGTCGGTAGTGAAGGGAATGGTCAGAGTCAATTGTTATCAGTTGGAGGCAAAAAAGATAAGAGAACTGGGAAGCAGGAAAACTTGCTGCAAGGGACAACGGGTGAAATGAAGACAACTTGGAATGAAGGACAAGAGGAGATATGGGTTAAGAATAGATATGGCATACCTGTTCTGATTCCCTTAAGGCATTCTTGATTTCCTTATGAGAAAATCTTCTTAACCTAGGGTGTCTGATGCAAGAGCATCCTAGGATTCTTGGCAATCTTATGTCAACCAAAAATATGTTTGCTTTGGAAGTCAGATTAGTATTTTTTATCTTAGCTGGTGAAGTACTTGCTTGGTTTTGGAGTTTGCTTGCTCAGTTTCTATTGTTACCAGGGTGCTCGATCTCTGAAGAACGCTCGGTAACTGAAGGTGTCAGTTATTCCTGGCACTCGGGGGTAACTGCATTTCTCGGTCATGCTTGGTGTGGTCAGTTCTCTGGTGCTCAGTTATTTCTCTGTTACTTGGTGGCGCTCAGTGTTCTTGCAGACTGACTTGGTTTTTTGGATGAATCAGCTTGGTCGACTGGTGCATTTAATTTTGTTCACATTCCTCAAGTTTTAGATTGACCGTTGGACATGTGCAGACCTAGATCTAGCATGCTGCATTCTTTTGTGTGGATCTAATGACCGTTTGGGCCATCCTAGATAATGTAATTTATTGTAAGGCTATTTTGTAAGCCGACTAATGTTTTGGCATTTAATAATTATTCGTAGGAATTAATTGTTTCATCCAACCAACTTGTGGTTTTGATTAGTATTTATAGGATGTTTGGGTAGTTATTTAGGGAGAGTAGGTGGGAGTTAGTAGCTTGTGAGCTTAGGCATAGGAAGATTGTTTCGAAGTTGTGAGTACAAGTTTAGATCTTTCCTAGGACCCTACCAGTGTCCTGCAGTGTTGCAGACCTAGACTAGATGAGTGGTGGAGTTGTGGAAAAGAGTTGGATCCTGTGAGATCTTGTAGACTGTTACTTGCTTTGTAATTGGTTGTAACCAAGAAGGCCTTACAGCCCAACACATTGCATGTAATCAGTAAATTTTATGAATAAAGATTCTAGTTTTATATCATATCTAGTGATATTATTGTTGAATTCCATTGTGTTGTGGCTCGGCTGCAAGTTTGGACAGTCCTTAATTGGATCCTCCATCCTTGACTGCATCACCCATTGTTTCAGTTTAACCATTGTAAATAGATAAAATCTCTTAACCGAGTGGACTTGAAAGTCTTATATGTCATTCATAGAATGTACATTGTTATCCTGTCAACCCCATAGTGAATGTTGGTTGGATGATAACTGTTAGTGTTAAATCCTCTAACAAGGTCACACCTTACAAAGTGTTTTGTAACCTTTAACAAGGTTGGCTCTTCACCGAGCTCACTTCAAAAGAGTGAAAAGTTTTTGGGTTACTAGTCCCAGGTGGTTTTTCCCTTTGCAGGGTTTCCACGTTAAATCTTTGTGTTATGTGTTTATGTGGTGATTGTTTGGTTATCATACTTTACATGTTACATATTTGATTTGGTTAGTAATCACTATGAGCATTTAACTGGTAATCAGTAATTACACAGACAATTAGTATTTTATGTTTACCAAGCTGTAGAATTAGCTGAATTTGTTTTAAGTGATACATTTTGTATTTGGGACTATGGATAATTGATTTACCCCCCTCTCAATTATTCTAATAATTGGTATTAGAGCATATTGGTTGCTTGGAACAGAATTTTAAGGACTTTAGCAGAAAGATCATAGAATGTATAAGAAGGAAGTGCCAAAGCTGAATAAGGACAACTTTACAATAGGGCAAAGCCAAATGAGACTTTATATATCTGGGATTGGGAGTTGTGCCCTCACCCTATTGGATAATGGCTACTTAGCACTACCTACAGGACCTTTGACTCTTGATTAATTGAGAGATAGACATGAGCATAATGTTACTATGATGGAGATTGTTGCTGCTCTATCAAATGTCGAGTTTGAAGATGTCAAGGACTGCCTTACTTCAAAGGAAATATGGGATAAACTTACTCAAGTTTATAGTGGTGATGTAAATGTTAGAAGAGCCAGAGCTAAAAGTTTAAGAGGAAGATTCGATGATATGAAAATGAAAGGAGAAAACATAGTGCAGTATACAAATCGAATAAAGGAGGTAGTTAATGCTATCAGAGGATCTGGTGGTGTCATTGATGAAGATACAATGATAAGCAAAATTTTAAGGACTTTATTGCCTGTTTATGCAATCAGAATATCTGCAATACATGAAAATAGGTCAGCACCTAATAGTACTCTCACTCTTGATAATTTGATTGGTAAGCTAACAACTTTTGAACTGAACAACTATAATAATAGTGTTGTACCACCTGTTGAGTCTTCTTTCATGACTTCTCTGAAGATTGGTAAGTCTAGTAGTAGAAGTAATAATGATGACAATGACAGTAACACTGATGATGAGCTTGATGAGCTTGAAGCTCTTATGGCTAGGAGATTACCTAAAGGTAAAGGTAGATATAGGGGTAAATTACCTTTAGCATGTTTTAACTGCAAAGAAGTTAGTCATATTGCTCCTAGATGCCCGAATAGAAAAGAAGATGACAGAAACAAAGATTGATCTAGTGAAGGATGCTATGGGAGGAGAAACAACAGAAGTTACCGACACTACAATAGAGATAACTGAGACAATAATGATAAAGGCAAAAGGGTATGTTACATTGCTGAAGAGAATGATACCAAGACCGACACAGATGATGATGTTGAAGTAGTTTTTGTTGTGATGAAGGATGATTCTAAGGAAGAAGAAAGGTATGTAGAGATAACACTCATTTCTAAAGTAAATAAAAATGATACATGGATCATTGATAGTGGCTGTACCAATCACATGACTGGTGATGAAGAAAAATTTGATCATCTTGAGCAATATAATAGAGGATCTGTAAAAATGGGTAATGATACACCATGTATGGTTAGAGGAAAGGGATCTTTACTGATAAATGATAAAATCAAATGTGATAATGCTTATTAGGTAGAAGGACTAAATTATAACTTGCTAAGTGTAGCGCAGCTTAACAACTCAGGTCACCGAGTAGCTTTTGAGAGCAAGAAGGTAAAGATATTTGATGATGGAGGAAAAGTTGTTGGAACAAGAGCACAAATGAAAGATAACTTATTTTATCTTGATAATGATAAGTCTTCATGTTTAATGATGAAAAATGAGGATGCATGGTTGTGGCATAAAAGGTTATGTCATGTAAACTTTGATAACATGATTAAAATCAGTAGAAAGAAAAAGGTTAGAGGTCTGCCTAGCCTAGAAAAGCTTGATCATGTTATGTGTCATGAATGTCAAAAGGTTAAAATGACAAAATCTAGTTTTAAGAGTAAAGACTATTCAACAAAGAGAATTTTGGAACTAGTTCACACCGACCTATGTGGTCCCATGAGAACACAGAGTTACTATGGAGATAGATATTTTATTCTGTTTGTTGATGATTACACTAGATTAATGATTGTGATGTTTTTAAAAGAGAAATCATAGGCATTTAAGATGTTTAAATGGTATAAAGCAAAGGTAGAGAAAGAAACCGGGAAGGAACTAAAATACTTGAGATCTGACAGAGGTGGTGAATTTATTTCTGATGAATTTACTAACTATTGTAATGACCATGGTATAAAAAGATAGGTTTCTACACTGAGAACACCTCAGCAGAATGGTATTGTTGAAAGGAGGAATAGATCAATTGTTGATTGTGCAAGGACACTGATGTTGCAAAAGAATGTTTCTCAGACATACTGGAGAGAAGCAACCAGCATAGTTTTTTATGTTTTGAACATAGTACAATTGAAGAAGGACACAAACAAAACACCCTATGAGTTATGGTTTTGTCACAAACTGACTGTAAGTTACTTCACAATTTTTGGTAGAAAATGTTTTATTCTAAAAGATGAAAGAAATGGAAAGTTTGACTCTAAAGGGGATGAAGGGATATTTCTTGGATATTCCACTAAAAGAAAAGCTTACAAGTGTATGAATAAAGTTACTAATAAAATGATTGAAAGTACTAATGTGAGGGTTGATGACTTTGATACTAAGAATAGTGAAAAAAGCACTAGGGAGCCAGAAGACTACGATAGATTCACTTACATTGAACAACCAAAGTACCTAACGAAGTTGTAGACTGTGTCAACCAAACATCAGGAAAACAACACCAAGGAACAACAAAGAGAAATTGACGATCATGAAGGAGCTACCAAGAAAGCAAATGAACCTAAACAGGATGAACAACAAAGAAGAGATCAAGTACTGGTGTAGACACGAAAAATTGGCAAAAGGCTTAAATCAATCAAAAGGTGCAATCAAATCATCAAATGGCACGAAAAATCAATAAATGGAACAAAGGCAATTCAAATCAAAGGAAAATTCAATTAAATGATTAAATGATTAAATAAAGCTTGAAAAGGGGAAAAACACTATGAAATTGATTAAATTCAATTAATGACATAGTCATTGAAAGCAAAAATCAAAATGAACATCTTACCCTTCATGGCTAAATTTAATTACTTTAATTAATTAATAAATACTAATTTCCCTCAACAAAGCAAAAAGGAGACAAAATGGACACAAATCACTCACTTTTGTTGAAATGGTCCAGCCTTTTGAAACCATTTAAATGATTGTCCCCTCCTTGTCCCCTCATTTATGGACAAAGCAAAGCCAATTGACCTTACCCAAGCATAACCATGATCAACTCACTCTACCCCCTACCCTTGGGAAAATCCTATAAGTAGAAAGCATTTTGAGGCATAAAGGATCCACTCCATATCTTTGAATTGCAGCAAAGCTCTTGCAATTTGCATCCACATCACTCACTTATCATTTTTCATTGCTAATTAGCTTAAATTGCTTTAATCATAGTAGATTGTTCATCAAATAGAGCTAGAATTTGATAGAATAGATCTAAATTTGCATATCATATAGCTTAATCCTCATCTTTAGAGTGTCACTAGTGAGGATCATAGCTGAGAGCCTCATTTACCACTTTATTTTAGAGATTCATGAGATATTTAGATTAATTGTGCATTATTTAGATTAGTTTGCTTTGAATAGTGTAATTGTCTTTTAAATCTTGTTATTTCATGAAGGTGTAAATCACTCACACACAAATGGTGCCCACTGTGGGGCCCTAGGCCTCAAATTCATCATTATTTTCACATTTTTGCTAAATTTAGGCTAGAAATTGTATATTTTTGCTCGCTGTCTGCAGATCACATAGAAGAAATCACGCCAACAAATAAAGAGATCTCGCCTTTAGCAAAGAAATGTTGCCTACAGAGAATAAAATGACGTGCTGAGTCTGAACTTTTACGTAGATTAACCTACAGATTCACACTACCGGACAGAGAAATAACACATTGCAGAAATAAAATCACGCTTCTGGTTATTAAGTTCTCACATTTGTGACAAAGATACCATGCATCTGGTCATTTAAATGTCATGGACATCAATTGAAAAGTCACTTCAGGAAGTCATTTTACATCTGGTGTGAAGGGAGTACTCTGCCTTATTGATTTAATTTCTCGCTTTTGTCATTTGAAATGTCGCCTTTGATAAATTAGATATTGCATCAATTTGTCGCGTCTGGTAAAGATTTCACATGTAGATAAAATTTGATATCACTCCTGGTTATTTTGATCTCGCTTGAGCCCCGCAAGGTGACACTCATGGTTAAAGTAATCACGCCTTTGTCAAATTAGATCTTGCGTACAGTCTAGACAATGTCGCGTGGCTGTACTTTTATATTTTATCAAAAGTGTTAAAATAATGACTATATTCTGACTTCACGTCCTTTTTTTTTTCTATCTCAGGAGTATGGTGTGTCATAAGAAAGTTCAAAAACCAGAGAGAAGGCATAACTTGAAGGAGAAATTGATCACTAAGAGGATAAGAAAGGAAAACCAGAAACACACCACCTTTGTTCTCAACAATGACTTAGAAAGGGATGTAGAGGTATATGCTAAATACATTGTTGTTGTAAATGCTTACAAACAGAAATACGTATCATTAAATTGGGAGTTTAGTCCCTAAGTTTGTAAAAATTTTGCAAATATTGAAGTAAAAGAAGGAATAAAAAGCATAATCGAAATTGTAGCATTCTAAGCTTTGATTTTGGTTTCTCCTCACTTTTTTTGTTTGTGCCAACTAATTTGCTGGTGGAGGGAACGTTTCACTAAGGTAAGGGAAGGATTTGGAGAGAAAATGAGAAAATCTACTACTTAAAAATGCGCCTAGCCTTTGCTAGCATCGTTTGAGGTATTTCTCTCATCAAGCTTGCAAACTTCCCTTAAATTGTGTCATTCTCAAAGTTCAAAACATAGTTTAATCACAAAAGGAAAAGAACAAACATTCCAATTCTAAGAACCCCTTTGCCATGGGGTTGAAAAAGAACCAAATTGATTGTGAGTGTTTGGGATAAGGGAAAATCAATAGGGATATGCTCTTCACTCTTTGAGTGAATCAAATTCCCAAACTTGCTCTACCAAATCCACTTTTCATGCTTTCAAATGAACATGTTTAAAACTTAGTGGGCTCACCTCCTGAGATTGCCTTAAAAGGGCCGGTGAGAGGGACAGCCCAAAGTGGGATACACTTGCTTTTTCCATGAGAATCCGACCCACTATAAAAAGAAACGCGTGTATCCTTAATGGGGTGCACGACAAAAGGATTTTAGCTCTTTCAAACTTCCTCTAGTAGTCTTAACGGATTGCACAAAATCATGCTTCGGTGCGTGTGGGAAGCCCCTTAACATACTTGGGGGATGAACGGCTAAGATCCATTTTGAATGGAAAACTTACTACATAACGGTAAAATAGAAAAACTACCTATTAGAGCCATGTTTACGAACCAATTATGTGCTAGGTAGATTGCGTGGAAGCTATTCTTCTGTTTCAACTGTGAAAACGTTCAAAAATACACACATTAGAGCATTCTAGGGATATGGTACCAAATTGATGTGTGTGTTGAGATTGTTTTTATATTTTCAAACAAGATATTCCAAAGTTATTGATCAAAACATCATTAAGATTTTAAACCATTTAAAATTGATCAAAAACTTTTACCTTATTCCAAAAACCAGATTATCAAAAGAAGAAGTCAACATACCCTTAAAGTTTGTTCATGTCTGTTCTTACAAGATCACACTCTATAAAGAAAACATTACAAACAGACGGGACCTACAAACGAGAAGAGCTCCCATTTTCGAGGGACACTTTCATTACTTCATGAGTGATTGAAAAACCCACTAAGGCAAAGGACACTAACAAGATGTTTAGCGACACCCTAGGAAATATCGATCCTAACAACCAAGGAAACAACATGAATGGGGGTATGGGTCCTAACAACAATCAAGAAAATTCTAATAATGGAGGAAGAGATCCTAATTCCCAAGAAGCAAATTCACAAGGCAAAAACTTACCTCCTCTTCATAATACAAACCTACCCCCAACTGCGGAAGAAGCCACGGATGAAAAGGCGTTAGAGGCAAGACAATGTCCTTATTTCATAGAACTAATGAAAAAGACCATGCATATGGATAAAGAAAAATACTTCATGGACTTGATACAAATGGGAGTAAAGCTACCTAAAGATTTTGACATAGAACAACTAAAGCCCAAGGAAGTAGAAGACCCTATGGAAGTAATAAGGGAACAATTCAAGGCATTACAAATGGAAATCGACAGGCTGAAACAAAATAGGGCTCCTAAGCCTTTCTCTATTGAAACATTATGTCCTTTTCCATTCAATAAGAGTTTGGTCATGGTGCCTTTTCCCATTAATGTAACATTTCCTAAGTATGATAGGTATGAAGGAACATCTGACCCACATGATCATCTTCGAGGGTTTTGTGCATTGAGTCTTGAATTCATGCATGATACAACCTATTTAATGAGACTACTCCCATGAAGCTTGGGAGGAATGTTCATGGATTGGTTTTCAAAACTATCATCCGGCATCAAAACCTTTGAAGAATTAGCTTCTAAATTCGTGACTCATTACTCCTATAACATCAAACATGAGGTCACAATGATAATGTTATGTAACATGAAGCAACAAGATGGAGAAGCCTTCCTCACATTCTTGCAAAGATGGAGGACTGCATTTGCTAGATATCCAAGAAGTGTACCGGAAAAAGAGAAAATGGATATCTTTATTAATGGTTTAAGCAGCGAATTAAATTATAGACTAAGGATGCAATGTCCTAAAACCTTCCAAGATTTTATTGATAACAGAGTTACAATGGAAGAAGTGTTGATTAAGAGTGGAGAGCTGAAATTGTACAAGGAAAATAAGAACAACTCTAACTCCAACAACAACAATACCAACAATAACAATAATCAAAATAAAGGTTGGTACAATAACAACAGCCGTTATGCTACAAAAAATAACAACAAGGGCATTGTGAATGATGGTGTGGTGGAATCCAGCAACTTGAAGGTGATTCCATTTGCCCTTACAAAGACAACCTAATCAAGTGAACAATACTAATCAAGCATATAATGCACCTTCCAACAATAACAACAATGCCAACAAGAATAATCAAGGAAACAAGGATCGAAATAGCAAGCATGATAAGTATTTGAAGCCCACTCCTTCAAGACACTTTACACCCTTGGGAGAATCACTTGAAACTGCATTAAAGGCTCTCATGGCTAACAATGTTATTACATTACCTACTATTAAGCCTTATGAACCAGACAACAAGCCGGGCTGGTGGGATGCTAAGAATCATTGTAAATATCATAGAATTCGGGGACACACTACAAATGAATGTCTAAAATTAAAGAATGTGGTGCAAGACTTGATAATAATAACATAATCACTGTTGATGGACCCCAAAATAATGAAGATCATACGGCCTTCAAACAACCTTTTTACAAACATGATAAAGGTGAGTCATCAAATGGCAAGAAACAAAGTGCCAATAATCTCAACTTTGCACCATCATATGATCATATTGTTAATGCTATAATAATTAATGAACAATCTCAAAAGGAAGCAACAAATGTCATTACAAGAGGGCAGAATTCTAGAATGACTTTACAAGGGATAGTCCCTCAAAACACCAATATCCCACAATCCAACATTGTGGTCAAACAATCTCCTACAACAACAAGGCCTTATAGTTTGGTGGATCAATTGCAATGTACTCCAGCACAAATCTCAATCTTAGAGTTATTGAAGTTGTCACCAAATCATAAAGAGATTTTAGAAAAAGCTTTAGAAGAGACACATGTTTCTACTACCTTAGGGGAAGAAAAGTTTCAAAATATGGTAGGACATCTCATGGCTCCTCATTGTCTTTCATTTTCTGATCAAGGCGACATGTCTATAACCTTCATCAAAATTTTCCATTACATATAGAGGTTTTGATCAAAAGGCATAGAGTCAAAAGAGCCCTTATTGATGGAGGGTCTAGTCTTAACATCTGCACATTAAGTCTTGTAAAATCCTTAGGTTTATCTGAGTCTTGCATTGACCCTACAAAGAAAATCACCATAAAAGCTTACGATGAAGCTGAAAGAGCTTCTAAAGGCATGATTGTATTGCCCATCCAAGTGGGACCAGTCAAGAAGGAAACCAAGTGTCAATTGTTGGACATGAAATTAACTTATAACATCTTATTGGGAAGACCATGGATTCATGAGATGCAAGCCATCCCATCCACATACCACCAATGCATCAAGTTTCCATACATGGGTGAAGAAATCACGGTTGGAGGAGACTCAAATCCATTACAATATTGTAATGCACTCAAACCCTTGCATGAATTATACATTCCACATAATTGTGAAGGAATTATTCCAAGAATCACCAATGAAGATACACAAAATCCTCTTCAAGCTAGCTCAACTACATCAACTAAGGGCAAGGAAAAAGTGAGCTATGAGGGTCCAAATGTAATGGAAAGTCCATATTTAGCACCTAAATTGGAGACAGCGATCTACAAACCTATGAAAGAGGAAAATGAACAAGCTAAAGAAGATCATTACCAACACATGAGTGAGATGATGAACAAATTTGACAAACAATGCAAGATTGGTTCAAAAGGAGTAGGAGAATATTCAGTTTCTCTATTTGACATGCCCATATCTCCCAAATCACATGGTAAACCATCAAAAGAGCATCTTCCACATAAGTATAATTCTTATTTTGTGAGGGAAGATAGCAAAGCAACATGGGATAAGGAAGAAGATGAAGTCCCTCAATGGCTTTATCATGATGAAGATGATACCTCAGACACTCCCATGGAAAGAATTTAGCATGTCAATATACAAACCGAACAATATGGGAAAGGATTTGATATTATACAAAAGATGGGATACAAAGGAAGAGGACCCTTAGGCCAAAGAAATAGAGAGTTATTAGAACCTATTGAACCTATTTGGAGGGAAAGTCATGAAAAATCCGGAGTAGGTTTCCAATACAAAGGAGAAAGTTCAAGTCCAATGCATGATTTTCATCCTCAAATAAATGCATTAGAATCCGAAGGAGATAGTGATGACTCTCAAGATTATGAATGGGATACTTTATCAGAGGAGTCATGTCAAGATAAAGAAGTCATTGCTATACATACTTATGCAAAAACCCCAAAACAAGAAGCTCCAATTAATGAAGAACCTCCTATTCAAAGGCCTAATATAGAACAAGCATCTAATAGTGGAGCATGGATAGAAACATTTTGGACACCTTCAGAGGAGGGAAATTCAAATGTTAGTTTTAACCCCCTTGTGGCTTTTCCCATATTGTTTCCCATAGAGGTTGACGAGGATTCAAGCGAAGGGGACTTTGACCCTGCTTCCATGGATCATCTTGAGGAAGCGCACATCATAGATCTAAACGATACAATGTATGAACCCTCAAATGAATTCATGTCCATAAATCCTATTGATGATACCTTACCCAATAATTCCTTAATTTTGATGCCCCCGGACCTCATTGATTGGGATCAAACCGAACCAAATGACTTACTTTACTTCCCAAATGACCAAGCAACAAACCAATACCTCAATGCGGTTGAACCCTCTTTCACCAATGAACTCAATGCAGACATAATGACAACAACAAGGGTCCAATCTCTTAGTCAAAAGAAAAATATGAAAAAAAATAAAAAAATGAGAAGTTCTATTGGTGAAAACCCAACTGTGGCACCATTAGAACCAAAAATAATGAAAATAAAAGATGTTTCTTTTGGTGAAAACCCAACTGTGGCACCAAA
The DNA here is from genome assembly GCA_027943335.1 of Chamaecyparis obtusa. Taxonomy (NCBI): domain Eukaryota; kingdom Viridiplantae; phylum Streptophyta; class Pinopsida; order Cupressales; family Cupressaceae; genus Chamaecyparis; species Chamaecyparis obtusa. The sequence goes on along the minus strand of BSBK01001478.1, from coordinate 376,261 downwards.
GGAAGAGAGATTGGATACTTTGCCTAAACATGAGGAAGAAAGGTCATCTATTCTTATAGAACCAACAGAAAAATTTAACATTGGTACGGAAGTAGATCCAAAGTTCATACACTTGGCTACATCACTTACATCTCTTAAAAGAGAGGACTTTATCAAATTCTTCCAAGAACAACAAGTGAATTTTGCATGGTCATATGCTGACATGCTCGGACTGGATCCTAATTTCATAATGCACCATTTGAATGTTAGACCCGGAGTTAAACCTGTGAAGAAAAAACTAAGGAAAATGCACCCACATGTGGCTCTCCTAGTCAAGGCAGAATTGGAAAAATTGTTAAAGGTGGGGTTCATAAGAACAATAGCATATGCTGATTGGATCTCTAACATTGTGCTGGTTACTAAGCATGATAAATCTATCCATGTGTGTATGGATTTCAGAGATTTAAATCTTGCATGTCCCAAAGATGACTTCCCATTGCCAAGCATAGATACCATAGTGGATTTGACAGCAGGTCACGCAATGTACTCATTAATGGATGGATTTAGTGGCTACAATCAAATAAAAATTGCTCCTGAAGACCAAGAAAAGACAACATTTACTTGCCCTTGGGGTACTTTTTGTTGGAATGTCATGCCCTTCGATCTTAAAAATGCTGGAGCTACATATCAAAGGGCCATGACAACTATTTTCCATGACATGATGCACACTTTCTTAGAAGATTATGTGGATTACATTCTAGCAAAGTCCCATAAAAGAGAAGAACATTTACAAATCCTAAGAAAAATATTCATTCGGTTAGAACAATTCAAAGTTAGATTAAACCCAAAGAAGTGTGCCTTTGGTGTCCAATCCGGAAAGCTATTGGGTTATATAGTGTCAGCAAAAGGAATTGAAGTCGATCCTAAAAAAGTACAAGCCATTCTAGAGATGGAGATTCCAAGAAACATTAGCCAAATGAGGTCACTACAAGGAAAGATTCAATCAATAAGGAGATTTATATCTCAATTAGCAGAAAAGTGTCACTCCACCAGATTGCTACACAAGGACACTACATTTATGTGGGATGAAGAATGTGATATGGCCTTCGCTATTTTGAAGACTTATTTGATAAACCCACCTATTCTTATGTCACCTATCAAGGGCAAAGAACTATTGTTATACATATCAGCCATAGAAAGGTCTCTAGGCATATTGTTGGCACAAGAAGATGAGCAAGGAAAAGAAAGGGCAATCTACTATCTTAGTAGAACCTTAATAAAATATGAACTAAATTATTCATTCATGGAAAGAGCATGTATAGCAGTGGTCTTTGCATCTCAAAAACTAAGACATTATATGTTGATGCATAAGATCAAATTAATTGCCAAGATTGATCCTCTCAAATACTTGCTAAGTAAAACTGCCTTAACAGGTAGAATAGCAAAATGGGTCATGATCCTAAGTGAATTTGACATTGACTATGTTGATAGAAGAGCAATTAAAGGACAAGTGATAGTAGATCACTTAGCAGATAACCCAATGGAGTCTACACAAACATTCAAATTGAATTTCCAGATGCAGCAATTGTCAACATAGAAGCAAAGACATGGAAATTATATTTTGATGGATCTTATACACAAGGAGGTTCTGGAGCAGGTATATTATTGGTTACCCCTCAAGGGTACACCATTCCAAAGTCCTATAAACTCTTATTTCCATACACCAATAACATAGCTGAATATGAGGCATTAGTCATTGGCATCAAAATGGCTTTGGAATGGAATATTGCAGAATTACAAGTGTATGGGGATTCCCAACTCATAATCAATCAAGTTAATAATGAATACAATACCAAAGATATAAAATTGATGAAATATAAAACCTTGATTGATGGATGGAAGAAGTACTTTGCTTTGATCACATTTTAACAGATTCCAAGAGAAAAGAATAGAGCAGCAGATGCCATGGCTACCTTGGCTTCCTTATTACAAAAACCAGATCAAAATGAGAAGTATGAGTTCTTGGTGGAAGAGTTGGTAAAACCGGCATTCAACCTTCCTGACACCCAAATTGTTGCTCTTTTACATGGACATGACTCTCCTTGGTATGGCCCCATCTATACTTACCTTAAAGACCAAGTACTCCCCGTAGACCAAACTCATGCCCAAAAACGTAACTTCATATGCCAAGCCGCCCGTTACCTAATCCTTTCAGACACATTGTATCGTAAGGGTCTTGATGGGATGTTACTTAGATGTTTAGAGGAAGAAGAGTCTAAGTTAGCTTTACGCGAGGTCCACGAAGGCATTTACGAGTCACACTCAAGCGGTCTTAATCTAGCTAAGAAAATCCTTCATTTAGGGTACTTTTGGACAACATTAGAAAAGGATGCTTGTCAATTTGTGAAGACATGCAGAAAATGTCAATATCACGGTAACATGATACATGCACTGGCTTAAGAACTACACCCATTCATTACACCATGGCCTTTTTATCAATGGGGTTTTGACTTGATTGGAATCATACATCCTCCATCTTCAAACGGACACAAGTATATCATCACAGCAATAGAATACTTCACCAAATGTGTGGAAGCAGTTCCATTAACAATAGCAACCGGCAAACAAATTTCAATGTTCATATTGAACCACATAATTTTCTGCTATGGTATTCCACATGCCATTATCATGGATAATGGGAAACAATTCAAAAATTAGGATATTGATGAACTTTGCATGACATTCCACATTACACATCATTCATCATCCATTTATTATCCACAAGGCAATGGCCAAGTTGAAGCAACGAACAAAAATATCCTCAAGATATTAAAAAGATCAGTTAACAAATCAAGAAGAGATTGGCACGTGCAAATAAATCCCGCACTATGGGCTTACAGAACTAGTATCAAAACACCTACAGGAGCCACCCCATTCTCTTTAGTCTATGGAGCTGAAGCAATTCTACCATTAGAAGTTGAAATCCCATCTCTACAGGTTTCATTAAGAGGATTGATCACTGATGAGGATTATAGGGTTGCCAGACTGCAACAATTGGAATTGTTAGAGGAACACCAGACTCAAGCTTATGAGCATTTAAGAGTTTATCAAAATAGGATTTCATAGAATTAAAACAAACACATCAAACCAAGAACTTTTCAAGTAGGAGACTTGGTATTAAGAGAAAATCCCAAAAATCAAGCTGAAAGGGAAAAGAAAGGAAAGTGGGAAGCTAATTGCATAGGCCCATTTGTGATAGTGTCATCCTTTGGAACTGGAACATATAAGTTATCAGATTGTAATGGTGAAGAGTTACAAGAACCCATAAATAGCATTCATTTGAAGAGGTTCTACACCTAAAGCAGATGAAAGAGTATACAGAGTATCAGATGAGAGAGCATCATAATTATTGTACATAGTTGAAAAGGGATCTTGAAAATACAAAAACCTTTGAAAATGGAAAATCCAAAAACATTGGAAAGGAAGAAAGATCAAAAATAGTGGAAAATTGAGCATGAAGAAAGCAAAAACATTTGAAAAACTATCTCTTGGTGAAAACCTAGCAATAGGCACCAAGGTGATAAGGAAAAATACAAAAAAAAAATAAAAAATGAAAAACACAAAAAAAAAATGAAAAAGAAAAAAGTGCCTTGGTGAAAACCTAGCAATAGGTGCCTCGGTAGCAAAAAAAAAGAAGAAAAAAAACACCCAAAGGTGAAAACTTGGCAACAAGCACTTTTGGTTTCCTTAAGTCATTTCTTTCCTAGTCACATGTGTACATAATGCATCTCATCATCCCATTTGTCCAAACCTTCATTGCATCCGTCATTTGTACATAGTCATTATAACATTTTTAGCATCATCCTTTGCATTGCCCAAAGTTGTCAAAACTAATACATCAAACACTTGGGGGCAGCACAAAATAGATCAGAAAGTGGGTACCTCAAAAAGGATTCAAACGAGCAACATTCAGTCACAAGCAGAAGGGGATCAACATTTTCAGAAGAGAGATCAGATTTTTGTAAACCTTTGATTGATATCATTGTTTACTAACCAAGAAGTTGATTACCACAACAAATCCTTGAGCCTAAATTGACTTATTATTCAGGATTAAAAATCAAACATCATTCCATGATCAAAACACTTGGAAATATTTTTTGAAAATCATGAAACATTGCAAAACACTTGAAGCTTTCTTTTGATGATCTTTACTTACATTGATTTTTATCACATCTTTTTAGCTAATCGATGATGTTTCGACTAGATTGGCAATGATGGAGACATGATATTTTTCTTGCCTTTGAGTGATTGTCTTGAGGGATATCCAACAACTTATGTGAATTCGTCTAATGACATGGTCATCAAAGAACCATCGAGGACTTTCATATAGGGTGGAAGGTTGACCTTTGTTTGTTTATGCAACATTGATTTCGTTGAAACTAGTATTCATACTCTCATAGTTGGTTTATTTGACTAGTGTGGGTTGTACTAGTTCAAAAAGGAGGTTACCAAATGTGATAAAAAGTGGTATTCATATCATGTCAGTGGGCAGTGGTGATTGTACTTGCTTTCCAGCCCCAAAGTGCTCAATGATGAAAATTTATCCTCAAGGCATTTATTTGCTAAAAGCTAGTGACACTTAGCTGCATTGCATTCCATTATCATGGAAGGTTAATTGCATTATCATGTTAGATTAATTGCATATGCTGATTACTTGTAGTATTTTTCCAAGGACAAGGGGGTTCATTCAATCAAAATCTTGATCAATCATCAAATGGGGGGGTTCAATCAAGAATCAAGGAAAGTCCATAAATCATAAGTGTCCATAATATCAAAGATCCATGAACTTTGTCTAATCAAAGATACAATGTCATCAAAGTGATACATCAAAGTCCTGATCAATAACTAAAACATGATATAATATCAACAAACTAAAGGAGCTCCATAATCAATCATCTCAATAACATGTATTCTAGCTGGGTCAACTCATGAATTAAGTCTAAATATCCAAGAAGCTAAGGTCCGTATATATATCATTTACAGAAATGTGCCTATTTTACAAATCAAGGGAATCATATCAGTATTTTATATCAGTGAATCATCGTATGTCAATCAAGCAATCACACCCAGTACCATTTGTTTGTGTCTCTATGTCTTGAGAGTGAAGTATCAGTTTATCAATCCTATCAGGATCCCATATCAGTTTTCACACTGATCAAGATCAATCCTATCAACTGTATTGGTTTTCACACTGATCAGTTATCCCATATCAGTTTTACTATCCTATCAGATTGACAAATCACATTCATTGGTACCATTATCCTGTTATCCTAATCACTTGTTTCGCTTAACTACAACAGACCTATCTATCTTGGATGTGAAAATTGTGAGTCATGGCATATCATCAATATTTTTCAGAAATGAAAACATATTGGACCAATCAATCAAAATCTTTCAAATCAAGGAATCAATATGTTTTATTTCTGAGGGGGCATCAAAGTATCAAATTGGCATCGCATCAAAAACATTTATCAGTGGGGCATATCATATCAGGTTATCATATTAGTATCATATCATATCAGTTTCATATCAGGAGGCAAATCAGTATTAGATCAGTTTATCATATCATATCAGGCAGCATATCACTATCAGAGATAGTATCATATCATCGTACCAACTATCAGAGGTATCAAGGAATCACAGAACCTGAATAGAATTAGATCATCATACTAAGGGAATCGATGTTCTTCGCACATCGATCCAAAGAGGGGCATTTGTAGACACGAAAAATTGGCAAAAGGCTTAAATCAATCAAAAGGTGCAATCAAATCATCAAATAGCACAAAAAATAAATAAATGGAACAAAGACAATTCAAATCAAAGGAAAATTCAATTAAATGATTAAATGATTAAATGATTAAATAAAGCTTGAAAAGGGGAAAAACACTATGAAATTGATTAAATTCAATTAATGACATAGTCATTGAAAGCAAAAATCAAAATGAACATCTTACCCTTCATGGCTAAATTTAATTACTTTAATTAATTAATAAATACTAATTTCCCTCAACAAAGCAAAAAGGAGACAAAATGGACACAAATCACTCACTTTTGTTGAAATGGTCCAGCCTTTTGAAACCATTTAAAAATGATTGTCCCCTCCTTGTCCCCTCATTTATGGACAAAGCAAAGCCAATTGACCTTACCCAAGCATAACCATGATCAACTCACTCTACCCCCTACCCTTGGGAAAATCTTATAAGTAGAAAGCATTTTGAGGCATAAAGGATCCACTCCATATCTTTGAATTGCAGCAAAGCTCTTGCAATTTGCATCCACATCACTCACTTATCATTTTTCATTGCTAATTAGCTTAAATTGCTTTGATCATAGTAGATTGTTCATCAAATAGAGCTAGAATTTGATAGAATAGATCTAAATTTGCATATCATATAGCTTAATTCTCATCTTTAGAGTGTCACTAGTGAGGATCATAGCTGGAGCCTCATTTACCACTTTATTTTAGAGATCCATGAGATATTTAGATTAATTGTGCATTATTTAGATTAGTTTGCTTTGAATAGTGTAATTGTCTTTTAAATCTTGTTATTTCATGAAGGTGTAAATCACTCACACACAACTAGCTAGATTTGTCAGAAGACATCATCCTGAGAACCAAATCATTGGTGACAAGAAAGCTAGCATGATGACAAGAAGTAAGTTAAGACAAGGTACATGCTTAGTTTGTGAGTTTAAATCGAAAAATGTTAAGGTTGCATTGGAGAATGAAGAATGGGTAAATGAAATGAATGAAGAGATAGAACAGATAGAGAAAAATAAGACATGGACCTTAGTACTTAGACTGAAAGATAAGAATGTTATCGGTACTAAATGGATTTTCAGGAATAAGTTGAATGAGAATGGAGAGGTTACAAGGAATAAAGCTAGACTTGTATGCAAGGGATATGCACAGGAGGAAGGTATAGATTATGGTGAGACTTTTGCACCTATTGCTAGACTAGAAGGAGTCTGAATGTTACTTGCATATGCAGCACATAAGGAGTTTAAAGTTTATCAAATGGATGTTAAGTCTTCTTTTCTGAATGGGATACTAGAAGAGGAGGTCTACATCGAACAACTAGAAGGGTTTGTTGATCCAAAAAAGAAAGATATGGTACGTAGACTACATAAAGCTTTATATGGTTTAGAGAAATCACCTAGAGCCTAGTATGAAAGGTTGCATACTTATTTGTTAAGTATTGGTTTTGTTAGAACTAGTGAGAACAACAATCTATATATGAAAGGAGATACTGATGATACTATTTTGATTTCTGAAATATTTGTGGATGATATTATTTTTGGAGGTCAAGATCATATCTGTAAATCATTTTCTGATGAGATGTGAAAAGAATTTGAGATGTCTATGTTTGGAGAGATTAAGTTCTTTCTAGGCTTGCAGGTTATTCAGCAAAATGATGGAATATTCATCACACAATCAAAGTATATAAAGGAAGTACTGAGAACATTTGGCATGGTAGATGCTAAACCAGTTGGAACACCAATGGTCACAAGCTGCAAACTGACTAAAGATGATGAATCCACAGAGGTGAACCATACACTATATCGATCTATGATTGGTAAGTTGATGTATACAGTGCATAGTAGACTAGATATTGCCCATGCTATGGGAATTGTTGCTAGATTTTTTGCAAATCCTAAGGAGTCACACATGGTTACAACAAAAAAAATCTTAAGATACCTGAACAAAATAGAGGACTATGGATTATGGTATCCTAAGGAAGGGAATTTTGAACAAAGAGTCTACACTGACACAGATTGGGCTGGAAATATAGATAATAGAAAGAGTACCACCGGAAGAGCATTTTTATTTGGTGAAAGACTTGTTACTTGGACAAGTAAGAAACAACCTTGTATTTCTCAGTCTACTACCGAAGTAGAGTATGTTGTTGCTACTACAAAATGTTCAACTATTGCTTACATCAAGCAATAGTTGGAAGGGATGAATGAGCACTAAGCCGGTGATTATATATTGTGATAACACAAGTGTAATAAAAATTTCTAAGAATCCCGTAATGCACTCAAAGACAAAGCACATCTTTATTAAGTATCACTGCTTAAGAGAACAAGTACAGGAGAAGCAAGTTAAACTGGAATATGTTACATCAAAAGAGCAACTTGTTGACATATTTACCAATCCTCTACTGAAGGAAACTTTTGAATACTTGAGGACTAGACTTGGGGTCCGTCCCCTGTCTACTAGTCACTAATGTGATATGGAGGTTACATCAGCCTAATCTTATCAAAAGATCATTCATGTTGATGTAGTATAGTTCACACTTTGGATTCTATCTAAGGTTGTGAAAGATTTCAGGAATAGCTATTTGCATATCAGTATACCGAGATACATTGTATGCACCAGACAACAGAGAGTCACATGGCTAATACAGAGTTGTATGTTTATGTGTTTCTTTGGTATTGTTGTCAAAGGGAGAGATAAAAAATATGATAACCGAGGAGATTATTGGAACATCTATCTAAGGGAGAGACAATCTGAGAAAGTCTAGGAGAGTTTTGAAGATTTGTTGCTAAGAACAGAAGGAACCTAAGAACTGGAGAGATCATATCTACAGAGGAAAGTCTGCATTTGCAATGTTGTCATGTAATGTAGTGATTAAACATATTAAGCTAGGGAGAGCTTACCGAACTACATCATTTTCTTACAGAGTTGTAGAATACATATTTGGTATGTGTATGGTATATTTCATATTTCTTGAGTTGCCATTAATGCCAAAGGGAGAGATTGATGAACTGCAACTGATTGAGAACCTGATTGATGAACTACAAGTGATTAGAGATCACCGAGCACTGAATTATTATATAAGATAATTGAATCAGTCATTATGTTGTCATTGATGTCAACTAGTTTTGATAGTACTTATCATGGTAGTTGCAAATATCTAGACATCTGTAAAGAAAAGGGAAAAGATGAAGAACCAAGATATCTACATGGAGGAAGATGGATATGACAAATGAGGATAAGGAATACTTTTGGTAACTTATTGATGAGTCTATGACTTCATATTGTTGACTTGATTATGTTGCATTAATCTGTTATGAAGCTAGAAGAAAAATGTTACAAAGAAGTGTGGTCGGTTAATGAAGCATTCCAGTATACACTGAGCCAGTGTAGTGTATACTGAGTGATAGTTTCAACCGAGCTTGTGTTCACCGATGCATTTCTTTGTTAACTGAGTATGGACAAAAGAACTAAATGATTAGTTTAGCCGACAAAAATTGATGAGTTGTAAAGTGTATGATTACGTGGTGGAAAGATAAAGTTTGTTATGAGATCTATGGCTAACAAAATTTGAAGAAGATCTAAAGGATGGAATTGAAACGAGTCATTGACACAAATATCGAGGAAGGTTTAAGAGGCAAAATCAACAAAGGAGATTAAGTGGCAAAATCTAATGGATGAAAAGAAAATAGTTTACTTGTCTATTTAAGAGACTAGGGTTTCACATAGAATAGAGATGTCATAAGAAGGAGACTATAGAGATATCATGTGAACAAGCTTCATGCATGCCTGCTCATACTGGTTGAAGAAGAACTAAACTGCAAAATAGTACCGAGTGTCAGAGAGCTTTACCGAGGGACAATAAGTTATTGAATGTTGATGAACTGAATAGAAATATTGATCAGAGGATTTGTATGGACTTAGAATAGATCTAAACATCTGTAAATCAAGTTGTATTATAATTAGATCACCTACTATTTCAGTTTAACCATTGTAAATAGATAAAATATCTTAACCGAGTGGACTTGAAAGTCTTATATGTCATTCATAGAATGTACATTTTTATCTTGTCAACCCCATAGTGAATGTTGATTGGACAATAACTGTTAGTGTTAAATCCTCTAACAAGATAACACCTTACAGTGTGTATTGTAATCTTTAACAAGGTTGGCTCTTCACCGAGCTCACTTTAGAAGAGTGAAAAGTTTTTGGGTTACTGGTCCCAGGTGGTTTTTCTCTTTGCAGGGTTTCCACGTTAAATTTTTGTGTTATGTGTTTATGTGGTGATTGTTTGGTTATCATACTTTACATGTTGCATATTTGATTTGGTCAGTAATCACTATGAGCATTTAACTGGTAATCGGTAATTACACAGACAGTTAGTATATTATGTTTACCAAGCTGTAGAATTAGCTGAATTTGTTTTAAGTGATACATTTTGTATTTGGGACTATGGATAACTGATTCACCCCCCTCTCAGTTATTCTAACATAGATTTTCTACTAATCCAAAAGAATCACACATGACTGTTGTGAAAATAATTTTGAGATACTTGAAGAATACTAAAAATTATGGATTGTGGTATAAGAAAGAAGATAATTTTGAACTGAAAGTTTACACTAATGCTAATTGGGCTGGAAACATTGATGATAGAAAAAGCACTACTTGTGGAGCATTCTTTTTAGGAGAAATATTGGTAAATTGGATAAGTAAGAAACAAGGATGCATTTCTTAGTCCACTGCTAAAGTAGAATGTGTTGTTGTTGTTGTTGTTGCAAATTGTTCAATTATTGCATGGATAAAGTAACTATTGGAAGGTATGAATGAGGAGATCACTAATCCAGTGATAACACAAGTGCTATTAATATTTAAAAGAATCCAATGATGCATGCAAAGACAAAGAACATATCCACTAGTAGATTTGAGGTCAAATTTTGACCAAATTTATTGACCAAAGTGGAAATGGTCTTAAAATTTTCTTTTTTTTTCCTTTTATCCCCATGTTGGTCGAAATTTTGACCAATACGGGGATAAAATGTAAAAAAAAAAAAGAAGATGCATTTCATTTTTACTTTACCCCTTTCTTTTTCGGCGCGGGCGACAGCGGGCGGGAGCAGGCGAGAAGGCGGGGACAACTGTGTATGAATTTTTTGTCTCTAATTCTATTTTTTTTCTAAATTGTTATATGGTTTTACTGTTCCCGCAAAGTGTTAAGAAAGATGCAATAAATCTTCACATCTTTGTGTTTCTCTGGCGACAGTAACCAGTGTGGAACATTGTGTTGCTATCGAGTTTCTTTGTAATGAAATTTGTTAGACTGTGACAGAACTTTAATAAGCATTATCGAAGTTTCAATAAAATATGTTAGGGCATAGTTTATTGGTTTTATGAAACTATGGAATCTGCGTTGAATAAAACTATGATGTTATCCAGTTTGTATTATAAGAGGTTTTGAACTGTTATAACTGCATAGAATCATTTTAGACTTCACAGCTTGCAAGAATCGGTATATCGGGTTCGATTATATGTTAAATCCTTGACTTGCGGTTCCCCAAATGGTTATCAATACCTTTGGATGGAGAGCAAGCCAAGGATAGATGTAAACAATGAAATGTTAAGCACAGAAAATGGGAAGTAATTGGTTGCTTCTAGAACCGATGCCCGAACTAGTGCATAAAAGGTGTAATCAAATCGGTGCCTAATCAGCACACATTATGTGAACAGTTCACAAATTGTGCCCTAAATAAACAATAAACAAGAAAACAAACAGTGAGTCAATTAGATGAACATATTTTTGGATACCCTAGACCGTAAAAGGGGTGAATACAACCTAGTGGTAAACGGGTGTTTAATACCAGTCGAATTTGATTGCATAGTCTCAAAGGAATGTTAGATATTAATAGTAAAGACAATCTGTCGAATCCAGATTGAGGATACTCTGAATTTGTGAAGAATCATCTGCTGTGAAAGAATGTTTAAAGTGGGGAAGTTCGATAGCCAAAAGTCAAGCTAGGCTTACAAAATCTTTTACCGATTGCAACCACTCATCAAACCACTGCTAAAACTTCCAGATGGAACCGAGTTTAAATTGATCAAATAGACTCGAAGATTCCCTATAGAAGTTTGCAGTGATAGTTAGTGGTTAAAGAGGTAAAGTCACAAGCCTTATCAATACCTGTAGAAGAACACATTGTGCCTGCTCTATTCACATTGCAGAAATAGAGAAAATAAGAAGAATCAAATACAAATCTTCAAGTTAAAGTTGTGATCAGCTATAACATAGAGAGTTATGTTCAAAAGAGTGAATATACATATATTGTAAACACAGAAGTTATATTTGCCTGTGGTAAGAAATAGAACCGGAAAACATCACAAGCTAAGTTTGGTAGATTGTGTAAAGAAATTACAGTCATCGATTGGCAGTCTGAAATTTATATTTTCTGTTACCAAATTGAGGGATTTGGAATTATCAGTTGAATTTGTGACTGTGCTTGGAGTCATTAATCGTGTGAACCTATAATAGAATGTGGGAATCTATTCAAACTTTAGCTGTCTAAAGCTTGGCATCAAACTGTTATGATTTCAAGAATAGGTTACACATTTGGTGTTATTTTCTTTTATTAGAATCAACAAATTAAAAGTGACACTCACTATAAGGACAGTCACAAATGAGGATAGTCACAAATGAGGACATCTCACAGTGACTATCCCTTGTGTAATTGCCACTTGAATGCATTGCTATTGAACCACATTAATGCTTTTTTCCTTCAACAAATGAGGATAGTCACTGTAAAGACAACATGATAATGTACACTCACTGTAAAGACAGTCACAAATGAGGACATCTCACAGTGATTTTCCCTTGTGTAATTTGCACTTGAAAGCATTTCTATTGAACCACATTAATGCTTTTTTCCTTCAACAAATGAGGACAGTCACTGTAAAGACAACATGATAATGTACACTCACTGTAACGATAGTCACAAATGAGGACATCTCACAGTGACTGTCCCTTGTGTAATTGCCACTTGAATGTATTTCTATTCAGCCACATTAATGCTTTTCTTCTTCAACAAATGAGGATAGTCACTCTAAAGATAACATGATAATGTACACTCACTGTAAGTGTACATTATCATGTTGTCATGATAATGTACACTCACTATAAGTGTACATTATCATGTTGTCTTTATAGTGACAGTCCTCATTGAAGTGGCAATTACACAAGGGATAGTCACTGTGAGAACTTCTCATTTTGTGAAATTACACAAGGGACAGTCACTATGAGATGTCCTCATTTGTGACAAGGACAATCACACATGAGGACATCTCACAGTGATTCTCCCTTGTGTAATTGCCACTTGATCAAATGTATTGCTATTGAGCCACATTAATGCTTTTCTTCTTCAACAAATGATGATAGTCACTCTAAAGACAACATGATAATGTACACTCACTATAAGGACAGTCACAAATGAGGACATCTCACAATGACTATCCCTTGTGTAATTGCCACTTGAATGCATTGCTATTGAACCACATTAATGCTTTTTTCCTTCCACAAATGAGGATAGTCACTGTAAAGACAACATGATAATGTACACTCACTGTAAGGATAGTCACAAATGAGGACATCTCACAGTGACTGTCCCTTGTGTAATTTGCACTTGAAAGCATTTCTATTGAACCACATTAATGCTTTTTTCCTTCAACAAATGAGGACAGTCACTGTAAAGACAACATGATAATGTACACTCACTATAACGATAGTCACAAATGAGGACATCTCACAGTGACTGTCCCTTGTGTAATTGCCACTTGAATGTATTGCTATTCAGCCACATTAATGTGTTTCTTCTTCAACAAATGAGGATAGTCACTCTAAAGACAACATGATAATGTACACTCACTGTAAGTGTACATTATCATGTTGTCTTTACAGTGACTTTCCTCATTCAAGTGGCAATTACACAAGGGACAGTCACTGTGAGAACTTCTCATTTTGTGAAATTACACAAGGTCACAAAAATTACAAAACAAAAATAATATTACAGTTCACAAAAATAATTTTGTGAACTTCTAATATTATGACACATGAGGACAGTCACTGTGAAGACAACATGATAATGTACACTCACTATAAGATCAATGTTGATGCAGAGTGGCAACAAAAGGTGATGGAATTCAATCAAATGCTTGTTTAAACCCACAAACTCCTATTAGGCTTCAAAGCCACTCAAAGACAAAATAGTCACAAAACCTTAGATCTAGATTCCAAACTTTCAAAGATGGTGTTAGATATGTTAAGAAAGAGGATTCAATAGGTTTCAAGAAGTTTCAACACTTCAAACAATTCTTAGCAAGCAATTTTCTCAAAACTGTCAAATAGGCCTAATTGCCCCTTTTCTAGTCCTCCAGCAGCGTTATAACCCAAATAACTCAAAATTTATCCAAATGAACCTGCAAAAAAATTAGCATTCTAGATACCCTTTTGGGAGAACTATAACATACTAAAAAACCAGTATCAACTTCTTTGGAAAATGTGCCCCAAAACCTTGACTGTCACTATTTTTCAAGAGGAATTAGTGATGTTTTACAAAGCAAGTGTGCTAAAAACATATCCAAAAGCCACCAAATTCATAGGACATTCCTATTTTGTGTCCAATTAGATGATTCAACAACCCATTTCACTTTATGATTTCATTTGCTACCAAAACCCCAAATTTGCCCTTAAAACCCTCTATAACCTAGGGTATCACCAATCTAACACTTCCACTCACTTCCAGGTCATAAAATTCATGGTTCACCATGAGTTAAACATATTATTGAAGAATATCAAATAATATTTATACCTTGTTAAGCCAGATGTCTGGCTGCTACACATATGTCATGTATTTGGGTACCCAAACTTGTCCAAACAACCATCAACTTTGTATTTCTTTCACATTCTCCTGTAAAACTTCACTTTTCTGGTTTATTCATGGTTAGATAGACTTGTTAGTGCTTCTAGGGTCCATCCTAAGGATCAAATGTACAAAGATAGGATGGTACCCCCATTTACCATTGAAGAATCAAAGCAAACTTTCAGTTTCAGCGTTACAACAGCAAATAAACTTGCAATAAACACTCAAAATAATATGAAAGTGACTCAATAACCCTTAAATGTATCTTACCAACATAAATGAATGATTATCACATCCAATACACTTAAATCTTGCAAGAAAATCTCAGATTTTCATTAAATTATGCCCTGTCCGTACAAATCATGTACTTTGTCGTACATAACAATGCCTTCTCCCCTTTCATCAGGTTAACACAACTTATATAGGTGTACATACACCTGTCTAACTGATCAAGTTGGTTAGAAATGTTTTATTTAACAAACAAATACTAAATCCTAAGTTTCCCTCCAAAATACCTACATGACCATTTATATTCAAATTCAAATTTATAAACTATGCATTCTATAACTTTTATGACATTCTAACCTATGTTATTGACTCAAAATGATCTCAAGACCTTATTGAATATGAAAAAATATAAAAGCACCCTCTAGGACACCCTTATGGCTCATTAGGCCATTTTACATCAAGTTGCCCATAGGCTTTATCAAGAATTTTATGACTCTTGACTGGCAAAGTACATTGTTCATTACAATATGCCATTATTGGCCTTAAAATATCCCAGTTGACATGTAGGAATGCCTTTGATCTTCTAGTTCCATCTTGTTCCAAGGTGTTCCTAGTTGACTTGATAGGTGCCCCTGCACCAGATGTCCTCATTTGTGACTGTCCTTAAAGTGAGTGTACATTATCATGTTGTCTTTAGAGTGACTGTCCTCATTTGTGACTGTCCTTATAGTGAGTGTACATTATCATGTTGTCTTTAGAGTGACTGTCCTCATTTGTGATTGTCCTTACAGTGAGTGTACATTATCGTGTTGTCTTTACAGTGACTGTCCTCATTTGTGACTATCCTTACAGTGAGTGTACATTATCATGTTGTCTTTAGAGAGACTGTCCTCATTTCACTGGGCATGATGAGAAAGGCAGATATACCTATCAAATAATAGAGGCAAGAATCTTTGATTACAGACATATTTATAAGAACCTTGCTTAGTATTTGTTAGCATATGTGCAATGACTATATTTATGATCTTTGCAGGCATATCAATGTCCTCATTTGAAGAGCTAGTACAAAGTATATGTGTGAAAATTTATTTCTAATTATTAATATATTGATGGAGGTGACTAGAGCTCTATTACAAATGAAAGATAAAATATTAAATTATTTAATTAGTTTCAAGTTGAAAATATTGTAACAATTAATGTATCTATGAATTGATGGAAGGATTCATGTGTTTGCATCCATTTATCCTGCTTAGTCTAGTGGAGTAGTCACTTACTCCCTACTTAGAAATTTCCAAATTGTGGGGTGAGAATGCTAAAGTCCTCATTTTCATTTAAATGAGAAAATAAAAATGGAGATGATGTAGGTTTTTCTTCTCTTTTTTTTTACCTTCTTGGTCTTTGGATTTAAAAAGAAGAGAGGCATGAGGAACCAAAAAATCAGCAAGATACTTATCCAAAAAAGCTAAGAGTAAATTGTCCCATATTTGAAAAAAAATTATAATTTGTATTTGGTTATTATTTGGGATATGTGATGTTTTATAGATTTGAGATTAAAAGATCTATTTTTTTTTTAACATTTGACAAATAGATTGCATACTCGATATGCTTCAATATTTTGCATCCATCTTTGCATAGGTATACGACAAAGATAAAATCTTTGAAGACATTCATTTTCAATATTTCTAATTATTATGACTATATGTCAACATCCACTAAAATAGGTATGTTTATTTATATCACATTTTTATCGTGCACACATTTACATGTGTAGTTAGCTTTAAACAACTCCTCCAAAAGTATTTAATATATATCTAGGTTCAAAGTGCTTCTAATTTTTATACTTGAGTTTTTTGTGTGAATTTTTTGTAGGAGATATTTTGTAGTCATTGCAGAAGATGGAAACATACAAGATGTTAGAAGCTTGTTAGTGATTGTTTATTATGTTTCACAGAAGAGAAGATGGGGTTAACAAAGGAAGAATTAAGTAACAAAATGTTGCTTATTGTAGACTTAGTGATATATTGATGATCTATCATGTTGATTTATCTAAATTTGAATATATTTTTTAATTTAATTTAAATACATCTTGGGTTTAAATTGATTCAATGTGCAATACATTTTTAAAAATTTGTTATGTAGGAGCTGCCAAGAATTTATTTACTTGTGAATTAGACCTTCTAAATTATAGTATGAATTTTTTTACTTGTGAATTAGAGTTTACTCAATTATAGAATCATCGTACATAGAAGGGAGATGGTCACTTTATTGCAAGTGGCATCTTGTTTTTTAGAATATTGAACTTAGATGATTATCTTGTTTTTCATAAGGGGGGTGATTATCGTTTATTGCATACTATTTCATTCTCTAAAATTGATTATATATAAAAGAGATAAGAATCAACATAGATAAGAAGGAGATGATTATCATTTATTGGTTATTTTTTATTGTGTAGTATGTTATTTTCTAAGAATCAATGTAGATAAGATGGAGATGATTATCTTTTCTTATAGGGTATCTTGTTTTATTTTATTTTGTTTAGACAAAAGTGGAAGAACCACTATATATATTTATATTTATAAAAATTGATTCAAAAAGAGCTCAATCAGGAAAGAACCAGGAAGAAAACTCGACATCGTCGCTTTATATACAAAGGTTTAAAAGAAAACCTTAACGCTATTTGATTAGTTTGTTACATTCGGAAGGTCGTGGCCACCTTTGAAGAATGCAAGTGGTCAAAGACCCATACATTTCAAATTTTGAACTGCTAGTGGCTAAATTCAAAAATCAAATAGGATGCATCTCTAAACCAATCCCATAGGATGCATCTCTAAATCAAACTCTTGCAAAATAGCCATCTATTTCTCGTGACGCTCTCCCAAATCTGACTACATAACCAATCTATTGACCACTTGGTCAGGCATAATGGCATATATATTGCTTCTCAAGATATATTGTCTAAACTTCTTGAATTATCTAACCAAGCTGAAAGCTTATTTCTCGAGGGCCCAATACCTCACTTCAACATTATTGAAAGGTGAACTCATAAAATTGATGCAGAGGCTTAGGGTGTCCAATCTAACACCTTTTTAAGCTTACAAAAATTAACATAGATCTCCTCTTGCTTCTTCTGTACATGCACCAAATTTTCCACCCAAGTGGAGTGGCGGATAGGAAAAATTATCGTTGCAGCAAGTAACTTTTGAACTTCCTTGAAGATTAAGGGTTCTATCAACAAATTAACAGGTTGCTACTTTTGTATGAATGACTTTATGTTAGGCTTGAGAGTTATGTTATGGGTGATGATGGAAGTATCAAATATCTTCAGATCTTCATATCAAGTTGTGTTAACTTACCGATGACTTGATGCTTGACTCTCAGTAAAATGGTGATATAGGGTCCTTATATTACACATAATTTTGATTAAAAGTTAAAATATAGCATTAAAATCTAAATGATAAAGATATTTCATATGATGTTTTCGATATTAAAATGGTTGAGAAAATGGTTGTTCACTAACGATTTTTATCAGCAGGTTGCAAACAAATCATCCTTCTTCCACCAACGAGTCATTCCATTCAAGAAAGACCATGTCTGACGATATCAACGCACAAACAAATAGGGAGACAATTGCTAGACTATGGTCTAACTTAAAAAGAAAGGGTGATGGAAAATGTTATTGTCCTTGCAAAATTTGTAAGGGCTTAAAGACTCGAAGATATCTAATCAAAACAGCTGAGGAACATTGTAGGCAACATGGTCACATTGAAGGGGGAAATGAATTTCCTCCATTGGTATGTATTTTAATATTTTATAAAATACATAAGACATGATTTGATGATGACAACATGATCATGGTTAATATAAGGTCATCATTTTCATATAGGTCAACGTCCCTCGATTTCATGTTATGGACCATGACAATTTGGAGAATGTGGATTTCCAAACGAGGGAACATGGAGGTGTGAACATAGAAGTAGAAGGTAATGATATCATGGAAGAAGACCACGATGATGAAGAAGATCAATATGATCACGATGATCAAGATGATGATGATGTTGATGCAGAGCTTGATGTACCTTTACTTGAGAAGGCACACGAGCCCCTATATGAAGGCTCCGAAACAACTCTTCTTGCCGCTATATTGTTGTTGGTGAACCTGAAGGTTATGAATGGTTTATCCAATGTAGCAATGACACGTATGTTAAGTTATGTCATCTTTTTTCATTATTTTAGTTGTAATTCCCTTGCAATTAATATTGGATGAATCGTGTAGCAATTAATATTCTTTAAATTAACAAATTATATTTTTGGTCGTAGGTTGGTAGGTGAGTGTTTGTTACCACCATCAAACATCCTACCTTGCTCGTACCAAGAATTATCTGCCGTTATGAAAGATATTGGAATGGAATATCAAACAATACATGCATGTCCGAACGATCATATTATATATTATAAACAGCATGAATTTGCAACAGAATGCCCTATTTGTCATATTAGTAGATATCAATCAGATCAAATAACAAAAAAGGTGCCTCGCAAGGTTCTTTGACATATTCCCATTATTCCACGTCTACAACGATTATTCAAGTGCAATAGCTTGGCACAATTTATGGATTACCATGCACGCAATAGAAGTCAAGATGGCATTATGCGAATGTCTACAGATGGCTCGGCATTTAAGGAAATAGAAGAAAAATGGCCACACTTTAAAGAAGAACCTCGTAATCTCAAGCTTTCATTGGCAGCGGACGGTGTCAATCTGTTTGGAGAGATGAGATCTACTTACTCGGTGTGGCCTGTTTTTGTTATCAACAATAACATTCCTCCTTGGTTGTCCATAAAGAGGGAGCACATAATGTTGTCACTGATTGTTCCAGGTATATTTTGATTTAATGGTCATCTAAATTAATTTATTATTAATAATCCATCAAAATGGTCATAATAATTATGTAATGTTTTTGTTCATTCAACTAGGTAAGTACCAAGTTAAAGATATCAATGTATATATTGAGCCCCTTATCGACGAGTTGATGGTGTTATGGAATGGGGTCACTATGTATGACATCTCTAGACCAATAGGACAAAGACAATTTCAATTCCATGCAATGCTTGTATGGACAATACATGATGCCCCTGGGCTAACACATTTTTGTGGTATGTTCTCTTCATAACGCCTCTTTTTTGGTATGTTATAGTGCTAACACAAAGTTAACACATTTAATCCAATTAGACATGATCTTGTAGGTCTTCAGACAAAGGGAAAATTTGCATGTCCAGTTTGTGGTCCAAAGACAAAATCTCATCATTCAAAAAGTTTGAGAAAGCAGGTGTTCGATGAGAATAGACACTTTCTCCACAGAAATCATAAGTACCGAATTACTGAAAAACATCTTTTCAATGGGAAAGAAGAGACTACATCAAAGCCATGGAGAATGACACCTCGCCTATGGAAATTGGCATACAATAAAATAAATCATCAAGGTAATGTCATTCCATCTGATGGGTTTTGTTTCAAATTTATCTTTTGATATTGTGTTTTGTTTACTGATGATGTAATTGATGCTTGTGAAGGTTGTCAAGGCATCAATGACCAACTTCCAAAGGACTCAAAAGTTATCCTATGCAATTTACTAGGTTTCCGTACTACGAGCAACTCCCAATCGTGCATTTGTTTGATCCTATGCATATTGGAAAGAATGTAACAGAGACATTATGGAAAATATTGGATGGAAGGTGTGACAAAGACCAAATCATCAAAATTTGTAGTGACATTGAAGAATCCAACCATGCAATGAAAATTTTTATTCAATCCAATCAAAATGGAGACCAGATTGATACAAGTGCTCTTCCATGGTTATTGTCGGAGCAGCAGAGCAATGCTATAAAAGAAATTATAAAGAAAATACGATTTCCTACAGGATTTACTACGAACATAAATGATCTCATATCAAAGAAAAGTGAATTTGGGCCAGGGATGAAAACACACGATTGGCATATATTTATTAAGGTAATTCATATTACTTTGTATTCACTATATATTTGTATACTGCATGTGGTTTTCATTGCATTCTTTTATAAAATATTGACGAGATCATTTTACAAATATTGCAGTATGTTCTACCTCTATCTCTCCCACACCACTTTGCCAACGGTGTCAAACAAGTTATATATGATCTTGGAAAATACATGAGGTGGTTGTCATCTAAAGAAATCAATAAAGAAGATATAAAATACTGGAAGAGAAAAATTCCTCTTCTTATGTGTGAAATGCAAAAGTGTCTACCTTCAACTTTTTTCAATGCACAAGAACATTACCTCTTACATCAAGTTGAGGAGATTGAATTGTACGGACCTGTACCAACTAGGTCAATGTGGATGGTTGAGAGGCACTTGAAATTTTTGAAAGACTTGGTTTGATAGAGAGCACATCCTGAGGGTTCTATGGTAGAGGGCTATATGGTATACCAGACCATGGTGTACATTAGTGAATATCTTCCTAAGTTTGCAGCAAAGATCCATGTACGATCATATTTGGGATCCCAACTCCATTAAAAAATTTGAAGGGGAGCACTTGATGGGCAAAGGTAGATTGAGGAAAGTGAGAGGTAAATCTAAGATGTTATTGTAGTTAATTAATTCTTATAAATCTGGTCGAGAGTCAGATGTAATAAATCTAAGATGTTTTTGATACAGCTGGTCGAGAATGGGATGCAATACATTTGTATATTGCAAACAATCTTGATTGGATGATGGTATGGATTGAACGATGTCAACAAAATGGTTGTTCATTAACATGGGAAGGTGTTGCTTCATTGGTTAGAGAAGCTCATCGTAATGGAGATCCTAATGTTACTCCAATGGTAATTGATCTAGCACATGGTTTAAGAGGTGGACAGGTACGTACAAATTTATTAATGATCATGACTCATATGTTTCATATCAACTCATGATACAAATAATTTACACACTTTAAAAATTGCAGGTCAAGCACCACAAAGCTATGTACTATCATGGCCACAAATTTCGTATAAAAAAGTTGGATGATACAAAGAAAACTTGTGATTCTGGGATAAGTGCAGTTTTTGAGGTCACCAATATATCATCTAGAAATGACCTACATCCTCAACAATCTTAAAATCAATACTATGGCATCTTAGATGATATAATTGAGTGCGACTTTAACTCCTTCAAAGTAGTTCTATTTGTCGTCAAATGGTACAGGCTACGACTGAATCAAAATGATCCAGATAGAACTGTTATTCAACATGATAATGGATTTACAATGATTAATACAAGGTTGTTTGAGCCAGTTGGAGATGAGCCCTATGTTCTTCCAAGCCAGTGTGAGCAAGTGTTTTACTCAGAGGTTCCACATAAACAGGGTTGGTCATTTGTTGTTAGACATGATCCAAGAGGAAGGCCGATAAAGTATAATGTTATGGAAGAAGAAGATACTGAAGATGATGAAGAAGCAGATGATGATGATGATGATGATGATGATGATGATGCTGATGGTGGTGATGATGATGATGATGATGATGATGATGATGATGATGATGATGATGATGATGATGATGATGATGATGATGATGATGATGGTGATGACGATGGTGATGGTGATCATGGTGATGATGATTGCGGTGATGCTGTTGATGATGGTGATGATGGCGATGGCGATGGCGATGATGATGATGATGATGATGATGATGATGATGATGATGATGATGATCAATGACATAATTGAAATGGTTACATATTTATTGTGTTCAATTCTAATGATTACATATTTATGTTCTGCTTTAAATTGTAATGGTTACATATTTATTCTATTCAATTCTAATGATTACGAAATATGTGATTTATAATTACCAATTTTTTGTTTACGATGCTCAATTAATTGTTGTTGATACATGTATATTTGTGTTTGATTATCACCCTTTTTGCAAATAGGCAATTGACTACAGACATTGTCACCCCGGCCTTCTGTTGACGATCTTGCATTCCACACATAAGGTAAATTTGTTCATGTTTACGATGTTGCATATTGTTCATGTTATCTTCTAAGTTATTTGTAGCATACGTATCATGTAATATTTAGCTAACTTAAGATAAATGATTAACATATGCAGTAAATTTAACCCCTTTGGCGTGGATCGTGCACAGTGACATGGATCGGCAGGTATAAGTCAATAAATAGACATAATTTTCTTATATTCTTCTTGTTTATCACTGAGCACGTATGTTATAAATAGACATATTATATAATCATATAATGTATATATAGACAAAGAACCATATAGAAATATAATATATAATCACTTTCAACCTAGTACATTTTATATCTCTCATGTATAGACAAAGAAGAACTGTACGTATGGGTCACGACTTGATTATTCTATATATATTGACGTGGCAATATCTCATTTGATGGATTGCAGCACCCACCAAATAGGTATTTGTCAGATCTATCTACATCGAATGAGGGAAATGAGGGAATGCTAGATGAAAGTTCTACATGTAGTACGGCTAAAACAGGGAGATCAACTAGAGGTCAAAAGATTAGAAAAAAATTTGACAAACGCATGCAATATTTCCTTGCTAATGGGGGGTCAT
This sequence comes from Chamaecyparis obtusa, assembly GCA_027943335.1. NCBI lineage: Eukaryota > Viridiplantae > Streptophyta > Pinopsida > Cupressales > Cupressaceae > Chamaecyparis > Chamaecyparis obtusa. The sequence continues at coordinate 352,720 of BSBK01001478.1, read as the reverse complement.
GTTCTTATGATGATGAGACCAAAGGCGACATCAAGGTGCCCTTTCGGTACACACACATTGAGAAAGAATGGGTACCCAATGAGCTACCTCCAATTAATACTGATTTTTGTGTTAATGAGAGGATATATCGCATTGCTCCATCCTCATTACATGGTTTGGGCCTATTTTCCATGGATGGGATAAAGGTATATTACAATAGAGTTGTTGAATTGTTCGAGTATGTCGGTCCATGTTACAATTACAATGATTGGATGCGGATTGTTCAATATAAAAAAAGTATGCGTAGGTATGCACTATCAGCTAATTATATACAAAGGAAAGAAAATGATCAAAGTAAAAGATTTGCAATGTACATTGATGGGAGACCAAAAGCAATAGGTAATATTGTGGGTTTTATAAATAGTACGCGACCTTCATCAACTAATAAGAAACCCAATTGCATATTTGAGGCACGCGAGGGGAATCAAGTTTTTGTATGTGCAATAAAATCAATAAGTGCAGGGGAAGAACTACTAATAGATTATCATTTAAATCGCATAGATACAAACAAAGTTACTATCATGGGGGTGGTAAGTACTATATACTATTTTATTAATAAGTTTTTTTTTGCTAAGTCTATTGCTTTTAGTTCGCTAAAGTTTTTATATTTAATCTTTGTCACAAGATGATATGGATCCCGCACATGATAGAGGCCACGAGGATGCTCCTCCCACTTGTTCTTCAGCAAAGGTAAACCTTATTAAAATTGTACAAATTAGATAGTTGAAAAATGTTATATTATTACGTTATTTTATTTATGGTTTTGGAGTTTTTATGATAGTTTTACTGATATTCCTATCACAATTTGATGTTCAGGATAAGGGAAAAGCACCCTCGACAGTAGAGGCAATAGCTACCCCTGATGATGATGATCTTTTTGCAGATTCACCTAATGTTATAATCATGGTAAAGAAAAAAATCAAACAAATCAATAAAGATATAATTAACATTTTGTATGAAAGAAATCCAAGTGAGGAGATGCTCAGGAGGCTAACTGAATTGAAAGCACTCGGACATCGGTATCAAGTAAGCAGTAATGAATCTTTAGTTATAACAAAATTTCAATAAAGGTTAATATTTTATACTCTTTTATGTTGTGAAGTAAAATATATGTAATATGTGTTCTTGTTGTAGGATTTTATGGAATCTCTAGTACCTGGTCAAGGACAATGTGCGGATGAGGCCGGTACTAGTAGACCTCCGGCTGCCTCAGGTAAAATAATCCTTTAGTTGACAAGTTACAAGGAATTTTTTCTTTGGAACATTCAAAAACTTCTCAAGTTAACTCTTACTTTTATTATTTGAAAATGTCTTTGCTAACAATGTATTGTTCAGGTCCTCAATTGCAGGAGACTCCTACTAGCCAGGTTGGCCATAGAAGATTGTCGAGTGCAATGTCGGCCACAAGGGCCATGCAAACATCAACGCCTTCAAGGGCTATGGCATCTGGTAAATCATTGTTTTACTATATTTGGTTTTGTGCTAATTATGATTTCATAATTTGTACTTTAATCTTGGGTGCATCACATAGTGGATTATTTTTTTGGAGCAGGAGATACCCTGGTGGCACCACTTGGTACACCTGCTACCGATCAATCTGCATGTATTAGTGAAAATTCACCACCATTTCCTGGATCTACCCGTGTTACTAGCATGGGTGCAACGCAGACGTCATTATTGATTGACAATAATGAATCAATGCTTATAAAATGTCCTCAGATTCCAGGTACTTTAAATAATTATTTTTTATATTGTAATATGCATTTACCTATTCATAACAAGTTTTGGATTGATTATCCCATGACATTTTTTGCAGGAAATGATATGTTTTATAAGAAACTTTATGACCTAACATTGCATATATTCGGGCCCACCATACGTAAAAGGTGGAACATCATAAGTGAACTAAGTTTATCCCACTATTTTTTTTTCATATCATTAATTGGTACAATATTTTTCCTTTCATTCCAGTCTTTTCTTTTAGTGGCTATATCTAACAATTTTGTGTTTTTCCTTAAAAGGTGGAATTTGCAAGAAAAAAGTTTAAAAGATCAGCTCATCAAAGATTTACATCATGAGTTTGGCAATAATATTTTTGATGAGAAGAAAATTTTGGAAAGAGCTTGCAAACATCTTAAGACTGTGAGGGACCAATATAGAAAGAGTCTCGTCCAGAACCCAAAGTATGAGCGTCCTCCCTTTATTTCAGTGAGGGATTGGAGTGAATTTATTTTAGATGCAAAGGAGAAAGCGGACGCTCAAAAAGGAGTTTCGCCAACAAATGTGAGAAGGTATGCAATAGTATTAACTACTAGTGATAAGGTGTTTGGCATGGACTTTTGAGATGATAATTAAATTTTGAATGCAATCATCATTTTTCAATATAATATCTTGGTATGATGTTTTAGACATTTTCACCATTGAAGGCAATGTGTTCAGCATTTCAAAGTTTCATTTGTTATTTCATATACATGTTTTTATAACCATTTTTTCAAACTTTTCATAGGTTGCAGGACACTTCAAAGGAAACAAAGGCCAGGCTGGAAAAGATTGGGCAACACAGACTTGGCGCTGGCGGATATTCGAAAATTAAAGCTCGCATTGTAAGTAGCAGTAAATGAATTGCAAAGAAAAATTATTTATAAAATGCAAATAATTTTGTTTAATCAAAAAATGCAGGGCTTTGATTTTAATTTAGAGGCCACGGAAGAACACAGAAAAATTGCCTTCAAGGAAGGCTATCAAGGCGTGGCTAAACGCCTACAGCAAGCTTCCACTGGCCCAATCGAAGAGTCTCCTGCATCATGTGCACAGGTAAATATTGCAAAAAATATATTAGAAATTAAATACTTGAGCAACAATCAATTTGATAATAATGTCCATTACATTGCAATGCAGCCTACAGCGCCGCATCATGAAGCTGCTGATGTGGATCATACTATCCAAGGAGGTGCTCATTTGCTATTTAAAACTAATTATGTAATTATTAATATAATTTAACATCTTAAATTGAACTTGGTGTAACATTTTTGTGTATATTTTAGAGGATACAGAATCAGGTCATGCTGAACGAGTGCCGGAGGATGTCCAGACTGATCACCATGTAGATCATGTGGCACATTCAGGTAAAGAAAATCTATGTTTTGTTCTTTTAAGTTAATTTTTTGATTTATAGTTCTTTTACTTACATAAATACTTGTAATTCAATAATATAAAAGTGTGAATTTAACTCATGAAGTAATTATTGCAATAGACCCCCCTTCAGCGCAGCGGCCTCCTATTCCTGAACAGATGAGGAGGAGACACACGTTCGGATTAGACTCAATAGAGGAGGGGAATGATGAGGACATTGATCTTCCTCTTAGAAATTATATGATTAAAAAAAACAGCAAGAAACCCAAAAAGAAATGATTGTAATTAACATTTATTGCTAATGAAAGAACTTTGTCTTAATGGATGTAATTTTGTACTAGTAATGTTGATGAATGATGTGTGTTAATATGTGTTAATGAATTATTCGTGAATGTTGTGTGTTAATGAATTATTTATGAATGTTGTGTGTTAATGAATGTTATCATGTGATTATAATGATTGAATGTTATATTTCAAAAATGTCAGATGAATGAATGAATGAATGAATGTTATTAAATGTTAATGGGGAATTTAGAGTGATGTTAGGGGGGGGGGGGGAGGGGCCAAATGAGCTTCCACCTTCATGTGGTTGGCCTTGTTTAGTAGAGAATATTAAACTATTCTCGAAACCAAGTGAAGCTCAAATTTTAAAGACAAGCTTAGAGTTTTTGATGTAGAGCCTTCTAATATCCCCTTAAGGAACCTTGTTCAACTCGAGGATTCAACAACATCTTGGAATCCACTCAAGGAACTAGAGTTCAACTCGAGGATAAATAAGAAGTTCTTGACTTTAGGATATCAACCAAACACTCCTCTGCAACAAGTTCACTGCCTTGATTCATTTTAGACAACGCTACTTCCCAGCAGGTCACTCATCCCAATATTATTCTAGTTCAAGTGCTCTTTACTACAAAGGTTCCTCCAACGTTAAGCCCACTTTGCTTGCAACCTAATGCAGAGCTGGTGTGTGGCATCCATATTGATTACCTCAGACAACAAATCCACTCCACTTTGCAATTGCTTCTTTACCTCAATATCCCTCAATGCCTTGACTCCCAAGTGTACCTAGTTTCTCTCAAACACCAAACCTTCACACAAGAATCCAACCTTCATTTTAAATTCACAAAACATATTTTTATGACCTATCCACCATATTCCCACAACCCATTTGATTTGGACAACCCATCTTCTATCCAACACACACAATCAGTCCTTGAAGCTTGTAGCCCTCACCAGTCATTAAATTGACTTTTCCTCTTACTTTCCCCAAACAACTAAGTAAACTCAAATATTATCTAAATACCCATTTGGGCTCTTTAAATCCTCTGAAAGATTCAACCTATACTCCTTTGGACCATACCCAAGATCCAATACCCCTAGCCTATCCTCACCAGGCCTAATTCTCCACTTTTACATAGCAACCCCTAACTCCACTTGCTCCCAAGACTCAAAAGGCTGAAACAGTCATTCTAGAGGTTGAGAAATGACACATTTCCAACTCACCAAGTCTCCACCCTTCACTTAACTTGTTTGCCACCAAACCCTTGCCTTTAGGGACATACCATGAGGGTTTGATCAAAAGGACCCCTCCCATCAACTCCAGGCCAAACTAACTGTGTAAACACCTCACTATAGACCCCCTTATAGGTAATCCATCACCAAACCTCTTCAATCATGAAGCAACCAACTTTCAACATGACTGGTGTCTGTTCAGGCTTAACCTCCATCAACAAATTATCATCCAACACTGCTCCTTCACCAAGCTTCTCTATTCTCCTGCATTAGATCATTATGATACAAAGAAATACATGGTTGTGGGATCGTGTACATGTTAGCGGTGGTGCATATGGAGGATTTTGTGATCTAGATTCACATTCAGATGTCTTATTATCATTCCTTTTTGTTACTCTATGCTTGAGATTCTTCAGCTTGATATGAGTTTTAAACTCACCTCATACGGCAAAGAAGTACGACAGAAACATACTTCATATTTCTGGTATGGTTTTCAACATTCATTTCAATCTATGTTTTCTTGGAAACAGTCAAATTTTTAATGCTTTTATTTTAATAGAATTATACATTTCTAAATTAGAATTTTTGAAACCAGCACAGCCATTGCTAGAGCCCCTTCTAAACTTGTTTAGTATACGTTTGATCTTTTTATAAAGTTGTAGAGGAAATTGTGAGCTAGAGAAACATGTTAGGAAAAACTGGGTACTACCTGGGTTCGTTGAAAAGAATTAGTATATTTTTAATTGTAAATTTCTTGTGATTTTATTAATGAAGTTGAACTAGTAAAGATACTTTGGAACAGGTAGAGAAAAGAAAGAAGAAAAACCCATTTCAGAAGGTAATTGTAGTAATAAAACTATTCCCCTGTATTCTAATTATCACCCATTCTTCTTCGAAAGGATAATGGTAGCAGTAAATCTATTCTCTTGAAATTCTAATTAGCATCCATTTTTGTTCTATATTTTAAATATGACAATGATACCATTTAATCCCTAATTTTTAGTGAAAATGGTAGTAATACAATTGATGCAATAAGTCAGTTCTGGGTAAGTTTTCTGGTGCTGCTTGGTGTAGAGAAAACTGTCACTCATTAGTACCCATATTTGACACCACGTATACTATAATTTGAATTAGCAATGGAATCATAATACAAAATCAAAATTGTAGAAATAGAACTATTAGAAGCCAAAGTATTATGGAATTTTGTTTAAGCTCTGCTACTGATTGATCCCAAGAAAATTATCACTCATTAGTGATGAACTCCTGCAAATTTGATATTAAGTCTCACTTTCTGCATGGTCCAAAGAGAATATTCAAGTATTAGATCCACATTTTAATCCATTGTTGTACTGCAATTTTAATGTTGATATCCATAAAATTGAACTTTCATGCTTATGCACAGAACCTTGGGGTCCATGCTTGTATTTTTTATTTTGGGTGTGGGTAGTACACGTAACCCCAATTAAATTGAATTGGGAAGTTTCTCACAACTCTTTGCAATCTCCTTCCATAGCTTAGAAGAAACCTTGCTAGTGAAATTTTTTGTGGTAAAAAAAATTGGACTTCATGCTTCTATTAATTTATTTTAGATGTGGGGTGTTACAAACAAACCTTATCCTATCCATTTTGATTCAAGAAAGTCATAGTTAATATTCAAAAACTATTCCTATATTTCCTTAGGAAGCTTGCACATGGAATTTTTTTCATATAAAATACACACTGCTATGATAGTTGAAGACAAGAAGCTGCCGAGATAACTTTCGATTGATGTTTTTTTAAATGAATGTAATTACATGTCAATATGTGCTTCTATTCTATGATAGCTAAAGAGATCATGGAATGTTTTAATAGATTTATTTAATGCACATAGAATGGCTATCTAAGCATTATTCCATTTTACACTTTTTAATATTTTTAAATTGTCAGAAATGAAAACCCTATGAAAAAGAACAATGGTACTCTGAATTTTAAGTTTCTTAGAACTTTTCACATCTCATTGTTTAGTTGCATTCAATGGGGCCCATCGCTTCTAAAGGAGGGGAAAGTGATTTAACTTTTTAACAGGTTACGGGACACTCAAAAGTGCATAAATTTGTAAGCATTAACACTTGTATTTTGTGGCTCCCTCAGCGTCATTATCACCAGCAGAACATGTGGCAGTAGTGCCACAATGTAACTCCTCCTCCCTACTCCTGCCATACACCCATTTAGGGGCATCTATCTAACTAGTCTTCCTCATATAGACAACCATAGTTTTATTTTGGGATAGAAATGATATAAAGGAGCATCATTAATGATGCTAGCATTCATCAGAGTTGCAGGCACTCATGTAATTTCTCAACTATTCTTTCATACTAATTTTATATAATACTATATACTACCATTCCATCATTCTTTTAAATGAGAAGTAAGGATCGAGCTAATTAAGTATTAAGTTATCTTAGTAGAAGATATGGTGATAGCTTAGGCATTCAATACATCTCACCGCTCTAATTCAATATAGAGTTTATGCATACTAAAACTTTATATGGTTCTCACTGAAGAGTCAAACCTTTTCTGTTTTTCTTCTTTCTTGGGCTATCTGCACTCTGATATAGTTCTCTATCTCTTCCATACATATTTTATTTCCTGCCATAGCACAACTAGTTTTCTGAGCTTGTCTACCTTGACAATCTGTCCGATAATCTTGCACATTCTACAAGGCACTATCTCCTCAAGTGTTTCTTGCCGGATGAAATAAATGGCTATGTGCTTATGGTTGTTTACTTGTCTAGAGTATAGTAGAAAATTAAAGTGTTGTAAATGACCAAGATAGATTTGTAGGAAAATGCTCTACTCATTACCTTTGCCTGGTGTGTATATGGTACACTTGGTTGTATATATATATTAGAATAACCATTTGTTTTTTAAATATTTTACTCATATAAATGAATTTCATAAATTCCTCTATATTTCAATCTTGTTCTAACAGGAGATATAAGGTTCCCTAAGATAGACATCTGTATATGGTACATGCACATATTGATGGTTCTCCTTTCTTATTTCTCATGTATGTGGACAGATTTAATGTCAAATATACCATTGATACTTTCTTACATTATTTGTTCTATTTTCTCAACCAGCAATCTTCTGTAATCAAATCAAAGGTCCAGATAGATGGTCATGGAAACCAGATCAGGAGATGTTTAACTTTATTTCTTTACATTTCCATTTTTCCCTTGAGATCTGTATAAATCTGTTTGATTTAGTCAATTTTAAAAGTTATGAAATTTGTGCTTATTTAACTCTTGCAGTTTCAACAGATATATTTCTTATGAGTTGATTATTTTCATTATCTAATTATTTCTCATGTGGGGATCTGTATTTCAAACATTTGAACAATAAGATAGAAAAATATTGAATGAAATAATTAATGATAAGTATTATAATTTGAGATTGAATCCTTCAAGAATAGATAAATCTATTTTTGAACTTTCTTTACTATTCATATCTGGTGAATTGAATTTCACTGTCTTGTCACCATTTTTATATTATAAAGGAACTAACCATGCTTCTCTCTGTTTTAAGATCTTTGTTTCAGACATTGCCGACTGTTTTTCTATTAAATATCTTTTCTTTACCTTTCATCACTGCCCTGATTGGATTGTTTGATACTGACTTTATCCCACTATTTAGGCCTTCTTTGTCACAACGCTTCTATCATGTGGGAAGCTAATAACATTCCACTTTTAGAAGCACTTAAAATGATGTCGTTCCCTTTGAAATTACTCCAACCTCTCAAACTTGGCTTTGCAAAGCAACCATACGAAACTAGAACTGCTAAAGAGCTATCACTTCCTATTCGTTGTAGTTTTGCTTAAAAAACACAAGGCCTTATCCTCTTCAAATACTTTGAAATAGATTTGTCCTCTCTTGCATGCCAACTAGATGTTGAATGCTCCATATGCATTGTCTACTTGTACCCCCTTAGATAGACTATATTTCTATTTATTTCACTAATTTGATCATTCATGAAATTGTCACATATTCCTTGGCTCTGTTTTGAATGTAGACTATCACTCGTTATAATCATGGTTGTTTTGCTTCTACAATCATGAAAGCTTCTCTCCCTCTCAACTTGTAAAAGTGTTTGCAGTCTTTTGTATGAGTGTTTCTCATTATCTCTGGTTATTATTGGCATTTAACACTAAACAATGTATCTTACTTCCTTGATCTAGTCATTGCTCTATTTTTTTGACCTTATGTAATAATATTTTCTTGTTCATGAAATATTTTTGATCCTGATTGTTATGATTGCAATACAATAGTCATTTGATGATTTCCTTTTGCATGGATTTGAACCTAGGGCAAGAGAGTTTTTTTAAAATATTGAACCTATTTCAGTAGAAAAGTTGAGAGGATTTTTCCCATCCTAATCAATGGCCTTAAAAAAAAATTTCCACGATAACTAAAATGGAAATTCGTTGTGCAAAAATAATGTGAATTGCAATGTTTCTCAAAACCTAGGACAACTGTAATTCTTGGATCAACAAGAATTGTATTCAATAGATCTTGAATGAAGGAAATTCTTGCTGGCCTGTTTGTGGATTCATCGAGGACTTAACTACAAACTATTATTTTATTTTCACTTCTTGTAGTTGTTATTAATTTTTATTCTAACTCACAGGATTATTGGTCATATTTAAAATGTGTAATTTTCAGTACAGTAAGTAACCATTTCTTCTATAAGTTTATAATCATTTATATTAATATGGTTGTTTATTGTTGTAAAATTAAAATAGTCTTATATTTAGAGAAGATGAAAGAAGCTACAGTGAAGGGTACTTGGGGCAGGATCTTATCAAGTTATCACACGGTTCTCAGGTAAATTGTTAATTATTTTCTTGGAAAGGAGTTTTGTTTACCTTTTTCAATCTATAAATTTGTTCTGTATGTTTTGTGTAATTAATATTTTTAAATGTTGATGAATGATTTTAGAATCCGGATGTGGACCCGTGCGACCAAAATTTTCTATTGGGACGAAGCAAAATTTGCAATTTGAGCATATTGATAATCCCTCAATTAGTGGAGTTTTGTGCATATTGAACCATAAGGTGGTAGTTTTTTCTCATTTAGCTCTTGTAGGATGAAAATTTCTTGCTTCTTCTTGTGGGTTACTTATCTGATTGTTTAATACACGTCTTAAAGTTGAACTGTCTATCTAGTATTAGGTGCAGCAGAATGGTGCCAAAGTGCTTATTTTAGGGAGCTGTGGATCTCTCAAGCTAAATGGAAAGTGCCTTAAAATGATGGATGTCATCAGCAATAGAGGAGGGATGAACTTTCTTTCAGCTCTCAGAGTCATCACACTTATGTATCCTCTATGATCTGGTTATTGACATTGGCCATAAAACTTTCTCTAGTTTGATCACCATATTATCATATACTTCTAATCAATAAATATTTTTTTTGATGTTTTGAGTAATCCAAGCAATAGCAATGTCATGAGCACCCATTCACCATAACCCTTCTCTTCTGAGCTCTTCTGCTTTGACACATCTCTAATCCACAGTCTTCATTACATGGATTGTTTATTGGGGACCTTAATAAAGTTTACAATGTACGCAGGATAATGAGATGGATAATGGATGAAGAGGAGCATCTTGCCAAGCTAAAGGAAGACACTTTGTAGTATGTTATTATAGATATGGGCCATAAGTTCTGAAAGCTTACATATTTGATGCATCATTTCTTTTTTGTAAAAGGATTTCCCTTCACTTGTAATCGGTTTTCTAGTAACAAAACTATGGAGCAGAATAAAATGGAATAAATGCACCCTAATTTTATCATATACAACCATTCCTATTTCCTTTATTCTGGGATTTAGATATACAGCTATATATGGTCAAACTCCAGCAGGTTTGGTTTGTATTGTACTTTGGTGCTACTTTTCATTCTCTTTTTTCGCTTATGCAGCTGTAACCACTGTTGACACCAGTGGAATCAAAATGCTCAAAGAGCTCAAGAGAATAATTGAACTGAAAGGCCTTCAGGTAACTATTATCATAATTTTGGTTTGAACAAAATATTGTTTTGGTTTAAACAATTTATTTTAAGTTTTGATTTGTTTATGTCATTCATCTAAAATCATTTAATAAGTGGGTATTATTGAATTAAGTAATAGCATTCCTAATAAATTTAATAAGTGGGTCTTATTGAATTAAGTAAAAGCATTCCTAATAAATCAACCAAAGAAATGAAAGCTTAGAATGTGTTGTTTAAACGTGTTCAGCAGTATGTACTCTATATAAAACATGTCAACTATATCAACACTTCATAGAATTTTGGTTTAAACAGTAAACTCTAAACTTTGACCTTTTTAAATTGCGTACTGTTTCATTACTGGCCTAGAACCTACATATAAATCAATAAAAATCCAAGTGCTCACCAAGCTTACAAGTTTTAAATAAGTGTGACTATCTTTATGTTATAACAAAATTTAACAAAAATCTATTTTGTATTGTAAACAATGTGAATTATACTAACAAGGAGTATACATGATCTTTAGCTTGCATTGAGCAACCCTGGGTCAGATCTCATGGAGAATCTTCAAAAGGAAAAGTTCACTGAAATTCTGTGACCAAATTGGCTGTTTCTTATAGTTGGTGAGGGTGTTGTAGTTTGCAGTTCTCTTCTCCAAGCTCATAAGCTCAATAGATAATTGAATGTCAACGGTAATAACCAGGCTGGTCTCTACAATTACAGTTTGCATGGTTAAAGACTAAACCTGAGAGTTACCCTTGTCTATCATTTCATTCTTATAATGAATAATGTCCTCACTTACCTCGCTATATTTCTCTACTGAATATTACTTATAGTTTACAATACTCAAAGGTTGTAAGAAGCCATGGAGGCTTTGTTTTTAATTTGATGAATCACCTTGCAAGCTACAGTGGTGATTATGAAGATGTTAAATAATATGAATATAATGGAAGGGCTAAAATTTTGTTAAAATCTAATTAGAAACTTTTTTTTTGCCTATGTTCCCATCAAGCTTAAAACGTTATGTGGGAAGACTCGATACACTCTTTGGGAAATTTTACTATGGACCATCCAAACCTAGAAATCTTCTTTAAACAACCACTTGTAATGTTAAAGAGATGAGAAGAGCTCTGCCTTTGAGGTTCAAATTACTCAAGAGCAAAGAACCCCGTAACAGCTGCTCTCTATCCTCTACTGTAACAATCAAACTGAGGAAATAGAATTCTAACTTCCTTGAAGCAAACCATCTTCCAGGTACTCACCTTCTTGGATGCATTTTTTGAGTAAAGCCTCTCTCACTGTTTTGTCTCCAAACATTTCTCCTATATTCCTTTGAGACTGTAATCTTCCATTTGACTGCAACCTTTTGAAGATCTCAGTCTCAAGGTAATGTATCCTCAATCAATGCTCCTTTTTTGAAGACTAATCCTCTATCTCTGTCATTGAGACTATTCTTTGTCAAGGACCCATTTAATGCCTATAAACCTAAAACCACTTAGACCTTAACCCTATATGACCATTACATGACATTTTGACTCATTACATGGGATTTTCACTTATTACATTGCTTTTATAGCATTATTCCTTATTACATTACAATGACCTTTAGACTTGATTATGAATTTTGCTTTGAATATTGAGTCTAACATTGCAATTGAACATCTCTGAATGCCATTCCACTCCTAGGCTCAGGTGCCCTACTGGATGCCCCTGCATCATCAACCAAGTGGTACAAATGATCAAATCCCACAGATGGTCTGTAGCTATGACAGAGTTTGAAAAGGTAGAGAGACCTACACTGGTGACTCAGAAGAAACTTCAGCTTTTAAAAACAAAGCCAATTAGGTTGGCAGACTTGTGGATCGGGCCGGCATTTGGTGGAAGAGGAAGAAAGATGACTAGAACTTTGGAGGCCCACTATAATGGATTTTTGTATTCAACCATGAGAGCAGAAGAGAGAGCTGATATCATGTATCAAAATATTAAACATGCATTCTTCCAGCCAGTAGAGAAGGAGATGATTACTTTGCTTCATTTTCATTTGCATAACCATATTATGGTGGGAACTAAGAAGACTAAGGATGTCCAGTTTTATGTGGAAGTAATGGACGTGGTCCAAACTTTAGGAGGGGCAAGAAGGTCCATGTATGATCCCGATGAAATTGAGGAAGAGTAGAAAGAGAGGCACATGAAAAATAAAATCAATGGAGAGTTTGAAGGGTTTGTTAAACGAGTAACAAAGCTATGGGAGCAGCCTCATCTAAAAGATTTTGAGCTGGAGTTTGATATACCATTTAGAGAGCTAGGTTTTCATGGAGTTCCTTTCAAAGCCTCTGCTTTTATTGTTCCTACCGTAAACTATTTGGTAGAGTTGGTGGAATTGCCTTTCTTAGTAATAACCATTAGTGAGATTGAGATAGTTAACCTTGAGAGAGTAGGACTTGGGCAAAAGGCATTTGATATGGCTATTATTTTCAAAGACTTCAAGCGGGCTGTACTCCGCATTGATGTTATTCCTCAATCTTCTCTTGATGGCATCAAAGAATGGCTAAACTCAATGGATATAAAGTATTATGAAAGTAGAATGAACTTGAACTGGCGGCCAATTTTGAAGACCATTACAGATGATCCAGATAAATTTATTGAAGATGGTGGCTGGGAATTTCTGAATTGGGAAATCCATCTTCCATTTGGGTGACAGAATCCAATAGATGCTTCAAAATGTTTGAAGTTCTTTCACCAAGCTTTATCAAATGGATCTCTCACGAGAATGAATGGAGCAGTTAGCACTCATTGGCTATAGGTGATTCTTACGGAGGTGAAGCACCGGGACTTCCTGGGAGGTCATCCATCCCTGTACTACTCCAACTCGAGCGCACTTAACTATGGAGTTTCCTCCTTGGTTAAACCCACTCTGCTTGCATCCTCATTTTCAAAACCTTCATCAAGTGTTGTGCCTTACGAACCAGTTGATGAGCTTAAGGGGCTTTCTAATCGATGGTTCATAAGGCACAACACTTGGTGAAGGTTTTGCAAATGAGAATGCAAGCAGAGTGGGTTTAACTAGGGAGGAAACTCCGTAGTTAAGTGCGCTCGAGTTGGTGTAGTACGGGAATGGGTGACCTCTCGGGAAGTCTCAGTGCTTCACCTCTATGAGCATCAGCTAGAGCCAATGAGTGCTAACTATTCCATTCATTCTCATGAGAGATGGGTTCATGTGAACCACTACTCATGAATCACGGGTCAATGAGTTTGACTCAAAAAACTACACAGTTGAATCTTGATAGCAATATCACAATTTGACTTGCTGTGGAAAATATCTCCTACTTATTAATTGATGAGCTTAAGGGGCTTTCTAATGAATGGTTCATAAGGCATAACACTTGGTGAAGGTTTTGCAAATGAGGGTGCAAGAAGAGTGGGTTTAACCATGGAGGAAACTCCATAGTTAAGCATGCTCGAGCTGGAGTGGTACTGGGATGGATGACCTCCCGGGAAGTCCCGGTGCTTCACCTCCGTAAGCATCACCTAGAGCCAATGAGTGCTAACTGTTCCATTCATTCTCGTGAGAGATCCATTTGATAAAGCTTGGTGAAAGAACTTCAAACATTTTGAAGCATCTATTGGATTCTGTCACCCAAATGGAAGATGGATTTCCCAATTCAGAAATTCAGAGTTCTTTTCATTAACATGTGATTCATGAGTAGTGGTTTACATGAACCCATCTCTCATGAGAATGAATGGAACAGTTAGCACTCATTGGCTCTAGGTGATGCTTATGGAGGTGAAGCACCGGGACTTCCCGGAAGGTCATCCATCCCAGTACCACTCCAGCTCGAGCACGCTTAACTACAGAGTTTCCTCCATGGTTAAACCCACTCTGCTTGCATCCTCATTTTCAAAACCTTCACCAAGTGTTATGCCTTATGAACCATTCATTAGAAAGCCCCTTAAGCTCATCAATTAATAAGTAGGAGATATTTTCCACAAGAAGTCAAATTGTGATATTGCTATCAAGATTCAACTGTGTAGTTTTTTGAGTCAAACTCATTGACCCGTGATTCATGAGTAGTGGTTCACACCAAAGAATCAAAACTCAGACTCGACAAGGCCGACTCGACCCGTGACTCGCCGATGACTCGGCAACGACTCGGCTATGACTCGGCAAAAAAAAAAAATAGAGATTTCTTAAAATTTAAAACTTGTTTCAGGCACCCATTATTGAATAAAGCTTAAAAACACATCACATCACATCTAAAGGTCAAATAACATCTAAAGGATATGGTTAAGAGAACAAAGTATAATCGATAATGAAGGGAACTAATGGTAATTGTTATGAATAGTCACGTCACTTCATTATGAACTAACATGTCATTTCTAATGTGAACAGTCACGTCTTTTCTTATTTGCTAGTTCAATATATATAGATATTCAAATGTGTAGATTCAATCAATAACCAAGGCAATTTGATCACTATTTTTTCCATTACATTCACTGTCTTCATTCCATCTCTCCAATTTGAATCTTGTGGATCATTGATTCTTAGCATTTCAATCTTCATTGTCCCAAGGCGTTTGTCCTACTGTTCCCTTTAACAACTCATGAATGCTCATTGATGAATCATGGCTGTTCTAACTGATATTCTTGTGATACATCGTCAGCTGTTCTCATTTCTTTATGATTCTTCTTATTTATTCTTTGGCTAAATTTTTTGACATTCCTTGGACTACTCTTCATGACCTATCATTTACTTACTGTTCTGATCCTTATTGTGACTGCCCTAACAGTGAATGTCACTGTTTCTAACAGTATATGTCATTGTTTCATCATGTAATCACTACTATACATCACTGCTCTGATCGATTTTCTTTTCACTGCTATCACATTGCAAAACACTGCTTTTAATCATCTTTTATTAGTGACTTTTCATGACTAATGACTGCTTTAGGATTCATTCTTCTATTTGTTGTCTTCTTTCTTTGAACACTGTCCTTGAACACTCACTGAAGACTACTGTCATCAGAAATTCATGAAGCCTACTGTCATTAGAGATTCATGAAGATGATCAATGTCCTTAGACATTGATGTGACTGTTTGTTAATTATCATATCCTCTCATAACAGTCATGATTTTCACCGATATTCTTCTGCATTTCTCCATTTCTGATCACTGTCATAAAAATGAAAGCCACTGTCCTCCAGCATACTGTCTTCTACATCCTTTTGTTTGCTGCTCTCATTCATGGATTATTGCTCATATCATTGTTATTATGACTGCATCATTGGCACAGTCTTCCTTCTTGAAACAGCAAATTATTGTCTTGTTCTAAGTGATTGTCACATTTTTTCTCATCCTTCAACAACATGTATATCACTGTTGTTGACAAGTCTATGGCTCGGGCCTGCCACGGCGCGGGTCATGAGGCACGGACCCGTGAGTTATGGCCATGACCCGCTGACTCGACGAGTCATGCAGGTCATGCCCCATAACTCGGCCCATGACTCAGCCGGGTCACCAAAACCCAGGAGCCATGGCTCGACCCGCAAGTCAAGATAACTCGCCTGACTCACTGTGGGTTTTGATACTCTAGTTCACACGAACCCATCTCTCATGAGAATGAATGGAACACTTAGCACTCATTGGCTCTAGGTGATGCTCACAGAGGTGAAGCACCGGGACTTCCCGAGAGGTCACCCATTCCAGTACTACTCCAACTCGAACACACTTAACTACAGAGTTTCCTCCCTGGTTAAATCCACTCTGCTTGCATTCTCATTTGCAAAACCTTCACCAAGTGTTGCGCCTTACGAACCAGTTGATGAGCTTAAGGGGATTTCTAATCGATGGTTCATAAGGCACAACACTTGGTGAAGGTTTTGCAAATGAGAATGCAAGCAGAGTGGGTTTAACCATGGAGGAAACTCCGTAGTTAAGTGCACTTGAGTTGGAGTAGTACTGGGATGGGTGACCTCTTGGGAAGTCCCGGTGCTTCACCTTTGTGAGCATCAGCTAGAACCAATGAGTGCTAAGTGTTCCATTCATTCTCGTGAGAGATGGGTTCATGTGAACCACTACTCATGAATCACGGGTCAATGAGTTTGACTCAAAAAACTACACAGTTGAATCTTGATAGCAATATCACAATTTGACTTGCTATGGAAAATATCTCCTACTTATTAATTGACGAGCTTAAGGGGCTTTCTAATGAATGGTTCATAAGGCATAACACTTGGTGAAGGTTTTGCAAATGAGGATGCAAGCAGAGTGGGTTTAACCATGGAGGAAACTCCATAGTTAAGTGTGCTCGAGCTGGAGTGGTACTGGGATGGATGACCTCCCGGGAAGTCTCGGTGCTTCACCTCCGTAAGCATCACCTAGAGCCAATGAGTGCTAACTGTTCCATTCATTCTCATGAGAGATGGGTTCATGTAAACCACTACTCATGAATCACAGGTTAATGAAAAGACCAAATTTGAGGTCAATAAACATGGCAAACTGAATCAATGACTTGAAAGAATTTTTTTAGCTTGCTACTACAGGCTGACTGAACTCCACATTTTTTAAGTGCTTGAAACCCATGAACAGTTCATTGCTTCTATCTTCTAGCCATATTAATCTTTGATGTTCATGCATCTCACATCTTTTTCCATTCTACTCACATCTTTTTCGCTACATTCTTGATATCGATTTCTTTTGGGGATTTGTTAAACAGCTCACTGGTTTTTTTTGTACGTCCATATCTTGCTTACATACTGAATTATTCCTTATTACATTACAATGACCTTTAGACTTGATTATGAATTTTGCTTTGAATATTGAGTCTAACATTGCAATTGAACATCTCTGAATGCCATTCCACTCCTGGGCTCAGGTGCCCTACTGGATGCCCCAGCATCATCAACCAAGTGGTACAAATGATCAAATCCCACAGACGGTCTATAGCTATGACAGAGTCTAAAAAGGAAGAGAGACCTACACTGGTGACTCAGAAGAAACTAAAGCTTTCAAAAACAAAGCCAATTAGGTTGGCAGACTTGTGGATCGGGCCGGCATTTGGTGGAAGAGGAAGAAAGATGACTAGAACTCTGGAGACCCACTATAATGGATTTCTGTATTCAACCATGAGAGCAGAAGAGAGAGCTGATATCATGTATCAAAATATTAAACACACATTCTTCCAGCCAGCAGAGAAGGAGATGATTACTTTGCTTCATTTTCATTTGCATAACCATATTATGGTGGGAACTAAGAAGACTAAGGATGTCCAATTTTATGTGGAAGTAATGGACGTGGTCCAAACTTTAGGAGGGGCAAGAAGGTCCATGTATGATCCCGATGAAATTGAGGAAGAGCAGCAAGAGAGGGACAGGAAAAATCAAATCAATGGAGAGTTTGAAGGGTTTATTAAACGAGTAACAGAGCTATGGGAGCAGCCTCATCTAAAAGATTTTGAACTGGAGTTTGATATACCAATTAGAGAGTAGGTTTTCATGGAGTTCCTTTCAAAGCCTCTGCTTTTATTGTTCCTACCGTAAACTGTTTGGTAGAGTTGGTGGAATTGCCTTTCTTAGTAATAACCATTAGTGAGATTGAGATAGTTAACCTTGAGAGAGTAGGACTTGGGCAAAAGGCATTTGATATGGCTATTGTTTTCAAAGACTTCAAGCGAGATGTACTCCGCATTGATGTTATTCCTCAATCTTCTCTTGATGGCATCAAAGAATGGCTAAACTCAATGGATATAAAGTATTATGAAAGCAGAATGAACTTGAACTAGTGGCCAATTTTGAAGACCATTTCAGATGATCCAGATAAATTTATTAAAGATGGTGGCTGGGAAGTTCTGAATTGGTAAATCCATCTTCCTTTTGGGTGACAGAATCCAATAGATGCTTCAAAATGTTTGAAGTTATTTCACCAAGCTTTATCAAATGGATCTCTCACGAGAATGAATGGAACAGTTAGCACTCATTGGCTCTAGGTGATGCTTACGAAGGTGAAGCACCGAGACTTCCCAGGGGGTCATCCATCCCAGTACCACTCCAGCTTGAGCATGCTTAACTACGGAGTTTCCTCCATGGTTAAACCCACTCTGCTTGCATCCTCATTTGCAAAACCTTCACCAAGTGTTATGCCTTATGAACCATTCATTAGAAAGCCCCTTAAGCTCGTCAATTAATAAGTAGGAGATATTTTCCACAGCAAGTCAAATTGTGATATTGCTATCAAGATTCAACTGTGTAGTTTTTTGAGTCAAACTCATTGACCCGTGATTCATGAGTAGTGGTTCACATGAACCCATCTCTCATGAGAATGAATGGAACAGTTAGCACTCATTGGCTCTAGCTGATGCTCACAGAGGTGAAGCACCGGGACTTCCCAAGAGGTCACCCATTCCGGTACTACACCAACTCGAGCGCACTTAACTACGGAGTTTCCTCCCTGGTTAAACCCACTCTGCTTGCATTCTCATTTGCAAAACCTTCACCAAGTGTTGCACCTTACGAACCAGTTGATGAGCTTAAGGGGCTTTCTAATCAATGGTTCATAAGGCACAACACTTGGTGAAGGTTTTGCAAATGAGAATGCAAGCAGAGTGGGTTTAACCACGGAGGAAACTCCATAGTTAAGTGCGCTCGAGTTGGAGTAGTACTGGGATGGGTGACCTCTCAGGAAGTCACGGTGCTTCACCTCTATGAGCATCAGCTAGAACCAATGAGTGCTAAGTGTTCCATTCATTCTCATGAGAGATGGGTTCATGTGAACCACTACTCATGAATCACGGGTCAATGAGTTTGACTCAAAAAACTACACAGTTGAATGTTGATAGCAATATCACAATTTGACTTGCTGTGGAAAATATCTCCTACTTATTAATTGACGAGCTTAAGGGGCTTTCTAATGAATGGTTCATAAGGCATAACACTTGGTGAAGGTTTTGAAAATGAGGATGCAAGCAGAGTAGGTTTAACCATGGAGGAAACTCTGTAGTTAAGCGTGCTCGAGCTGGAGTGGTACTGGGATGGATGACCTCCCGGGAAGTCCCGGTGCTTCACCTCCGTAAGCATCACCTAGAGCCAATGAGTAATAACTATTCCATTCATTCTCATGAGAGATGGGTTCATGTAAACCACTACTCATGAATCACAGGTTAATGAAAAGAACTCTGAATTTCTGAATTGGGAAATCCATCTTCCATTTGGGTGACAGAATCCAATAGATGCTTCAAAATGTTTGAAGTTCTTTCACCAAGCTTTATCAAATGGATCTCTCACGAGAATGAATGGAACAGTTAGCACTCATTGGCTCTAGGTGATGCTTATGGAGGTGAAGCACCGAGACTTCTCGGGAGGTCATCCATCCCAGTACCACTCCAGCTCGAGCAGGCTTAACTACAGAGTTTCCTCCATGGTTAAACCCACTCTGCTTGCATCCTCATTTGCAAAACCTTCACCAACTGTTATGCCTTATGAACCATTCATTAGAAAGCCCCTTAAGCTCATCAATTAATAAGTAGGAGATATTTTCCACAGCAAGTCAAATTGTGATATTGCTATCAAGATTCAACTGTGTAGTTTTTTGAGTCAAACTCATTGACCCGTGATTCATGAGTAGTGGTTCACACGAACCCATCTCTCATGAGATTGAATGGAACAGTTAGCACTCATTGGCTCTAGCTGATGCTCATAGAGTTGAAGCACCAGGACTTCCCGAGAGGTCACCCATTCCGGTACTACACCAACTCGAGCGCACTTAACTACGGAGTTTCCTCCCTGGTTAAACCCACTCTGCTTGCATTCTCATTTGCAAAACCTTCACCTAGTGTTGCGCCTTACGAACCAGTTGATGAGCTTAAGGGGCTTTCTAATCGATGGTTCATAAGGCACAACACTTGGTGAAGGTTTTGCAAATGAGAATGCAAGCAGAGTGGGTTTAACCACGGAGGAAACTCTGTAGTTAAGTGCGCTCGAGTTGGAGTAGTACTGGGATGGGTGACCTCTCGGGAAGTCCCGGTGCTTCACCTCTGTGAGCATCAGCTAGAGCCAATGAGTGCTAACTGTTGCATTCATTCTCATGAGAGATGGGTTCGTTTGAACCACTACTCATGAATCACGGGTCAATAAGTTTGACTCAAAAAACTACACAGTTGAATGTTGATAGCAATATCACAATTTGACTTGCTGTGGAAAATATCTCCTACTTATTAATTGATGAGCTTAAGGGGCTTTCTAATGAATGGTTCATAAGGCATAACAGTTGGTGAAGGTTTTGCAAATGAGGATGCAAGTAGAGTGGGTTTAACCATGGAGGAAACTCCGTAGTTAAGCGTGCTCGAGCTGGAGTGGTACTGGGATGGATGACCTCCCGGGAAGTCTCAGTGCTTCCGCTCCGTAAGCATCACCTAGAGCCAATGAGTGGTAACTGTTCCATTCATTCTCATGAGAGATGGGCTTATGTAAACCGCTACTCATGAATCACAGGTTAATGAAAAGAACTCTAAATTCACCTTACGTAGGTAACATTGTTTTTTTTTTTTTTTTAAATAACATTGGTCAAAATTTTGACCAATGTCAGTAAAAAACTCCACCAAAGGATGGTCAAAATTTTGACCACAACAAGAAAATTTCGACCAAAAAAATTTTGACCAAAACAACAAAATTTTGACCATCTTATCCGTTGAACGTATAGCATCTCGGTCGAACATTTGATGTTTTTGTCAAAAATTTTGACCAACATTTGGTGGAAATTTTTGCTGCCACCGGTCAAAATTTCGATTAATATCAGGTGGATATTTGTTCAACAATTGGTCAAAATTTTGACCATTATAAAAAAAATGATGACAGTTTTGAATCATGGACTCAGTCAAATTTTTGACCTCTGTTTTAGTCAAAATTTGACTGATTATAGATACGTTGAAAATTCGACAAAAAAAGACCGATGACAATGTTAGTCGTAAATTCGACTAATTTCGGTCAAAATTTTGACCAATTCTTGGTCGAAATTTGAAGCCAAATTTACTAGTGATCTATTAAGTATCACTTCTTGAGGGAGCAAGTTCAAGCAAAACAAGTTAGATTGGAATATGTAAAATCAAAAGAGCAACTTGTTGATATATTCACTAAACCCTTACCGAAGGATGCATTTGAATACTTGAGAAGTAGACTAGGGGTCCATCCCCTGTCTAATAGTCACTAAGGTGATATGAGGTTGTATTAACCTATACTTTATCAGAATATCTAATGATGTTGATGCACATGATGTTCACACTTTGGGATTCCTAAGGTTGTGAAAGATGGAAGACAGACTGAAACTGCATATATGTACATGCAAGGTAAAAGAATCTTAACTGAACAATAGAGATACTGATTTGGCTACTATAGAGATAATTATTTTCTTTTTGACATTGCTATCAAAGGGAGAGATATTACATGAAATATTTAGGAAAGATCTACATTGGAGAGAGATTACATGTAGGGAGAGACAATGATATTGTGTAGTGATTAAACATATTAAATGCATAAGCTAGGGAGAGCCTATCAAGTCACAACATATATACAAAGTAGTAGATAGATGTTTGGTATTCTATGACATATTTCATATTGCTTTTCCATCAATGCCAAAGGGAGAGATTGTTATACTATAACTAATTGAATACTTGAAAGGGAGAGATTTTTATACTACAACTGATTGATTACTTGGATAACAGAATGTGAAGATAATCACTGAGCTACAAAGGTATATGTGACACATTAAATCAGTTATTATATTGTCATTGATGTCAACTAGTTTTGACTATACTTATCATGATAGTTACAAACATTTGAAGAAGGAAATAATGGTGAAGGAATGATATATTAACATAAAGATGAGATGTATGAGAAAGATATGGATATGGTATTCGTTGGGTAACTTATTGATGAGTCTATGATAGTATGTTGGTGATTTAATTGTATTACATAATTCTATTATGAATTGAAGATCAAGAATGTACAAGTTTATGTAGTCAGTAAATGAAGAACTTAGTGTACACCGAGTTGAAAATAATGTACACCAAGAAAGTATAGTGTATACCGAGTACAATGTTAACTGAGTTAGAAGTCATCAACACATCACGGTATTGACCGAGTGAAAGAAATAATATGGAACATATGATTGCTGACTAAAGATGATGAGTTGGATGAATATGGATGATTATAAGGTTAAAGATTAAAAAAAATTTATGAAGATCAAACAGCTGACAAAATTCAAGGATGATCCGATGATGAAGAATGAAATGTGTTTGAGACACAAGTAATGAGGAAGGTTCAAGCAACAAAATCAATGGTGAAGATTAAGTGACAAAATATATGGCTAAGAAGAAAATAGTTTATTATGTCTATAAAAGGAGACAAGGGATTCATAATGAATGGAATGTGCGTGAGAAGATTGCATTCATGAGAAGCTGGTCAGACAGGTTAAAGACAAAACTGAGAATTTTGTTGACAACACCAAGCATCAGAGAAAGAAATTAACCGAGCAACAAAGAGTTGGAGGATACAAGGAAATTGAAGAGATTATATTAGCTAGAGGTATTTTGAGCTTAGCATAGATTTGGAAATCTACAAAGTAAGTTGTATTTTAATCAAATCATTTATTGTTGCATTCTAACCATTGCTACAAATAAATCTCTTAATCGAGTGGGACTTAACAGTCTTTAGTTATTATTATGACATCCAATGAATGTTGATTATTTTTATGTTGATCCCATAGTGAATGTTTGGTCATGGAGACCTGTTAGTGATAAATCCTCTAACAAGGTCACACCTTACAGTGGGTTTTGTAACTTTTAATAGGGTTGGCTCTTAACCGAGCTCACTTTAGAAGAGTGAAATTATTTTGGGTGCCGGTCCTAGGTTTTTTTTCCCCTGATAGGGTTTCCATGTTAAAAATCAAGTGTTATATATGTATGGATGTGATGATTTGTTATTTTACTTTATACATTACAATTATTGGTTTGATCGGTATCTACACTAGTTAATTTTAGTGGTATTCGGTTAATGAACAGAAAGGCATAGACAAAGTTTTACCAACTTGTTTAGATTGATTTAAATATTTTTTTAATACATCAGTGAGTGTTTGGGACTGTAGGATAATTGGAGTTAACTGATTCACCCCCCCCCCCCCCCCCCTCTTAGTTATCTAACACATACTTATTGCAGTTATAACAATGACCTTTGAACTTAAGAGAATTCATTGGATTACCTCTCTTACTTCTGCAGAAATTTGTTGTGTGTCCTAGTTTCCTATAATGATAACATGTAGGCTTCTTTGACTTTGGTGGGATAATTTCTTTGTCTCATTTGTTTTCTTGTTTGGAGGAGTCACCCTTCTCGGTAGAGTTGTTTGCATTATAACCGAGTCTAGAAGTGTCATTTGGTTACTTTTGATTTCTCATTTGTTCATCTATAATCTTCAAATATTCTTCATTTCTTTTTAAAACTTCATTAGCATCTCTCTCATATTTCAAATCATTCTTCAAGTGTTCATTCTTAGATCTCATATCAGCAATTTCTCCAACTTCCCTTGCAACATCCTGATTTGCAATAACAAGTTTATCTGTCAAATTGTAGTGAGTTTGTGTCAACTTCATTATTTCCCTATCTTTCTCATCTAGTCTTTCATTCATTTGCCTTCTCTCTTCTTTAGTAGTTCTTTTGTCATCCTCAACTTTTCCTTTTTGTTCCATGATTTCACAAATCCTTACCGACTGTGCTTCTTGTTCTCTTTTCATTATTTTCACCTGATCAACAAGGTTCTTGTTCTTTTCAGATAGTTTTAATATGATAGCATTTAGATTCATTAGACATGCTTCCCTCTGATATCTCTTCAAGTTCCTCAACTTGATCTTGAGTATCTTTCAACTGATGTGTTAGTTCTTTCCTTTTGTTGATTGAATGTTTCAACTTTATGCTCAATTCTTTAATTTTCCCATTGGCCAGCTTTAGTTCCATTTCCATGTTGTCAATTAACCTTTTGTACTTGTAGCTTTCCATCTTTTCATATCTTTCCTCTCAAGTGACTAAACTCCTTAATAAGAGACTGAGCTCTGATACCAATTGTTGGACTAGGTGTAGAAAGTCAAGTACTGAGAGGGGAGTGGTGAATCAGTACTCTAAAACACTTTTAAACTCATTTGAACTTTCTTCTCAACATTTTACCGATTCCTTAACATTTGCATGCATCACATGAAACATATAAAACATAAAATAATCAACACATAACACAAACATTTGGTATCACATAAATTCTTGTTAGAGGATAAAAACTGCAGTGGGGATGACACCCACAAGACTTCACTTCTCCAGAATAAATTTTTCTCAATTAGAGCTAAAATTCTTAGCTATTTATGATAGCTTACCATGTTAAGAGTATTAACCTGGTTAAGAGTCTAAAGACTGCTAAGTCTACTCTATTAAGAGATTTCACAATTCTAATCTAAGAATTACACCTGGTTAAAGGATTTACAATTAAGATCTATTAGGATCTACTCGGTTAAGAGACTTTACAAAATATGATTACTCTTTAATTAGTAATACTAAAAATGTTTGTCAAATTTTCATCAACATATTCTATTTAGAATCTATGTGCTCATTAGCTTATTACCTCATACTGTGTATCCTTCACACTATCAATTTAGTACTCGGTAGCTCAATTATGAATCACAATCTCTATATGATCTTCACTGCTTTGTTACCCAGTGACTTCACTACTCATTCACCTTCTTCTCTAATCTACTTCATACATGTAATCTCCAATTTCTCTTCATATAATCCTTAACCACCATATTGATCTTCATACTCTGATCGTCTTATATACAAATTTTGAAGTGGTGCTAGATGTTCTAGAATCTTCCCATCAAGCAGTGCTAGCATTGGTTATCCTTCCAATGTATATTTCATCATTAATTATCATTGGCTAATCTCACCTTGTAATCATGTATAATCATTATGTTTTAATCTCCAATGTTATGTTATACGATCTCCTCAAGATTAGTAAACCATTTTATGCTCGGTGTCTAGGTTCAATGTACTTAGAATTATTTTGATGTTAGCTTGTTCTACTCGGTAACACATTTTCTTTAACTCGGTAACTATCTTCTCTTTTCGGTTAGTTGCTCGGTATAACTTGGTTATTTGTGCTCGGTAATGCCTCACTCAGTGCCTATGCTTGCTTCTTCTTTACCAAAATTCCATTTCTTCTAATTCCTTTACCGACTGACTTTCTTTGCCTTACCAACTTACCTTTTCTTCATAACTGAATGAATTTGACATACAATATAACTTCCTCATAAATAATGACAACAACAAAAATTCTTAGGAGTATCAACTTGTGTGGTTAAATATTGGTATCAAATTAGAATACAACCAACACTCAATAAACCATTAAATCAAGAATTTAGCTATAGGATTCCATATCAATTGAACCAAACTTAACTCTCAAAAGTGAATTATTGATTCCTAGTTGAAGTGATTTTAATCCTTTTTATGATGATCTTCAGATTGGCATGAAGGATTAGTGACTTGACAACTCCAAAATGGAAGATTCTAATGAAATAAAAAACTAGAAATGAAGCTAGAATGCAAGATTCATCTAAACAACAATGATACTGCTATGAAAGAAAACTAGATAACAATGCAAGATTATGCTAAGAATTGAACTAAGCTAACAATGCAAGAGAGCTATGAGAAACTAAGAACTAAGAATTCAAAATAGAAATATTACTCTAGAAATGCCATAATGCAAATTACTAAGATGCAAATTGATCAAGATTGGGACCCTTGAACCAAGCAAGAGTTTCTTTTTAAAGGAATTACCTCAAGAATGAAGGGTGGAGATTAAGAGGCAAAATATGTTAGGTAGAGATGAGTGGCAAAAAAAATCAATCAATGTGAGAGGATTCAATATTTTTTATTGGTCAAGCTTGATTGGAGAATAAGAGAAAATAGCAAATCCCCTTTTTAATTGTCAATTAATCAAGATTAAGTTTGCACAAAGTGCTCTTTTTAATAAAAGTGTCAGGACTTTATATTAAAAGTAAGTTTTGACAATTAAATGATTTTTCAAGTTTAGAAATGATTTAATTTAATTATGCAAGGGGGATTATCAGGGTTACTTACATAATTATGTCTAGTAATTATGCTTTTGAGATTTAGAATTTGTTTTAAGGCAATTTAATCAAAATTAGGGGCTTAGGTTCTACTAGAAATTTTTTAGGTGATTACAATACTTATTGAAGTTGGTGAGGGAAGGAGATATTAAGGGTCTTTGTCCATCCTCTTCCAATTTGGTTTGTTCCCATCAATAGTTTTTTGATGATACTATAATGATGGGCAATGCTTCCATCAGTGAGGCCATGATGCTAAAGGATACTCTTAATGTTTATGGTAGAGCCTCAGGGAAACTTATTAATTGGGCTAAGAGTTCTCTCTTCCTTATCAACACTTCAAAGGATAGAAAAAGAAGAATCTCTAAAATCCTCGGTTGTGATATCACTTCTCTTCCCTATACTTATCTGAGGTTTCCTTTGTGCTCAAAACTTCCATAAACTTTTAGGAATTCGTTGATAGATCTAGGTTTAGTAAGAAACTTGCTAGATGGAAAGGAGTGTTGTTGAGCTAGGTAGGTAAAATTCTATTAGTTAAGTCCTCTATTTAGAATCTTCATGTATATGCTTTAAGTCTTTTTAAGATCCCCTCAAATTTTACGAATATTATTTAGAAGATTCATAAACACTTCCTTTGGTTGAGATTTGAGGAGAAACAAAATTTGCCTCTTCTAGCCTGGGATAGTGTTTGTAAACCTAAAAAGATAGATGGTCTTGGGATTAGGAATATCAAAATCTTTCATAAGGCTCTATTGGAAAAACAAATTGGAGAAATTTTGGTGAGAAAATAGAATGGAATATGATCTAGAAAAGTATTTAATTGTATAGGATCTCCTCTCTGGGTTCTTTTATTAATTCTTCTATAGTCCCTCAGGGCTCCCAAATATGTAATGACATTCTCAAAGTCAGAAATATTTCTCCTTTAGGTATGATATGGAAATTAGGAAATGGAAAAATTATTCAGTTCTGGGAAGATAGATGGCTCCTGTAGGTTCCTCTGATTAATATTCCTTTCTTCACCCCTTTCATAGACAAATGTAAAGAGTAATTTGGTGTGTTTGTGATGGATTACTCGGATAAAAAATGGGTCAACTTATCTAAGATGAATGTAACACTAAAGCCTATCTTGATTTATTTCAATGCTTTGACCATTAAGCTGGTCTTAAAATTCCTTCAGAAGTTTCTTTTTTGCCTCAGTTGTCTCTCTACTATCTCTTTTCCCCCTTCCCCATCCCTTTTGGGATGAGTCTTGGGTGAAAGATCTTACCCCTAAGGTTAATATATTTTTATGGCTCTTTCTGTAGAATAAGGTTTTAATGACTAACAATATCTATAGAAGAGGTTTTATGATTCCTAATAGGTGCTACTTGTGTATGAAAGAAGAAGAGTTTGTCTCTCATTTTTTGATTCGGTGCAAGTTCACCAAGGATATTTATGCTAGAATTATGTATAAATAGAATATTATTTGGGTGTTTCCTGGATCTATTCAGGATTTCTTCTACCAATGGTATTGTCCTTCTTCGAATGAAGTCATTAAGGTGTTGTGGTCATTTATTTTTCCACACTTGATTTGGGTTGTTTGGAAGGAATGAAACAATAGGATATTCAGGGATGTTGCTCTACCTCTGGATGTGGTCACTGAGAAAATTGTTAGAGATGTTATGGAGAATGTTAATATTTTAGGTGACAAGCTTAGTTGGATGCCAAGGTCCCACTGCAATGAAGGGGATCTCAAAATTACTAGGGAGTGGCATATTAAAATTGATATTTCCAATCCTATGAGTAAAGAAAAGAAGAACAAAGAGGGTTTGGTTTGCCTTTATCCTCCTAGTGGCTAGGTGAAGATTAATTTTGATGGGGCAACCACCTAAGGGGAACCTAGGGTCAACTAGGTGTGGGGGAGTGATCAGAGATGAGTATGGAATATGTATTATGGTGGTGGTACTTCCCTTGGTAACTCAATCTAATCACCTTTCTGAAGCCATGACTTCTTACCAAACTTTGAAGATCTCTAGGCATCTAAATTGCATAAAGGTCTGGATTGAGGGAGACTCAAATAATATTAGATCAATTGTTTAAATGGGGAAAATGTTTCTTCCTGGACTATTGATAATATTATTAAGGAGTCTAAATATATTATGAAATATTTTGATAAGTTCTATATTGCTCATGCCTATAGAGAAATAAACATTTTTGTAGATTGTTTGGCTTACCTTGGGGTCAAATATAAGGAAACTATAACATGGGAAGGGGAAACTACATTGGGAAATGAAGTCATTTATATCCTTATATTTGATCATTTACATGAGAGAATGGGAAACTTACCTAATAATAATGAAGATGACATTTAATAAATATGTTATCATTTCCAGAAGTGAAAACTATTCGAGCAACCTAGGTGTCATTAAATCTTTCAAGTACTCACATGCTTTCTGGGTGCTTTTGTGTTTATTTGGGGTTGTTGGATTTTTGTTTAGTAGTCATCTCTCACTCAATCTTGGTTTTCTCTTCCCTATTGTTGTGAATATGGGAGGCAATTTGAGAAGAGTGCAACCTATGAGATATGATGTTTGGAGGAGAAATGCCACAATTTGGTATAGGATGTAGAAAGGTGGCGTTACCTAGTATCTTAAAAGACTCCATGGTTACGATGATAAAGTAACGAGGATTTTTGTCCAGGAGTGGAGGAATGGGAAGATTAATCTATTTGGAAATAATTTGGTGCTTGATGAGAGTTTGGTGGACAAGATTACTGGTCTCTCTTCGAAGGTAATCAAGTTTTTCTAAGATAGAAAGATGTTAGAGGAAGTGGTGAAGTTCCCCAAAATAGAGGTGGAAGAGGAAGCTCTAGTTAAGGGTGATAGTTCCTACTTTTAACTGAAGCAGATTAAGGAAAATTTTCATGATCTCCTTAAGCCTATCATGGAATACTTTACTTTGGATGGGAGATTTACCAGGGTTTATGGCTATCACTTGGTAATGTAGAATCACTTCATACATAATATTTATATCTCTTTCCATTTTTATTTTCTATCCTTGCTTAATGATAGTAGAATTTCTTGTAAGAAAAAACCTCTAAAGTACCCAATGTTACACCGAGGCTTAATATTTCTAATTTATGAGTATTTCAAATCTAGGGTTGTGGATAATCTCCCTAAGGCTCCCTCTTTGGTTAAGGAGATTAAGGAGGGAAGTGGTGGTTCTAATAACAAGGGTTGGCAGATGGAGGATGATGATGATGATGCCCCTCCTCCCCTGGAAAAAAAACCTAAAATTTCTCCCAAGAATAGGTCGATGGTGTGGTATAAAGGGAAATTCTTTATGGAAAATAATTTTGCTTCCCACTTCCTAGCCAAAAATGTTTTAGCTAGTAGTAAAAGGAAAGGCTTTATTGAAGCTTGAAAAGGGAAGGGCTCTATTAAGGAATATATTTCTTCTCCCATCATGGCCAAGAGTGTGATTACTAGTTCCATCAAGGAGAAAGGGTTTCTTTCTACTAGAAGGAAAGAGGTTGAAATGGTTGAGAAGGGTCAGGATAAAGCTCTGGTTCTTGTGGATTGTGGTAGCTCTCAGGAGCATGATGGTTCCCTCTCACCTACTGGGTCTGAAAGGACCCATACCCTGAATGATAAAGATGGAGTCTCCCCTGCTACTTCTGAGGAGTTTGATCCCCAAGAATTTGATCCCAAGATGGAGATTTAGTTTGGTGTTTTGGAGACGATGAAGAACAATTTGGTGAATTTTTTTAGGTTAGTGAGGTGGGTATTCCATGAAATTAAATCTCTCCATCTAAATTATTAGGCCCTTTCCTCAAATTTTGAGGAGATGAAAGTTAAGGAGGGTGGTGATCGTGGGGTTTCTGTCATGCCTACTAATTCTAAAAAGACCTCACCTAAGCTTTCTGATTGTTCTCTTTGGACAAAGAAAGAGATAGATGTGATCACCAATTATTTAAAAAATAATGTGTAGGTGATTGAAAAGAACAAGGAAATTTTTGACAAGAAGGTTGAAGACATGTACCAGAGGATTGCTAAGTGCAATTATACCCTGCAAAAGATAATTGAACAGAGTCACAAGATTGTTAAGTCCTTAGTTGATAATATGAAGATTTTTGTCGCTCGTTTGGAGAAATTTCATCATGATAGGTCCATTGTGGGTCTTGAGTAGGATAAGGAGGTTGGATGTGAGTAAATTGAGGGTCCTAGTAAGAGGATGCAAGCCAATACAAAGAAGAAGACCACCACTATACCTCAAGATATCATTGATCTAGAAGAGGTCGCTCAAAGGATGGAATAGATGGAAGAAGAGGTCACTGAGACCCTCAAAAATCTGAGTTAGCTCTATTTCTTTTCTAATGTAAGTTTTTTTGTGTTGGCATTTTGCTGAGTCGGGGCTAGGTTTGTCATTTTCTTTCTGCTTCTAGTCATGTTGTCTTTTCAGTTTGTCTTGTTTGATGGAACTTCGTGGATATATCAATTGTAAATGTTTTTTAAAGGGTTTTCGGTCCCTTCAAAACCTATTTTTTCCTTAATCAAAAACTATTTTATAAGGATTTAGATTTACACTTTAAAATAATTAAATTAAATTAACTTAACACATAGAAGAGATAATCTTCTATATTCTATTTTACACAATTAAAATAAATAATGAGATTATTTCATTACAAGCATTACCACTAATACTTCATTATAATTTCTATTCTATTTTACACGATTAAAATAATTTATTATATTATATCAATACAAGCATTACCATTAATACTTTATTCTAATTTAATTAAGTTTAGGCATAATTTTTTTGTGTATCCAATAATTTAAAAATATTTACATTCTTAACACGTATTTTTTATATCAAATATTACATTCTAATATATATTAAATTAATATTTTTTTCAATTTATTAATAATTTAATTTTGAAGTGTCATTTATTAAATGTCATTTCAATAAATTAATAGATGTATTACTTAATATAATATATATTATTTATATTTAAAAATAGTCTAATTTGCTAAACTAATAATATACATATATTAATTTGATTACCTCTCACTCTCTTTCAATCAAAAACCTATTTTTTCCTTAATCAAAAACTATTTTATAAGGATTTAGATTTTATTTTTTTTAAAGTAAGCTCTGCCTAGGGGGCAGTACCCTTTATATTGCTTAAGAAAAGAAATTACATTCTATGTGTAGGAATATTTCCTTTTTCAGAACATAATAGAAAAACACGTAGGCTATGCAACCTATATCAGTTATACAAATATTCTATGCCATTGTCGATAGCTATCAGCCTTGCTACAAGTTCCGTCAGAAACAGAGAGTCATTGGTTTTGCAAAAATCCTCAAATTTGGTCATGTCGTAGTCCTTCACGACGCATGATTTAAATAAGGCCCAGGCCTTCTTCATCAGAGACTTCTTACCCTCAGCTTTTAAGCAAAAATAGTTCATCAGTCCACCAATGGACACACTGACATTTAACAAATCTAGTGCACGGGAGACTTCAGAATACATCTCCTCCTTGAGCATTCTACAAACCATGCCATTAGCGTGAACTACATGCCCCAACACTTGAATGATAGGTAGAAATAGGTCATATATAAGCTTTCCGTCGTGCACATGACCACCTAACCAGTAGTCTCCACCTAGTAGAACCACCATCATCACCTGTTCTTGCTCATTCGCCTTGGTGAAGATGTGGTTGATTTGCATCTCTGGTGACTCCTCCAGTGGCTCAGCCTGACTGCATCTATAGATGATGCCCAAGAAAGCCATCTTTGCGTTACAATCAAATGCATATCCCAATTTATAATATCCTTGGGAGAGGTTAGGCCAGTCTCCATTCTCAAAGAAATCTCAGACTGAGATACAAAGGACTGTGGTGAGAAGATTGCTGTCAAATTCTTGTACTCCTATTGTCTTCTGCCACACCGCAAAAAAAACCCTTGCAATATCCTATGCCAAATCTTGGAATAGTAGCTTGATCTGCTGATATGACAATCTGCAACTCTGTAGGGATTTGATCCTGTTGGTCAAACATCCTATCTGACTTTGAATCGATCCCCATGTTAGCCAAGACATCCGTTGCTTTGTTACCTTCCCCGAAAACATGTTGTAGTCAAAAATCGGCCAGCGAGTTCAATGCCTCCTTTATCTTGGGAAGCCAAGTGGTTAACTTCCAATTGTTAAAGCCAGCTTTGGTTACCCCATTTAGGATGACCTGCGAATCCCCTTCAATAATCAACTTGGCTATACCTTGATTTTTGCACCACTGAAGCCCTGTTTCCAAGGCCAAGATCTCTGCCACGTTATTGGTTCCAATCCCCACATATCTTGCTATGCCTTGTGACATTATAACTTTCTCATCCCTGATGATTGCTCCTACTCCACTTTCCCCAAGATTCCCTCTTCTCACGCCATCGAAATTCAATTTGTACCATCCTGACGGCAGGGCCTGCCAAATCATGTCCTTCCTTATTCCTTTCTACTTTTTAATCCTACGATCTCCATACTATTTTAGATTCCACCTGTTGTCCATGTCTAAGTCCCATCTCAATTGGAATCTAAATAGAAGGCCTGACGTCCTTGAAGAAATCACCTCCTTAATGGCTGCTTCTATCATTGAAGTAATCTGATGCACCTCCCTGTATTCTTCACAGAAAATCTGCCTATTCCGCTCTTTCCAAATGTGCCATACCAACAACAACGGATAGATAATCCATAGAAAACCCCATTTAGATTTATGTCCATCAGTCGGCCATGCCAAGAGAAAGTCCAAGAATGAATGATTTCTTAATAATGAAATTTGCAACTTATCAAAAAGCCATTCCCAGCGCTTGCTAGTAAAAGAACACCATAGTAATAGATGATCAACTAATTCATCTGATTGTTTACATAGGATACACCAGTGCAGGCCTGCAATGCCAATGATCTTCAACCTATTACCTGTGAGGATCCTCCCATGCAGGGCTACCCAAAGAAAGGCTCCTGCCTTGGGTAGGGGCCCTTTACCCCAACAAAGTTTCGAGGGCCATTGAGAATCTTTTTGTCTCTGCCTTTGTAGTTCAAAACCCAAATTCACTTTGTAGCTTCTTGACTTAGAGGTGGACCAAATAATCGAATCTTCTACCAAGGAATGAAGAACTGTTCTATTTGATAATATCTCCTTTAATGCAGCATGATTCTCCGATGAGGCTGAATCAAAACTTTTCCATTTTATCTGCGATGAACAACTGGTCTCATTATCCATGTAATCTGAAACCCACATACCCACCATAGCTTTGATATGATGGACCCAATCTTTATCTACAAAAAGAGATTCTATCGGCAGCTCCCCACACCAAGAATCCCTCCAAAATTTTGCTTTGCGCCCATCGCCAATCATCCAAGTGATGTGCTCTATAATAAGCTTCCTACTAGCCCAAATATGTTGCCAAAAGTGAGAACCGCTGGGAGATTTTGCAATCGTTAAGATTCTATCTGGTCCCCAAGTGTCTAAATATTTAGCCACCATAATCCGACACCATGGCTTCTCGAAAAATTTATATATTTTCCAAACCAATTTGGCACCCAAGGCCTTATTCTGTAAACTCATTTGTCGGAGACCAGCACCCCCATCTTCTTTTGCTAAACATGTTGTGTCCTAGCTGATGAGAGGAATTTTTTTCTCATCTTTCAACCCTTCCCAAATAAATTTCTTGAATATGGTATCCAGGCCATTCAATGCTTTGTTCGGCAGCTTGTATACTGATAAATAGAAGATTGGAATAGCAGATAAAATAGATTTTACCATAAGGATTCTCCTTGCTTGCGAAAGCCATTTGTTTTTCCATAGGGTAGCCTTACTTCTACATTTATTAATGATCATCTCCCATAGACTTTGATCTATATGACCTGTGTAGAGAGGAATCCCTAAATATGTGATAGGGAATGAGCCTTGCTCGAATCCCAAAATATTTGATATGAGTGCTCTGTTTCTGCGGGAGGTGTTCGAGAAATAGACCCTCAATTTGAATTTGTTCATACTTTGACCCGACTCACTTTCATATATATCCAGCTCCTCCTTGATGGTTTCCACCTCCTGGATGGTGGCCTCCCCAAATAGAATAGCATCATCTGTGAGCTAAGAGTGTGTAAAGGGGTCCAATCTACTATGAATAGTGATCCCCTTCCAATTTCCAAGAGAGGATTGTTTCTTGATGAATTTACCCAACACTTCTACCATCATTACAAATAAGAATGGAGACAGGGGATCACCTTGTCTTATCCCATTAGTAGCTTGAAAGAAACCACATATAGCTTCATTAACAAATAAAGAGAAGTGAATAGAGGACACACAGAAGGAAATGCATTTAATCCAATTCTGATCGAATCTGAGTCTAGTAAGAACCACCCAAAGAAATGGCCATCTAACCCTATCATAAGCTTTATTGACATCAAGTTTGAAAATAATACCTTTTTGTTTAGTAGAATGAAGGCTATGAATCAACTCACCTACTAGAAGAATGTTGTCCACAATCTCACGGCTTGGCACAAATCTGTGTTGTTCAATCAAGATTACCCTATCCAAAATAGGCTTGAGTCTGTTCACCATTGCTTTAGACAAAATTTTGTAAATGGCGTTGCAGAGAGAAATGGGACGAAAATCATCCATAGATGAGCAATCCTTCTTTTTAGGAATTAAGGCAATAACCGTGTTGTTCATTTCCTTACCAAACTACCCCTTCTTCCTAAAAGATTCCACCACATTGAGAATGTCCAATCCCATAAATGCCCAACATTTTTGAAAGAATTCAGAGGGAAAACCATCGGGGCCCGCCGCTTTGAAAGGGGGATTATCAAAAGTGGCCTTCCTAATTTCTTGCAAAGAGAATGGTTGCATAAGCATAAGATTATCTTCCTCCGAAATGACTCTATCTAATGCTTTTAAAGTCAATGATCTGAAGAATGGAGTTTCGGAGCAATATTTGTACCTAGAAGGCCTTGAAAATGTCTGACCGCTATTTGTTCAATCTCTGAGGAAGAGTCAAAACATCTCCCCTGTGCATCATGAATATGATTGATACTATTATACACTCTTCTGGATTTAACCGAAGCATGAAAAAATTTAGTGTTCGAGTCACCATCTTGAATCCAAAGTTCCCTTGATCTATCTTTCCAGCAGATTTCTTCCCTATGTAAAAGTTCTGCCAGTTCATTCTTGAGAGATTTTTCCTTTTCAAAGTCTGCATTAGACATGCCTGCATTAATTACAATACGGTTCAGATCATCCAAAGCTGATTCAACCCTCATCTTTTCTTGAAAAATGTTTTTGAATGAGTTGATATTCCACTCTTTAATTTTGGCTTTGATTAGTTTGAGTCTTCTAATGAACGTGAAACTCAGAGTTCCCTTGAATATGTTGCTTTCCTTCCACTAGCCCTTTAATTTTGGCAAAAAATCCTTATCTCTCCACCACATGTTCTGAAATTTGAAGCTGCCTCTAAAGCTCTTAGGATCAATCTTGAAACTCAACTGCACTGGGAAATGATCTGATAATGAAAAGGGAAGAATACTAGAGTCCAAATGTATATCCGAATGAAGCCAGGAAGGAGACACCAGAAATCTATCCAATCTCTCTGAAATTCTGGCAAAATTGGATCTCCTATTAGTCCAAGTGAATCTGCCATTCGAAGGAACCACATCAAAGAGTTCGTGTCAGGAAACAAACTCCTTAAAGTCTTCCATCACTTGGTTCGGCATTCTAAGACCTCCAAATTTATCATCTACATCTAGTAAATCATTAAAATCTCTTGCTATCACCAATCTATCATCCAACAGACTATTAATTTTACTCGACACATCTACCTAAAGCTAATGTTTGGCCTCCGATTTGATCGGGCCGTAGATATTGAAAAGATAGAACTGAAAGTTGTCAACTAAACTAATGACTCTACCGAAAATCCAATTATCTTGTCTATCTAGATCTTGCATCTTTACCTTATAGGGGTTCCACATAATACCCAGACCGCCAATCGAGCCTCTGGCCGGTTGAAAAAAACCTTCAAAAGAATTGCAGGAATGAAGAAAACTCGAGGCTTTATCAAGATTCAATTTAGTCTCTTGAAGTAGGAAAATGTCTCCTGCTATTTTGAAAAATGCTCGTTTTACCAAGCATTTTTTGTCAGGGGCAGAAAGTCCCCTGACATTCCATGTAACGATCCTCATGGCTTACCAAGGGAGACCCCTCCCTTGGCTGCCTTCATGAAGTCTACTATGCTAATGATCCCTTTCTCCTTAGCCTTGTCTTCCTGCAATTGTCTGTTGGAACGCCTTCCCCTGCCCCCTTTGGCTTTGCCCAGAAGCACATTAGTAGATTGGCTAATGACTCTAGGCTCAACTGTGTCCAAAGCATCTCCCGACAGAAAGTCCTCCAATGAGACTCTGTCATATTCCATATCCGAATCTGATTGTGCTTGTCCTCGCTTGGGAAATTTCTCCGAAGAAAACACTTCTTTTTTTTTAGGAGCAGAGCACTCTCCTTCTTCTAACGACATCGAAGGGAACTACTTCGCATGCTTACTCTCAGGCGTAACGGTTGCCATAACCATTTTCTGGGTATTTGCTTTTGGAACCCATTTTTTGGCTGGTTGGACAAAAACCTTGCAATTCACCGCCGAATGAGATTTGAAGCATCATGCGCAAACCAAGGTAGAGGTTTCAACCTCTATTTGTTGCCTCCAAGCAAAATTTCCTCTTTTTAAAATGATGTAATTAGGAATTGTTTGAACCGCCACTATCCTCAATCTGGCATAAAGATATGAATCGTTCTCCACAATCGATTCGTCCACTTCTAGAAGAGTGCCCAATGATCTACCAATGCATTCCAGACTAGCGTCTCCCCAGTACTCTAACGGTAAATTATACATTCTAATCCAAATAGGGGATTGATATACTGCTAATGGAGAAGGATCAAAATTCTGTTGCCAAGGTTGGAGATACAGATGAAGCACTCCCTTGGACCAATTCTGTTTATTCAGAATCTTGTCCCGTTCCTCTACTTTTGCAAAGATGACAATGAAGAAACCTTTGGGAATAAATTTAATAACAATTTCAGTACTCCAATTATCCAATAGCTAGTCTCTAATTTCATCCCTCTGCAAACGACCTCCCACAAATCTGGCAATAACTACTATTTTTTCCCAAATTGCTACATCCTCTGCAGACTCATCCGGAATGACAATCTCCATAATTTTGTCATTATCCTTCAAAGCCTTCCTGATTTGGTCTCCAATATTCCCCCAATTGTCAGGCCTTCGTGGATTGCGACTCCTGCCAAATCCCTGTGAGGGATATCGCTCTTCCCGCCTAAACCAATCTCTCCTCTGTTCGCTTCTCCTTGCTCCCCTCTGCTCCACCATCCTTGCTCCTATAAGGATTTAGATTTACACTTTAAAATAATTAAATTAAATTAACTTAAGACATAGAAGAGATAATTTTCTTTATTCTATTTTACACAATTAAAATAAATAATTAGATTATTTCATTACAATCATTACCACTAATACTTCATTACAATTTCTATTCTATTTTACATGATTAAAATAAATAATTATATTATATCAGCACAAGCATTACCATTAATACTTTATTCTAATTTAATTAAGTTTAGGCATAATTTTTTTTGTGTATCTAATAATTTAAAAATATTTACATTCTTAACACGTATTTTTTTATATCAAATATTACAAACTAATATATATTAAATTAATATTTTTTTCAAATTTCTTAATAATTTAAATTTGAAGTGTCGTATATTAAATGTCATTTCAATAAATTAATAGATGTGTTACTTAATATAATATATATTATTTATATTTAAAAATAATCTAATATGCTAAACTAATAATATACATATAAAAACTCTCTCTCTCTCTCTCTCTCTCTCTCTCTCTCTCTCTCTCTCTCTCTCTCTCTCTCTCTCTCTCTCTCTCTCTCTCTCTCTATATATATATATATATA
Organism: Chamaecyparis obtusa; assembly: GCA_027943335.1. Lineage (NCBI taxonomy): Eukaryota > Viridiplantae > Streptophyta > Pinopsida > Cupressales > Cupressaceae > Chamaecyparis > Chamaecyparis obtusa. The sequence goes on along the minus strand of BSBK01001478.1, from coordinate 313,874 downwards.
TATATATATATATATATATATATATATATATATATATATATATATCCTTCTCTACCTTTGTCTCAATATCGCTTCCTACATCTTTATATTTTTTATCTCTCCATCTCACTCTCTCATTATATCCATCATTGTATTTCTATTTTTACCCCCCGCCCCTCCCCCTCTCTAATGGAGCTTGATTATTTTTCTAATTTAGGAGTTTCATCATCATTTGATAAATAGTTTAGTTTCCATGTCAAGGTGTGATTGCCAATAGTATTTTATATTTATATAAATATATAAATTATTATATATTATCTATCTACCAACTACACAACAAATACTATTATTGCAATACTGCAAAGGCAAGTACTAATAGCTAAGTGGCACTTGTCTATAATATTTTAAATATATAATAAAAATAAAACTAGCAGCTTCACAACTTTTATCATTTTTAATACATGAAGATTGTTATGATTGCCCATAAGACACATTATTTCATTGATTAGTCTTAATAAAATAATATTTTTAAACAATACTTAGTATCAATTAATATAAATTTAAATACACTATATTATATAAATATAAATCATATTCTATAATGTATTTTGTACTATTCAGTATTCATATTTTATATAATATTATATTATATATATTAAATGTTGTATATGATGCAATATTATCATGTAGTGAAGGACTTGTTCGTTGGCACACTATCCAATATAATTTGTGTTCAATATTTAATATTTTTTAGTTTTTATTATTTGCACTTTGTTTATTAATGTAACACACATCAAGATAATTTAAAATTTCCGTGTGAAATGGGCACAACTTCGCCGAAAAAATATCATGAAACTATAGCAAAAGAGCCCAAGAAGAATTAAAAATGCATGAAAACAATCTAGAGTCTCAAACCTTTCAATCATCTTACATGTTTTTAGGTAAATGTGGACGGTTGATCAAATGTCAAGTTGCTCATCTCAAATAAAGTGACGCCTTAAGCGTAATAATGTGGACCGCTGATTACAAATGGCAAGTCATTATTCTCAAATAAAGAGACACCTTTGATGTAGTATTAATTGAAATTACAATATAACGGTTTTTAAATTTTAAAATTAACTAATAAATATGATCAAATATACATTGTGGAGGCAATGGATGATAGTTCAAACAATGAGAGGTTGTGGTTTCTCAAGGGGGCTATTTGTTTATTTGTTGTAGAAGGCATACACATAACTATATATGGAATATTCTAATAGAAATAAAAGAGAATTTTTTATTTTTTTAATAATGTTTATGTATTTTATAATAGTAATAAGTGGTGGAGTGTAATGGTGTGAGTGTGTTGGAAACTAAAGTACTTATATTTATAAATAAAATTCATGTAAAAGATGTAGACAATATCAAATTTAAACAATTTAGTATTCATAGAAAAATGTTAAAAAAAAATCTTTGACATTCATAAAAAAATATAAAAACATGAGGCTATAGAAGAGTTATTGTTTTTTATTGGATAAGGAAGAAAACTTCAGTCTTATCCTTTAAAGGAAAGTCGTCCTTTGATTAGATAAGGAAGAAAATAATAATCTTATCCTTTAGATAAATTTGAAATCATTTTCATATCAAATTATTAATACTTAATAATAAATATAATAACTCCGTAAGATAAACAACTTATAAAATTTATGTCTCCATGTATCTAGGAAATAAAATCATTCCAAAGTCAAATATAATGCTTCAAATTGATATAACTTGATATTTTTCTAAATACTTTTTTTAAAGATATCTATATTACTATATTATTTTAACTAACACTAATGATAGTTTATTTCAAAAGATAAAAATCTATTTAGCAAGAATTTTTTATACCAAAATACATATTTAAATAGATAAATTAAATTTTATATTTTATTTTTCTCCTATAGATAATAGGGTCATCGACAATCATCATTCACCACTACATCCAAAAGCCAACATTAATAGAGGGCTACAGATGGGCTTTTGACTTACCACTTACTCATGGGACAATCACAATAGACAACTAGAATACAATAGGTGGTTCACTCATTGCTCTCAATTCTCAAAATTTACACACATTATCTTCCCAAGCGAGTTGGATTATGTACCGTCCTAAAAGTTAGCACCCATAATTGGATGCTCTTTAAGGCCCCATTTTGTTGATTTCAAGATCTAACATCCATTATGCTTGATCTTGGCAACTTGATTCCTCTTTTCCTACATCTTTTCCACCATCCTGACATCCAGTTCAAATTTTGGACAAAATTTTGGGCCAAAACCCTTTGTTAGGGTGTTAGTGGTAAATTAGAGCCTATGGTCGGTCTGGCTTATTTTTTAATCCCAAAATGATGGATAAAGTATAAAAACACCCTATCTCTCCTCATTTTGACATCCACTATTATGAAAGCAAGATATCAATTACTACTCTCAAGCATTCATGATCAAGAAGCATTCAAGAAATCAAGAGCAATTGAGCAATTGGATTCAAGATTTGAAGGCAAGCATCCAAGATCTAGTTTCTCCAATTCATTCAAATCAATTCCAAAGTAATCTTCTCCATTGAAGAAAGTCTCTCTCCCATAATGGATAACTAAAATAATTCTCAATCAATCAAGAAGATCCTTCATTTTATCAGCATTCATCTCTCCTTTATTGAAAGTGATTATCAATCATATCTACATTGAAGTTGTAGGAGTTTCATTCATAGATCCATGCATTTGTGAGGGCATCCTTGATTCCTATTCTACATTTCAAGATCAACTCCTTAATTCCAATTACATTCAAATATATTCATGGGTATGTGTGATTCCTACATTTGTCCATGAAGGTTTATGCAAGGAAAAGGTTATAGATTTGTCAGAACTTTTCCAGGAAGGTCAGGAACAATCAAAGCATCCTTGTAAATTTTAAGCAAAAAATCAGTGTATAACATGTTTCAGATGTTTTGTACTTGGGTAAAAAATGTTTTGAGTATTCTTAACCTAGGTACAAAATGTTTTAAATTCCCTATACCTCCTAGATATAGCTCAGATTTTATCAGGAGATAGGTTATAGCTTCAAGATCTTAGATTAGAAGTTACACATGTTTTCAAGATTTTGTTTGTGTGATATTCAAGTAACAGGCAGCATATTTCCTATTTTGATTGTAGGTGAATATAAATATTTCCTAATCTTCATTTCTTATCTCTGAAAACAACACTATCGAGAAGGGAGAATCCTCAAACCAAGCTGCCAACCGAGACACTGCTACCCCACTAAAGAAAAAGATACCAAAATGTTACTATTGTGGAAAATCTGGTCATACAGCTAATGTCTGCAAGAGCAAGAGAGGTAACCCACCAAGCATTCCTAAATTTGATGGTTATTGTTATAACTGCAATAAGTATGGACATCAAGCATTTGATTGTAGATCAAGGATTGCTAACAATACACAGAAGCCAAAATTTAATGGTTACTACAATACTTGCAATAGATATGGTCATAAGTTTGATGATTGTAGGTCACAAAGAAAGAATTTCAAATGGGTACCTAATCGATGCAATACTAAAAACAACTAACAAGGCTCAACAATTCTATGGGACTACAACACAAGAATTTCATGTACAACATGTGGGATATTTGGACACATTGCTACAAAATGCATATTGATGCATGATAGAAATAACAAAAGATCATGGAAAGCTCCTAGAATGGAATATTTCCACTATCATATGGTAGGTCACCTAGCCAAAGATTGCAAGTACTGATGTGAAACTCCAACCGAGGAAAAGACAAATGACACAACACAAGTGATTGTTGAAGAAATAAGAAACTAGATGAATAAAATATGAAGGAAGTCTCTAGATAATGGAACATCATTTGGAACAGTCGATGACACCTCATCCTCAAGATCGGGTGCACCTACCTTCACCTAATCAGTTAAAGGTATGAATAGGAACTCTGAGTCAAATTTCAATCATAAATGGGTTCCTAACAATTGTGCAAAGATCCATATAAGCATAATTAGATGCATTTGGACATATATTGTGAAGTTAATATTTCATGTTTGATTAGTGAACAACAATGTTATTTTATTTCATTCAGTAAAAGAAAGTATAATTTTAAAAGGCAAGTCGATGATAGTATTTATTGCTACTTTTCTAGTCGTTGGAAACCCTAATCAAGGAAAAAGTATAAATAGACTCTTTTGTTAGTCATTTTCACCTAATGTTTACAAAGAGCATTTGAGTGCATTGCAGAGTCAATTCATCTGAGGAGAATTTGAGTGATTGTTGAGAAGATCTAAGATATGTTGAGTGTATTTGAGTGATTTCTAGTGTGTGCCCTAGTTGTGGAAGCGCAACTGAGTTGTTTCACATGAAACCCTACTTTAATCAAATAGTGATATATTTGAATCAATGGGACCTAAGGTACAAAATATTATTGTTGTTGAGAAGGTTGATCTTGTCAACCCTAAATACAAGCTTCCTCCCGCGAAAGCTATTGAACTAGACAAAATGGGAGCATTGTCATCTATTCCACCAAGATTCATTTTGATCGTAGACATCCATAATCTTATCCACTACAAAATCGATGAAATTTGTCAAGCGGATATTGATACATCTTTCCAAAGTTTATGCGAAAATGGGAAGTTGAAGGATGATCACATCCACCTGGAGACTAAGGGTTTAATGCATGCCCTGCATATTTCAAGTGTTTTCAAGACCAAGTGGATGAGAATTGTGTTAAGACGAGTCTGTGATCAATTTATGTGGCTAGATCAACCAGTCAAAATCACTAAGGATGTTCTACACATCGTGACTAAATACCCAATCGGTGACAGACCTAAGACAAACAAGTAGACCGACAAGAACAAGTATGTGAATTGAAAAATGCCAAATGGGATGAAAGAGGTCTTAAGTTATCTATTGTGGAATATCCTGAACTCAAATTCATATGTAATCTCATATCATATCGAATCTTCCAATCTTCCCAAGTGGACAATGTACCATGTGGAGTTGTGGACATAGCATACAAAATTTTCAAGAAGGACATGTAGATTGATCTGTGTGAAATCTTGTTGAAGAAATTTGATGATAACATGAACACAATTAAGAAGCCAAGAGCAACACATTGAAGTTTGATTCTCTGTTGGTATGTATATTCTTCTATTTCCAAAACATCTTTCCATCTATCAGTAATGGGATTTGGAATGTGGAGAAACCAATTATCTATCAAATTAATGAGTATATCAAGAGTTTAGGAGATAACTTTGATATTGTCATGAATGATCATTTTACAAAATTTCAAACAAGGATGCATAAGAAATTTAGAATTCCACCTCAACTAGTGAAAGACCACCAAGATACTATATGTTTTGAGGTTGACATCGACACATGTATTGTGAAATCTATTGAGCCAAGGACTATTTGGCTACAACTAATGGGCTATGAGATTGATATTGATACTACATCACAATAAATTGAAGCATTGCTAGCTAAACCTGTATATAAGAGAGAAAATCAATATGGAACTTATTAGGAAGTCAAGGAGAAGATAAAAATAGGTATCTCGATACCTAAGGCTCAAAGGAAAACAAGCAGAATGATTACTGATCTATCAAAAAATATTGGAGTTAGTATTGAACAAGATGAAGCTGGACCATCTAAAAATAAGGGCAAGAAACCAAAAGTGGAAAAGTAATCACCGAGCCCCAAGGGAAAAAGATCAATGACAAGGTCTACAACTACACCGAGGAAACCTAAGCCTGAGCAACCGAAACCAAAAACATATGTAAGGGAAAATAAAACATCTACCAAATCAAGAAGGAAACTAAAATTACAAGAGGATAGTGAAACTGAGTCTGAAGATTTGAGTAAATTTAAAGTTGTGGAAAACCAGTCCTCAAAACTAAAAATTTTAGATGAATTTCTAGAGAATCTTAAAAAGTATGGAGGGTTTGGAGGAATTAAATATTCTAAGTATGATACAAGGAGTGATGAAGACAAATTAAAGATAGAGGATGCAGTTGTTTTCACATTGCACAAATTCATGACAATACTTGTTGAAGTTGCCAACCGACTACCTGATGATCTCTATAAGAAAATTGATACAAGATGGAAGTATACAATGACATCCAAGAAGAAACTGAGGGAAATATCCCTAGCAATAATTGTACCCGAGTTGTCATTACCTAAGATCAAGGAAGCACTAAAAAAACACTCTAGAAGATTTCTTGTCAAAGGAAGATCTTTAAGGATCATGGTCGGAGAACTGGAAGAAGTACAAAAAGAAATTGATGAAACATGGAGAAAAATATTCTTTCCAGACCAGTCCACCAAGACTAAGGTACAAAAAGTTAAGATTGATCCTATTGATTTAACACAAGAAAAATATGAGTTGATAATTGAAGACATCACAAAGAAAGATCCAATAGAAGAAATTAGACAATATGAAAATGACATGTACACCGAGGATTATAAGGACAAAAAATACATGGATATTGATGATACTGTGACTACTAAGTTGAGGGATGAAGATCCAATTTTACAACAAGCTCATGATTATTTTGAGGATCATGAAGTTATCTCTGAAGTTGCTAAAGAAATACCTACAAGTATCGAGGATAAGATTACTGAATAGGGGAAGGAGACATAACAAAAAGCAACCGAGGAACCAAAGGAAACTGAGACAAACACATATCAGAATATTGAGCAGGTTACCTCTACTGAGACTACAAGACAACAACAACAAGAGGATAAGAAAGAAAATGAGAAGCAAAATAAGAAAGAAAAAGAGAAGAAAGAGGAAAAACATGAAGAAAGAAAAGAGGAGAAACAAGAACAAGAGAAGGAAGAAGAGAAATGGGAAGAAAAGAAAGCAGACATGCAAGAAGAGAAAAGAGAAGAAAGAATAGAAGATACTATATCTGATACTACATCTGATGCAATGAAGGCATCATGTTCCCCTAAATTTTCTATTGGTGAAAGCATTCAGGTTGAAAAGAAAAAGACAAGAAAAAAAAAAACATGAGAAAACTAAATTTGACTTGAGCCAACCGATTATAATACCCAACGTAGGCATCTCTTCACTTAGTCCAAAGGAATTATCTAAATTTGAAGATCTACTAAAGATGAAAGAAGCCCAAGATAAAATGTTGGTAAAGAAACAAAAGACTAATGTGCTAGAAAGTGTCAATGATATACTTCGGGAAATTATTCTTGATGTGAGAAGGGCATTCTACTCAATCAACTAGAGGAGTTGGTGAAACAAGTTAAAGAACTTGGTATAGAAACTACCGAGTACCTAATGAAAGTACATGAGAACAAAATGGACATAAAATAATTGAGGATTTATTGAAGAGCATTGCATTGGACAAGGTAACACTTTCTGAGTTGATCACAAAGTTGGAAAATAATTTGCATGATAGTCTTTCATTATTTCATAATATTTGTTTAATATCAAATTTTACTAAAGAGATCAGAAAGAAGGATGATTCTGTTGAGAAAGAGTTGACCGAGAAGCTAATGAATGTTAGAACTGAGCCTGGATCACTTCAAACTTACTATCTGAGGCTGAAAAATTTGATGGGAATGCAACATGAACTTAAAAGAGAAGAGAATAAGATAAGAATTGAAATTATTGAGTTGCAAGCACTTTTAATTCCCCAAGTTGAATCACTACAGCAACATATACACAAATCCAAGGACTTAATTAATACCCCTGTGTGATGATGATAATCACCTTCATGAAATTAAGATCAAATCAGCAACAATTCTAAAGTAAATACAATGCAAATCTATTTAAAAATGAAACTAAGATCTATAGCATCTCATGGCTCTCTAGAAAGATGTGGTAAGTGAAGCTCTCAGCTCAAATCTCCACTAGTGACACTTCTAAAACAAGAATGTATGTTGCTATGCTTCTAAAATGCTTCCATGATGATGATTCTAGCTCAAATTGACAAAAGTATAATGCAAATACTCTAAATGCTCTTAGAATGCTCTTCAATTGCCTATAGTAACAATGCTTTGCAAATGAATTTCTAAGATATCAATTGCTCTCAAAATGCTTCATATTTATAGTAAATTCCCAAGGGTAGGGGGTGGAGTAAAGTAATCATGATTTACCTTTGGTTGAGTCAAATACTTTGCTTTGTTCATAAATGAGGGGACAATTTAAATGTTTGTCTCAAAGCTTTGGACAAAAGGACAAGATTGAGTGGATGAGATTGAAACTTTCAAATGAGTGATTGAGATTCAACCTTTTTGAGTGATTTGTGTCTTTTTGTCCTCAATTCTCATTGGTTGCTCAACTTTGTTGAAAGATATTAGGAATTATTAAATTCAATTAATTAATTAAATTTAGCCATGTAAGGGTAATAGGTTCATTTTGATTTTTGATTTAAACAACTATACAACTAATTCATTAAAATCAATTATGTAGTGTTTTTCACCCCTTTAAGCTTTGATTTAATTATTTAACATCCTTATTTGATTTTTCCTTTGCTTTAATTATTTTGTCCAACTTTATTTAATTATGTCCATTTAAATTGATTTGATCCCTTTTTAATTGAATTTTGATGATTTTGAGCCATTTATTGATTTTTGCAATTTAAAAGCACGTTGTCCATTTTTGTGTGTCTACAAATGCCCCTCTTTGAATTGATGTGCGAAGAGCATTGATTCAAAGATTCTTTTGAGTCTTGATTGCTTTTTGTCCTGATTGATGATTCACTGATTCACGGATTGTTGCCTCTGATATGATATTGATTGCTGCCTCTGATAATTATTCCAAAAATTTTGATGCCCCACTGATTCCAATGATGTTTTGATGCTACTTTGATACTTTGATGCCCCCTCAGAAATAAAACATATTGATTGCTTGATTTGAAAAAATTGATGATGTTGATTCAATATGTTTTCATTTCTGAAAAATCTTGATGATATGATATGATTCAAGAACATGCCCGGTTGATTTGATATGTCCAAGATAGATAGGTCTGTTGTAGTTAAGAAAACAAGTGATTAGGATATCAAGATAATAGTACCAATGATTGCCTACAACTGAAGAATGTCATGCAAGATATGATTGATAATGGCATGATCACAACTGAAGGGACCCAAACTAATGAAGATCATACAACATTCAAACAACCCTTTTATAGCCATGACAAGGGTGAACCATCCAAGAGTAAGAAACAAACTAGTAATAACATCAACTTTGCACCACCTTATGATAATGTTGTGAATACCATAGTGATTAAAGAGCAGTTCCAAAAAGAGACATCAAACGTTATCACTAGGGGGCAGACCTCATGGATTACCCTTCAAGGGATTGATTCTAAACCCATTGGTCCCTCACAATCTAACATTGTGATCAAGAAATCTCGTACAGCAACAAAACTATATAGCTTGGCAGATCAGCTACAAAGAACTCCAGCACAAATCCCTATCTTGGAGCTATTGAAGCTATCCCCTAACCATAAGGAAATTTTAGAAAAATCTTTAGTAGAGATGAATGTTCCTACTAACTTAGAAGAGGGGAAGTTCCAAAACATGGTAGGTCATCTCATTGCACCTCATTGCTTTTCATTCTTCGACCAAGATGACATGTCTATTACTCATCCCCAAAATCTACCATTGCATATAGAGGTCTTGATAGAGAGGCATAGAGTCAAAAGAGCTCTCATTGATGGAGGAGCCGACCTTAAAATTTGCACATTAAGTCTTGTTAAATCCTTAGGGTTGTCTGAATCTTGCATTGACCCTATGAAAGAATCACCATAAAGGCTTATGATGAAGCTGAAAGGGCCTCCAAAGGCATGATCGTATTGCCCATTCAAGTGGGACCTGTCAAAAAGGACACCAATTGCCAAGTATTGGACATGAAGTTAACTTATAATATTTTGTTGGGGAGACCATGGATCCACAAGATGCAAGCAGTCCCATCCACATACCACCAATGCATCAAATTTCCGTACATGGGTGAAGAAATTATAGTTGGAGGGGACTCAAATCCGTTCCAATACTGCAATGCACTCAAACCCCCTCATGAGCTATTTATTCCACATAACCGAGAAGGGATCATTCAAAGAGCCACCATTGAAGATACCAAAATGGATGATCCCATGATAACATTAAATGCTACCCCAAACCCTCCTCAAACTAGCTCAACGACATCAACTAAGGGAAAGGAAAAGATGAGCTACGAGGGTCCAACTGCAAATGAAGGTTCAGATCAAGCACCTAAATCAGAGATAGTACCCTGCAAACCCACTAGAGAAGAAAAAGATGAAGTTAAAAAGGAAAACTACAAGAAAATGGGTGAGATGATGGATGCATTTGACAAACAATGCAAAATTAGTTCCAAAGGAGTAGGGGAATACTCTGTTTCCCTATTTGACATGCCCACATCTCCAAGAACACATGGAAAACCATCAAAAGAACACTTACCTCATAAGTATAACTCTTACTTCGTAAGAGAAAGTGACAAAGCAACATTCGAAAAGGAAGAGTATGAAGTCCTTCAATAGCTTTATCATGATGAAGATGATACCTCAAGCACTCCCATGGAAAGAATCCAGCATGTTAATATACAAATCAAGCAATATGGGAAAGGGTTTGAGATAATGCAGAAAATGGGATACAAGGGAAGAGGACCCTTAGGCCAAAGGAATAGAGGTTTACTAGAACCCATTGAACCTACTTGGAGGGGAAAAGAAGAAAGATATGGAGTAGGCTACCAATATAAAGGTGAAAGCTCCAGCCCAATGGAAGATTTCTATCCTCAAATAAATGCCTTAGAATCTGATGGAGATAGTGATGACTCCTGGGATTATGAGTGGGATACCCTATCTGATGAATCATGTCAGGATAAAGAAGTAGTTACAATACATACTTATGCAAAGATCCCAAGGCAAGAGACTCAAGTCAATGAAGAGCCTAATATACAAGGTCTTAACATAGGACAAGCACCTACTAATCCACCATGGATAGATACATTTTGGATGCCTTCAGAGGAGGGAGATTCAAATGTTAGTTTTAATCCACTCATGGCTTTTCCCACACTATTTCCCGTAGAAGTCAACAAGGACTCAAGTGAAGGGGATTTTGACCCTTCTTCCATGGACCATCTTGAGGAAGTGCATGTCATAGACCTAAATGATACAATGTACGAACCCTCAAATGAAGTCATGTCCATAAACCCAATTGATGAAAACTTGCCTAATGAAACCTTATCCTTGATAAATCCCCATCTTATTGATTGGGACCAAACCGAGCCAAGTGACCTGCTTTATTTTCCAAATGACCAAGCAGAAAACCAATACCTTAATGCAGTTGAGCCCTCTTTCACCAATGAATTCGAACCAAACATGATAAAAGTAGCGGGGGTTCAATCTCTTAGTCAAAAGAAAAAAATGAAAAAAAATAAGAAAAAGAAAAGTTCTAGTGCTGACAACCATTATGTGGCAGCATTAGAACCCAAAAAAGTAAAGATAAAAGATGTTTCCTTTGGTGAAAACCCAATTGTGGCATCAAAGGAAGAGAGATTGGATACTCTATCAGAACATGAGGAAGAAAGGTTTCCTATACTCATAGAGCCGACAGAAAAGGTTAACATTGGGACGGAATTGGATCCAAAATTTATACACTTGGCAACATCACTTACACCTCTACAAAGAGAGGACTTCATCAAGTTTTTCCAAGAACAACAAGTGAACTTTGCATGGTCATATGAAAACATGCCTAGATTAGATCCTGACTTTATAATGCATCATTTGAATGTTTGACCAGGGGTTAAGCCCGTCAAACAAAAGTTGAGGAAAATGCACCCACATATAGCTCTCTTAGTCAAGGCAGAATTAGAAAAATTGTTGAAGGTGGGATTCATAAGGGCAATAGCCTATGCTTAATAGATATCTAACATTGTACCTGTCACAAAACATGACAAATCCATTCGAGTATGCATGGATTTTCGAGACCTAAATCTTGGTTGTCCTAAGGTCGACTTCCCACTTTCGAGCATTGATGCAATAGTTGACTTGGCAGCGGGTCACTCCATGTACTCCCTAATGGATGGTTTTAGCATATATAATTAGATCAAAATTGCACCTGAAGACCAAGAAAAGACCACCTTTACATGCCCTTGGGGCACCTTTTGTTGGAATGTCATGCCCTTTGGCCTTAAAAATGCTGGAGCCACATATCAAAGGGCTAGGACAACTATCTTCCACAACATGATGCATACATTTTTAGAGGATTATGTGGATGATATATTGGCCAAGTCCCACAAAAGAGAGGAACACTTACAAATTTTGAAAAGGATATTCATTCGGTTGGAGCAATTCAAAGTCAGATTAAACCCAAAGAAATGTGTCTTTGGTTTCCAATCCAGCAAATTGTTAGGCTATATAGTTTTAGCCAAAGGAATTGAAGTGGACCCAGAGAAAGTACAAGAAATAATGGATATGGAGATACCAAAGAACATCAACCAAATGAGGTCCTTACAAGGCAAAATACAATCCATAAGAAGGTTTATTTCTCAATTGGCCGAAAAATGTCATTCCTTCACAAGGTTTCTACATAAGGATACTATGTTCATGTGGGATGAATAATGTGATCAAGCCTTCACATTATTAAAGACCTATTTGATAAATCTGGCTATCCTAATGCCACCAATCAAGGGCAAAGCATTGCTTTTATATATATCTGCTACCGAAAGATCTCTAGGAGTACTTTTGGCACAAGAGGATGAACAAGGAAAGGAAAGAGCTATCTACTATTTGTGTAGGACATTGATCAAATACAAACTTAACTACACATTCATGGAAAGGGCTTGCCTAGAAATTGTTTTTTGCATCTCAAAAATTGAGACATTATATGTTGATGCATAAGGTAAAGCTAACTGCAAAAATTGATCCTCTCAAGTATTTGCTAAGTAAAACTGCCTTAACGGGTAGGATAGCCAAGTGGGTTATAATATTGAGTGAATTCAACATTGAGTATGTCGATAGAAAAGAAATAAAAGGATAAGTGATACAAGATCACTTAGCTGAGAATCCAATGAATTCTACACAAACTATTCAAGTGCAATTTCTGGATTCCGCCATTGTAAACATAGAGGCTAAAATGTGGAAGTTGTATTTTGATGGATCATATACTCAAGGAGGTTTTGGGGCCGGCATAATATTGGGCACTCCTCAAGGTTACACCATTCCTAAGTCCTAAAAGCTCTTGTTTCCATGTACAAGCAATATAGCAGAATATGAGGCACTAGTCATAGGCATTAAAATGGCCTTAGAGTGGAACATCGCGGAGTTACAAATATATGGAGATTCTCAACTCATTATCAATCAAGTCAACAATGAATATAACACTAAAGATGAAAATTTGATACCATATAAAACCATGATTGATGGATGGAAGAAGTACTTTGCCTTGATCACTTTTGAATAGATTCTGAGAGAGAAAAATAGAGAAGTTGATGCCATGGCCACCTTGGCTTCCTTGTTACAAAAACTAGATCAAAATGAGAAGTACAAGTTCTTGGTGGAAGATTTGGTGAAACTAGCATTTGACCTTCTCAAAACCCAAATTGTTTCCCTAATTCAAGGACATGACTCACCTTGGTATGTGATGGGGAGGTTAGGATAGACTAGCTAATCTATGCCCTGATCCTTACCCAAGGACCCAAGTGTACTACTGACACCTATGAATGGTCTATAGGATACCTTACTCATCCAAGGACCCCTTGACCTACCTAACTTGACCACCAAGTTTATCTACTTCTTCTTGCAACATTCCAAGCTTTGGTTTCTAGATTCATCCCTTACATAGGTTCATAAGGGTCTTTTAGGGTTTAGTTCCCTTCCCAAGCTCTAATAGAGGATTTGATGAGTTCCAAGGTGTTTTTGGGATGTTTGACACATCTTCCATGCATTATCAAGGTTGGGTCATCACCTAATTTTAGAGTTCCTTTGCAAATCAGGGCTACAAGGAAGTGCCCAATTAGGCCTCCTTCTGATTTTGTAGGGCTTTTGCCTCCTTCCCCTCAAATATTCAAAACTTTTGTTCTAAAGAAAATCCACTTCAAATGACCAAACCTCAATGATTTTTGGGGTCTCAAGCCACCAACAGGCCATACAACGCCTGAACCAAAATTGAGGGTTTTAAGGGCTATTTGGGGCTTTCAAGGTCACAGTGTTTGAAGTCTTCACCAACACCACTCTTTCCTTGTTTAGGATCTCTCCTCCTCAACATTGAGACTTCATAAATGTGTCTTGCATCCCTCTAAAGGGAATGCCTTGAAACTCACTCCTCTGTTCATGAGAGCTTCTTCACTGCTAACTGCTCCTAGCCGGGCACTGCCAAGCTCGCCTAGGGCATAGTTAAACAATTGCTTCCACCTACATGCTAGGGCCCTGCTTGCATATATATAGGGTAGGGTTTGCACTACCTTATCCCAAAGTGCCATGGTGTTTCCACGGTGGGGATAGGAGCTACAGGCCCTATTTCATCAGTCCCTTCAAACTGAACAATGGATTGGCAGACTTACAAAACTAAGAATATACAAGTTAAAACAACCAAACCAAGTCTAAATGCTGATAAATGAAGTAAAATGAAACAAAATACTATCACACAATCATAGGATATCACTGGCAACATTTTGATTCAACACTTCAAGCCATAAAAATGACTGTTACACACTATTCTTTCATATACAGTCTGATTCTTCCATACATCTACTGTATGCAATGCTTGCCAACCCTTGCATTAGGGTTTTTCATGTCTAATATAGGCTCCTCCTCAGGATTAGAGCCTAGTTAGGGTTAGGAGCCTCCTTGGTAAGGTTTAGCCTTCACATAAGAAAAGTTACTAAGCAACTTTTAGAGCAATTTTTCTTGCTCAAGCAACTTTTTGCTCACTCCACTCCTAAGACCATTCTAAGGTCTTTTACATGCCTAGATAGTGTGAAAACTCTCCTAACCCCTATTTTAAGACTTAGACAACTCTAGAAAAGAAAGGACCTCAGGATGCTAACCTGCTCTAAGTCATTGTACAACCAAGTAAGAAGTTACACAACACAACCAAGACCTCTACTTAGGTCTTCACACACAAGCATGAGCTAAGCTCTTATTTACTTACATACTTCACTTAAGAAGTTTCATCACAACCAAAAAATAGTGAGTGGGAGCCCTTGGAAGGGTGCTCCTGCACCATACTCCCCCTCAACACAAACTAAGGCACTTTGGGGTCAAGAAGCGCCAGATAAACTCCAAAATTCTTGCACTATCCTTCCTCAATCCAAGTGGCTTCAGATTCAGGCTTATCCATCCATTTGATTAGATTCTCCATGTAAACTTGATGCCTAGTAATCTTCTTCACTCTGGATTTTAGGATCTTCTCTGCTTTGGCTGGCTTCTTCTTGGGCATTGCATTGGTGTCCATGTCTTACAACACCTTTGGTGGAGATGTACCTTTCTGACTGATATCTCCTTTGAATATGATCAGGTCTACAACATTAAACACTGGTGAGATGTCTAAGTTTGATGGCAAGTCCACTTTGTAGGCATTCTCTCCATATTTAGCTAAAATTTGACATGGGCCTACTCTCCTCATTTGTAGCTTGGTGGGCATGCCGTTCTGCATTCTTGCTTTGCTAAGATGGACCATGACATAATCCCCAATCTGAAACTATACTTCTTTCCTCTTTTCATCCACTTTAGCTTTGAGTCTTTGGGTAGACTCCAAAATGGTTTTCTTCACTTGCTCTTGAACCTCCTTGATAGTTTGAGTGAAATCTTCAACTTGTCCACTCTTCAACTCCATATAACCTAAATCCCTCAACTCACACACTCCTCTAGGGTATCTTCCATAGACTATCTCAAAAGGACTTCTTCCTATGGTCCTATTTACATTGTCATTGTAAGCATATTCAGCCTGAGATATAACAAGATCCCAAGTCTTCCCATACTCCTTTGTCAAACACCTTAGCAAGTTTCCAAGCACCCTATTTATGACTTCAGTTTGACCATCAGTTTGAGGATGGTATGTTGAACTGAAAGAGAGATTACTTCCTAACCTTTTCCATAAGGTTTTCCAAAAGTGGCCCATGAACTTGCTATCCCTATTTGACACAATGCTCAAAGGGAGTCCATGGATCCTAACTATCTCCTTGAAAAAGAGATGTGCTAGATAGCTTGCATCATGAGTAGTTCTACATGGAATGAAATGAATCATTTTAGAGAACCTGTCTACAACAACATAGATGCTATCCATACCTGATTTGGTTTTAGGGAGTCCAACCACAAATTCCATACTTACACACTCCCATGACCTATTTGGAATTGGCAAAGGTTGGTAGAGTCCTGCATTGCTTGAACCTCCTTTAGCTCTTTGACATACCCCACATTGATCTACATACCTTCTTACATCCCTTGCTAGCTTAGGCCAAAAATAGTATCTCTGTACTACCTCCAATGTCTTATTTATGCCAAAATGACCACTAAGACTACCATTATGCTTCTCTTGAATCATATTTTCCCTCATGGATCCTCTAGGTACACAAAGCTAATTACCTTTTAACAACAATCCATTTTGAAGAGTATAATCTGCAAACTCACCATGGAAATGGTTCTCAAACTCTTGGCACACCTTGTAGGCTTGTGAGAAGTCTTCATCCTCCTCATATAAGTCTTTAAAACCTGCTATTCCAATGCTTTACAGCTGTACTTCTTGGATAGTCAAAAGCTTCCTACTCAAGGCATCTGCTACCTTATTGAGCTACCCCTTCTTGTGTTTGATTGTGAAGGTAAAGGATTGGAGATACTCCATCCACTTAAAATGCCTATTACTAAGCTTCTCTTGAGTATTTATATAGCTTAAAGCCTAATTATCAGTAAATACAACAAATTCTTTTGGCAAGAGGTAATGCCTCCACTTCTTGAGAGATTGTACCAATGCATACAACTCCAAGTCATAAGCTGAATACTTCTTCTTTGCCTCATTGATTTTTTCACTAAAGAATGCCATAGGCCTTCCTTCTTGACTCAATACACCCCCTATTGCTACACCACTTGCATCACATTCAATGGTGGACAAATTTTCAAAAGTAGGTAAGAGTAAGATAGGTTTGGTAGCTACCTCTTGCTTCAATGTTTGAAATGCTTTCTTAGCTACCTCAGTCCATTTGAACTTGGTTTTTAGTCCTCCTTTGATGGTATCAAGCACTGGTGCACATATCCCACTAAAGTTCCTCACAAACTTTCTATAAAATTGTGCCAAACCATGAAAACTTCTAACTTCAGTCCCTATTTTAGGGGCAGGCCAATTCAAAATTGCCTCCACCTTGCTTGGGTCCATTTTCAGAGTACCCTTGGACACCACAAATCCTAAGTAAACCAGCTCTTGCTGCATGAACTCACACTTTTCCAGGTTGATGGCTAATTTCTCTTCATGGAGTCTCTTCAAGACCAACCTTAAGTGCTCAAGATGCTCTGTTTTTGTTTTTCTATAGATGAGTATATCATCTAGATACACCACTACAAATCTTCCTATGAAGTCCTTCAAGACCTCATTCATTAACCTCATGAAGGTGCTTGGGGCATTGGTAAGCCCAAATGGCATCACAAGCCATTCATACAAACCATCTTTGGTTTTAAAAGTGGTCTTCCACTCATCACCTTCCTTGACTCTAATTTGGTGATAACCACTCTTTAAATCCAACTTAGTGAAGTACATAGCACCTCCTAAGCAATCCATCAAGTCTTCTATTCTTGGAATTGGGAACCTATACCTGATAGTGATCCTTTTGATAGCCCTTGAGTCTATGCAAAGTCTCCATTTTCCTCCTTTCTTGGATGCTAAAACCACTGGGACTACACATGGACTAATACTCTTCTTGATCAGCCCTTGATCTAACAACTCTTGCACTTGTCTTGCCACTTCCTTGTTCTGATCCGAGTTAAGTTTGTAGGCTGCTTTGTTAGGCGGAGATGCACCAGGTACAAAGTCTATTTGATGACTTATGTCCCTTCTTGGAGGTAAAGTTTCAGGGGCTCCATCACTCACTATATCTCTGAATTCTTCCAACATTTGCTGCACTTCCAATGGTGTTTCTACCTACAACTTCTTGTCTTCCTCCTTTGGCTTCACCATGATAGCACATCCTATGGTCTCCTCATCATGTAATGCTTGTAGGAACTCCTTACCACTACTAAGCAACACACTAGGTGTTTTAGAAGTTCCCTCATCATTCTCTATTAAGGATTGAATCTTAAAAGTCTTCCCATCCTTCTTGAAAGCAATGAAGTTTTCTTCTCCATCATAGATCACCTTCTTATCAAATTTCTAGGGTCTTCCTAATATACGATGGCATGCATCCATGGGCAAGACGTCACAAAGCACTTTGTCTTTATAGCTTCCAATTGAGAACTCCACCCATGTCTGCTCATTAACTAGCACACTTTGCTCTTGGTTCAACCAAGTCACCTTGTAAGGATTTGCATGGGGAACCTTTGTGAGTTTGAGCTTCTTTGTTGCTTCCTCTACTATGATGTTATCAGTGGACCCTGAATCCACAACAACTTTGCAAACTTTGCCTTGTATCTTGCACTTGACTCTAAAAAGAGCCCTCCTCTACTTGGGTTCACCTTGATTAGGCTGCCTTATGAGTACTGTCCTGAACATCAAGTTCTCACCCATTTCTGATTCTAACTTGCTGACCTCATTGGTACATGAGCTACTACTGTCTTCTTGGGTATAGGCTACCCTCTTTTCATTTCTTGAGGCTAATGGTTTATCAAGACACCTATAGGCAGGGTGTCCAAGCTGTCCACATTGATAACATTTCATTGTGGCAAAGTAGGAGTTGCTTCTTCCTGCTCCTCTTCCTCTATTTCCTTGAGAACCTCTTCCTCTACCAAAAGATCCTCTTGTACTGATTTCTGAACTTTTTTCCAAAAGTCTTCTCTCCCCTTGGCTTCTTGAGTCACCACCTCTACTAGAACCTCCTCTTTGACCCCCTCTAGAGTCTCTACCTCTTCCCTGGTTCTTGGAGTTAGGTTCTTCCTTTCTTCTTTGTTTATCTTCAAGCTTTTGTGCCATATCCTGACAACCAAGTACTATGGTGGGAGTAAAAAAAATCATCTCCTTTGCTATGCTCCATTTCAAATGACTTAGGTACCTTGCCACTTTGATACTTTCTTCTTCTTTGATCTTGGACCTTAAGCTCAACTTGTGGAACTCTTTAGTGTAGGTGGCTCCATCCATCTCCTTCTATCTGAGGTTCAACCTTCTCCTATGTTGTTGGATTTCATAATCTACTGGTAGGTATGCTTCCCTAACTTTATTGACCATTACTTTCCAATTAGAGATTGGGTTCTTTCCCTCAATCTCCCTTTCATCTTGGAAGAAGTTCCACCAAGTTAAAGCTTGTCCTCTCAACCTAGATTTGGCCACTTTGACCTTTTTTGCCTCTAAGATCTCTTCACATTCGAAGTGATTCTCCATGCCTTCAATCCATTGCATCACAAGCTCTGTATCCATCCTGCCAGTCAGTAATGGGACACCTTCAAGTGCCTTGCCAGTGATAGCCTTCAAGGCTTTAAGAAATTGCTCATCTTGGGTTGGAGGATCAAGTGTAGGTATATCATCATCAATGGTCTTCTCTTTCTCTTTCGCATCCTACTCCTCCATCCTATCTTTCACCTTATCTGCCTTTGCTTGGACATCATCCAAGAGTTGTTCCATTTGATACAACCTTTCCTGCAGGAGTCTATTGGCTTCCTCTTAATCTTCCACATTCTTAGCAAGCTCTGCATTAGTCACCATTTTCTTCTAGTGTGATGATCCAACTGATTCTTCTGATGGTTGAAACATCCACTTTCCACTTCCCAAGCCTTAAGAGGCTCTGATACCAATCTGATGGGGAGGTTAGGATAGACTAGCTAATCTATGCCCTGATCCTTACCCAAGGACCCAAGTGTACTAATGACACCTATGAATGGTCTATAGGATACCTTACTCATCCAAGGACCCCCTGACCTACCTAACCTGACCACCAAGTTTATCTACTTCTTCTTGCAACATTCCAAGCTTTGGTTTCTAGCTTCATCCCTTACATAGGCTCATAAGGGTCTTTTAGGGTTTAGTTCCCTTCCCAAGCTCTAATAGAGGATTTGAAGAGTTCCAAGGTGTTTTTGGGATGTTTGACACTTCTTCCATGCATTAGCAAGGTTGGGTCATAACCCGATTTTAGAGTTCCTTTGCAAATCAAGGCTACAAGGAAGTGCCCAATTAGGCCTCCTTCCGGTTTTGTAGGGCTTTTGCCTCCTTCCCCTCAAAGATTCAAAACTTCTATTCTAAAGAAAATCCACTTTAAATGACTAGACCTCAATTATTTTTGGGGTCTCAAGCCACCAACAGGCCATACAATGGCTGAACGAAAATTAAGGGTTTTAAGGGCTATTTGGGGCTTTCAGGGTCACAGTGTTTGAAGTCTTCACCAACACCACTCTTGGTTTGTTTAGGATCTCTCCTCCTCAACACTGATCCTTCATACATGTTTCTTGCATCCCTCCAAAGGGAATGCCTTGAAACTCACTCCTCTATTCATGAGAGCTTCTTCACTGCTGACTGCTCCTAGCCGGGCACTGCGAAGCTCACCTAGGGCATAGTTAAACAATTGCTTCCACCTGCATGCTAGGGCCCTGCTTGCATATATACAAGTTATGGTTTTTACTACCTTATCCCAAAGTGCCATGGTGTTTCCACGGTGGGGATAGGAGCTATAGGCCCTACTTCATCAGTCCCTTCAAACTGAACAATGGACTGGTAGACTTACAAAACTAAGAATATACAAGTTAAAACAACCAAACCTAGTCTAAATGTTGATAAATGAAGTAAAATGAAACACACTACTATCACACAATCACAAGATATCACTAGCAATGCTTTGATTCAACACTTCAAGCCATAAAAATGACTGTTACACACTGTTCTTTCATATACAGTCTGATTCCTCCGTACATCTACTGTACACAATGCATGCCAACCCTTGCATTAGGGTTTTTCATGTCTAATATAGGCTCCTCCTTAGGATTAGAGCCTAGTTAGGGTTAGGAGCCTCCTTGGTAAGGTTTAGCCTTCACATAAGAAAAGTTACTAAGCAACTTTTGAAAAGTTGCTAGCAACTTTGAGAGCATTTTTTCTTGCTCGAGAAAATTTTTGCTCACTCCACTCCTAAGACCATTCTAAGGTCTTTTACATGCCTAGATAGTGTGAAAACTCTCCTAACCCCTATGTTAAGACTTAGACAAATCTAGAAAAGAAATGACCTCAGGATGCTAACCTGATCTGAGTCACTATACAACCAAGTAAGAAGTTACACAACACAACCAAGACCTCTACTTAGGTCTTCACACACAAGCATGAGCTAAGCTCTTATTTACTTACATACTTCACTTAAGAAGTTTCATCACAACTAAAAAATAGTGGGTGGGAGCCCTTGGAAGGGTGCTCCTACACCAGTATGGCCCTATATATACATATCTCAAAGACCAAGTGCTACCTTTAGACCAAACCCGAGCTCAAAAATGAAATTTCATATGCCAATCAGCCTGTTACATAATCCTCTCAAAAACATTGTATCATAAGGGTCTCGACGGGACGTTACTTAGGTGTCTAGGGGAGGTGGAGTCTAAGTTAGCTTTGCATGAAGTTCACGAAGGCATTTGCGGGTCACATGCAAGCAGGTTAAACCTAGCTAAGAAGATCCTTTGCTTAGGGTATTTCTAGAAGACATTAGAAAAAGATGCTTGCCACTTTGTCAGGATATGCAGCAAATGTCAATATCATGGCGACATGATACATGCACCGGCACAGGAATTGCACCCATTTGTAACACCATGGCCTTTCTATCAATGGGGGTTTGATTTAATTGGCGTCATATACCCACCTTCTTCAAATGGTCACAAATATATCATAACCGCAATGGAGTATTTCACTAAGTGGGTCGAAGCAGTTGCTTTGATTACGGCCACAGGTAAGCAAGTTTCCATGTTCATCTTCAACCACATCATTTGCAAATATGGCATTTCGCATGCCATAATAATAGATAATGGAAAATAATTCAAAAACAAGGACGTGGATGAACTTTGTGCTACATTTCATATCACTAACCATTCCTCATCTACCTATTATCCTCAGGGAAATGGGCAAGCTGAAGCCACAAACAAGAACATCTTGAAAATCTTGAAGAGATCAGTCAATAAATCAGGAAGGGATTAGCATGTGCAAATTAATCCAACATTATGGGCCTATAGAATGAGCATTCAGACACCTACAAGAGCCATGCCATTTTCATTAGTCTATGGAGCCAAAGCAGTTCTACCATTAGAGGTCAAAATATCATCTTTATGAGTGTCATTGCAAGGGTTGATCACAAATGAAGACTATAGAGTCGCTAGACTTCAACAATTGGAGTTGCTGGAAGAACACCAAACACAAGCTTATGAACACCTAAAAGTGTATCAAAATAGAATCTCAAGGAACTACAATAAACATATTAAATCAAGAGTCTTTCAGGTAGGATACTTAGTGTTAAGGGAGAACCCAAAGAATCAGGTAGAAAGAGAGAAGAAAGGAAAATGGGAGGCTAATTGGCTTGGTCCATTCATCATAGTGTCTTCATTTGGCATAGGAACCTATAAATTATCAGATTGTGAAGGAGAGGAACTCCAAGAACCCATCAACAACATTCATCTCAAAAGGTTCTACAAATGAGGGAGATGAAAAAGTATAAAGAGTATCAGATGACGAGCATTGTATTTATTGCACATAGTCAAAGAGATCTTGAAAAATGAAAAAATAAAAATAAAAAAAATTAGAAATTAAAAAAAAATATACAAAAAAAAAGAAAAAAGTGCCTTGGTGAAAACCTAGTAATAGGCGCCTTGGTAGCCAAAAAAAGAAAAAGATCCAGAAGGTGAAAACTTGGTAAACAAGAACCTTTTGTTCTGTTAAGTTTGTCTTTCCTAGTCACATATGTCCATATTGCATTTCCAACATCCCATTTGTACAACTACCATTGCATCTGTCATTTGTACATAGTCATTATAAAGTTGTTCAGTTGCATTGTTGCATTGCTTATCAGCCCTAAGTTTGTCGAACGATCTCATTTATCACTTGGGGGCAGAAGAAGATTGGAAATTTGGTACCAAATGGATTCAATAAGTGCCATAATCAGTCACGTCAGAGAGAGATTTGTTAAAGTTTCAGAAGAGTGGAAAGTTTATTGAACCTTTGATGGATATCATTGTTCAAAAACCTAAGTACTTGATCCTACAACATGATCCTTGAGCCTTCATTGACTTTATAATTCAGGATTAAAAATTGACAAAACACCTTAAAGATCAGAATACTTGGAAATACTTTTTGAAAATCAGGAAACATTGCAAAACACTTGAAACTTTTTTTGGATAATCTTTGTGAAATTGACTTTTTATCACATCTTTTGAACTAATCAATGATGTTTCAACTAGATTAGCCATGAGAGAGATGTGATATTTTATTTTCCTTTGAGTGATTGTTTTGAGGAAGATTCATTGACTTATGAGTGTTCATCTAATGACATGGTCATCAAAGAAACATCGAGGACTATCTCATAAGAGGATGGACTGACCTTTGCTTGTTTACACAAATAGATCCCTTGGCTATTTAGATCTTCCATATCTTAATACCAAAAATCCACTTGTAACATTGAATCCGTTGACATCGGTATTCAGACTCTCATAGTTTGGTCATCCAACTAGTGAGGGTTGTACTCAGTTTAAAAACAAGGTTACCAAAAGTGATACAAAATGGTATTCATATCATCATGATGTGGTCAGTGATGATTGTACTTTCTTTTTGGTCCCAAAATGCTCAATGATGAAAATATATCTCTATGGCATTTCTTTGCTAAAATCTAGTGACACTTAGTTGCATTGCATTATCATGTTTGATTGCATTGCATTTTCATGTTAGATTAAGTGCATTGGTTTGTATTTATTTTTCCAAGGGAAAAGGGGGGTTCAATTATCAATCTTGATCAATCAAAAAGGGGAAATCAAGGAAAAGTCAATATCATCATATCAATGTTCATAACATCATCAAGATATTGATTGAAACCCCTTTTCCCTTGAAAAATAACTACAAACCAATGCACTTAATCTAACATGAATATGCAATGCAATGCAACTAAGTGTCACTAGCTTTTAGCAAAGAAATGCCATAAGGATAAATTTTCATCATTGAGCATTTTGGGACCAAAAAGCAAGTACAATCACCACTAACCACATCATGGTGATATGAATACCGCTTTTATATCGCTTTTGGTAACACCCTTTTGGAAACTAGTACAACCCTCACTAGTTGAATGACCGACTATGGGAGTATGAATACCGGTTTCAATGGATTCAATGTTGCAAACAAACAAAGGTCAACCCTCCACCTTATATGAAAGTCCTCAATGGTTCTTTGATGACCATGTCGTTAGATGAATTCACATAAGTTGTTGGATCTCCCTCAAGACAGTCACTCAAAGACAAGAAAAATATCATGTCTCCGTCATTTCCAATCTAGACGGAACATCATCGATTAGCTAAAAAGATGTGATAAAAATCAATTCAATATAGATTATCAAAAGAAAGCTTCAAGTGTTTTGCAATGTATCAAGATTCTCAAAAAGATTTTCCAAGTATTCTGATCTTTAAAGTGTTTGTCAATTTTTAATCCTAAATAATAAATTCAATGAAGGCTCAAGGATCAAGTTGTAGGATCAAATACTTGGGTATGAACAATGATATCCATATAAGGTCCACCAAAAATCTCTCTTCTGAAGATCTGAAAAATTCTCTCTCTGATATGTGACCGAAAGTAGCACTATTGAATCCATTTGAGTTTAATGCATTGCTTCATGTGAACAGATGTCTATTTGTTGAAATCCATTGATTAAGATCAAATGCCCCTAGTTGGATAGAAAATGTTGGACTTGGGAAAACTTCCAAAATATTACAAAGGCTCGGTTTATGCAAGCTACAACTCAAAGCCCCTTTATGCCATAAATTACCAACTCTCAAACAAGATCACATTGGTTTTCCCCCAATGTCTAGCAAGATATAGGACATGAAAGATGGATTTGCAAGCTGATGGATTATAGATGAAAAATCCATGATGGATGAAGCATGTGAATGTGACCCATAGGACCATCTACTCAAGATTACCCAAGCTAAGTAAAAATGATATAGCAATGTGAAGCATGTTTTTGGATAAGCCATGGAAGCCAATGATGCAGTGCTAGATAGCGTATAGGATAATGATCTATTATCATGAAAATGAGGGATCCAAAAGAAGTGGACATGTCAAGAAGTTCCTGATAATAATTTTTGTACTTTAAGTTCTTCATTTTGATCAAGACCAAGGGGTCAATTTGGGTAAGATGTGGATAAGATAACACAATCCGGGTAAAGGGGTGATGGAGTCTATGAAGAGGTGTTTTGGGATTATGGAAAGACTGTCAAGGAATAATGAAGGTGAATTTGGGATTAGCAAGATCATGATAGGGTAACATGGATGCAACAAGTAAATAAACTGATGGAAAGGATAACGGATGTCAAGATACTTATTGCCCATGGATGTGTTCAACCTTGTCAAGATTAAAGGTGAGAGAGGAAATATGGATGAAACTTGCCCCCAAGTGTGGAGTGCAAGAAGGAGGAATTACACATGACGCTTGTTTACCAGGTTTTCATCATGGTATTTGTTTCTCTTTACTTTTGCTACCCAAGTGCCTATTGCTAGGTTTTCACCAAGGCACTTTTTTTCTCTCTTTTTTTTCTTTTCTCTTTTTTTTTTCTCTTTTTTTGTATTTTTCAATATTTTCCTAACATCAGAATCTTTGGACAATGCTCCTCTGAAAGATATGCTATAATAAACCATGGGTATGACTAGGATGCTCAAAGATATTGATAAGAGGGATGGAAGTACAGAAATTAGGTGTTGGAAAATGAATGTGAGGATAAGAAGAAGGTATGTTGTAGATGGAAATGTTGGAAAGATCAAATTTGACACACACTTTGAAAAGTGGTGGAATGATGGAGGAACAATAGATGAAGGAGGTAAGGATCTTTTTGAGGTAGTGGATTTTGGGATATAGGAACCCAAATTAGAATTGGAAAGTGGAAGATGTTTGGAAGGAGATGGAATGGAAGCCTTTGGAAGCTTGAATGTCAATTTAGATTTTTCTTTTGTGTGCAAGTCTTTCAAAAGTGACTTGGGAATCCACATATTCAATGATTTTTCTTTCTTTTGCTTGGTGGACCTTTGCGGTCCTTTGGATAATTCATTTTTCTTTTCATTCACATGTTGATTACATGGGAAATTGTGATTTTCATACACATATGGATTCTTGGATTTATGATTTTTACGTTGCACATCAAAATTGCTTCCAAAAGACTTAGGAATTGTGGATGAATAGGAATAATATGGAGGGTTCATATGGATTGGTGTTTGGACATCTTTCAAATATGTGTGCCTTCTTTGATCTTGATACATGGTAGGGTAAATGAATGGAGAGCTAGGGATGATAGGAATGGAGGATGGAAGAATATATGGACCTAATATGGATGGAAAGGATGAAGACTTTTGTTTTGGGACATAGGAACCCAAAATGGATTTGGAGGATAGTGAAGGCATATGGTTGCATTTGAATGGAGGGATATAAGGTGTGAAAGGGATATCAACATCTTTGGAAGGAGCTGCATTGACAAGGTTCTCATCTTTAAGATTTATCTTTATACCCATAGGTGCATGAGTAGCTTTGAGAGGAACACATTTGATAGGATTAACTAAAGCTTAAAGGGATTTATTATCATGCAAGGGATTTCAAATAATGATGGTTTCTTCAGGTGAACATGGAGGAATATGACAAGGAAATGATAGGATACTTTGATCTTGCTTGGGAAGTGGAGAAAATATGGAACTTGGAAGGGTACTTTGTTCTTGGAATGGAAGGATATCATCTTGGAAGACATGAAAGGATGCAAGGGGATCATCACAGGGTTCTATGGATATGGGACCTTCATCAAATATGGGAGGGGATTGTATATAATCTTGATCTTGATCTTTATCTATATTTGTTTCTTTTCTCTTCGGATTATCCTCGTTCTTCCTCAAGGTTGATATGTCATAATTATGCCATTTATGTGATGATGATAATCACCTTCATGAAATTAAGATCAAATCAGCAACAATTCTAAAGTAAATACAATGCAAATCTATTTAAAAATGAAACTAAGATCTATAGCATCTCATGGCTCTTTAGAAATATGTGGTAAGTGAAGCTCTCAGCTCAAATCTCCACTAGTGACACTTCTAAAATGAGAATGTATGCTGCTATGCTTCTACAATGCTTCCATGATGATGATTCTAGCTCAAATTGACAAAAGTATAATGCAAATACTCTAAATGCTCTTAGAATGCTCTTCAATTGCCTATAGTAACAATGCTTTGCAAATGAATTTCTAAGATATAAATTGCTCTCAAAATGCTTCATATTTATAGTAAATTCCCAAGGGTAGGGGGTGGAGTGAAGTAATCATGATTTACCTTTGGTTGAGTCAAATACTTTGCTTTGTTCATAAATGAGAGGACAATTTAAATGTTTGTCTCAAAGCTTTGGACAAAAGGACAAGATTGAGTGGATGAGATTGAAACTTTCAAATGAGTGATTGAGATTCATCCTTTTTGAGTGATTTGTGTCTTTTTGTCCTCAATTCTCATTGGTTGCTCAACTTTGTTGAAAGATATTAGGAATTATTAAATTCAATTAATTAATTAAATTTAGCCATGTAAGGGTAATAGGTTCATTTTGATTTTTGATTTAAACAACTATACAACTAATTGATTAAAATCAATTATGTAGTGTTTTTCACCCCTGTAAGCTTTGATTTAATTATTTAACATCCTTATTTGATTTTTCCTTTGCTGTAATTGATTTTGTCCAACTTTATTTAATTATGTCCATTTTAATTGATTTGATCCCTTTTTAATTGAATTTTGATGATTTTGAGCCATTTATTGATTTTTGCAATTTAAAAGCACTTTGTCCATTTTTGCGTGTCTACACTCCCTAATATCAGTGCAATGTATAGCATGATTGGATTAGTAATAGATATTGGTGAACAAATTATTGTACTAAAAACATTGAAGGAATCATGGGAGACATCATTGGATGATGCAAAGAAGAGGTATAAACATATTTTTGATAAGATCCAACCACCTGATCAAAGTAAGTAATTTTGCTTTTGGCATTATTGTCAAAAAAGGGGGATATATATATATATATATATATATATATATATATATATATAAGCATTATTGTACAGTGTATAGGAAGTATTATCATAGGGGGATTTATGGAGTGATGGAGTTATTTGTCACAAGTTTATACAGAGTTTACAGTTTATACTTGGTCACAATTTTGAACAAATTTTGAATAAGGACAAAATTTTGAATGACTTTGAGTTTTTAACAAAAATGCCAAACTAATGCCAAAGGGGGAAATTGATACTCCTAAAGCATTATTTTGTTGTCATTAGTTTTGTCAAAATCATATTGGAGAGTTAAAGTCAGTCGGTGCAAGAAGAATGAGTCATAGGACTCAGTTGGTAAGGCAAACATAGGAATTGGTAAAGGAAGAGACAATTTTTGTAAAGGCAAATGAATGATAGGCACTGAGCAGAGCAAGGCAGGTACTGAGTAGTGCATGGTAATTACTGAGATGAGAGAACATGTTACTGAGAAAGAAAAAAATGTGTTACCGAGTAACACAGGATGACATAACAGATTATG
This sequence comes from Chamaecyparis obtusa, assembly GCA_027943335.1. Lineage (NCBI taxonomy): Eukaryota > Viridiplantae > Streptophyta > Pinopsida > Cupressales > Cupressaceae > Chamaecyparis > Chamaecyparis obtusa. The sequence continues at coordinate 285,006 of BSBK01001478.1, read as the reverse complement.
GAAGATACATTAATTCTGGACACCGATCACAATTTTTTTACTGATTTCAAGAAGATTGTTTGGTAAAATGTTGGAAATGTAAAAATATGATTGTGCATGATTAAAAGGTAAGATCCACCAATGGAAAATGAAAGGAATATATGCATTGGAAATAAAATCAAAGATACCACCATTTAAGGAGAAGAATCTAGAATATTTCCACTGCTTCTAAGTCAAGTATATAAAGAACAATTTGTAAAGATCAAAAGGATGATGTGGATGATGAACAGTTAGAGAAGGATGTGAAACTGATGTGATGGTGATGTGAATCTGATTAAGGTTACTGAGTAGAGAGAAATTAGAGTAGAACTAAGAAGGTGAATTAGATTTGAGGTTATCGAGTACTGAAGTTGAATTTTGATTAAGTACATAATGAGGTAAATATGTTATTGAGAGTAGTGAGTCTAAACAACATTTGTTGATGCATTATTATAGACATATTTAGTGCTTATTTGTATTTTATTCAGAATTGTAAAATCTCATTATTGGGTAGGCTCTAATAGGTCTTATTTTGTAAATCCTTTAATAGGGTACATCTCTTAGATTAGAGATTGTTAAATTCTTTAGCAAGGTAGACCGTATAAGTCATTTTATACTCCTAACATGGTAGGTAAGCTATCAGAAGTAGCTAAACATTGTAGCTCTAATTGAGAAACCTTTTTACTATAGTAGTGAAAGATTATGGGTACCATCCCCATCACAGTTTTTCTCTCTGACTAAGGGTTTTTGCGAGACCAATGATCATTGTGTTATGAGTTATGTTTTCATGTTTTGATTTCTATGTTTTATAGTGTTACATGCAAGGTTTATAATTTGGTAAATGTTCAAATTATATGACAATAATACAAATCAAGTTAATAAAAGGTTGATAAAAAATTTTGGAGTACTGATTCACCCCTCCCCTCTCAGTATTTAGCTTTCCATTATTAATCCAACAGGGTTCTATAAGACACATATAAACACTACTAAGAGTAATTATATGGATTCACATCAGAAGCAACAAAAAATATTCATGAATTCTAAAGATAGGAGCAACCCTTCATATATAAATAACTACTAATCTTAGGCTAAGAAAAAGTATTGAAAGAGATTTGACCATAATGGATTAATAGACAAGTTGATGGTAATGGAAAAATATGAGATTTGGGATAGATTATGGAGACCAATCAAAGCATACTAGAAAGGGGATTTTTTTACAGTAGTTGTTGATACTATTTTTCAAGTAGACATGTATGTAATACTGACTCTTGAACTATAAAGACTAAGAAATGGAGGTACAAGTAGAGCATTCTAACTATTTGACAACATGCCTAAAAGAAAATGGAATTTAAAGAAGGAAATGATAGGTGGGTTATGCATAACAAAAGTGGTTTGTAAAAAAAATAGACTACTCAGACCAACATGTAGATGGCTTGTAAAGATGAATTGAAGATTGTGATATCTTGGCCGACAAAGATTGCAAGAAATCAATTTGTTGAAAGGGCTCCACAAACTTTCATGTAAATGAAAAAGTTACTAATCTTTTTCAACAACCTCACTATTTGTATTGCAATTGGTTTTTTAAATTGAAGAATTAATATTGTTGCAAGGAAAAGAATAATCATACACTGGTCCGGAGAATGTACTTCATCTTGCGATATCAAGCCCATGAAGCCTAGGATTCAGAGGATATATTTCATAGACTAGGGATACAAGATATGGGCTATGTCCCATATTGTAGATATAAATATATTATAATATGTAATGAGTAGTATAACAGGGATGTAAGAGAGATAGAATATAGACAAGAATGTATAAAGTATAAACTCAATTATTTTTAAGACTATTGATGAACATCACGAAGAATAAATCAAAGCCTTGAATGTCAAAAGAATTTTTGTATATCCTCCATTCATCCCTCATTCAAATAATTTCTTGAGACAGGTTAGTTGTGTTAAAAAAGACTAACCTATATCTTACAGATTAGTTGGTCGATCAACCTTTAAACCAACATATTTCCTTGTAGAGGCTTCAATATATAAGGCCTCCTCAACCAAATCAAGAATCTTCTCTTCTCAAAGTCTAAGTGATAAAAATATGATAGATAATCACTCCACAACACTTTCCAAAAATATATAATAAATTCAATTGTTGCAAAAGTTTAATCTCCTAAAAAATCTAGTACAATTGATAAAGATCTCTTTAATTATTTTTTTCGCTTCATCATTTCTAATTTCATATTTATAATCTCTTATTGTTTCAAATTTCATGGATCAACATTTTATATTTACATCATATTACAATGTTCAAGATGAAAAAGTATAAAAATATTTACATGCCACAACAGAAATGGGGCCTTCTAATTCTAGGTCCAATTGATTCCACTCTAATAGCACACTTTTTTAATGGAATGCCCCTATATTGATTATGCCTTTACATTCATATTTGGTGAATGTTTTATTAAGGGTTGCAATAGGGTGCTTTATTGATTTTATGTAGTGTCATGCTTTCTATAAAATTGTATGAACTAGCATATGCATATATATTCAAGATTATCTACTTCAAACAACTATTTACTATCAATTTGATGTTTTTATGATGGAATAATTATTGATTCTCTGTTGGGGGATTTATTCCATCATGACATGTTAAAATAATGTGAGACAAATCTCTATGTTTAGAATGTGGTAAATATAGGTTTGACCATAATTGTAAACCAATTTGTATACATGGGTTGCATGCACATAGTGCTCACTTGGGTGAGCATATATCAACTAGGGTCTCAAAAATCTTCAAAGAAATCAAAAAAATTAAAGATTCATATTCCTATATATACATGTTCCTCATAAAGCCCTATTATATCTCCTATATCCACATCAAATTTGGAGCCATTGTCTCTTGACCAAGTAGTCAATTTAAGTCTGATAGCCCTTTGTAATTTGTACTTTTATCTATAGTTAAAACAATTAAATCATAGCCCTAATGTAAGAGAAATTATAATGATTCACAACATCTAGGATTGTTTCTACCACAAATTTCATTCTACATAAGATATCTAAGTAAAAATTATTCCACGTTTTTCAAGGTATATTATGATTTAAATTTGATTATAATAATAAGATACAAAACGTATACTGAGAGTAAGGAGGAGGAAGAGATAGAAAATGAGGGCTCTTTGTCACATATCTTAGAGAGTCTTAAAATTGATAATAAGGATTGTTGAGGCTTAGAATTGTTACCCTAACTCAGGCATTAAGGCTACACAACAATTCTATCCTAACAATGGAAACCTCCTGTAGCTGTGGGTAGACTATGAATGAGGAGGAATCTTCAGATTCTAGGCCAGTTCCTATTAAGTATGAAATATCACCACTTGATTGAAAATTTGATAAGGAAAGGGATAGAAAGAACTTTTAAAATTGAAATGAATGTCGGGTGATACACCAAAATAAGTTCAAACTTTGCTGGGATGGTAAAACAATAGCTCAAAATTATAGACCAAAAGTTTGACTCTTTAGATCTCTGCTCAACATATAGGCTAACTGAATTTACTATTAGGGTTACACCACAAATAGCTAAATAGTTAACAACATACTTATCCCATACAAGGTTTAAGCATAAATTGATCACCTTAAGGAGGAATCAACAAGCATTCACTTCTTTTGGATTACAATTTAAAAGCAACACTTATATAGAAAGATAAAATCAGAATCTTTGAATCTCACCACAAAACATATGAGCCAATGAGCATCTACTTTATTTCTCACAAAACTGATAATCCGATTACAAAAAATCGCTTCAAAGTAAACTAGGAACAATATGTTTACTACTAGCCTCTCTCCCAAAACTCACAACACCTCAAAAATATTATGAAAATCAACCTTATAGCCAGCCCTAAGCTCAAATCCAAAAATTCAAACCCTCCCAAAATGCTCAATTTTGGCCCAAAAAACATGCCAAAAATCAGCCTATATCAACTATCCATGCTCAATGCCCAAACTTTTGGTTTATAATAAGGATTTAAAAATCCTTTTACAAAAATAATTGCCAAAATTTTAAAATATTTTAATATTAGATAAAAACCTAATATCAAACAAATAACCTAACCTCTAAAAACACTAAGTGTAAACAAGTGCTAAGTGGGGAATAACAAACTTGACCCACTTGCACAAGTTTTTGAAAATTGAGGAATGAGGTGGCACATGGGCATTTTTTAAAAAAACCTGCAGGAATGTTACATCTACAATAAAGGCATTCTATGCCTTTCACTTGGTGGACTCCAAAAATGTTATGCTCATTTTTCTTTTTGAGACTTGTGTTTATCTCAACCTTCATGAAGAAGAATTAGGGAAAACTGAAACCCTAACTGAAGGAAAACTCTAGCAAAAACTTGTTGATGAAGCTCAGCTTCCTGTAGATGAAGTTCTCTATCAAACTCAGCCTTCTTTTCAATGGAACTCGAGTTCACTGTAATAACTAGTCGACTGGCATTTGCTTGTTCATTTGCCCACTGTATCTTCATCTTGCTCGACTGTGACTATGTTCTTTTGAGTTTGTATTGGCGTCGACTGATGCTTTGGCTGTGAATGATATATGATCAAAACTAGTAAGTGATCATGTCTATTTTGAAACTCAAGTTCTCTCCCTTCATGATCTCTTGGTTGTATCTCATGACTGAAAATCCCTCTCATTTTCTCTTTGTCTTTGACAGTGAATAAGTACCATAAAAACCGTGAGTATACAAATCATTTCTTGTGAATACAGACTTGGACTTGACATCACTTTATATAGCATAAGTCATAGTTTGACTTTCATTTTTGAGCTCTTTTGTTCTTATTACACAAAAAACCATGAGTATACAAATTATTTTGGGAAAATAAGTCATGGTTGTGACTAGTTCTTACCTTCTTGTTTATACCATCTATAAACTCAGCTCTGCTGATTATTACCCTCCATTTATGGGTCAAACTATGAGCTCAAACTAATTTCATTGTAGAAATCATGACCTCATGACTGGTATTCTTTATTCATTGCTGTCTACAAAACCATAACTATAATTCTATCATCGAGCTCGGCCTTTGACTGAAATCTTTAAATGATTCTTGTTGTCACAACACCGTGAATACATCTCTTCCTATCTAATAGTCATGACTAGTGACTGGTGAACTCCCTTTCAGCTTGGTAACATACACAACCATGACTAGTAGATAGAACTTGTGACCCATGAACTTAGTTTTGAAACCCGAGTCTCACTTATTTTTCATTAAGCTCTCTAATCGACACGAATATGAAGCTCTTTTCATTCTCAACTTTAAATTATTTTCCATTCTTACTGACATGGACTTTCTTGTAATGTCAGTAGTATATTTGATGAACTCATGAACTCAGTTTTGAAAGCCAAATATGAAATCATTATAACTATGAGCTCGAAAATAACAGACAGTTATATAAAGAAACTGTGATTCCATGAGAACATGAACCAGGCTAGCACTCTTTTCTAGTTGCTTTACTAAAGTCGCGAGGTTATGACTTAAAGATGATAAAAGATGTATTCAGTTTCATTTAAAAATTATAACATCTTTCAGTCATAACCTTCCCAAAATTTATATAAGGTGACTGAAAGATGTTCAAGAATAACCATCACTTTGTTCAAAATAGATAAGTACATTCCTTCCTATGATATTTATTTTTTTTTTGACAGCTCATGTACATATACATCTCTGCTTTTTACAACATAGCATCATTGTAATATTATGAACACCAGTGCACTAGTTTCATTTTTTGTATTTTGTTCTATTAGCATAGTTGCCTCTAGTCATCTCATTTGAAATTTTCAACTGATACATGCAAAAAGTCATTCTGAACTTTGAATTCAATGATAAAAATAGAGAACATCCTTGAACTCACCGATACATAATAGCATGCTTGAACAGAGTCCCCTTTTTTTGTTTTGATGCTGAATCTGAACTTTCAATGTGAGAAATGCAACAAGATAAAAGTGTTTGTTTATTGTTAATGAAGTTCAAGCACGGGCTCGTGACACTCACTAAATACAAACTGAAAACATTTCATAACTTTATGGCCCAATCTTGAAGCATTCCTTCTGTAATCAACAACAACAATGATATTACTTGAAACTATACCTTTGAAATAGCAAGGACATATATTGTACCTATTAGGATTAACAAGGCAGAAATAACAATTATGTGCAAATATAACTAATATCAGAAAATAATAAACCACACAGAATAGAACACAAGACACACAGATTTAACGTGGTTCACCCAATCCCTGGGCTACGTCCACCAACAGCGAGTCCAATATTATTATTATCCAGTGATTACAACTTGATTACAATCTGTAATCCCTTACAGCCCAATTCTACCACAAGTACTAAAATCATACATAATGAAAAATCCATAACCCTAAGCCATATTATACAATATTTTCCCACTTTAGGGTTAGAATGAGTTATAAGTAGTCGGCCCAAATAACTGAAAAGTAGTCGGCCTCAAAAAAAATTTCCTCGGGGGCTGCGCCCCCGAACCCCTGCTCTTGGGGGCTGCCACCCCCAAACCCCCGCTCGGGGCCCGGTCCGGCCCCAAACCCCGGTGAGGTCGGGAGGAAAAGTGTATAGTACTTTCCTGGATAGTACTTTCCTGATTAGTCACCACAAGCTAACAATCTCCCACTTGGTGACTGATCAGTATCCACACTATACTAAAAAACCTCCCACTTGGAGACTAATCCTGTAGCAATACCGCTACCCACATGAGGCTCCCACTAGATTGAACCACCTTGGACTCAGCTGTTCCTTTATTTTGTTCAGTCTAGAAGACCAACTGAAGCTGAACATGAGTTCAACTTCTCCCTTGTTACTACCTTTGTAAACATATCTGCTGGATTATCATCAGTATGAATCTTTTCTAGCCTTAACTGTCCATCATCCAAAATTGATCAAATGAAATGGTACCGCAACTGTATGTGTTTTGTCTTTGAGTGCAAAGTAGAATTCTTTGCAAGATGAATGGCACTTTGGCTATCTGTATGTAGAAAATTATCCTTTTTTGGATGTCCCAATTCTTCCATGAAGAATTGAAGCCATATCATCTCCTTGGCTGCCTCTATATCAACAACATACTCTGCCTCTGTAGTGGATAAAGAAACCACCTTTTGTAGTCGAGAAATCCAACTCACTGCTGTCCCACCAACAGTAAATATATAACCTGTAGTACTCCGCCTGCTATCTATATCTCCTACCAAATCTGAGTCAACATAGCCTTGTACAGTAGTAGTAGAACCCCCAAAGTGTAAACACTTACTGGATGTGCCTCTCAAATATCTGAGAATCCATTTGACTGCATTCCAATGCTCAAGACCAGGGTTACTCATATAACGGCTAACGACTCCCACTACGTGTGCAATATCTGGCCTAGTACATACCATAGCATACATTAAGCTCCCTACAGCTGAAGCATAAGGTACCTTAGACATTTTAGTCTCTTCTTCTGGTGTCTTGGGACACATATCCTTAGTCAATTTCAAATGACCAGGCAAAGGTGTGCTGACAGCTTTGGCATTTTCCATAGAGAAACGTTGCAACACCTTCTCAATATAATCAGCCTGAGATAGAGACAATTTCCTATTTTTCCTATCTCTACAAATTTTCATACCAAGGATTTGTTTTGCTGCCCCCAAATCCTTCATAGCAAAATATTTTGCTAACTGTTGTTTCAACCCCTTAATGTGATTCATGTTAGACCCAGCTACAAGCATATCATCAACATATAAACATAAAATAATGTAGCTGTCATCATCCAACCTCTTAAAATAAACACAATGGTCAGAATGACACCAACTATATCCATGCCCATTCATAAAAGTGTCAAATTTAATATACCATTGCCGAGGTGCTTGCTTCAAGCCATATAAACTTTTCTGCAATCTGCACACCAAATTCTCCTTACCCTTGACCTCAAATCCTTATGGCTGAACCATATATATTTCTTCATCCAAATCACCATGAAGAAAGGTTGTTTTAACATCAAGCTGCTCTAAATGCAAATCTTCAGTAGCCACAATACTTAAAACAGTACGAATAGAAGTCATTTTAACAACTGGAGAAAATATCTCATCAAAATCAATACCATGTTTCTGTGCAAATCCTTTTACGACTAATCTGGCTTTAAATCTTTTCGTACCTCCATCCTCTTATTTTATCCTGTAAACCCATTTATTCTATAAATCCCTTTTACTCGCAGGTAACTTACATAAATCCCATGTCTGATTTTTCAGCAAAGAGTCAATTTCCTGTCATTGCAGACTCCCACTGAAGCTTTGTATCCACCTGCACAGCTTCATTATAACATTCAAGTTCACCAGCATCTGTTAACAAAATAGAATACAAAGATGGAGAAAATCTTTCTGGAGGTCTACTTAGCCTTGTTGACCATCTAACACTCACTGGGGTGTGTGGTATTTGTTGTTGCTGTTGTTGCGGAGCATAAGGAACTACTGGAACATGAACTTGTGGAGTATCATCCAGTACTACATAGTCATTTTCTTTCTTCTCATGCTGTAGCAACAAATCTTTGTACAATACTTTCTCATTGAATATGACATCCCTGCTTCTTACAATTTTATGATTTTCAAAATCCCAAAGCCTATAACCAAATTCATCAATGCCATACCCAACAAATACACATTTCTTTGACTTAGCTTCCAGCTTGGTTCTATTTTCAGAATCTATAAGTGAAAAAGCTTCACAACCAAAGGTTTTGAGAAAAGAATAACTCACCTTCTTACCACTCCATGCTTCCTTTGGAATACCACAATCCAAAGGAGTAGAGGGGCCTCTATTGATTAAATAAACAGCAGTGTTCACTGCCTATGCCCACATATTTTTGGGCAGCCTAGCATGCAACCTCATACTCCTTGCACGCTCCATTATTGTCCTATTCATGCATTCAACCACTCCATTTTCTTGTGGAGTCCTTGGTACAGTTTTCTGCCTACGAATACCATTAGAGGAACAATATTCTTCAAATTTTGTGCTGCAATACTCACCACCATTATCAGATCTGAGACATTTTAACTTTTTACCAGTCTCATTCTCAACCAAGCATTTCCATTTCTTAAAAGTTTGAAATACATCAGATTTCTGTCTAAGGAAATAAATCCATACTTTTCTTGTTGCATCATCTATAAATGTAACATAATACAAAGAGCCACCAAGGGAAGATACTTGAGCTGGTCCCCATACATCTGTATGCACAAGCTCTAATCTCTCATTTTTCTTTTCCTTCCCACTCTTCACAAAACTAACTCTCTTTTGTTTTCCATAAACACAACTTTCACAGAAATCCATATTGACACATTTCAGACCAGGTAAAAATTTCTTTGAATGAAGTAATTTCATACCTTTTTCACTCATGTGCCCGAGTCTGTTGTGCCATAGTGCTGTGTCAAAATCTACAACAACAGTTTGATGTTCTTCCTGCTCAACTGCAGCCAATGTTCCTGAACATTCATTATCTTTTGAAACAATTAAAGTAGAAGGAACAGTATGACCTGTACAAAGATATAAGGTGCCTACTTTCACACCTTTTGCTACTACTAAGGAACCTTTTGAAACCTTCCAATTTTTATCATTAAAAGTAACTGTGCAACCCTCATCACCCAGTTGCCCTGCTGAAATTAAATTCCTACTCAGCCTTGGAACATGTCTTACCTCTTGTAGTAGCCAATGATTCCCATTCTGCAACTTAATCTTAATTTTTTCCTTTCCAACAATCTGACAGGGTTCATTATCTCCCAAATAAACTAGCCCAAAATCCCCTTGGACATAATCAACAAAATAACTTCTATGGGGTGTAGCATGAAATGAAGCCCCAGAATCTAAAACCCATGAATCATCAATACTTTCTAAGGACAAGAGCAAAGCATCCTCCTCGGATTTGTTACTTACCACATTTGCCTCCTTGTTTCCATCATTTTTGTCTCCTTGATCTTTCTTCCGAGACCAACAATCTTTCTTCTTATGACCTGGTTTTCCACAGTACCAGCAATCATTTGGCCCTTTAGATTTAGACCTCTTTCCCTTTGATTTTCCTCTTGATTTCCCACGATTTCCAGAGTTGTTTCCTCTATCTCTTATTCTGCCTCTGCTTTCTGTGTCCAATACACTACCCAATGTGGATGCCCCTGAGCTTTTCCTATGAATTTCCTCACTCAATATAACACCAATAACATCATCATACTTTAGGGTATTAGAACCAGAAATAGAATTACTAACAGCCATTACCAAGCCATTCCATCTTTCTGGCAAAGAACACAAAATCAAGAGAGCCCTAACCTCTTCATCAAAAGTAATTTTAACTGAGGTTAATTGACTTGTAACTGTATTAAACTCATTCAAATGATCAGTAACTGATCCACCTTCTACCATTTTCATATTAAATAAACGCTTCATAAGAAATACCTTGTTTGAAGCTGAAGGCTTTTCATACAACTTCGCTAGGGTTTCCATCAGATCTTTAGCTATCTTTGCTTCAGTAATATTGAATGCCACTGATTGTGCTAGGCATAGATGAATACTCCCCAGTGCCTTCCTATCCAAAATATCCCAATCCTCCTGAGACATTGATTTCTCTTTCTTGGCTACTCCCTCTAATGGCCGCCATAGATCCTTCTGATAGAGATAATCCTCCATTTGCATCTTCCATAACTGGAAGTTCTGCCCATTAAACTTATCAACCTTCAGCCTACCCTCGTCTGCCATTTCTCCCACTTAACCGAGAGACTCTCGCACTAACTCGTGAGACCTGCTTCAGAGAATAGATGAAAGAATGAATGAAATAACCTCGCTCTGATACCACTTGTTAAGATTAACAAGGTAGAAATAACAATTATATGCAAATATAACTAATATCAGAAAATAATAAACCACACAGAATAGAACACAAGACACACAGATTTAATGTGGTTCACCCAATCCCTGGGCTATGTCCACCAACAGCGAGTCCAATATTATTATTATCCAGTGATTACAACCTAATTACAATCCGTAATCCCTTACAGCCCAATTCTGCCACAAGTACTAAAATCATACATAATGAAAAATCCCTAACCCTAAGCCATATTATACAATATTTTCCTGCTTTAGGGTTAGAATGAGTTATAAGTAGTCGGCCCAAATAACCGAAAAGTAGTCGGCCTCAAAAAAATTGTTCAATACTTGGTGAGGTCGGGAGGAAAAGTGTACAGTACTTTCCTAGATAGTACTTTCCTGATTAGTCACCACAAGCTAACAGTACCAGTATTTACGCAGTTGCATTTTGTGACACGTGATCATGACTACTGGCAACATTGGCACCTCCTGTAGCAGTTTATTTTTAAATTCCAACTTGATGTGCATCTTTTCCCTATGACTGAATGTGAAAACCAGTCAACTCTTTTCTGCAAAAATCTATTTAAGCTTTCAAACAACATCATTTTAAATTGTTTAGATTAGTGAACATAATAAACAACTTTGTCAATCAATTTTCAGACCATTATGTTCACTAATCTATCAAAACACTACATCATCTGAAAAAGGTTTCTCAGCTTGAACATACTAAGTCCCTTTTATTCAGATACTTGGTTAATAAAAAGGACAACATACACCAAAATGATCATAAATAGTAAAAAGTTTCATGTTTACAGAAACAAGTCCCTTTAATACTACCTTGCAGTGAGTGTTAGTGTACATTTCCTTATTGCATTTAGTTTTCTAGATTGATGTGCATATTTGAAAACTTGATTGTTATAGTATGTTATTTGTTTCTTATGCATTGCTTAGATCCAACAGGATCTAACCACATTTTCTCTCTTATGCATATATGAGCCCTAAAGACCTAAATGCAGATAAAGACCCAGACTTTGAAGACTTTGGGACCTGAGACCTAGTAGAAAACCAGCTAACTCAAACCAACACAAAGGCAATGCATGGGATCCCTATTCCATACTTCAATCTTTTCTTTCAATTATGCAAATGTACTCTATTTATTGATATGAAATATGAACATGGAAAGACATTTGTATACTACATTCAATTTGAATGCACAATGTAATAATCATTTATGAATTTTGAAATCTTTGGAATAGTGATCAATACTTAGAGTACAATAATGACATCTAGAATGAATGCAATAATAAAATGTAAACTAACAAAACCTACAAGGCAGTGTTAATTTGACAAACAAATGTGCAACCTTTTCCTATTTATGCTTATTGTGTTGTATGTTGTAATTTTAAGTAACAATTTTGGCAAATTCTAATGGATGTCTGCCTGCTAGACATGACCTGTAGACTTATCATAGGGCAACAAAATTAGGAAAACTAAAACCATGAATGCAACCATTTATTGAAATGAAAATGCACCTAAACTAGACTCAATGCAACCTAGAGACCTAGTTCTTGGACAACACTTATTAAACTGAAAACTGAACCTAACCTAACCCTCAAAGCAAAGCTTGAGGTGTATTCCATTAACTATAATTTTTAGTTCTTCTCCTTCAGTTGTGGACAACTGAAAAACATTATTCTCCTTCCAGGCTGTTATAACAAAAGGGCCCGACCAAAAATTATCAAACTTGTCATGCTACCCTGGCCTGCTCTTTAGTACATCCCACTTGAGTACTAGATCACCTTCTTTGAACTCTCTATACTTAGCTTTCTTGTCAAATGACCTCTTAGTCTGTGCTTTCTTTAGTTCCATGGTTTCCAAAGCCTTCTTCATTTCTTCCTCAAGCTGTAGTAAATCAGCATACCTTAGTTCAAGAGGATCTTCCTCTTCAAACAGCAACATTTGATCAGCCAGCTGTAAGGCTAGAAATTCTATAGAAACTGGCAATTTGGCCTCTTTACCATAAACCAAGACATAAGGGGAATTCCCAATTACTTGCTTATGTGTAATCCTATCCATCCATAAGGCTGCCTTTAATTTAGAATGCCAATCTCTCTTATTCTCCTGCAAAGTCTTTTTGATTATTTTGATCAGATTTTTATTAGTAGACTCTGCAAGACCATTACCCTAAGGATAATAGTTAGAAGAAGTGTTTAAATAGATCCCATTTTTCACAATCCATTTTGTAATAGCTAAACCAATAAAAGTCATAGCATTATCAGAGAGAATTGATTGAGGAACTCCAAACTTGGTTACAATGTCTTCGTAAAACTTTAGCACAACAGGTCCAGTGGCCTCTTTTAATGCAATAGCTTTAGTCCATCTCATAAAATAATCAGTAGCGGTTAAAATCCATTTATGACCTATACTAGAATTAGGATTTATAGGACCAATAAAGTCCATTCCCCACTTGTTGAATGGTTGATCTACCACAATTGGTTTTAATGGTAATGCTGCCAGCTTTTGTTTACCTGCAAACATAGCACATTTTTGACATCTTCTGGCCCAAGAATAAGCATCCTTAAATAAATCAAGCCAATAATAGCCAGCCCTTAGTATTTTCTAGGTTGTAGTTTTAGGACTGAAATGTCTTCCACAAGCTCCATCATGAAATTCAGATAAAATTATGTCTTGATCTAGTGAATCAATACATTTGAGAAACATCCCAGAATAATCCTTCCTATAAAGTATACCATCAATAAGAATGTAGGGAATAGATTGTAACCTATAGTATCTCCTCTTTGCCTTGTCAAGATTGTTTGGGCATTGTTTGGTTTTCAAGAATTTGGTCATATCTGATAACTAGGTTGAAGGATCATTAAATAATACAACCTCACCTTGAAAATGTTCAGATTCTTTAGTAGTATCATCTTGTTTTTCCTCTTCTTCCATTTGAGTACAAAGGCCTTTGCCTCTAACTAGCTTAGTCACATGAATCTATACATCATACTCCATAACTCTCGTTATCCAACCAGCCCTCTTTTCATTAACATCTTTGTTCAACAAAAACTCTTTAATACTTGGATGTGCAACCATCAAATGTACCTTATTCTTGGTAATCAAATTCTTAAACTTCTTCAAAGCTTTAATAACAGCTAGCACATGCTTTTCAACAAAACTGTACCTTTTCTCATAGTCATCCATACCTTTTCTAAAAAAAGCAATTGGTTGCTCCTATTTTTCTTCATTCTTTTGAACCACCATTACTAAAATAGTATCAGAACCACCATAAGCATAAAGAATAAAGTCTTTAGTAAAATCAGGATTAACAAGAGTAGGGGCTGAAGACAAAGCCTATTTTATCAACTCAAAATTCTTCTTTCCCTCATCAGTCCAACTGAAAGGGACATCCTTATTAAGCATAGCAGTCAGTGGTTTTAACAGATTGCAATATCAGGGATAAACCTTCTCACAAAATTTATTCTCCCAATGAAACTCTGCAACCCTTTCTTGTGTTTAGGCAAAGAAAGTTCCAGAATTGCATGAATTCTCTCAGGATCTATTATTGTACCTTCCTTAGACACCTGTTATACTAGGGTTTTTCCCTCATGAACTGAAAATACAGATTTCTTTGGGTTTAAAGAAGTCCCAAACTCTCTACATCTCTGCAAAATCTATCTTAAATGATCAATGTGTTGGTTTGCAACCTTGTTGTAAATTGTCACATCATCTAGGTATACTAGAACAAATTTATACATTAAGTTGTTGAAAGCCATGTCCATTGCTTTTTGAAAAGTGGCCCCAGCATTTGATAACCCAAATGGCATTCTTCTGTAAGCCATTGTACCCCATTTAGTTGTGAAATTTGTTTTAAATTGATCAGATTCTTTGACTAAAATCTAGTTATAACCAGAATACCCATGTAAGAGTGAGAATCTCTCAAAACTAGAAACATATTGTAAAATTTGTTCCATGAAAGGAAGAGGGTGTCTATCTTTTAGAGATGCCTTATTAAGGTCTCTAAAGTCTACACAAAGTCTTATCTCTCCATTCTTCTTCCTTACTAGAACTAAGTTAGAAACCCAGGATGTGTGCTTAATAGGAAATATAATACCACCACCTAGGAGTTTTCTCAGCTCTTTCAACATTAATGGCTCTAACTTGGGGTTTATAGGCCTTTGCCTTTGTCTAATTGGCCTAGCATTTGGCTCCAATTCTATAGTATGATATGTTAATTGAGGATCAAATCCCTTCATATCAGAATAATCTCATGCAAAAACATCACTATATTCTCTAAAAAGATCAATGAACAACTCTTTTTCTTCAGGAGAATTGATTTTACCAACATTTAACCGCTTATCTATGAATATTTCCACTTCCTCATAATGATCTTCTTTGGTCAGCAAGCTGGTTTTACCCTTCCTAACTGATCATCAGAGTTGAAAGATGATTCCAGGTTGACCAATCCTTTTGGAAGCTTGTTGGTCTTCAACTGAATAATCTGGTCTTCCATTTGCTGATGGATTTTATTATTTCTAGAAGCTGAGAAACCATTTGTTTCTGTCAAAAAACTTAAGATATGTTCATCAGTATTAAAAGCCTACCAATAAGTGTCATTATCTAGAATAGATGGCCTAATAATAATTTTGACATGTGATTGGTCTTAAATTTGTCCTTTATTTTCTATTATTAAAACATGTGTTATGTATGTGGAGCCTAATCAGACTTTTCCACGGGGTCAAGGGGTAGAGCCCCTGATGGGGTCAAGGGGCAGCGCCTAATTTAAAGATGGCTGACACTTTAAATTCTAGAGATTCCTCCAGATTCTAAACTAACAAAACCTACAAGTCAGTGTTAATTTGACAAATAAATGTGCAACCTTTTCCTATTTATGCTTATTGTGTTGTATGTTGTAATTTTAAGTAACAAGGATATGGATCCTTCTACTGAAATCAATTTCACTCCCCCTTCCCCTCCCCGTGAGGAGCATAATATTTTGTGGTGGAGGTCCCTATAGTGCAAAAGGATGTTGGGGGTGGTATTGGTAAAATGAAAGTTGATATTTCTAGTATTAATGAAGGTATGCAAAAGATAAGCTTTGAGATTGTAGGTATGGAGAATAGATTGTAGGAGGTTGGTCAGTTCACACTCAAGGTAATGCACAACTTGACAACCACTCTTTGTCTACTACAAGAAAAAATGAATGATGACAAGGTTGCATAGGTGGATGACTATAAGGAACTCTTTAAGTTCCTAATCGAAGATTGGAAACACGTGTTGTTGTCCAAGACCACTGCTAGGAAATAGAATTGATGCTCACTTTTGGTTCCTTAATCATAGTCGACCTCTATGGCCTTGGTTTAGTTTTTTTTGTAGGTAGTTTTAGACTCTTCAAAGACTCTTTTATAATTATCCCTGTGTGACTTAGCATTAAAACTATTATTAATCTCTATACTCTTGTTGGTATGTTTTTTTTACCTTTTTGGACTGCTATTTTCTTTGATATTAGTAGGTCTTGGGTTATTTTTTATAGGGGTAAGCATGGATGATAGTTTTTTTCTTTTTGATAATGTAATAAAAATGGTGATCTACTGACAATTCCCATGGGGAGTTGTGTAATGGGACAACACCCTTGTTCATGCTTTTGTTATTATGAAAAACATGTATATTTAGAAAACCCTTCTAGATAGATAGGTAAGGGTGATACATAGGAGCAACTAGGATAATGCCAATGCATTATATATATGCCATAAGAAAAGAAAAGTAAGTAACCCAAGTAAACTCAAATCAAATAAATTGTAAAAAGATCCTAAGAAGAAATTGTATAGATAGAAAACCCAATGCACACCAATACTCAAAACAATCAAAGGAAGATAATGAAACCAACAAAATTACCTAAAAAATTTCAAAGTCAAGTAACTAATTCAAGCCTATTTCAAATGAGATTATATATTTATATGGTTAAAATATATTTCTTTTTTGTTGATTGCTTGTTAGAAATACTAGTTCATACATCTAGAAGCAAAATTCAGAAAAAACAAACAAATAGACAAACTTATTATTAAACTTGGAGCTAGTGGGTGCTAACTTACTCCTAACTAGTTGGTAGATGATCAAACTTAGAGCTAGTGGGTGCTAACTTAGTCCTAACTAATCACCTTTTAAATAAATACAAAAGATACAATGGTCTATATAAGAATGAATACTTAGGAATACTTCCTTTTAAACCATCAATATCTATAAGAATTTGCCTAAGGCAAAGACTGAAAATGCCAAGATCTAGAAGCTCAATTGATAGCATTAGAGAGATAAGAAAAATGATATGATGAATTGATTGATTCAATAATGATCAAAATAATAATGGATTCTCAAGTAATAAATAAAAAGTAGATGTACTTGAATATATAGGTAATGCATGATAGCTAAGATTAATGCAAGAGATAACCTATTAATCACACCAGGTGTAATCACATGTCCACCAAAGGTTGATCATCCTCCATTGTACAACAAAGTATGTGCAAAACATGCAACAATGAGAGGGTGATAACATGATAGGAGCACTAAAGATGGATCTCACACATAAATTGGAATGAGATAACAAATAACTCCACCTAATGTGGATTTCTCCTACACCATATGCTAAAATGAAATGCAAACTCCTATGTGTTTACATGACAACTAATATGAAAATGCATTACCCTAAGTAAACTTAAGTGTAATTAAGAATATTTAATTACACCAACACCTCCTTTAAGTGCAACTTAGGGGAATGCACTTAAGCTCACAAGGCTATATGACAATGCATGATGGGTCCCGACTACTAGGCCATGTTAGATACCCATTTACAATATGCAAGAGCAAAAAGAATGCAATCTCTCATAAAGAGAAGAAAAAAGGAAACATGGGAATACCCCTCCCCCAAAAAGAGAGGTAGAAAAAATAAACAAGATGTATGGAGTAATCAAAACCCTGCCATTATGACATACATCATGCATATACAATCAAGATGATAACCTAGAACTGATTGAATATCTTGATGGAATAAGTGGAAAAGTAAAAGACAATGATTGAAGGTCACTGAACTACTAAAGTGATATGTAAGGCAATTAAATCAGTCAATTTATTGTCATTGATGTCAACTATTTTTTATTATACTTATCATGATGGTTATAAACATCTGAAGAAGAAAAGTGGTAAAGAAATGAGATATCTACATGAAGATGAGATGGATATGAAAGATATGGCTATGGTATACATTGGGTAACTTATTGATGAGTCTATGGTATCATGTTGTTGACTTGATTGTATTACATGACTTTGTTATGTATTGAAGATTAGAACTGAACAAGTTTATGTGGTTGATAATTGAAGATTTTTGTATACATCAAGCTATTGTAGTGTGTATCAAGTACATTATTAACCAAGCAGGTATTCACTGAAACATTCTAGTATTGGCCGAGTGAAAGAAAAAAATAAAGTTTATAACAATCAACTGAATTGCTGAGTTGGACAATTGCTTATGATTCTGAGGTAGAAGATAAAGTTTGTTATGATGATCTAATGGATGCAAAAATTCAAGATTGATCAGATGAAGAAGAATGAAATGTGTTATAGACACAACTGTCGAGGAAGGTTAAAGTGGCAAAATGAATGATGGAGATTAAGAGGCAAAATCTAATGGATGAAAAGAAAATGGTTTATGTTATCTATTTAAAGAGACATGGGATTCATTATTGAGTCTGGGATTATTGACATTGTAGGAGAATTCATGTGAAAGGACTATTTTCATGCACCGCCGATCAAACTGGTTAAAGATAGAACCAAGCTGAACTGTAGACATTACCGAGCATCAGAGAATTATTCACCGGTGGAATAAGTTAGAGGATATGAAGAATTGAATTGATTATTGATTAGAGGAGGTATTTTGAGCTTAGCATAGATCTTAAAATCTGTAAATCTTAGTTGTATTTGAATCAGATCATTACTGTATCAGTTTAACCATTGTTACAATAAAATCTCTTAACTGAGTGGACTTAACAGTCTTTTTGTATTTCAATATGATATTCAATGAATGTTGTTAGTTTTCTTGTTGACCCCATAGTGAATATTGGTCAAGGGAGAATTGTTAGTGATAAATCCTCTAACTAGGTCACACCTTACAATGTGTTTTGTAACCTTTGACAAGGTTGGCTCCTAGCCAAGCTCACTTCAGAAGAGTGAATTATTTTGGGTTGCCAATCCCAGGTGGTTTTTCTCCTAACAGGGTTTCCACGTTAAAAAATTGTGTTATGTGTATTTGATGTGATTGAATTGTTATTTTACTTTACACATTTCATATCTAGTTAGATCAATAAATGCAGTATTGAATTTGTTGTCAATCGATAGATGAAGAGAAAGATATTGTTGATAGCTTACCGAGTTGATAATTTGTTTGAAAATTTTTAATATATACATCTAGGAGATTTGGGACTATAGGATAACTAGAACTAACTGTTCCCCCCCCCTCAGTTATCTAACAATTGGTATCAGAGCATTGGTTGCTTGGAAGGAAAGTTTAAAGGACTTAAGCTAAATATCACAAGATGTATAAGAGAGAGGTGCCAAAGCTGAACAAAGACAACTTCTCAACATGGCAAAGAAGAATGAAGCTACATATATCTAGAATTGGAGAATCTGCAATATTTTACTTGAGAAATGATTACATTTAACCGAGTTGACCTTTGACTGTTGATCAATTAAGAGATAGACATGAACATAATGTGGAAATGATAGAGATTGTTGTTGCCTTATCAGATGTTGAATTTGAAGATATCAAGACATGTACTTCTCCAAAGAAATGTGGGATAAACTTGCACTAGTTCATGGAGGAGATGAGAATGTGTGAAGGGCAAGAGCTGAGATTCTTAGATGAAAATTTGATGATGTGAAGATGAAAGAAAGAGAAAACATTTCACAGTACAGTAACCAAATTAAGTAGATTATCAATGCTATCTGAGGAGCAGGAGGTGTTATTGACGAAGACATTGTTTTGAGTAAAATTTTTAGAACCTTTCTGCCTATCTATGCTATTAGAATCTCTGCAATCTATGAAATGAGATCAGCCTTGGGAAACACTCTTACATTTGATAGCCTAATTGGTAAACTGACTACTTTTGAGTTGAATAATTATAATAACAGTATTGTTCCAAATGTTAAATTTGCATTTATGTCATCCTTGAAAATTGGTAAATCTAGTAGTAAAAACATGATAAGAAATGAGAGTGACATTGAAAGTGATGAGGATGAGATTGATGAACTTGAAGCATTAATGGCTAGAAGATAGCAGAAAGGTAAAGGAAGATACGAAGGGAAACTACCTCTAGTATGTTTTAACTGTAAAGAGATTGGTCACATTGCAGCTAGATGTCCTAACTGGAAAGATGATGACAAAGACAATGAAAGATCCAGTGAAAGAAAGTTTGATAGAAGAGATAACCAAGAACACAGAGGCAACCGACAGTATGACAAGAGAAGCAATCGAGACTACAAAGATAAAGGCAATAAAGCATGTTACCTTGTTGAAGATGATCATGACACTGACATCGATACCAATGAATACATTAAGGTGGTATTTGTAGCCTTGAAAGAAGATTCAGAAGAAGAAGAAAGGTATGTTGAAACAACACTTATTTCTAAAGTTAGAAAGAATGATACATAGATTATTGATAGTGGTTGTACACATCATATGACTAGTGATGAAGAAAAATTTGAATACCTTGAATATTATAATGGTGGATCTGTTAAAATGGGAAATGATACACCTTTTCTAGTAAAAGAAAAAGGATCTATCTTGTTGAACAATAAAATTAGATGTGAGAATGCATATTGGGTGAAGGGACTTAACTACAATCTGTTGAGTGTAGCACAACTAAATAACTCAGGTCACCAAGTTGCATTTGAAAGTAGAAAGGTGAAAATCTATGATGAGACTTGAAAATTGGTCAGTACTGGTGAAAAATCAAAAGGTAATTTGTTCTATCTTGACAATGCTGAAACTTCTTGTTTATTGGCTAGAACTGAAGATGTGTAGTTATGGCACAAAAGGTTATGTCATGAGAATTATGACAACATGGTTAAAATCAGTAAGAAAAGAAAAGTTAGAGGCTTGTCGAGCTTATCTAAACCTAACCATGTCATGTGTTAACAATGTCAAATGGGAAAAATGTCAAAATATAGTTTCAAGAGCAAGAACTATTAATCTAAAGTTATTTTGGAGTTGGTTCACACTGACTTGTGTGGTCCTATGAGAACTTAGAGTTATTATGGTGACATATATTTTATTTTATTTGTTGATGACTACTCTAGGATGATGACTGTTATGTTTTTGAAAGAGAAATTTGAAGCTTTCAAGATGTTTAAATGGTACAAAGCTAAAGTGGAAAATAGTTAAAATGCTTGAGATCAGATAGAGGTGGTGAGTTTAGTTTTGATGAGTTCACTAACTTTTGTAATGAGCATGGAATTAAAAGACAAGTTTCTACACCAAGAACACCACAATAGAATGGAATTGCTAAAAGGAAGAATAGATCCATAGTTAATTGTGCTAGAACACTGATGATTGAAAAAGATGTTGCACAAATGTAATGGAGAGAAGTTGTTTGCATTGTTGTATACACATTGAACTAATTACAACTGAAGAAAGATTCAAACAAGACACCTTATGAATTATGGTATGGGTACACACCGAATGTAAGTTATTTTAGAATATTTGGAAGTAGATGTTACATTATAAAAGAGGATAGAAATGGAAATTTTGATTCTAAAGGTGATGAAGGAATATTCTTAGGATACTCTACTAAAATAAAATCTTACAAATGTTTGAATAAGGTTTCTAACAAAATGATTGAAATTGCAAATGTGAGAGTTGATGAGTTTGCTGAGAAAAATGATGAAGAAAACAAAAAGGAACCAGAAGACTATGGTAGATTCACATACATTGAGCAACCTGACATTCTACCTGAACCACAGACTGAAGTTACCAAGAAATAGGATAATGACATCGAGCATCAGCCTGTAGAGAACGGGAATCAGAAAATAGTTACCGAGGAAGATCTTGATCCTACACTGAATGATGAACAAAGAAGAGAGCAAGTGTTAGAAAAATTTGTGAGAAGACACCATCCATAGAATCAAATTATTGGTAACAAGCAAGCTGGCATGATGACACAAAGTAAGTTGAGAAACACCACATGTTTATTTTTTAAATTTGAACCTAAAAATGTTAGGGATGCATTTGAGAATGATGAATGGATTAAAGAAATGAATAAAGAATTTGAGAAAATATTGAAGAACAAAACATGGACATTAGTACCGAGACTGAATAATAAAAATGTTATTGGAACCAAATGGATATTCAGAAACAAGTTGAATGAAAATGGTGAAGTCACTAGGAACAAGGCAAGACTTGTATGTAAAGGGTATGCACAAGAAGAAGGTATTGATTATGGTGAGACTTTTGCACCAATTGAGAGACTTGAAGGAGTTAGAATATTTCTTGCATATGTTGCCTACAAAAGATTCAAAGTATATCAAATGGATGTCAAATCTACATTTTTGAATGGAATACTTGAGGAAGAGGTATACATTGAACAACCTAAAGGTTTTGTTGATCCAAATCAGAAAAATATGGTATGTAAGTTGCACAAAGCATTTTATGGACTGAAACAAGCACCGAGAGCATGATATGAGAGACTGCATTCATATCTTATTAGTATTGGATTTTTTAGAACAAGTGACAATAGTAATTTATATTTGAAAGGTGAAACTAATGACAAGATTCTTATTGCTGAAATTTTTGTTGATGATATCATATTTGGAGGACATGATAATCTATGCAAATCTTTTTCTAATGAAATGAGAAAAGAATTTGAAATGTCAATGTTTGAAGAGATTTAATTCTTTCTTGGTTTGCAAATACTACAACAAAGTGAAGGTATATTCATTACACAATCAAAGTACATCAAAAAAGTGTTGAAGACCTTTGGAATGGAAGATTCAAAACCGGTTGGTACATTGATGTTCATAGGATGTAGATTGACAAAGGATGATCAATCAACTAAGGTAAATCAAACATTATACAGATCAATGATTGGAAAACTAATGTATGTTGTGCATAGTAGACTAGATATTGCACATGCAGTTGGTATTGTAGCAAGATTTTCTGCTAATCCTAAAGAATCATATATGACTGTTGTTAAGAGGATTCTAAGATACTTGAAAAACATAGAGAATTATGGTTTATGGTACAAGAAAGAGGGCAATTTTTAACTACAAGTTTACAACGATGTAGATTGGGTTGGAAACATTGATGACATGAAGAGCACTACCGATGGAGCATTCTTTTTGGGAGAAAGATTAGTTACTTGGATAAGCAAGAAATAGGCATGTATTTCTCAGTCCACTGCTAAAGAAGAATTGTTAGATAACTGAGAGGGGGGATAAATTAGTTAATTCTAGTTATCCTATAGTCCCAAACTCCCAGATGTATATAGTGAAACTTTTTTAAACAAATAATCAACTTGGTAAGATAGCAATAATAATCTTTCTGTTCATTTACTGAATACCAACAAATTCAATATTGTGTTTACCGATTAATCCAAAATATGAAATGTGTAAAGTAAACTAACAATCCAATCATATCAAATAACACATAACACAAAGATTTTAATATGGAAACCCTGCTAAGGGAAAAATCACATGGGACCGATAACCCAAAATATTTCACTCTTCTGAAGTGAGCTCGGTTAGGAGCCAACCCTATTAAAGGTTACAATGCACACTGTAAGGTGTGACCTAGTTAAATGATTTATCACTACCAATTAACTCTTGACCAACATTAACTATGGGGTCAAAAATAAAATTATCAACATTCATAGAATGTCATATTGAAATACAAATAAGACTGTTAAGTCCACTTGGTTAAGAGATTTAGCTATAACAATGATTAAACTGATACATTAGTGATCTGATTCAAATACAACTAAGATTACAGATTTTCAGATCTAAGCTAAGATCAAAATACCTCCTCTGATCAAGAATCACTTCAATCCTTCATATCCTTCAACATATTCAGCTTGGTCAACAATACTCTAATGCTCGGTTATGTCTGCAGTTCTTCTTGGTTATGTCTATAACCATTTTGATCAGTGGTGCATGAAAAATTCCTTTCACGTGATTTCTCCTATAGATTCAATTATCCCAAACTTAACAATGAATCTCATGTCTCTTTAAATAGATGTCATAAACCATTTTCATCTCATCCATTATATTTTTCCTGTTAATCTCCATCATCCATTTTTTCGCTTCAAGCTTCCTCGGAAAATGTATCTCTAACATGTTTCAATCTCTTCCATTCGATCAACTCTAAATTTTGTCAGTCGTTTGATTCTCATAAAAAACTTTATCTTTTACCTTGAAATCATACACAACTTACCAGCTCATCAATTCAGTCGACTGTTTCAACATTTAATTATTTCTCTCACTCAGTTAATACATAATGTGTCAGTGAATACTAACTCAATTATTATTGATACTCGGTATACACTGCACTGGCTTGGCGTATACATAAATCTTCAATTACCGACCACATTAACTTGTTCAATTCTGATCTTCAATACATAAAAAATTCATGTAATGAAATCAAGTCAACAAAATAAGTCCATAGACTCATCAAAAAGTTACCCAATGTATACCTTAACCATAGCTCCATATCTTTCTTTTCTTCATGTAGATATCTCTTTCCTTTACCATTTTTCTTCTTCAGATGTTTGTAACCATCATGATAAGTATAGTCAAAACTAGTTGACATCAATGACAACATACTAATTGATTTAATTGCCTTACATATCATTTTAATAGCTCAGTGATCTCTAATCACTATCTTTCACTTGTCCTTTCAATTCATCAAGTTATTCAATCAGTTGTAGATTATCAATCTCTCCCTTTGGAATTGATGGCAACACAATATGAAATATGCCATAGAATACCAAACATCAGTACTACAACTCTATGACTAAATGATGTAGCTCAGTAAGGTCTCCCTAGCTTGATCATTTAATATGTTTAATCACTAAATAACATCTGAACATTTCAATAGACTCTCCCTGCGGATTTGGTCTTCTTCTTCCTTTTTTTGATACTTCTCTGATTCTTTCTCCCACTAGATAGATATAAGACTTTCTCCCCCTTCTTTGTGTTCTCTATAACTGATATTTTATACGAATCTTTTCTCTCCCTTTGACAACAATGCCAAAAAGAATAAACAGCTCTCCAATAGCCAAAAATATCTCTATTGTTCGGTTCAGATAATGTACCTTAATGTACAAATATACAATTTTCTTGTTCCAATTTTCATAACCTTAGGAAACCTAAAGTGTGAACAATATTCATCAACATCATTTGATTTTCTAATAAAGTATAGGTTGATGCAACCTCTTGATCACCTTAGTGACCGACAAACAGGGGATGGTCCCCTAGTCTAGTCCTCAAGTACTCAAATGTATCCTTCGGTAAGGGTTTAGTAAATATGTCTGCAAGTTGTTCCTTAGATTTCACAAATTCTAGTTTTACTTGCTTTTCTTGTACTTGTTCCCTCAAATAGTGATACTTAATAGATATATGCTTTGTCTTAGCATGCATCATCAAATTCTTGGAAATATTTATAGCACTTATGTTGTCATAATATATAATCACCGGATCAATGATCTCCTCATTCATGCCTTTCAATAGTTTTTTTATCCATGCAATATTTGAACAATTAGCAGCAACAACAACATATCTCGCTTCAATAGTAGACTAAGAAATACATGCATGTTTCTTACTTATCCAAGTAACTAACCTTTCTCCCAAAAAGAATGCTCTGGTGGTTGTACTCTTTCGGTCATCTATATTTCCAGCCCAATCTGCATCGGTGTAAACTTGTAGTTCAAAATTGCCTTACTTCTTATACCATAAACCATATCTCTTAGTGTTCTTCAAGTATCTTAGAATCCTCTTAACAAAAATCATATGTGATTCCTTAGGATTAGCAAAAAATCTTGCTACAATCCCAACATGTACAATATCCGGTCTACTATGCACAACATACATCAGTTTACCAATCATTGATCTATATAATGTCTGATTTACCTCGGTTGATTGACCATCCTTTGTCAATTTTCATCCTATGACCATCAGTGTACCTATCAGTTTTGAATCTTCCATTCCAAAAGTCTTGAACACTTCTTTGATATACTTTGATTGTGTTTTGAATATCCCTTCATTTTGTTGTAGAATTTGCAAACCTAGAAAGAATTTAATCTCTCCAAACATTGACATCTTAAATTCCTTTCTCAGTTTAGTAGAAAATGCTTTGCAAAGATTATCATGTCCTCCAAATATAATATCATCAACAAAAATTTCAGCAATGAGAATATTGTCATCAGTTTCTCCTTTCAAATACAAATTGCTATTGTCACTTGTCCTCTCAAATCTAATACTAATAAGATAAGCATGCAATCTTTCATACCATGCTCTCGGTACTTGCTTTAGTCCATATAGTGCTTTGTGCAATTTACATACCATGTTCTTCTTATTTGGATCAACAAAACCTTCAGGTTGTTCAATATAAACCTCTTCCTCAAGTATTCCATTAAAAAATGAAGATTTAACATCTATTTGATATACTTTAAATCCTTTATGTGCAACATATGCAAGTAGTATTCTAACTCCTTCAAGTCTAGCAACTAGTGAAAAAGTCTCGTCATAATCTATACCTTCTTCTTGTGCATATCCTTTACAAACAAGTCTTGCTTTGTTCCTAGTGACTTCACCATTCTCATTCAACTTGTTTCTAAATATCCATTTGGTTTCAATTATATTTTAATCACTCAGTCTTGGTACCAATGTCCATTTTTTTTTCTCTATCTGCTCAATTTCTTCATTCATGGCTTTAATCCATTCTTCATTCTCAAGTGCATCTCTAACATTTTTAGGCTCAAATTCACAAACTAAGCATGTGTTCATTCTCAACTTACTTTGTGTCATCATGCTAGCTTTCTTGTCTCCAATGATTTGGTTTTGTGGATGGTGTCTTCTCACAAATTTAGCTAACACTTTCTCTCTTCTCTGTTCATCAATCGGTGGAGGTTCAATTTCTTCATCGGTAGCAATTTCTTGATTCTCAGTGTTTATGGGCTGATGCTCGGTGTCTTTATCATGTTTCTCGGTAGCTTCTACCTATCGCTCGGGTAGAGGGTCGAGTAACTCAATGAATGTATATCTACCATAGTCTTTTGGTTCTTTCCTGCTTTCTTCATCATTTTTCTCAACAAACTCATCAACTTTCACATTAGCACTTTCAATCATTTTGTTAGAAACTTTATTCAAACATTTGTAATCTTTTCTCTTAGTAGAATATCCCAAAAATATTTCTTCATCACCTTTAGAATCAAATTTATCATTTCTATCATCTTTCAGAGTGTAACATTTACTTCCAAAATTTTTGAAATAACTTACATTAGGTGTATACCCAAACCATAACTCATAAGGTGTCTTGTTTGAATCTTTCTTTAGTTTTACTTGGTTCAATGTGTATACATTAGTGCTAACAACTTCTCTCTAGTACATTTGTGCAACATCTTTCTCAATCATCAGTGTTCTAACACAATCAACTATGGATCTATTCCTCCTTTTAGCAATACCATTCTATTGTGGTGTTCTCGGTGCAGAAACCTATCTTTTAATTCCATGCTCATTACAAAAGTTAGTGAATTCATCATAAATAAATTCACCTACTCTATCAGATCTTAAGCATTTTAACTCTTTTCCACTTTCCTTTTCTACTTTAGCTTTATACCATTTAAATATTTTGAAATCTTCAAATTTCTCTTTCAAAAACATAACTGTCATCATCCTAGAGTAGTCATCAACAAATAGAATAAAGTATCTATCACCATAATAACTCTGAGTTCTCAAGGACCACATAAGTTAGTATGAACCAACTCCAAAATAGATTTAGATGAGTAGGTCTTTCTCTTGAAACTAGATTTTGACAAATTTCCCATTTGACATTGTTTGCCAATGACATGGTCAGGTTTAGATAAGCTCGGTAAACTTATAACTTTTCTTTTATTACTGATCTTAACCATGTCAAAATTCACATGACATAACCTTTTATGCCACAACCACACATCTTCTGTTCTAGCCAATAAACAAGAAGTTTCAACATTGTCAAGATAAAATAGATTGCCTTTAGATTTTTCACTAGTACTAACCAAATTTCTTGTTTCATCATAGATCTTCACCTTCCTACTTTAAAATGTAACTCGGTGACTTGAGTTATTCAACTATGCTACACTTAACAAGTTATAGTTAAAACCCTTCATCCAATATGCATTTTCACATTTAATCTTATTGTTCAACATGATAGATCCTTTTCCTTTTACTTGACAAGGTGTATCATTACCTATTTTAACAGATCCTCCATTATAGTGTTCAAGGTATTCAAATTTATCCTCATCACCAATCATGTGATGTGTACAACCATTATCAATAATCCATGTATCATTCTTGCTAACTTTAGAGATAAGTGTTATTTCTAAATACCTCTCTTCTTCTTATGAATCTTCTTTCAAAGCTATGAATACCACTTCAATGTCTTCATCAGTTTTTGGATCGATGTCATCATCATCATCATCTCCAACAAGGTAACATGCCTTCTTGCCTTTGTCTGTGTAGTCTTCTTGCCTTTGTCTATGTAGTCTTGGTTGTTTCTTCTATCATAGTGTCGGTTGCCTCTACGATCTCGGTTATCTCTTCTATCATACTTCTTTTTACCAGATCGGTCATTATCTTTGTCATCATCTTTCTTGTTAGGACATCTAGTTGCAATATGACCAATTTATTTACAGTTAAAACATGCTAGATGTAATTTCCCTTTATACCTTCCTTTACCTTTCTACAGTCTTCTAGCCATAAGTGCTTCAATTTCATCAAGTCTATCTTCATCACTATCACTGTCACTTTCATTTCTTA
This sequence comes from Chamaecyparis obtusa, assembly GCA_027943335.1. Lineage (NCBI taxonomy): Eukaryota > Viridiplantae > Streptophyta > Pinopsida > Cupressales > Cupressaceae > Chamaecyparis > Chamaecyparis obtusa. The sequence continues at coordinate 256,052 of BSBK01001478.1, read as the reverse complement.
TCATATGTTTACTGCTTGACTTTCCAATTTTCAAAGATGACATAAATGCAGAATCAACACTTGATACAATACTGTTATCATAGTTATTCAGCTCAAAATCAATCAACTTACCAATTAGACTATCAAGTGTAAGAACATTACCCGGTGCAAATCTCATTTCATGAATTGCAGAGATTCTAATAGCATAGATTGGCAGCAAGGTTCTTAGAATTTTACTCATAATAGTGTCTTCATCAATAACACCTCTTGCTCCTCAGATAGCATTGACAACCTCCTTGATTTGGTTACTATACTATGAAATGTTTTCACCTTCTTTCATCTTCATATCATGAAATCTTCCTCTTAGGATTTCGGCTCTTGCTCTCATCACATTCACATCCCCTCCGTAGACTACTATAAGTTTGTCCCACATTGATTTTGCTAAAGTAAATGCTTTGATATCTTCAAATTATGCATCACATAAGGCATCAACAATCTCTATCATTGTCATGTTATGTTCATGTCTATCTCTCAGCTGATCAATAGTCAAAGGTCTAGTTGTTGGTTGTATGTAAGCAATGGGCAGTTGAAATATTGCATATTCTCCAATTCCAGATATATATGCAACTTCATTATGTTTTTCCATGTCAAGAAGTTTTCTTTGTTTAGCTTTGGCACCTCTCTTATACATCTTGTGATCTTTAGCTCAAGTCCTTCAAACTTCCTTTTCAAGCACACAAGCTCTGATACCTATTGTAAGATAACTGGGGGGGGGGTGAATCAGTTAATTCCAGTTATCCTACAGTCCCAAACTCCCATATGTATATATTGAAACTTTTTCAAACAAATAATCAACTCGATAAGATAGCAATAACAATCTTTCTGTTCATTTACCGAATACCGACAAATTCAATATTGTGTTTACCGATTATTCCAAAATATGAAATGTGTAAAGTAAACTAACAATCCAGTCACATCAAATAACACATAATACAAGGATTTTAAGATGGAAACCCTGCTAAGGGAAAAACCACCTGGGACCGGTACCCAAAATATTTCACTCTTCTGAAGTGAGCTCAGTTAGGAGCCAACCCTGTTAAAGGTTACAATGCACATTGTAAGGTGTGACCTGGTTAAAGGATTTATCACTACCATTAAATCTTGACCAACATTCACTATGGGGTCAAAAAGAAAACCATCAACATTCATAGAATGTCATATTGAAATACAAATAAGACTATTAAGTCCACTCGATTAAGAGATTTAGCTGTAACAATGATTAAACTGATACAATAGTGGTTTGATTCAAATACAACTAAGATTGCATATTTTCATATCTAAGCTAAGATCAAAATACCTCCTCTAATCAATAATCACTTCAATCCTTCATATCCTTCAACATATTCAGCTCGGTCAACAATACTCTGACGCTCGGTTATGTCTGCAGTTCTGCTTAGTTATGTCTGTAACCAGTTTGATCAGTGGTGCATGAAAAACTTCCTTTCACGTGATTTCTCTTGCAGATTCAATTATCCCAGACTTAACAATGAATCTCATGTCTCTTTAAATAGACGTCATAAACCATTTTCATCTCATCCATTAGATTTTGCCTGTTAATCTCCATTGTCCATTTTTTTGCTTCAAGCTTCCTCGGTAGATGTGTCTCTAACACGTTTCAATATCTTCCATTTGATCAACTCTAAATTTTGTCAATCATTCGATCATCATAACAAACTTTATCTTTTACCTTGAAATCATACACAACTTGCCAGCTCATCAATTCAGTTGGTTGTTTCAACATTCAATTATTTCTCTCACTCAGTTCATACAAAATGTGTCGGTGAATACTAACTCGATTATTACTAATACTCGGTATACACTACACTGACTCGGTGTATATTAAAATCTTTAATTACCGACCACATTAACTTGTTCAATTCTGATCTTCAATACATAAAAAATTCATGTAATGCAATCAAGTCAACAAAATGATGTCATAGACTCGTCAATAAGTTACCCAATGTATACCTTAGCCATATCTCCATATCCGTCTTTTCTTCATGTAGATATCTCTTTCCTTTACCATTTTTCTTCTTCAGATGTTTGTAACCATCATGATAAGTATAGTCAAAACTAGTTGACATCAATGACAACATATTGACTGATTTAATTATCTTACATATCACGTTAATAGCTCGGTGATCTCTAATCACTATCTTTCACTTTTCCTTTTAGTTCATTAGGTTATTCAATCAGTTGTAGATTATCATAGAATATGTTACTATTGTTTCTAATTATTCAAATATTTCATGGATAAAACAACTTTTGAAAGGGATGAATGAAGATATCACTGATCCAATGATAATTTATTGTGACAATACAAGTGCTATAAACATTTCTAAGAATCTAGTGATGCATGCAAAGACAAAGCACATATCTATAAACTATCACTACTTGAGGGAAAAAGTACAAGAAAATCAAGTGAAAATGAAGTTTGTGAAATCCAAAGAACAACTTGCAAACATATTTACCAAACCCTTACCTAAGGATACATTTGAGTACTTGTGGACTAGAATAGGGATCCATCCCCTGTCTATCAGTCACTAAGGTGATCAAGAGGTTGCATCAACCTATACTTTATCAGAATATCAAATGATGTTGGTGCATATTGTTCACACTTTAGGTTTCCTAAGGTTGTGAAAGCTAGAATAGAGAACACTACATTTCGGTACATGAAGGTACTTGATCTGAACTGAACACCAGAGATGATATTTTGGCTACTATAGAGTTATTACTTCTTTTTGGCATTGTTGTCAAAGGGAGAGAAAAATCAATGAAATATTTATCCACAAGGAGAGAAGCAAAAGGAAGAGAAGAATCACAAGGATAAGAAGATCAAATCTACAAGGAGAGTCTGCATGGAATGATGTGTAGTGATTAAACATATTAAATGAAGCTAGGGAGAGCTTACCGAGATACAACATTTACTTATAGAGTTTTAGAATAGATGTTTGGTATTCTATGGCATATTTCATATTGTGTTTCCATCAATGCTAAAGGGAGAGATTAATAACCCACAACTGATTGAATATATTGATGGAATAAATGAACAAGTAAAAGATAATGATTGAAGGTCATTGAGCTACTAAAGTGATATGTAAGGCAATTAAATCATTCAATGTATTTTCATTGATGTCAACTAGTTTTGACTGTACTTATCATGATGGTTACAAACATCTGAAAAAGAAAAATGGTAAAAGAATGAGATATCTACATGAATATGAGATGGATATGAAAGATATGGCTATGGTATACATTGGGTAACTTATTGATGAGTCTATGGCATCATGTTGTTAACTTGATTGTATTACATGACTTTTTAATGTATTGAAGATCAAAATTGAACAAGTTTATGTGGTCGGCAATTGTATACACTGATCTAGTGTAGTGTATACCGAGTACAGTATTAATCGAGTAGGTATTCACCAACACATTTTGGTATTGACCGAGTGAAAGAAAAAATTACAGTTTATAACAGCTGACTAAATTACTGAGATGGACAATTGCTTATGATTTTGAGGTAGAAGACAAAGTTTGTTATGATGATCTCACGACTGACAAAATTCAAGATTGATCAGATGAAGAAGAATGAAACGTGTTATAGACACAACTACCAAGGAAGGTTAAAGTGACAAAATGAATGATGGAGATTAAGAGGCAAAATCTAATGGATGAAAAGAAAATGGTTTATGTTGTCTATTTAAAGAGACATAGGATTCATTATTGAGTTTGGGATTATTGACATTGTAGGATAATTTGTGTAAAAGGACTATTTTCATGCACCGTGGATCAAACTGGTTAAAGATAGAACCAAGTTGAATTGCCCACATTACCAAGCGTCAAATAATTATTCACCGAGTGGAATAAGTTGGAGGATATGAAGAATTGAATTGATTATTGATCAAAGGAGATATTTTGAGCTTAACATAGATCTGAAAATTTGCAAATCTTAGTTGTATTTGAATCAGATCATTACTACATTAGTTTAACCATTGTTACAACAAAATCTCTTAAGCGAGTGGACTTAACAGTCTTTTTGTATTTCAAATTTTCAATATGACATTCAATGAATATTGTTGGTTTTCTTGTTGACCCCATAGTGAATGTTGGTCAAGGTAGAAATATTAGTGATAAATCCTCTAACCAAGTCACACCTTACAGTGTGTTTTTTAACCTTTGACAAGGTTGGCTCCTAACCAAGTTCACTTCAGAAGAGTGAATTATTTTGGGTTACCAGTCCTAGTTGGTTTTTCCCTTAACAGGGTTTCCACATTAAAAATCTATGTGTTATGTATATTTGATGTGATTGAATTATTATTTTACTTTACACATTTCATATCTAGTCAAATCGGTAAACATAGTATTGAATTTGTTGTCAATTGGTAGATGAAGAGAAAGATATTCTTGATAGCTTACCGAGTTGATAATTTATTTGAAAAGTTTGTGTTAGGATTAAGTAATACTGAGAGGGTGGGGGGTGAATCAGTATTACAACACTTCAATTTAAACTTAAACCAATTGAAAATAAACCATATGAATGCTAAAATGAAAAGAACATAAACACATAACACATGACTCATAACACCATTATTTGTTTTCCAGGAAATCTTGGCCAAGGGAAAACCCCAGTGGGGATGGTACCCAAAACTATGCACTAAAATCTAGAATCCCTATTAGGAGCTGATTATTACATAGTACATTTCCTTGTTAGAAGAATGGAAACCCTGTTAGGGGTATATAAAAACCCTGTTAAAGGTGTGGTGAGCTTACAGCTCTTACAATCAAAATTATGTTACAAAAGTGTTCTTTCAATGATGAACAATACAAGCATCTGTTATGCTTTGATAGTTCTAATTATGTTTCATAATATCCTATGGCCATCACTGATCTCGCATCTACAATTCGTATCCATCATACATACATGTCTGTCACACTTATCGCTTCCATAAAATACTCTATACTTATATCAATTCTTCCATCCAGTTGGCTCTCAAATACAATACAAAACATAATAAGTATTTATAAAAATGATAAATATAGAGTCAACGATCTTGTATTACCAAAGTGTCAGCAATATACAACCTTTATCTGACTTAGCACATTACCATTCCATCTAGCCTTTCCTCAATCATCGTAATTGTTCATATGTCCTGTTTCACTGTTCCTCTATCTTAGCATACCTTCATATCACTGTATCTTACTGATATCAACACCAAAATACATGTGACTTTAACTAAAGGTCATACATATCCCAAAATTTCTTCCTCTAAGTTTGCAAGCCATAATATATCATATATTATCTTTGTTGACCAAAACTGTATTGTACTATATTGTAACTTTGATTCTGTACTTAGTCATTTTCATGACCGTGTCTCCAATACTTATATTTACTTAATGAGATCACTACAACATAAGTGTTGCCATAAATGACAACCCTCAAGTGATCCATAATGCTCTCAAAACATCACTTTCCAACAATCTCTCCCTTTGGCATTGATGGAAACACTTAGCAAAAAATGACTAAGTGTCAAAACACTATCTTCCTTCTACTTCTCTATATACATATTCTTTCCCCTTTTTATTTTATTTTATTTACAATTTCCTCTTTCTCTTTTTTTTGTTTACTTCTTCTCTTCTTCTCATTTTACTTCATCTCCTATTCTCATTTTTCTGTTCTCTTCTTGTCCCCCTTTGACATCAATGGCAAATGTATTTACAAAACTTCAAAATCTTAAGCATATATGACTTAATGCTTACTCACCAGATTTAGAATGTCTTGGAAGGAATCTTCCAAGGTCTTCAATTCATCATTCCATGACTTAATCAGTAGTTCACTGACATGGATCAATCCATTCATTGCATAAGATGCAATCTCTACTGCCTTAAGCTCAGTGGGTACAAAGTTTTTCATTGATCCCTCAATCTTCTCCATCTCTGTGAGATGAGCTTCAAGAATTGATAGCTTGGGAGTGATTAAACTCTTTAGAAAACCAAATCTTGCCACTATTCTCCCTTTCTCTATATCCAAGACATTCACTTTGTCCAAAAACTTGGATGTTTTCTTATCCATTTCTGACACAATTTGTGAAGAGGTTTCACAACTGTCCATTATGTTGTCTAATATAGCCCTGTCCTTGGTTATAATGTCATCAACATTCTTAACATGTCTAATAGGATTTATGCAATATCTATATAACTTTCTTCTTTGTGCCACACAACTTTTGGCTTTGATTGTAGTTGCTTTTAGAATGCCTAAGTCCCATGAGATAGACTGGTAGACTTCCTTCAAATTCTTTTCAAGGTATCTTTTCTCAGCTTTATCCTCTACGATCTTTAACAGTGACTCAAAATGGTTGTAAAAGTTGTCCAGTGCCAAGTTCAAGTTATCTAAATCATCCTTTCCTTGAAATGTAAGAGGTGTAGGGAGTATTTTATTCATAGTCTCTACTACCCTAGAAATCACCTTAACCTTATTATCCCCCTTTTGTTCTGACCTTTCCTTTGCCTTAGAAAATGTCATGAATGATAACCTCATGAGTTCATCCTCATCCATACATTCCACATTAGTGCTTACTGGTTTGGCCAAACTTGCCAACAATAGGGTGGAGGAGGTATCTGGTTCTTTCTTGATATCAACTCTTATCTCTTCTTCTTTTTCTAATCTTGTCTCTTCCTGCTTTTCCTCTATATGTTCTTTCTCTTTTTGTCCAGATTTCGTTGAAATGGATCATTTACATCAAGTGATGTGTCAAGTGATATAGGCACACTAGAAATGAAGAAGTCTAGTTGCTTGTCATCTTTGCTTGCTTTTATACTATTCTCAATAGTTTTAGAGCTTTATCCCATACCCAAGGATGTAGGATTGGTGGCTTTGGGAGGTGAAGAATTCTCGGGCATGTCTCTCATAAGAATTTGGTCCAATTCCTTTTGTGTGTCTTCTATTACCTCATCATACTTTCTTGCCATTATCTTCACAAGTCTAGCCTTTGTTCTCAATAGAGGTTTCAACTCTTTAATGATTCTCTCCCTTTCTTGTAAAGATAATATGGGCAACATATCTTCAATATCCTTATTTCTTATAGTCTCATCCTCTGAATGTGCTAATTTTTTTCTTATTTCCAACTTTCTATACAAGTCTTTAGGAATACTGCCTTCCATTTCTAGCAAATTCTTCTTGTAGACTAACAAGTTCTCAATTACTATATTTTCAATTATAGATTGATTATCTGAATCATACCTCTCATAGTATATATTCAGTTTCTGCAAATTTCCATCTATGATTATCCTCTTCTGCAATATCTTAATATCTGGTTTCCATAAATTTTGTGGCTTCTTCTGTTGTTCTTTTTCCTCTTTATTCTCAGTCACCTTGTCCTCTTTCTTCTTTGTTTCTACTTCTACCTTTTGTTTCTTAGGTCTTCTTGGTTTGTTTGATCATGATGATCTCCTAGGAGTGCTCATAGGTGCAACCTCTTGTGCAATCTTCTCAGGAGTGATTGATAAATCTATTACATTGGGAGTAGGACTTACTGTCTTTTCTACTTCAAAAGGAGGAGGTGCCTCAATTGCCATGCTATAGGACCCTTTTGTCATCTTTGTCCTTAATTCTTCTAGCTATTCCTTAGTAATTCCTGCCTTCACAGCTATGTCATCAACCATTTTCTCTATTTTTCTCTTCCTTGTTCCCTTGTCCTGTTCTTCTCTAACTTTTGCTGACTTTTCCAAGTGAGTTCCCCATCTTTCTTCAGATGTGTCTATCTTAGCTGCTAATACATGTTCAATTTACATTGTAAGAACCTCAGAACTGACCTCATACCCCATAGGGTAGCACCATTTCCAAGGTAATCTTTAAGAAACCCCCCCTTCAAAAAAGGTGTAAAAAAGTGGTGAAAGTTAGAAAGAAAAAAAAAATTATTGGCGAAATTTTTTTCTTTTCAAAGAAAAAAAATAATCTCAATTGGCGAATCATTCATGCTCCCTAAAACTATGTGGCAATTTTTTGTGAATCATTGATGCTCCCTGAAACTATGTGGAAAATCTTGGTGAATTGTGTTTTTGTTTCAGAACTACCAAAATATATATTAGCGAATAAAAAATAGTATTTATATTATAAAAAATATAAATTGGCAAATATTCAAAACATAGTGATAGGTCTACGTGTCAAGTTGGGTACTACATGTCATTTACTAATGACCAGTTTGTGAGGATATTTTGCATAGCTTTGGCATGCTAAAAGGAGGGTCGATGGCTAATGGGTATGAATATATGCAATGGTCATGTTGATGGTGTGCATGACTTCGGCTGTTATGTTGGCGGTTTAGAGTTGTAGGCCACGAAGATACGCAAAGGTCAAGTAAGTTTGTGATTGACAATTTGGCATTTGCATAGCTTCGGCCCAGTTTGTGGTGACTGGTGACAGTGTGCATAGCTTCGGTAGGCTAAAAGGAGTGTCGATGCTGACAGTTACGAAGATACGTAATGGTCAGGTTGATAGCGTGTGTGGCTTCAGTGGTTATGCTGGCAATTTTTTGTTGAAGGCCACAAAGATATGCAAAGGACGGGTTGACAGTGTGCATGACTTTGGAAGTTATGATCACAGGTAAGATATGGGGGTTCTGAGGCCACATTGGCAATCTACGTAACTTAGCCACGAAGTTACAATGACATTGAACATTGGAGTACAATTAATGAGACTTAATGATGACAAGATTTTGATTAGACATTAAAAAGGTTAATTTGTACAAGATCTCAGCTATGAATCATAAACATTCATTATCTTTCTTTTTGGAGCCAAGTCACATTACACGAAACATTCCTTCATAATTTAATGCGGTTTCCAAGTTGTCAATTCAAAATTTAAAATCGCAGCTAGGATATAGTGGTTCCGAGGTAACGCTGGCAGTTTGCGTAACTTGAGTGGTACATAATCCAGGCTAAGATTTTGATTAGACATTAAAAGGATAATTTTACGGGATATGAGCTATGATTCATCAACATTCATTATTCTTCTTTTCAACTTCGGAGCCAAGTTACGTAGGATACAATGTCTACAATTTTTCTTTACCGATATTCATTAATTTCCTTTTCCCAAGCAAGCCACCTTACATGAAACATTCCTTCAAAATTTATTACAGTTGGCAAGTTGGTGATTATTTTCTTTATATACTCCTCGATGGTGGAATTGCAGAACATGGGCGCTTTCTAAATTTCTAAATTTGGAATCTTGGATGACAGAATGGGTCTTCCAGTAGTTGAGGGATCATCAAATGAGAACCCAAAACCTGTTATCCTACCAAATTTGGATATGGAGGAGGAGATTCAGCAGGATGTCCTTAGTCATCTTATGTCTACAGCATGGGATCATGCTACCAATTATGCTAGATACCAAAGCAACATGTTCGAACTTAAAGTAGAACATGACAAGGCAGAGATGCGCGCCATTTTTTATGATCATGGCTTCAACCGGGAGGCGTTCCAGGAGTAGATGAATCAGATGATCTGGTTATTTGCTAGTCTGCACATCGACTAATATTTTTTTCTTTGTGGATCTTATGAAATTTTTTGTTACCTGTAAGTTGTAATTTGTAAATACAAAATAATCAAATGTACTTTTCATTTTGGTTTTGGAAACAATTGGAATCTTGTCACTTCTCCTTCTGGGGAAACCAAAACCATCACTGAATCATTGATTCAGTTACCAGTAATATGTATATTATATACCTTTTTTTAAATTTCATAGTAATACTATAGTCTGTAATTGTTAATATGATTTAGAACAATAGAGAGGGGGGGTGAATTAGTTGTTCTCAGGTCCAGATGTATAAAAAAAACTTTAAAACTCTTCAACAAATTAGATCTAACAACCAATAGCTACTCGGTCATTATTGATTGCATAACATAAACATATAACAGTGCAGTCCACTTATCCAATATCATCTAACTTGTAAAACACAAAAATGTTCAAACCAAAACATTCACATGAGTATCAACACCAAGATTTACAGTGGAAACCCAATTTGGAAAAAACCACTTTGTAACATGTTACTATTATGCTCACTCTTTTGAAGTGAGCTCGGTGAAAAGCCAACCCTATCAAAGGTTACAAACACATTGTCAAGTGTGACCCGGTTAAAGGATTTAAACCACTCTATTAAAAGTGTGCCTTGTTATAAGACTTACATACACTCCATTAGAATGCAACCTTGTTCAAAGGATTTATACCTATGACTGTTAGGTCAACTTCTGTTAAAAGGGTTTTGACTATTACAATGGTTAGAAAGTAGCAGTAATATTGATCTGAAAAACATAAAACTCACTTTGCAAATATCAGATCCAATTCCGTACACATATGCTGGCTTACTGACTATGAACCTTTACCATCCCCATCACTGATCTGCTCAGAACTCTCTTCAAGCAATCACAACACTTCTCCTTCAACCTTCTCTGCTTAAATAGTCAATAACATCAACAATACTTCCAACATCCTCTTTTCTACAATCTCTAGCTTAGGTTTCCTTAATACTTCCTCCATTAGGTCAATACATCTTTTTCCGCTTAATCTCCTTTGTAGATCTTAGGGTTAGGTCATATTCATCGAATCTGTCCTACTTTATATTCTTCGGCTATCCTTCTAGAAATATCTCAAATCTCTTAATAGATTTATAATAAAACATTTTACAGTGCATTAAATGCTTTCATACAATCAATAAATAAAGTCAACACATTTTACATAATCCAAGAATTCAATGATGTCGACTGGAAATCTGAATTCTCCCTCAAATGCAAAATACTGATGCTCGGTCAATACTGTGTTCAACTTCTCGGTCTTCACTAGAAATCTCAGTCACCTCAAAAATTGTTTCCTCGACTAATACTATCTTCCTCGACAATTAACTGGTGTTCAGTCAACACTGAATTTACTCGACATATACTAGCTCGGTCGACACTAACAACACTCGGCTTAAACTAGATTTCTTCACTTTTTCTCGATTAAGCCTACCAGTTTAGTCTTCATTCTTAGATAAACAATACATTGTCTTATCATTGTGCCACATAATCAAGTACTCATTGAAGTATCAAGATAAATCAACCTTTCCTTAGGTGCTATTGTTACCAACCTTGCTTTTCCCCTTAGCAACAATCAAATAGATATAGTACTTTCTTAAATAGGAACAATCTTACCAATTAAGGTTTGACATCAATGACAATACAACAATTGCTTCAATTGCAGTTTCCAACAGTAATACTGTATACAAATGGAACATTGAGAAGTCAAAAAACTCTTTTTCAAATAGTGTTACTATTTTTAGTTTTACGCGTTATTTGCTAATACTTTAAATTTCAATAGTCAATACACTAAATTGAACAATAGTTTTATTATTTATAAATTAAAAAATATGTAAATTATAATTACTAAATCAGAATACTAAATAAATTGGAACCCACTCCAACCTCTGAAGTTACGCCTGGTTATTTCGTAACTCCTCAATGGTTAATTTAATATAATGGTGATTTGTTCCGAAGTTACACCTGGCTATTTCATAACTTTTCAACGGTTAATTTATTATGATGGTGATCAGTTCTGAAGTTACGCCTAGCTATTTTGTAACTTCTAAACGGTTAATTTATTATAATGGCAATCGGTTTCGAAGTTACACCTGGCTATTTCGTAACTTCTCAATGGTTAAGATTTACGATGGTTAGGGGTTCCGAAGTCCCGACTAACTTCGTGTGTAACTTTGTAAGGTGTTGAAAAGTGAGAGATGGAGAGTAAGTTGCATGCCACGTGGAAAGTGCCGAACAATGGAATGTTTGCAGAGCTTCAGTAGGGTTTCTTCATCATTTGTGATGGCGGTTACAAAGTACAAGTGTCATGTGGCATGTCAGGATGTGTCGTAACATCTCAAGGTTTCATTTTTCTGGTCAGTTTAATAGTCCTGAAGTTTCAAAAAGGTGTTGCGTGACTTCGTAAGTCTCAAAGTTTTGGGATTTCAAATTCAAATGGCCAAGGGCCAAGGCCCCTAATTTGCAGGTAGCAATTTAGCAAAGTTGAGATAGGGACCTAGGGTTAGATGTACTGTTAGCGTCACTTTGGCAACACAATAATTATTTTCTCTTGGATTGCCGCCAAATCTATGCTGGAAGTGACAATTGACAGTGACACTTTTCTAAAAAAGGTAATTACTAATTTCATGCATGTATGCTTGATGAGATTTTAATTTTTACTAGAGTAGGTGGCCTGGTGGCTGGTAGCCTGGTTGTACTTGTGAGTTTCTTGTTACTTGTTAGTTATTAAATACAGTTCACACTTCAGTGACTTCACAGAGGATCCATAATTTCTAGAGTTGAAGAGCAACCAGAGAGTTGAAAACTTTGGCTTTAAGTGCAAATTCATAGAAAAGGAGCTTACTGCTTAGAGTTTAGTATACATAAAGAATAGTAGAACAAGGATCTCCTGATGTTGTTGTAGTACTGGAAAAGAGTGTCGTTGTGCATTCAAGAATAAAGAGGCCAAACTTATACACTGAAGAATGGATGAAATTGTTTCCTGGATCCTCAAATTTGCAATCAGATAACGCTTATGAATGGAGGGACCCTTACGCGTTCTACAGGGATGTTGTCTGCCCAAACACAACTGGGTATGAGCTCTTCATGTTTTTCTATAACAATAGATTTAGAGGCCCTCCTATTTCAAACCCATGGGACATGAACTTGGGAAAGTTGATAGTACTTGAGGTATTTTTGGATTTTGACCTCATGAAAGCGCTAATTCAAGCATACAATCTAGTGACACAAGCTTTCCACAAGCATGACAAGTCTATACTCTGCATGTTAGATAGAGAAACTTTTATTCAATCTTTCATCCTTCAGGGACCTATGAGGGTGAATATTGACCTAGCAGAAGAGGAGGCTCTGTTTAATAGACAAAAAAATTTTTACCATGGAAGGGTTATGAGGAGGCATATTCCTAGAGAAAAGAAAGAGGTGGGGTTGTTATCGAAGAAGGTTGCAAATCCATTTGATATTCAACTTTTCTTTCCCTATTTCCAGAATACCATCTATGGTCTACACAAAGTTATTAGACTAGATGGAGGTTTGGCAGTGACTCCTGACATTTTTGTCATGGCTAAAGATGTTCAAGACCTGTACACCAACAAGGAGTTTGATTATGTGGGGCACATAATCAATGTAATGCACACTGAGTTGATGAATGCGAAGACTGATTTGAAAAGCTTCAAGTTCAATCACTACTCCATGCTAATGCACATGATCCTCTATTGCAATATTGGCTACATCAACCCAAGGTTCATTGATGAGACCAAGAATGCAGGAGGAACTGTTCTGGTTCAGCTGTGGAACAGGTTATGGCATAGAACTTACCATTTCTCTAATTCCATTATTTTTTATAGTGATTTTGTGGATCCAGTAATGAACATGTTAGGTATTGTGAGGGATAGATTTCCTTTACTTGTTAGAAAATTGCTTAGACCCTTAGCATTTAAAATTGACAATGACATTAAGCACAATTGGGGTGATATGTTTCTTTTTGAGAATTTTACTATAATAAGAGTGTATGTTTACCCTCAACCTTCACACATACTACCAAAATTTATCCCAAAAAGATTGGCAATAGTAGAATTCATGTGGCAGCTTATCATGATGGATAGAGAGCACTTAGGCCCTAAAATACATAAGGGAACCTTTCTGGCAAGGAGGTTCCAAATAAGGGATTTATCTATAGGTAAAGATGTTGTGGACCAAATCCATGAATTCTTGAGACAATTTTGATTGCCCTCTGGTAAAGCAAGGATGTATGACCCTGAAGACTTCGTTAGAGTAGCATTGAGAGAAATGAGGAATCACAATTTGGCTCTAAATCAGCCTATGGAAGATGAGGATGTTATTAGAAGTGTTTTTAGTAAAGATACCTGTGAAGAGAGAACCTGTAAATGGAAAAATATTTTAAGGGTAGAGGAACAATTGAAAAAGGCAGACTCTACCTTCCCCGGTTTCTTTCCTGATCTCCAATACATGTCGAAAATTAACATGTGTATAGAGAATTACGAAGATATTATGTCTAAATTGCTAGACATCCCTGAGGAGAAGGAGGATGATAGAATAAACCTTGGAGAAGTTGAACCTGATGTGGTGTTTATGGTAGAAACAAAACAAGCTGAGCCATCCACGTCTGAGCAGGGGCCATCAAAGAAACAAAAGTTGATGAATGTACCACAAAAGGAAAGGCAAAAGGCACTACAAATCTTGCCAGGTAATAGCCATTACTTTGCTGAATTAAGACAATAATTTTTGACATCAATGGTAGATGAGGGAGAAAAGGCCCTAGATGAGTTAGAATTAGCTCCAGCTAGATTGGCTAATAGGGTCATCCAAGCTAAAGAGTTTATAGATGATGATGAATTCATCAAGTCTGGTGAGTTTAAAAGTTCTCTTTAGAGTTAAGCAGAATGAATTAACACTATCTTTGAAACCAGGGGAATCACATGAAAAAACTATTGAAATGATTGAAAAATTATAGGCCTATGATCCCAACAATGAAACATTAACTGTGGAGGAGGCAAGTGATCTTTTAAAGAGAAGTGGCATGTTGTTGATCCCTGGATGGGACTTGGAGTCCTCATTCCTAATTGATCAAATCAAGAGGCAAGATAAAGATGTATCTTATGAATCTTTTGGCCCCAATGGACTACAAAGGGGTTCTGGATTCAATATGGACACTAAGACACTAGCAGTATGGTGTGTGGCCCTAGAATCTAGTAAGCCCAGATTGGTTGACATCCAAGACATGACACAAGGTAGCCAATTAATATGGAGGTTGCAAGACACTATAGGATCAGAGATAGAAAATTTCCTACATCATGCATCCTCCATGAATAAAGCAGTGGTTGAGGACTTGGAGAACAGGCTAGCCAGGACATTCAGAGATTATGTGGCAACTAGAATTTTTTTTGAAGAGGAACTGAAGAAGAATTTTTTCTTGGATAAGACTATGAAGGAGCTAAAAGATGAAATAAATCTAAAAAATCAGTCCAGGGCATTTACAAAGGTCTGTGATGCAGGGGTCCAAACTGAGCATGAGGGGGGCTTAGCTCCAGAACTTGCAACAAAAAAGATAATAATGGATGTTGATCAACCTGAGCCTACTGATACCAGAATTGCTGAAAAGGAGACTTTGAAGAAGGTGTTATTTCATAGAGTAAATATTTTAAATGGGAAGTCTCAAATCCTTCATAGTACTTTCATTTCTTTGCAGGGGACATAATTTCAATGTTCTAATGCCTTGTCTGTACTAACCCCATTATTTAATACTTGGGGCCCATACTTGCAATTCTTTGATAGGCTAGTTTTACTAATGGGGAAAAAAATGGAGTTACCTGACAAAATAATTGATGTTAAGGAAATGGTGTTATTAGTAAATGATTTGTATGCATTTTTCACTGGCAAGTTACAAAATGTTTAGGCAAAGATTAAGGTTTTTGTTGAAGAGTCTGAAGGATATATCCCTGCTATTGTGGACATAGAGGGACACTTGAAGGAATGGCAGGAGTGGGTTGATTCTTTCAACCAAATTTTGGATGCTAGCAAGGTGGCTTCTTATTTTGTTGGTGATGCTGACATTTCAACTTTTTATGAAGTTGTGGATGAATTGTACAAGTAGGAGATTGACATGAATAAGTTTGTTGCTGAATCTTGAGCCATAACAGATGCCAAGTGGAACAAATGCCTTGAAGACTTGGATACAGGTAGAGAGGTAACTTGGCCATCAAAGAGGGAAATTGTGTTGTGGGAAAACATTAGAGAGATTCAAGCCTTGGTCTTGCCATATTGACATGGATGATGGAAGCAGTTGAGACAGTTCTGGTATTAGATGAAGAGCCAATAGAGGGAGGTCGGTTAATTCGAATAGGGTATCTTATGTTTACGGTTCACCTATTGTGGATACACCTTTGGTGCAAATCAAGACTGATTCTAAAGAATCTAGGCTGCCAGCTGTCACTCTAATAACTGTTTCCAAATTTATTTAATTTGCCAAATGCCAATGTTAGTTTTTATTTTCTGATCATTGATATTATTCATTTATCATTGACATTGATGTATAAATTTCAAGGAAGTTAATACAAATGTACAAGGATATTTCAGGTCTTTATCTCTCCTCTGTGTTGAATCTATGAATTTCTGAGTTCATCAAAGACTCCTATGTATGTATCTTTGTTTTGAGTTCTAATTTGGAATTGGATTAAAACTGCTCTAGATGAAATACATGTTCATATGATTTATACAAGGATTATCAATAAGAAGGAAAGAGTTGAGTGTTTGTGTTTATGGTTATGAACTAGGTTATCTCTAGACCTTTGTGTTCCCTTTGTTTTAAGCAATATTAGCCCAATGGATAAGGCACTGGCCTGAATGAATATATCTTTATTTGTTAAATAATAAATTGACAAATAATAAAAATCTTTATGGTTATGCACTGGCCTGTTTTAGTATTAGGAAATTAGGAAATTGACAAATAATAAATTGACTAATGAGTATGAACTATGACAAATGATAATTTCTAAGAAATTAGGAAGCTTTGACCACTGGCAATGTTCTGAAGTAATGTCGGGTTGTTTCGTAACTTTTCAACAGTTAAGTGGTTAGGATGTTGATGGGTTCTAAACTTCCAAGGGACTCCCGACTAACGACGTGCATAACTTCAGAATTAAAGAGACAATTAGTTAAAAGTGACAATGTGTAACGGTGTTGAAAGTGACAGTTAGTTGCATGCCATGTGGAAAGTGCGGAGGAATGGACTATGACATGTGTCAACGGATGGATTAATATTTGACACTTTGTCAGGAACAGTTGGTTTACGGAGCTTCACGAGGGTTTGTTGGCCATTTGTGTTGGCGGTTATGAAGTTGCAATGAAGTATTTTGTAGAAAGGCATAACTTTAGAAAGGTTAATCAATTACAAGATTAAACAGTTGAGAGGTCACAAAAGGCTTTGTGCGGGACTTCACAAGGTTATATGAGAGTGGAGATGTTAATAAGACAGTTTGTTCGTCACTGTAACTTCAAAAGGGTTCGAAAGGCCTCTAATTTGCATGTAACGAAGTTGAGACAGGGTTAGATGAACTGTTTACGTAACTTCAGAACCAGGCCAGCTTAAGTTTTGAATCTTATTCTTGATTCTTGAAGTTGAAACTTGAAATAACATGGCTGTATGACTATAAGGCATTGAGGGCCAAGGCATTTACACTTTACAGTGACAAAAAAGGACATTAATAATTATATGATTATACTTCAAATTTCATGAACATTGTACATTACAAAAATCATGAATTCAAATTATAAAAATCAAAATTCAAATTACAAAAATCATGAATTCAAATTACAAATTACAAAAATCAAAATTTAAATTACAAAAATCATGAACAATACTTATTACTTGTAATATTAGTCAAATTGTCAATAATAAATATTCAAAATCAAGTCCATTATCAATTTATCCAACAAGTATAGTAATAAGTATACAGTGTATAAAATTATAAATACCTATTAACTGAATGCTAATTCTAAATCACTTCACTCTTCACTCAATGTTAGTGAGCAGTCTACCGCTTCTATATCCCACATGGAATCTAGCTCCTGAAATTGACTACTACTACTAGCAAGAGGTTCTTCTTCATTCTGAGTTGGGTATTCAAAATCAAAAAATTCTTCATCTTCATTCTGAGTCTGGGACAAAGATCTATCATTTGTCTCGAAACCACCATGTTTTGAAGTGTTAAAAAGCCCTCATCTTTCACGCAAGGAATTCCAAATTGCCAATGCCCTATCATAAGGAAAGTCTCTAACATTGTACCGAGTTACAAACAACCTCAAGCAAGTTTCCAAATTTCTGTCTAGTTTGTTTCTGATCTTTGATTTCAAAAACCC
Organism: Chamaecyparis obtusa; assembly: GCA_027943335.1. Classification (NCBI taxonomy): domain Eukaryota; kingdom Viridiplantae; phylum Streptophyta; class Pinopsida; order Cupressales; family Cupressaceae; genus Chamaecyparis; species Chamaecyparis obtusa. The sequence goes on along the minus strand of BSBK01001478.1, from coordinate 238,073 downwards.
CAATGCACTGAAAACTCTTTCATCTTCCACTGACCCCAATACCATTGTTTGACATAAATCAACAAGTTTGAAATATTCTGATATTGAATCACGCAATACTTCACTCTGCTCTATCCTTTTCCAAAGCCTAGTTATTGCACCGGGTTCAAATGGATTCTCCAAGTTTTTTAACTGTAATTTCATACATGATACAAATTGTCTACATTGTTTTTTAAGATTAGTTGAATCTATAATTCCTTCAATTGGTTGTCCATTGCAATCTGCATGTTTTGAAAACTCTCTGATCAATTCATCAATTTTTTTATGAAACATATGAGCATCAATTTGTCTATCTCTGACATTTTTCGAAAAATGAGGAAACACACAACCCATGGCAATCTTCAAGAATTTCTTCTCGAGGGAATCTTTCATGAATCTCACTTGAAAGTTGGTAGGAAATTGACTTCAAATTATCACTAACAGATTTAACAAACCTATCAAAATCAGCCCTTTTAACTGGAAGTAGTCTCCCTCACTTGCCCATCTTAGATTGGTGCATAGGTATTTCATATCCTTTCACAAACACACATAAATCATTTTTTGCATTGAATTGTAAAACATTATTAGCATGATTCAAATCTGTAATTATTTTCCACTTAAAAAAATTTGGGCTTTGAAGTGTTATCATATATGAGTATAAATTATCCAAGGCAAGGCATCTCATTCTACGTAAATTTGAGTACTCATGGATATACATAGTCCTGTCTTGGGCTTTCTTAACAAGTTTGTTCATTAAATATAGCATGGGGAGAAGACTAGCTAAAGTTAACAGAGTCTCTATATCACTTAACTTATGTAACAAATCAGGAGCTTTGTCTATTGTGAGGTGTTGCTCATATATTACTCTGATCAAGGATTGATATTCTGTTAGAACTCTTTGACTAGTCCATGCAAAGAGATCCATCTGGTCTCAACATCCTTGAGAAGCTTATTTCTTGGTGTTACTCCCTCTGAGAAAATATTAAATTTTGCAAAACATTTAGGACTTCTACAGAAGTAAGATTATATGTCGCGAACTAGATCTTCAACTTTTGACACTGTACGAAAATTGCTTACAATTTTATATGCTAAATTCATTCGATGGGCCATGCAATGTATGCCAAGCATGTAAGGTGCAATACTAGTTTTTAATCTTGCACAAAGTTCATTCCTTTGGCCTTTCATTGCTGTAGCTCCATCAGCTCCAACACACACTAACTTCTTTCCAATTGTCAAATCATCCATACCAACAACTTCATTCAAAGCATTCTTCACTTCAAAATATAAGTTTTCTACTATTGAATTGTCCCTCATTTTACGAACGCAAACTAGATGAGCTTGGCAGTCATGTTCTTTTACTATATACACATGCATACAGACCCAAGCAGTGTTATCTACTACAATAACTTCATCTATGGATAATGAAATGAATCTGGACTATTTTACTTTCTCCTATAAATTTTTCTTTTCCACCTCAAAAAGATAGTTTGCCATTTCCCATCCAACGTTTGTTGACCAATGTGACATAGGATAGTGAGGAACTTTCAAAAAGGATAATAAATTACCATATTCTGAGAAGTCTCTCATAGGATGCCCTCTGGACATAATATGAAAAACAACACTCATCTGAATGGTCTTTGCCAGGTTTGCTTCATTGGTTGCATGTTTAAACCTAGCCTTGATTGGATTTTCACTACTAGCAATTACTGCCATTCTCTTGTTATGCTCTTCATATTCTATCGCATACTTAACATGAAGAGAGTCTTCCTTTGATTTCCATCTCACTACTGATATTTCTTGTCCGTCTATAGTTTGTTTTTCATAAACCTTACCAATATGCTTTTCTATAGTGTCAAGATTTAACTGCAACTTCTTCTCTCTTTTATTTTTCCAGGTACAAATCTTACACTTGCATTTTGTTGGTTGTTCATCATTTCTTAGGACTGGTTCAATGAACCATTACTTTTCTACCCAATCAACCCTAAAATTTCTTGCCATTTCCCACTCTTGCCCCATTTTTACTTCCCTTTTTCTTTTCTTCCTACCAACATCATTATTATCTTCATTGCTAGCATTTTCTTCCAACTGGTTCTATGTATCCCTTATAACATCTTCTCTCATTCCACCATTGTTATCCTCATTTGATGCATTTTGATTTTCATTTAATTTAATACAACCCCAACTTGTGGTACTGGTACTGGTGAGCTATTGTGAATGGCTTTTGCACTTGCAATTGCAGATGTTGATGGAGCATAAACATTTCCAAATCCAAAGAAAGCCTTTATGGCAGTATCTTTAAGTTTTGGGCATTTTGATGGCCTCCCAGGCCCTTCACTGCCCTGAGGAGTCTTACCCTTGTCTAGCTTTCCAATCTCTTCACTGCCCTGAGAACAGTGAGAAGTCTGAGTCTCAACCTCCCCTGATATCTGAATCTCAATCTCGGGATAGTCACCCTTGTCCGACATCTTCACCCAATGACCTCTCACTAGTCACTAGGATTCTAGCCTCTAGGAAATAAAATTAATAGCAATACTATGAAATGTGAACAAATAATTGTTCACCTTTGTCCTACTTCCTCTGAATTCTGACTCTCTAAAATGTTGAATTGTCTGTTTATTGTTGCAAGATTGTTATTTCTAAATCTCACCCTCCAAAAATTTGTAACGACACACAATAAGACTACTTTTATAAATTTGATTTCAATGTTTTGAATTTATATCAATCCATGATTCCAAATTCCAAATTTCCAATTTTTATTTTTTTTAAATTCCCAGGCTTTTGGCAAAAATTTGCCTACCTGATCAATGCTATTTTTGGTGAAAAATTAGAAATACGTGGTGGTTAATAAAACAATTAATTAACGGGTTGGCGAAACATGTCGTGGTCAATAAAATAATTAATTAACGGGTGGCAAAATAGGTCATGGTTAAGATAACAATATAAACCATTTGGCTATTTTAGATTTTGTATGCAATTCATAATTAATATCATTGGCGAATAAGAGACCGTTAAAAGAACCACGTCAGATTGGTTATAAGAGAATATAATGGTCAACATCGTCAAATGATAAATCTAATTGGTGATTCCAATGAATATTTAGCAGTTACCATGTCAAGATTGGGCGAATATGGGCCAGCCTATACCTGCGTGATTCGCCAATTTCCCCAAACGTATTCCCCAGAATTCACCACTAAAAATTACGCTGACCATTTCTTTCTAGGCTCAACTGCTTCAAAGCATACACAATCAGTTTCAACCATGAAACAAATTATGTCTTTATATTTCTCAACTAGCTCCTCAGGTATCTTGTATCTCTCCTTCATTTTCCTTTGAAGGATCTTTGTCATTGCAAATAACTCACCATCAACCCAATTCTTGGTCTGTCTCTGGTAGCTTTCTGAGATTTGTATACTAGTAGGTACACTATCCTTCCATGCTCTAGGGTGCATTCCAAGAAATTTTTTCTCAATGTGGATGTACATGTGGATCAAAAGTGAACCAAACCTGGATGCTTTTGACTTATCTTTCTTGACAATCCTCACATTCTCCAAGAATTACTGTGCTAGGATCTCGCATAGGTCATATTTTGTGTTTTCCTTAACCATTCTGTAGGCCATCATGATTACCCCTACTGATATAGAATTTGGTCTATTGCTATAGTACAGCTTATATCCTAGTAGCATCACTACCAATCTCACATCTTGCTGAAAAATGTCATTCACAGTCATCACTCTTTTATCCCATTTGGAATGAGTTAAGGTCTCTTGATATTTTTCTCAGCTACAGGGAGGGCTCCAGTATTGTCCAACCCAGTTATCTCATGAATCAATTGACTACATATTTTTACAGGCTACTCTCCTATCCAAATGAACTGATCATGGATTCTTCTTAGTATTATTTTGAACCATTTAGTCTCGCAAAACTCATTTAGGAGTGTTAACTTAATGATAGATTGGTCTTCCAAATGTTTGAACTCTTCTTTCATTTTTCCATCAGACTCTATCATCTCACCTAATTCCTTATAGATTTTTGCATCCCCTATAGTCTCATACTTACAGTAAATGTAAGCCCTAATATCTTCAACGTGTAAGACATCGTATGGGGTTTATGAAAATGCTCCTTCTGGATCATCCTCACAAGACTTAAAAGGGTGATTCTTAAATTTTTATCTTGTCCTATCAACTACATCATAGATCATAGGTGCATCCATAACTTCTTGAAAGAGTATATGATCTAAATACCTTTAATACACCGAATTCCAGAACTTCTGCTTAAATCCATCACGCAATATGGTTGCTAGATGGTTGTAGTGCTTCTTAACTCTGATCTCCTTGGTCACTGATTATCAAATGGTGAGGAAAGGATATGCTTTAAGGTCTTTTATCCATCGCTGGTTGAGTAAGTGCATTTATCACAGTTAGCTCAACTTTGCACATTGTCTAGTTAAACATAAATTTTGTGATTATAGGATATGAATATCCAAGTATTGTGATCACATATATAGACTCCATAATGTCTGTATACACCATATCTAAGCTCGCATGAGCTTATTCCACATAATTAGGGGCTGGATATAATCTATTGTATGCATCCAATGCTCCCCCTAAGGCCATACCGCCTTCTAGGTTGATGTAGTAATGTTAACATCATGCGAAGACACAGTAGTATCTACTGTCTCTCCCTAAACCAATGCCTTATTGAAATATTTTACCTTCCATATCTTCTCATCATCTTCATTTTTTGGCTTCTTGAAATGATTCTTGAACTCATCTATGTATTCATTAAGACTTTTACCACTGTCACCAATATTCTTCTTTATAACCATAGGTGGTGCTCCTCTTCTATTGTTCAATCCATTATACCTACAAAACTTCACTATGTGTCCTAAGTTGTTGCATTTGAAACATGTAGGTGGTCATCTGTCCTAATTAACCTGCAGCTTACAATACCTTGCAGTATGCCCAAAGTTATTGCATTTGTAGCATGTGATCTTCGCTATTGATTCTTCTCTGATGTGATCTTGTTTATTTCTAGACCAATAAGGTTTCTTGCATTCTTCTTTCTTGTGTCCATATGCATAAAATTTATAACAATAACTAGTAAAGGGTTTGAAAGGACCTTTACTTCTATAATCTCTTTTCATATGTCCAAGTTTGTTGCATCCAAAGCATCTACCTTTGAAGGGTCTGATCTAATCATTAGGTTCTTCAAAAGTGGGTCTATCTTCATTCTTCACTTCATGTGATTCATCATGAATCTTAGAACATTCACATTCATTGTATCTGATTCTAGTCATGTCTCCTTTAGGTTTCTATCTCTCTCTTTGTTCATCAATTTTATCACTGCTCATGTGTAACTTTTCAATGGGCAATTTGGATTGAGTGAGTTCACCTTTTATGATCTGATTGTACTTTTCCAATTCCAGGCATTTGTCCTTGTAGTGATCAAGTTCTATATGCATCTCTCATATCTATATGTTTGCTTCTTTCAGAGTCTCTTCAACTTTGTATCTTGCATCTCTTTAATCATCATAAGATTAATTTGTTCTTTTTCTTGTTCCAGTTTCTTTACTTGGTCTGATGTATCATTGTCTGAATCTTCCTTGATTTTATCCATAAGGTATTGTCTCCGACTTCTTGAAAGTTCAAGATGTTCCTTTACTTTCTTAATGAAACCTTCTACTCTTCTTAGTTTGAATTTCAATTCGCCATTCTCAACCTTTTCTTTATCCAGGTCATCAAGTGTTGCTTCAAAGTTCTCTTGCAAAATTTTTGAATCCATTCTGATCTCCCTTAAGCTGTTAGGATTTCTCTTCAAGGGCCGATAGCTCTGATACCAATTGTTAGGATTAAGTAATACTGAGAGGGGGGGGGGGTGAATCAGTATTACAACACTTCAATTTAAACTTAAACCAATTGCAAATAAACCATATAAATGTTGAAATGAAAAGAGCATAAAAACATAACACATGACTCATAACACCATTATTTTTTTTCAAGGAAACCCTGGCCAAGAGAAAACCCTGGTAGGGATGGTACCCACAACTATGCGCTAAAATATAGAATCCTTGTTAGGAGATCTAGCCTTGTTAGGAGTTGAGTATTACATAGTACATTTCCTTGTTAGAGGAATGGAAACCCTATTATGGGTATACAAAAACCCTGTTAAAGGTGTGATGAGCTTACAGCTCTTACAATCAAAATTTTGTTACAAAAGTGTTCTTTCAATGATGAACAATACAAGGATCTTCTATGATTTGACAGTTCCAGTTATATTTCACAATAGCCTCTGTCAATCATTGATATCACATCTACTATCAGTCATCACTAATATCCCAAATTTGCATCCATCATACATATATGTCTGTCACACTTATCGCTTCCACAAAACACTATATACTTATATCAATTCTACCATCCAGTCGGCTCTCAAATACAATAAAAAACATAATAATTATTTATACAAATGATAAATAAAGATTTGATGATCTTGTATTACCAAAGTGTCGGCAATATACAACCTTTATTTGACTTAGCACATTACCATTCCATCTAGCCTTCCCTCAATCATCACAACTGTTCATATGTCTTGTTTCACTGCTCCTCTATCTTCGCATACCTTCATATCACTGTATCTTACTGATATCAACACCAAAATACGTGTGACCTTAACTGAAGGTCATACATATCCCAAAATATCTTCCTCTAAGTTCGCAAGCCATAATATATCATATAAATTATCTTCGTTGACCAAAACTGTACTGTAACTCTAATTTTGTACTTAGTCATTTTCATGACTGTCTCCAATACTTATATTTACTTCATGTGATCACTGCAACATAAGTGTTTCCATAAATGAAAACCCTCAAGTGATCCGTAGTGCTCTCAAAACATCACTTGCCAACAATTTGAATATATACATCTGGGAGATTTAGGACTGTAGGATAACTGGAACTAATTGATTCCCCCCCTCTAAGTTATCTAACACAAGAATCCCTCCAAAGGAAGGAAAAAGAGGAATAGAGACCAAGTAGCCCCCCTTAATGTTGAATCTCCTACAAAGATGGTCCAAGATGTTGACTAAAAACCATCCATAGGAAGAAAATAGATCCAATGTTGCACCACGAATGTCAAAGTGTGACAAAATTAGGTACCAATGTCCATGTAGAATGATCGATGAAATACCCACTAAGATATGATAGAGATGAGGCATGGAGACACCTGCATGGGCACCAATTGGGTACACTCAATTGACAAGTTGGTACATTTGAACTTGTGTCCTACTTCCACTAACTGATTGGAGCAAAACTTTTAAGAACCATGTCCCATGATATTCCTAATCTACTAACATAGGGATTACAACAAATATGTCATCAATGGCAGAGCACATTAAAAATATGGCACTTTATGATAGTGTGTGTACAACATTGCTCATGCAAGAGCATACATCATATACAAATGTGCAAAATTGGAAACATGAAGATGACGAAGCCACCAAAGATGCCATGTCAAATACTGCAGAAAAATGTCCTCTAGTTGGCATGTAGCCATGAAGTCTTTGAGATGAAATTGTACTCCCCCCAGCTACCAATTGGACAATGTATCAAGACAAGTATGATGTGGACAAAGAAAAAATTGTGTTCCCAATTTGCATTATTTATATAAAATTTTGTTTTTCAAAAAACCAATGTTTTAAAAAAACATTTGATTAAAATCCCAAAACAAAAAAACTTTATTATAAAAATAACAAAGAAAAACACACAATGTTTATTTTTAAATGAAAAAAATTAATAATGAATTATTAAAAGAAAAATCTTAACAAAGATTATTATTTTATTTAAACAACTTATTAAAATATTATTTTTTATTTTTTATTTTTTATTTTTTATTTTTTATTTAAAAAAAACAAAAAATAGATTATATATCAATAAATTTAAATTAAAAATTATATTTTATGAGGATTGAGCTCTGTGTTTTCTTAGCGTTTTCGCAGTGAATTATGTTCTGATTTTCATCCTCAGCGATCGCTACCTTTTCTTCTCCGGCGTCTGCACTGTTTTCCATATGCCAGGTGTTTTCTTTCCTTTACATTTATATTTCATGATGATTCCTCTCGAGCCTTGTCCTTCGACTGAGGCCGTACCCTCAGCCTCGCCTCCCACTAGGGCTCCCATGGAGCCAGATCCTAACCCTATTTCTGAACCCAACTCTGCTCATTAGACCTCCCAACTGAAGTCTTTCTCTGAAGCCGTCTCTGCATTTAATGTTGGCGCTGGGGCTAGGTTTCAAATCAACAATGGAGCAGGTAGATCCAGTAAGGTCTCTGGGGCTGTCTTGCATTCTTTCTCCATTTCTCTGAACTTTGATATGGCTAATGAAATTGTAAGGAAAAAAATAGATTAAAAGATTCTGCTATATTCTTTGCTGCTGTTGATATTGATAAGTGCCCTCCTCACAAATTTCTTGATGATTGGTTTCATAATTATTGGAATTTGAAGCTAGGCTACCATATTTCTTTCTGCAGATAGATTCAAATTGGTCTCTTGTTATTTTCTTTAATATTTTGGATGCTCAGCAAGTAGTTCTTAAGAAACGGTTTTGGATGGTTGGTACTTCTTCCTTCCGTGCCCTAGCCTGGACTCTGGAAGCCATACATGAGGAAATTCTTGTGCTTTCAGCCCCTCGCTGGATCATTGTTAAAAATATCCCTCCCTTCCTTTGGCATTTTCTTCCCCATCTCCTTGAACCCCTAGGGAAACTCATTAGAATGGATGATACTACTAGATTGGTGCCCCACATGAATGCTAGGGCCTTGATTGTGCTGCAGCCGGGCATTGAAATTCCTACTACCCTAGAAATAAATATTGGTGAAGAGATGTTTTCTTGCCCTATTGAGATGTTGGGTGGGCTCAATGCTTGCTTCCTGTGTAAAAATGAAGGTCATCTTAGGAAGGATTGCCCTATTCTTTCTCAGAATTTTCCCCCTAAGTCCCAACCTTATGCTCCCTCCGCTGGCTCGACCCCCATACCCCAAGCTCCTGCTCCTCCCTCCCCTTTGACTAAAAATGTTTTAACTCCTGTTGTTTCTCAAGCCGTTATTGTGTCCTCCCAACCATCATTTTCTTCTCCGTCTAACCCTTCCTTTGTGCTTGTGGACAACCCTGATGGATTTCAAACTATGGTTAATAAAAAGTGAAGAAGGAAAAATATTCCTCCTCCCTATAACTCTGAGCCTAGGGCTTCACCCTCAATCGCTCCTTTGGCCATTATGCCTACTCTTGAATCCTCCTCCCATCCGCCGAAAATCAAACTTGCTGGTAATAAGGTTGACAAAAGTTTAACCCACAGTCTCCCCCCTAAAACCTTTAAAGAAATCGATGATGATTGCACTCTCAAAATTATACCTGCTTCTTCATCCAAACATCAGCCATCCATCCTTGCATCCCTCACCTCCTCACCACCTTTTACTGGAATCCCACCATCTATAACTAATGACATGAAAGTTTTGATGTAGTTTGATTTTGATAATGAGGGACCTGATGACAAATCTAACTTTCCCCAATAAAAAAAAAGAGGTCGACCTTTAGGGTCCAAAAATAAAAACATTAGTGGGAAGAATAGTAGCTCTCTATCTGCTAATATGGATAATGATGGGTCCACGGATCCTAAGCGTTCTTCCCCTTCAACTAGTTCCTCATGAATTGTGTTTCCTGGAATGTTAGGGGTCTTGAATCCCCAGATAAGAAGCATGTTATCAAGCATTTTCTTGATTCTATTAAACATATGGATTGTCTTATGTTGCAAGAGCTAAAATCCACTGACTTTGTGCTTGAAAGAAATTTGAATTTTATTTGGAAGGACGTGATTAAGGTCCACTCCAATCATAGTAGAGGCAAACGGGGTGTGGGCCTTCTTATTAATCCTAAATGGGCTTCTTGCATTATGGATAAAGGTGTGTCTCCCTGCAATAGAGCTGCTTGGGTTACCTTGACTATTAAATCTCTTTCCTTTGGTATTTGCTCCATCTATGCCTCCAATGATTACAAAGAACATGCGGACTTCTAGGACTGGCTCTCCTCCCTTCCCAATATCCCCTGGATCTTTGGGGGCGATTTTAATATGATAGAAGAGCAGGAAGACAAAGTTGGTGGTCTCCCCTTTGTTTGGAAGGACCACGAAAAACTCCATTGGAACATAATGAAATGCTCCAAGCTCATTTTTAACCTACTTACTGGTAACTATAATGATTACAAGGGCTTGTGGCACACCTGGTGTAACTTTCAACAAGGCTCCTCCAGAATTTATGCCAGATTAGACAGATATTATGCTAATAAAAACTCTTTTTCCTTCCTCCCTGATGACCTTGGGAATGTGGTCACGATCACGCCCACTTCGCTCTCCGACCATCACCCCATTTCGGTTCGTATTAGGCTTAATGATTCCCCTACTTTTCAGAAGGCTGTTAACCCAAGATTCATCCTTAATAACTCCCTCTTGCTTGACGAAGATGTTCTCGCTGCCATTCAACTTATTAGAATTATTAACCATAAAAGTCTCCCCTCTCTCTCTCTCTCTCTCCTATTGATCTGTGGAACCAGAATATATCTGCTTGGCATAATTTACTTAAAACCATTGCCCAAAAGAAAGCTAAGGATTACAGGTACTCTGAAAAAATTCTTTCTGCTAAACTTCACCTTGCTGAAACTAACGTTCAAACTGATCCCCAAGACTTCACTCTATGCTCTCAAGTTGCTCAGGCTCAGAACAATCTTAGACAACATCAACAAGTTAAAATCAAAGCAGCCAAGATCAGATCTTGGGCTCACTAGATTCAAAATGGTCGCAAGGGATCTAAAGTTTTCTTCAATCTTCTTAAACAAAAGCAAGCTAATGAATCTATAGATAGAATCCTAGTTGACAACAAAGAGATCATTGAGAATGATGGTATAAAAGATGCTTTTGTTAAATTTTATAGTAATCTCTTCACTTTTGAGGACTCTGTGGAAGCTAAGTCTCTCAGACATGACTATAAAAATCTTATCCCCAATAGAATCTCTAGGTAGGATGGTGATTTGCTCAATAAAAATATTTCGATAGAAGAAATTGAAAAGGCTATTAAATCTCTGAAGAATGACAAGGCCCTTGGCCCTGATGGTCTATAAGTGAATTCTATAAATCTAATTTGGATTGGATTTGCAAGGACCTTTATGATATTTACTCTGATGCCTACGATAAAGGTACTCTAGGATGCCTTATTAGAAGAGGTATTATTAAACTAATCCCTAAGGATGGAGACAAAGCCCTCCTGAAGAATTGGAGGCCAATTACCCTTCTTAATGTTTCCTATAAAATTCTTGCCAAGATTTTGGCCTTGAGACTTGAATCAATTCTTCCCAAATTTGTGAATTCCACCCAAACTGGTTTTATCAAAGGTAGATATATTCTTGAAAATCTGATTACTAGCTGGGAAGCCATGAATTGGTCCAAACACTCCAATCAGAATTTTGTTATGTTTCTTTTGACTTGGAGAAGGCTTATGACCGTATTGAATGGGATTTTATCATTATTATGTTAGAAGCTTTTGGATTCCCTCCCTTGTTCTGTAAGCTTGTCAAAATCCTTCTTAGAGATACCTTTGCTCAGGTGGAGGTTAACAGATCCCTCTTTGAACCTTTTCCTCTTGGAAGATCCATTAGGCAAGGCTGCCCCTTGGCTCCTGCCCTGTTTGTCATTGCCTCAGATGCCTTATCTTACATCCTTAAGGATAACTCTCTCTCCCCTGCCGTTAAGGGTATCACCCTCCCCAACAGTGCTGAGCTTATTAATTTCCAATTCACTGATGATACCTCATTATGTTTTGAAGCTAATGAGTCCAATTTTGATGCTCTTCAAACCAAGCTCAATGCCTTCTGCTCCATCTCTGGATCCTGTATCTCTCAAGCTAAATCTATTTGCCTTGACTGGTCTGATCAACCCCCTACCTGGTTCAAAAAATATAATTTCCTCTAGGGAGGGCCTCATAAAATTGTGTGTTACCTAGGTATTCCCTTTTCCATAGAACCCTCCCTAAAGGAAATATGGCTCTGGATTAAAGATAAGATTTTTAACAAGCTTAATAAGTGGCATAACAAATCTCTCTCCCTTGCTGGCAGAGTTCAGGTTTGTTAAAAAATTCTCTCCTCTTACAATGTGTACTATTCCTCTACTTGGATGTTTAACAATTATCAAATTCTTAAGATTCAAAAAGCCATCATAAACTTTTCGTGGTCTGATGGTAAAGGTAATAAGAAGCACGATGATGTCAAATGGGATTGGTACCACATTGACAAGCTCCTTGGTGGATTGGGCCTAAAAGATCTTAAAATTCAAGGGATTGCCTTGGCCACCAAATGGATCTTTCACTCTCTGGAAGGTGATGAGCCTTGGAAGGTCCTTATTAGAAGTAATATTGAAATGGACATCCCTAGAAAGGCTAAAGCTTGGAAAAGCATCCCCTTTTGTGACATGATTGAGGGTGACTTTCCTATTCTTGTTCAAGGATCCTCGGTTTTTAAAACTATCTAGAAAGCTTGGGAATATGTTAAAAAGTTCATCCCTAATAGAACCTTCTTTGACTATAAACTTCTTTATGGTGAAAGATCCATTTGGTAGAATTTACATCTTGCTGGAAAACCTCTTGCCCTCTCTCAAGGATGCTCTGCCAAGTATTGGAATAATTTGGGGATTTCTCAATTCATCTTCTCTTTGAGGATGATAAGCTTATTAGCTGGGAGGATATCAACACCAAGTTCAATATCCCTCCTTCTCAAAAGAAAACTTACAACATGATCGTCAAAGCTAGCAAAATCTGCCTAAGAGTTGTTATGTTGACTCTCATAGATTTCTCAAGATTAAATGGTTGGATGGTACTATTGTGGAAAAGATTAAAGCTAAAAACATATACATAATCATTGCTGCCAATAATGATATTACTAGGCACATTAACAGACTATGGTACTCTAATCTTGATGATAATATATGGAAGAAACATTTTGACAGACTATGGCAGGCTTCTATTGAGCTTAAAATTAAATGTTTCAAATGGTTGCTGCTTCTTGATAGGCTGTCTGTTAGAAAAGATCTTAATAATGATGTTGTCTGTAGGTTTTGTGGTCTTCTAGAAACTAGTAGACATATCTCCTTTGATTGCTCTTTTGCCAAAAGTATCTGGCATATGTTTGGTATCAATTATCCTATTTTTGTTAACATCTTTGAAATTATTACTGGTTATGTTGATGGTGTTAAAAATGATATGAATATTTTCTGGAACATGTTATCTTCTAACATTCTTTGGTAGATTTGGAAGTGCAGGAACAAAGAAAGGTATCAAGACTCCCCCAGGTCCCTTACTGAGTTTTTTCGAAAACTCACATATTTCAAAATCGCCTCGTAGGTGAACGTGAACATGACTCTGGATAGAAAGAAACTTAGAAGATTTCTTCAAGCTGGGCACTCCACCATGTTCATGTATGAGCTTAAGGACGGATATGACTGGCGAAGCCACATAGACAACTTTGCCAATTTTGAAGAAATGCTGAAGAAGCTCACCAAGGAAGTCAACCAAAATAGGAACGCTACCGATCAACAAATCTCCATGTTGTCCCAAATTCAGGACAAGAAAAATATTGTCTGGATGGAGGGCCCTAGGGGTTGGACCGCTTGGGTCGAGGTTCACAATGATATTCTATCTTAATCTGTCCCTTTATGCTTTGTAACTATTTCTCTTTCTCTCCGTGAACTCGTGTGGTTGAGGCTGGGCCTCTCCCGATATACTCTTGTTGTATTTTGATTTTTGATATCCTTATAGTTAATTAAAAAAAATAAAAAATAAAAAATAAAAAACAAACCAAAAAACATATTAAATTTTTTTAATTAAAGTAACTTTTTAAAAATACTTTAAAAAATCCCTTTATGGGAAGGGCCTGCAAGCTTGTGCAAGCCCTACGCATGGTACCTATGTGGTACTACTGCACAGGTATGTGCAAGTGGTACCTGCATAGTACCACTATGCAGGTCTTGCATCAGAGGTACCTGGGGTACCAAAAAATAAGTTTTTTCATTTTTTTTGGTTAACTTGTTACACAGAGAAAAATAAAACAAATAAAAACACCCCTTTTCAATTTTTTCAATTTTTTTTTAAAAACAAAAATTTTTGATTAAAAAATAAAAAATCATACCCGTGCCTACATAGATGAATGTACAACATACAAGGGAGGGCAATTTTCTCAACTTGGGATGTCAAGCTTTGATCTGGGCGAATGAACAATCGTTTCAAAGGTTTTTGGGCATTCTAAACGTAATGACAGTGTCAAATTTGGCCCAAAGTGCTCTAAATTTTTAGATCAAGCTATACAAGCTCGATTTGCAAAAAACAAAATTGCCTCAAATTTGACTTTTGCCCAAGGTAGGCAAATTTATAATCAAAATTCACCGAAACAACTACCTGGACATAATGGCTAGGTCAAACCTTGTTCTAAACACTCCCAATAATTGTTGCACCTTCGGATTTGAATTGTAGCCCTCCAAAATATGAAGCAATTGGCTCTCCAATGGTTATGCAATGTCACTCATATAGCTCTGGTACCATGTAAGAATTTTGATATCACTCTGATACCATGCAAGAATTTGCCTAAGGCAAAAAATGAAAATGCCCAGATCTAGAAGCTAAATTGATAGCACAAGAGAGATAGGCAAAATGATATGATCAGTTGATTGATTCAATAATGATCAAAACAATAATAAATTCTCAATTGATAAATACAAAGTAGATGTGCCTGAATATATAGACAATGCATGATAAATATGAGTAATGCAAGAGATAACCTATCAATCACACTAGGTGTAATCATATGTCTATCAAAGGTGGATCATTCTCCATTGTACAATAAAGTATGTGCAACAATGAAAGGATGATAATGTGATATGAGCACTAAAGGTGGATCTCACACATAAAGTCCAGAGTGACATAACGACTAACTCCACTTGATGTGGATTTCTCCTACACCATGTGCTAAAATGAAATGCAAACTCCTATGTGTTTACATGACAACTAATATGCAAATGCATTATCCTAAGTAAACTTAAGTAAAATGTAATTAAGAATATTTAATTACACCAACAATATCAACAAAATCTAGAAATGTTAATGTAGTGATACCAACCCACAATCTTCACCAAATGTATCTTTACTTAAACTAAGAAAATAAGTGCTTAAAATAGATAAATAAATCTCGGACCTCAAATATAGCAATTCTTAGACCATAATTTATTTATTTCAAGATTTACATTTATACAAGAGTTTGTTCAAAATCAGGGATCAAAATCCTACCAAAATTTAAGATCTACAAGCACAACTAACATGAAGGTTGTTGACCTGGAACCAAGAGACATAATTACCAACATTTCTAAAGGAACTTCAAAGTTAGAAAGTTGTTGGCCTCACTTTAATTTCAAATATGAAAAGTATTGCAGACGTAGAAGATATAAAGTTACAATTTTAAAAGACCATAGAGATTTTTCTAAAATATAGAGTTGTGAATCTTGTTAGCATAATTCAAATATATTAGGTCAAATGTTTATATTGAAGATAAAATTCCTATTTATAATCTAATAATAAAAAATAATTACCTCAAAATTATAAAAAATAAAAAGTAACAGAAACTCAAATGTAATTTGAAATTACAGGTAAAATTATATCCCCACAAAAAAGATAAGATATCAAAAACCCACTTGTTAAAATTGAGCAATTAATGGAGCAGAGCCACACTCAATGCCTGAATTGATTTACCAATTTTATCAACAAACATAATCTGTGGCCCCCCACAATCCATGTAGCTTAAAACCCTAACAATGAATAACTTGTAAACAAACTCTCATTCTATTACAAATCCTAAAGGATATATATCATTGCCCTCATTTCTAATTTTCATTTCAACAGGTAAGCGGTGCAAAGGAGGAGAAATTGTCATAAGCTGTAATGGGGCGAAGTGAGTTTTATTTAGTTTTGAAGGCATGAAAAACATTTGACAGAATAGGTCTCAAAGAAATGTGTCTCACGAATTGCAACAATAGTAGGCATTTTTGTTGTTGGCAGAAAGTATCTTTGTCCCAACACATCACTTTGCATCTACAAATAAAAAATCTTTCACTAAACCTCCCACAAGGATTCACTAAATCTTCACATAGGAAGAGACCAATAAATCATAGAGGACGGAGAGTGATATTGATGAAACATTTACAATAAATGTGAAAATGAAGATCAAAAGCCAACAACAATGCTTGATAGTAGTAGAAGAAAATGCACAGGACCAAGACTATTGCAGTGATGCTTCAACATAGGAGTGAGATTCAATTTTTTGGATGAAAGTGTATATGAACATTGTAAGTTGTGTTCATAAACACAAAGACTCGAAACCCATTGTCTTGTAGACTCAAACACAACAATGACATTCCCATTTAAGTTGCAAAAAATCCAAAATGATTGCACAAACAACGTTTTGAAAGCACATAATCTCAATGGGTGACCTTAGAGAGGATATATTCCTCACCTATGTCGAAAAAAAACCGAAATAACTCGTCCTCGTGAATGTTGTTATATGCGGACTCCACAACACCTGCAACAGAAATGGAGGACATGCATTTTGCATCAGAGGTAAGAAGACATTGCAAAATCATTGAAACCCATTTCCATACCCGCAATCACCTTACATTTACTAGTGACGAAGAGGGCGCGTAATGGTTCCATGTCATTGTTGAAGGGCTGCGACCGAATATGTTTCGGTCCCAAAACCAATGAATACTCCAGAAAGGGCAGGATACAATAGAATGAAAGGTGGCTCAAGCTGCGAGGGGTTAGGCGTATTGAATTTGATAGACATCAAATTAAGCAACTCGGAAGGTGGAAGTAAGGAGAGGTGACATGTAGTAAATGCGATTGCTCGTTCAAGTGTAAGGTGTCGATGAGAAACTATGGCGGTGATGCTAGTGGATTGAGTGGCCATGTGCTCGAATGCCATTTGACCACCCTCTCCACCTCAGATGTTAGGGTGCACATATTTTGGTTGTGGGCCCGTACACGTCCCCATTAACAAACCGAAAGGGGTGTTTTTGGACATGTTGGACAAACAAATAGACTTTGGTGACATGGCAAATTGCCCAATCATGCACCAAAATTTGATTTGGGATTGCTAACTCAACTTTCTCGATATCAAAATATTTTATTCGACCTCTAGTTCATCTGGTGACCCATATGGATCTTGCAATTTAGGGTCCTCTCCTACTTTTTCTCAAGAAGAAACTCAATCATTCACCTCATGAATTGGGTTCCATATTTTAAATATTAGATCCTTGCCCTCTTAACAGTCTAAACGTTCTGAATTTTTTAATGATATCATTAGGCGCCATATCCACAGAAAATCGACTGCAATTTTTTTTTTTATGTATTAAATAATAATTAAAACATCTATTCTGCTATGTTTTCTTCTACCCTAAATTGAAGGCAGAGTTCATTGCAAATACTACAACTGGCGATCCGTATCTATCTGCAGATCCATGTCGGTGGCATTCTCGATAAACCAGTCGATAAAATCAAAAGAGGGTCTGGGTACGCAATCACGGCCATCCCATGATGACCCACAAGCTTTATCAAATTGTCGTAATCCATATGTTGATATAATCATTTTTCTTTCGATCGAGGGAGAAATATCTCAACATTACATGAAGAAAAACCAAATAGAGTTTAATGTTGCATGGATAAGCATTGATTGCTTTGCTTTTGGGTAGCGGGAAGAGAGCAAAACATTTTTTAAATGGCTTCTGAAGAGACTTGGCATTTTGCAGCCGGAATTGCAGGTACCCACATAACACACACTCTTAGTTTCTATCTCATTTAGTTTGCAATTTATGTCGTGCGGCAGATACTAAAATTTAGGTGTTCGAATTGTATATGTTTCAGAGTTTTCATCTATGTCTTATGTTGCGTGGATTTTAACATTTCAGAAAAAATTAAAGAGAAATATCAATTGGGTAAGGTCGATAGCTCTTCTAAATTTTGCCTGTTATAATAGGTACGAAGGTCTTGTTGGTTTGATTTCGAGGTTTTTGAAAATTAATGGCTGAACGCCGTCATCTGCATTTTGAGTGTTTTGAATAGGCAGAAACTACGCAGTTATGGCTAAAATATAATCTATTGGACATATAACTTTCCCAACTTGACCTTATTTTAGTACATATCAGTTTTTTCAAGAATTTTTTGCTTTGAGTATTCGATACAACGAATCTAACCCAGTTTGAATGGTGAAACCTTCATCAATTTATGTCATGAAGAGATGGGATGAAGCTTTCCACAGCAATGGGGACTACTTCTAGAGACCCTATCTAATTTATTACCATTTCAGTATAAATTATGTGTAATCAAGTTTCTAGCTTTCTCACAATCAGACCCATTTACAATGAATTTAACCCATTTTGAATGGTGAAACCTTCATCAATTTATGTCATGAAGAGGTGGGATGAAACTTTCCGCAACAATGGGGACAACTTCTAGAGACGCTATCCAATGTCTTATCATTTCAGTATAAAGTACGTTTAATCAAGTTTTTAACTTCATCACAATCAGGCCCAATTACAATGAATCTAACCCAGTTTCAATGGTGAAAACCTTCATTAATTTATGACATGAAGAGGTTGGATAAAACTTTCCGCAGCAACGGGGACTACTTTTAGAGACCCTATCCGTTTTATTACCATTTCAGTATAAAGTATGTTCAATCAAGTTTCTAGCTTTCTCACAATCAGGCCCACTTAAGTTGTTCCCATTTTTTTCATGTTCGAAAAGAATGCAGGTCAACTTTAATGGCAGGCTCTGTAGAGTCGTAGACACCAAGCCAGGATTTACACTTAAGATTTATTGAGGTTAATACTTTAAGAGAGTTATTTACTTACCAAATGGTAATTCAAAAAGGGAGTGCAAGAGACAAAATGGGCTCGCCTGTTAGGCTGGAATCTAAAAAATTGTTTTTAGTACCAGTGTCTCCTGTTAAGTTTGCCCCTTGCTCTGGGATTTGAAGACTGGCTATTCACTGAAAAATTTGGAAGCATTGGATTCAATCTTCCAACCTTTGAAGATGGATACAGTAGAGAGATAAGTCTTTGCAGTTGATACCACAAGCAATTAACATAAATGTACACTGCAAACAAGATGACCTTAAATCAATAAAGAAAATAAAATTTGATTTTAAACCAAGTACTTGTAAATTTGAGCTTACACTATAAGAGAATTGATACCCTAGTGGGAGTGAAATTTTTGTAGCATATATGTTCAGGCCACAGAAAAGCACCAAACAAGGTCTTCTGTAGGAACTCAGTAGGGATGTTCCTAAATGGCCAGATGCCAGGGAAATTTAACCCTGGCATGCCCCCACTGCCGTGAGTAGGCTGGAGATATCCCTGGATCCTCTCCTTCTGAGAAGGGATGTTTCCAGGGCATCGGCCTCCCTAATGAAGACAAAAGGGGATGATGAGATGTCCCTAGGACCCTCACCAAACTCCGCCATGTACCAGAATGTCCTGGAAACCTGCAGTTGTCCCCCACATCTGGCACTTTTGAAAAGTAATTTTAAATTTCTTTTGGGTAACGAACCCTAACCTGATAGGCAAATGAGCCCCACTCATGCCTTAAACATCAATAAAAAGCTATAAAAGCTGCATAGTCCTCATCATTTGGACCGGTTAGATTCCTTAGCTTCACTGCTAGTTCTATGAAGAATGCAGGTTTGGTTAGAAATAGCAATGACTTGGAGTTGGAGAAAATGTAGTGATAAAATTATGAAAATCACATGCACCATGAAGATTCATGTGGTTTTGAAGGCCTTAGTTTGGGCTTAGTGGTGTGTGCTGTACCCCTTGGCTCCTAGACCCCCATGAGAGGTACTGCTCCTCAATCCTACTAAGGGCTCTGCCCCTAGATCCCCACTAGCTGACATCTCCCTGCCGTCCCCAAATCAAGGTACCTTCGACCCCATGAGGGGTGCTGCCAGTCAATGCCATTGGGGGCTCTGTTGCCAGGTCCCCATGAGAGCCACTTCCCCTCAATGCCACTAATGGCTCTGCCCCCAGATTCCCACCAGTTGCCATCTCCCTACCATTCCCAAATCATGGTCCTTGGTCCCCTCATGTCTCCACTCTGGTAGTCCATGGAACTATGTTTTTTACTGTAGGGCTAGACATGTAGACCCCGAGATTAGAACTTAGAGTCATTTACTTGTTAATTTGAGTCAACCTTAACTGTTGATCTGATGCTTTTAAGTACTTTTTACTGCATCCAAGCTGGAGCAATACATGTAAGTTGCATATGTCCATGGAACCATGTTTTTTACTGTGGGGCAAGACATGTAAGACCCTGAGATTAGAATTTAGAATCATTTACTTGTTAATTTGAGTCAACCTTAACTTTTGATCTGATGTGTTTAAGTACTTTCTACTGCATCCAAGCTGGAGTAATATACACAAGTTGCATATGGTCAGATGGAATAATTAGATAGCAGAATCAAATTTGATTCACTTGGTTTTGTGAAATTATTGGAAAATACCTCCTATTAATTATTAAGTATTAGATGACATCCTTAAACACGAAAATATTATGTTGATTTTCAGGTAAAGTTTGGTTTTGTCCTGCCTTCTGTGAATTACTCATGTCATAAGGACTGAACTCCACACAAATGGATTGAGATATGTGAAACACATTTGTGCTAGGCCATGAAATCAGAAGTTCAAAGCAAATGTGTCTAATCTGTTTTACTGTAATTATAAGAAAATAATGTTTTTGATTAGTATTAGAAGGCTTTTACTCCCGAACTGTAGAAAATTTTGTGTTTATTTTTGTATTGACCCTCATTCTGTGAGGAGCTTGATTTTTAAGGACTTTGCAGTGCACACAAATAGGAGTGGGATAGGCAAGTCACATGTGTCAAATCTCAGAATCAAATTTGTCTCCCCTGCTTATCTGAAATTATTGGATCAAATCTCAGGATCGAATTTGTCTCCCACAGTTATCTGAACTTTTTGGGAAATCCGAAATAACTTTTTCATATAAGTATTTGAAACCCAATCAGGGAAAAGTTTGTGATTTTTTGTAACTTTTAGTGTTGTTTTGGAACATGTTCTAGAATTGCATTCTTTTGCATTATATTCAAAGTTTTTTAAATGAATGTTGAATAGCGAGTCCTGTATTTTTAATGTCTGCCAAGCTTTTGCCTACTGATAAGCACTAGACAACTTGTCTCAACTCTTGGTGGACTCATTCTTCCATGACAATGTGGAGTTAATGCCAACGTGAAACCCTTATTGGTTATCAAAAATAAAAACCAATTTCAATCCCTTACAAACACTTTTTCTAGGCTATAAGGACCTCAATACTTTCTGAAGAGTTGCTTTACAGTTTACACATATAAAGCATCTCATGGTATGAGAAAAGAGTTATTAGTAAGCAATCAATGCAGTTGAAGAGCATGGAGTAATTTTTGAAGATCTGATCTGCTATTTTTTCAACTTTAAACTTGATAGAATTTGCTAATTTTTATTTGTGTATTCTTTACTTTCTGTAGAATCCGTACAATATAATATAGCATCTTAGACTTTTAATATTGTCCGTGGTTTAGGGAAATTGTGAAGCTCAATATTGCCGATAAAACTTAAATTTAAGACCAAAATTTAAAGCTAATACAATATTTGGCCATCAAACTAGTTTTCACAATTGTCAATGTTGAGAATAGGTTTCTGATTTAGATGTTTGCATCATAACATGCCTTTGTGAATCAGGTCACTTAAGTGAAGGATGAATTTTGTTCAATTCGGTTGTTGATTTATTTGTGAACTTACATCTTTGCATGGAAGTCTGTTAAGAACTTCTGCTTCGGTCTAATAAATTTTACTAAACTAAATTTTATCGATTGTCAGATCCTTATTAAATACTTGGAAATTTTAGACCTACTTTATTTTAACTTGGCAAAATGGCATTAGATGGATCTACAGAAAAAAAACTTTTTCAAAATTTGTGCTCACGCATATTTTTCTCTTTTAGATGATGAATGTTCTTGGTGTACTGAGAAAATTTGCTTCCTTTTTTTTTGATACTGAATAATTTTTTTGTTCTATGTACAGGCAACTTGTTTGCTCTAGTGCTCTTCTTGTCCCCGATGTAAGCTTACCTCTTTGTACCCTGCTTCTCTTGTTTGAAAAAGTAAATCCAATATAAAGTGAATTTCCATTACTCCTGTCCATTCGACATATGATCATGGATGGCTATAAAGGTCTGGTAAAATACTCTTGATTTCTTGCTTAACAAAATGTATTTATTGTGGATTGCAGACCTACGTTTGTCAAAGTGAGGAGGAATAAATCAACTGAGCAATTTTCGAGTCTTCCATATATCTTTGCTCTCTTGAATTGTTTGATTTGCAGTTGGTATGGTCTTCCTATTGTATCCAATAACAATGTTCTATTAACCACAGTCAATGGAACAGGAGCAATTTTTCAACTTTTCTACATCTGCATCTATATTGCATATTCTCGGAAGGAAGCACGGGTATGATTTTTTATTTTGTGCTCTGTTTTTCATTTATCTCAATTCATTTGATATTGTTGTAACCTGATGCATCCCAGCCTCTTTGTCCCTATCTATGTCCCTGTGTTATTTTCCTACTCAAATATCATTTCTAGGATGTATTTTCCTATTCAAATGTCATTTCTAGGATTTTATGAGTACTTCCAGGTATCAGGAAAAGGGAACTACATATTATCCATGATATGAACCATTCTGGCAGAGTATTATGTGAAAATATTACACAAAACATGTTATACATGATATGCATTGCATGTGGACACCTACTCACATATGCAGTAATTATGCATGTGCATGTAAAATTATCAATTCTTATTTGAGTTTTGCATAGTCTGATGATTACCTTATGGCAAATTTGACACGTGATTATCTTATTCTTATTTTTAAAGATTTTTAGAACTTCAGAACATGATAGTGGTGACACTGAATTTAAAGCAGTTAATGAGTGAACCCATATGGTGCAATATGTACATGCAGTTTTGTCATTCCCAAAACATAGAGGTTCTCCAAGTTTGATTAAAAGGATAATTTCATTTTAGTGGTTTGAACATGTGTACTTTAAAAAATGTAACAACTGATTATTGATTTTGCCTTTTTCAATTGACAGGTTAAAACAGTAGCACTGCTGTTATTGGTTCTGAGTATATTTATAGTGATTGCCATGGTTTCGTATGGGCTTATGAAGCAGCCACTGCGAATGATGTTTATTGGATGCCTTAGCGTAGTGTCTCTTATTTGCATGTTTGCGTCACCATTATCTATCATTGTACGAACCTCTGGGTATCAGACACTTCTACTCTAACAGAGCTTTTTGTCTGTTTTTTGATTTGCAACTCAGTTTTGTTTGATTTTTAGTTTAAAGATCCCATGCTAGAGCCTAGAGGTATTCTATTCTTAAAGAAAGGAAAATTACCTTGATATTTCTGTAGGATGTTATATTGAAATATCTGATGAGATGATCTTTATTTATGGTCACTTTCACTTGTTATACTGAAGTAAATTTAGGAATAGTTATAAATCACCAATGAAAATAAGTTTCATTGGATTTTTTGTAAGCAAGTGAAACAATCATCAGCATTAAATGGTTTAACTCTTGGAAGAAGCATACAACCCTTGGGGAAGGTGGTTCTAGAAAAAAATATGGATAGGATCCCAGTCTTGGTTAAAAACGAACTTATGGTTTTAATTCTCTTGAATGTGTAACAAAGTTGTGTTTTCCTGTCAATGTGCAGAGGCTGGTAGTTCAGACAAACAGTGTGGAGTACATGCCATTTTATCTTTCTCTTTCAACATTTTTGATGAGCACATCCTTCTTTGCATATGGCATTGTTGGCCGTGATCCTTTCGTTTCGGTGAGTATTTTGCTCAACCTTCGTTTACATGACAAAATTTTGCCCTAATTGAAATAATTGTTGGCCATCTAATCATCTACTATGACAATTTGTTGTATGAACATTGGATATCTCCTCCCTTTTGCAGGTTCCCAATGGGATTGGGAGCTTCCTGGGAATCATACAGTTGGTTCTATACTTCCATTATAGCAGATTTAGTAGGAGAGGCTGTGACACACAACCATTGATAAGCTCAAGGGTCTAAGATTCTCCAGTGAGTTACTGTCATTAAGAGATATGATATTTCGAGAGTCCATGGAAGTGATTGAGAGCTTGTAGTAACCATGTGGATGTTTTTTGCATCAATGTTTTGGATCACACACTGATTTATCATTATGATTACTTTGAAAATGCTTGTAGTAACTGTGTGGGTGCTTTTTGCATCATTGGTTTGGATCACACATTGTGATCCATCATTATGATTCCAGGTGCGTATGTCATTTTGATAGCATGAATGTGTTTGGAGGCCTTCTATCAACTAGGACTTTCTACCTGGAGTATGATAATAGAAGGGTGCAATTGTTTATGGTGTTGCTTAAGCGGTATATATTCTTTTAAAATTTTCAGCCAACAGAGTTCAATCCAATCAACAAACCATGTGTAGCAATTCTTTGATAATTACCCCCAGAAAGGTTTAGTTTTGTATTTGAAAGGTTTTTTCTGTCCAAAAATCAGATTTTCAGACTGAAGACCCAAGCTAAGTAATGTTATTTTGAGTGTATATGAGCTTCTCATCAGCTTATTAGATCTTTCATGTTATATCTTAAAAGTGTGATCGACAGTAACTATGACAAAGAGGTATAACAGAGCTTTTGTTGCCATGGAATTAAACGATATTGAAATAAAAATATTCAATTTGAGACAATGTTGGTAATAATGGAGCTCATAAGGCATGCATATATTTGATAAATGGTTAAATGTTTCCATAGAGATCCATCCACGAAAAGCAAGTTTATATGAAGATCTTTTGGACAATCACGTGGATCCCCGATTTATCTGTACATCCTCCATGAAAGCGCTGATAGACAGTTTTAGCTATTATTTTTCACAAAGTGCAAGTCACTCAATATTTTTTATTGATGATTGAAAAAACAAGAAGATTGTTAGGTTGCAATCCGGGTTACGCTTGAGAAACACTGAACACTGTTTGAAATTAGACTCAAAATTGCATCTGTTCACAATTTTGTGAAGGTAATTTAAAATGAAGTTTGTAAAGTTCACTGTACTATTATGAATCGTTTGGAATGCAAAGGTAGCTTCGGATGATTATAGCACAAATAAATGCCTTGCAGTTCTCTTGGCCGTAGGACTTTGTTCCTAGCTCCTAGTGTTTGTTAATGTTTCTTATTCAATCGCTGTTGTTAACTCTTTACCTGAGCGTATCAAATCTAAATTTATTAGTAAAATTTAATTTGTGAGCAAATTGGATTAGCTAGAATACAAGGTCAGCTTGATACTTAGCTATTTTTTTAAATAACTTAAGTTGGAATTATGTGGAGGGCTTCATTTACCCAGAAACAATCAAAATACAACGAAACTAATAAAAGGGCAAGATGTCCAACTAGACAAAACATTTGGAAATGTAGTAGCTCAAGAAATAGCAAACAATATAGAAATTTAAAACCACCCAAAAGGAGTTCATAAGCTTGCCCCTAGAGAAATCATGAGAGCACTCAGGATGAAATGGCCCAACAACCATCACCCTGTCGCAACCAAGAGAAGAAACCACATTTGGAACAGAAGGCCTCATGGAATGCTTTCTTTGTACAAAAACATTTGTGTGTCGGGGGGAGTTGATGCTAAAAATGCCTCCTTATGTTGTATGAAACAAAGAACCCCATTCATCAACTACAAAATAGTATTTGAATTTATTAAATTTTTGGTCCTTGAGTGTGGATGTCAAGAAGATTCTTTGCCATTAAATAAACATCCAAGCAAAAGGATTGAAGGTCTGTAATAATCACCCTCATTTTCTTAAATTTTTTTGAAATGAAACACAACAATTTCCTTTTCACATTTTTATCGCCTTGATCCTGCCAAGGGCATGGCAAGAGCATACAGTGTTCCATATTGCCAACTAGATTGAAATCAACTATTGAATGTGAACGTTAGGTGGTTAGGGATGCAGTACAAATATTGGAAGAAAATAAATCTCTATTTATTTAGCGGGAATTCATATCCACTTTCACGGGAAAGCTTAGAGGCAGATATACACTTTTAAGTGGGAAAGCTTATTTAATTAATAGTAAATAGAAAGGTTCAGTGGGGTAAGTATCATCAAAATAAACCTTTTGGGGGCACATCCACTTTTAAGTGAAGTTTAAATAATTGAAAGTAAATAACAAGCTCCTTCTATTTGTCCAGTGGTGGATGGTTACAAGAAGCCACTTGTTCAGTGGGTTAAGTATCAACAACTTGTGCCAAATCAATTTATTGGCAGTCCTTTCCTGTGTTAACAATATTTGGCACATGGAGGCAATTGCTTCCAGCAGTATTACCACCCGTAGCATTACAAGTTAGCACATAGGCATTATAAACATCATGGCAACAAGATTAGTCGCAGATACAAAGTATTGATATCAGCATAAACACTCTTGAAACACACCACTGCAATGCCCAATATAAAGTAAACCCACCAACTTTTGAGTAAGAATATTATACCTTCAAATAGATGATTGGAAGGCTAGTGCAGGTCTGTTAATGGACTGAAAGCATGTTGTTATAGTTTGGACGCTGAGAGAATCCACCCATAAAGTTCACCAACACATGCCCAACATACCCAATATGAATATAGGCCATATCTCATTAATTCTCAGAACCTCATTGAATAACATTGGAAAGCAAGAAAATCAAACTGGAAACTTTGATCAGCCAGCGCAGGTTTGAAATACGTATGGAACTCAGTAAAAATCATCCTAACTCCATAAAAACAGCAAAATCACACACCAAACCTCGTGGAAATTCATTAGCAGCCTTGGGCGGCTGAATTCGTCAAGAAATATGACTTAAAACAGGTGCTTTGCTCCCAAAGGCTCCTTCTCCTAGCCAAGGTATACAGCCAACAAGGTACATTTGTACAACCTTGTTTAATGTACTTGGCTTCCAAAAACTAAGGCACGGCAATTCAAACAGTTGATAAACCAAGTGCTCAAACTCAAAGATAAATCCCCAAAGACTCAGTGAAGATTGCTACGGACTGGTAGGAGTGGTATGGCCCAACAGAAAATAAATCCCCCCCAAACTCAGCAAACTCCGCTATAACTACATTTTTTTATATTCCATCACTATTATTTTGCTTGATCATATTAAATATACAGTTCTACTTAAAAAATATACCACTTATTCCTAGAGTTTAATAAAAAAAATCAATGATCAAATTTTATTTGTTAATAAAATGGATTATTTGAAATACAAAAACAATTTCTCAATAATAATTGTTTGACATTGAACTATAAATTAATACATGCAAATCCTTCCAATAAGTCATACTACATATTGGATTTATCCGAGGAGTCTAGTCAAGGTTCCTTAATCTATGAATGGTATAACGTTGAATTCCTAGATAAGTCTAAGAAATGTGAAAGTTCTTACTAAAATTTTTGAAGTTCAGTTTTTTTGTTTTTACTAATGTTATAATCTTCACCTAGATGTATCAAATGTAAATTTCTCACAAATTTTTTTATATATAGAAGGTTGTTTAGGGAGAAACTGGATTGGTATATTATTCAATCTTATAATTAATTTTGACTTCATGTTGTAGTGAGTTCGGACCTCATGACCAAGCTCAGTTATCTTTAAACTTATGAATGTACTTATAGCTGGAAGTTTATGAATGTACTTATAGCTGTATTTATCAATTTGATTAGCATAAATCTTATCTTTGAAAGTGAAATCATAATTTTGAGAATTACTTCTGAGATGGAGTTTAGTTTTGTTAATTATTGTAGCTTTGATTGGATGATTCCAATCCAATCGATGAAATCAAATGTTTGAGTGGCTATTGGCCTTAAACATTTGATATCTAACTTCCTCTATTATCATGAAGCATTATTAATATTGATGACAATTATTGAGATGCCATACACACACACACACACACACACACATATACATATATTATATATATACATATATACTTATAAATAATAAATAGTTGATATATAATGATAATACACTAAACAAGATTTCATGTGTGATATCGACTATAATGTTGATTATGAGAATCAACTTAATAATCAATAAAACCAACAATAAATGGAAATGTAAGAATCGGTAAAAGCATAGTCGGTATCACTGTGATAATCACAGTCAACATGGACTGTGGTTATCATAGTCGATAACCACTATCGGCCAATACACATCATTGGTATTATGAGCATCAATATTGGTATCGACTCCCACTGTCATATATTATATATGTGAGTCGATTATTATATCAACTATCTTGCATCATTGTTATTAAGTTGTAAATCGATTATTATCGATCAGTTCAATGGTATATATTATCAGTAGCAAATGAATGATTAAAATAATTATCAAGAGACATGCCTCACATAGAGACATGTCCCTTTGGGAGGCATGTCCCATTATATCATATATATACACATTGAAAGAGTAACTTGGAAATATAGAAATCGACAAGTATTATTACAAGTTACAATAGAGATCCATATCAAGTATTCTCAAGTAAAGAAGTATATCATTATTGTATTTGAAGTTCATAGTTTTTCTCTTAGATCTACATTATCATCATATAGGCAATCTCATTAAAATTAAAATTATCATTATTGTATCTAGATCTAGTACACTATAGTTTCACTATACATACATCAAAGAAATAAGATGGAAAAATTAAAATTTCCTATATTCCAAATCTGATCACATCTAAACAAGTTTATAAAAAAACATTATAAGCAGCTTTTTAAACTATTGTCAAAGATGAAACTTTTTGATACTAAGTGTATGGTTTCTAACCTCTGCCATAATACTGACAAACATCTTCTAGTTAGCACACTAGATTTTATACATATCAGGAGAAGAACACTAGTTATGGCCTATGTTTCAATCATCGTTCACTCAATCCGATTGTTAATTTTAAAGAAACCATAAAAATGATAATTAAAAGTTCATTAATAATTTCACATGTACTAATAGTCGATCACTTGTACCCGTCCTTAGAATTTGTAAATTTTAAGTGGTGCTGTGCAACTATTAGGACATCTGTGCATAAGTATTGACAATTTTTAAAGTGGTTGGGGACACTTTGAAATGACCACTTTCTGACTTGTGTATATAACAGATCTCACAACAGATATTGTTTACAAAAACTGTGAAAACCTCGATTTCATAAGCTCAAAACAAAGAAAGTCAAATTTGACAAGACATTGAATTAAGTTACTTATAGAAGTAACAAAAAAATTGTCGAAATCTAATCTGTGGACGTGCCAAATTAACTATAACTGATATGCTTCCCCTGTATAAACAAAGTGTTTCTTCCCAGGATATATCTGCAGTTCTATTATTTACTTGAAAATAAAATTTAAGGCTGGCTCAAAACAAAGACAATAAAATTTGGCAAGGCATTGAATTTAGCATTTATGGCCTGCTGATCTCTGTTTTATTTCCAAACAGTACGAGGAGTTGTAATGAAAACATCTTGATGGGGACATGCCAAGCCTCTAAAAAGAAGTGAGGCCTCCAGACTGCAGCGACAATTCACATTGAATTGAAATGCACGTATTGATCACATTGTGAAAGGTGGAGAAATCAAAATCCCAGTTTTGTAAAGCAGATTTGGAAATTGATTTGATGTGACATAGGATTCGTTTGAATAGCCTGTAGGCATCAAGCTTTATTACTGTGCTGGTTGGTCATGTGGGGTTTATGTGACTGGTTGGTCATGTGGGGTTTATGTGACAGGACAGGGAACTGAAAAAATCCAGTAGTCAGAAAATGCAACTTTGCAATTAAGTACCTGGAATTTTGTGTGTCGTGTTTGTCACTTCATCATGTTCCACAACATGCAGGTTGCTCGTGGGATTAAAGGTCTCGTTATAATTGCCACTTTTGAACTATAAAGCCTTATGTTTTTCCTGGTTACTGACAGGCAGAATTTACTGTGGCATCCATGAATTTCAATACTTTTTTTAGTTTATTATTCAACCAAAATTAAGATTTGACTTTCTTCAATAAATTTGGGTAAATATTTTGGCGTGGAATTATGAATTCGTGAAGTCATAAACAAGATATGTTATTCTCATTTAAACATTCAACAATACTATTTCACTAGTAGAATCTTGTCGAAAGAACAATAACACTACCATGCCACTACAAGATAAATAAATATTTAATTTGTACAAATATTGATAATTTTTTTCTAATCTAATGTAAGTTTTTTTATATAACTAATTTATATTTAATTTTAATTTAAAAAATTAACATCACTTTATTTTTCCATATTTTTCTCCGCATTGTACAATAAATGACAAAAAAAATTTATATAAACTTTCCATAAATGGGTGGTTAATTTTTAATTTGATATTTTAATGGTGAAATTTACATGCCTATTTTGAGACAAATGTTTTGCTACATAGACATATCAACAAAAGACATAATCTTGTGCAAAGTCAGGTTTCTTGCGTTATATAACCACCTACTCCATTACATATATTTCTATACAACTGGCAGGTATTCCCTTTTTCATGTTCACACACCTTTATACATTTGTCCTATCCGCCTATTTATTGCTCCCACAGTCCCACTTATTCTCATGCATATGCTATCCGTTACGATCTAGCTCATTTACCCTTCCTACCTAGGGTTGACTAAACACAAGTTTGCATGATATGTTGCTATGTCCTTTGTACTTAAAGACACTTAATGCATTCATTTTAATCATTGATATTCGAGTGTTGCTTGCAATTACACATTTAAATTGTGCTATGATAAATAAGCAATGTGGCACAATCATTCTAAAGGTATTACACAATCAATTAGTATTAATTTTGGTATTGTCAATTCAAAGAAGTTGATTAAGGTGCAATACACTCATCACTGAGTTGAATGACAACATGATGAAGTTATCCATCAATACTTGCAAGCATATAAATATGAGGGAGCATTAGAGGAAATGAAGACATCTTTAAAAAGTGAAGAAAAATAGTCTACAAATTACATAGATTGGGTTCATAGGTGCAAAATAAGTTCTTAGTCATGGATTTGTCTTTGCATAAAGTTGCCATAAAATTTTGAATCCTAGGGGTTTACTAGTTTGAATAAAAGAATCTCAAATTCAAGACATACTAGATCTAAATATTCTTCATTCCTTTTGGCCATCTTTAGTTATGGAGCTAAGTTTATTATTTTTATTTACATTTTTATACTTAAACTTTTGTAAATCAATTCAACTCACATTTATACACTTAATTTTGTTTGTACTTATGTGTAAGTATTTTATTGGTTTAGTCTAGGTCACACACTAAGGTAACTTTATTTTCATTTTGGCGAACCTATCCAATCTTACACTTTACAATCTTATTCTAGAATCTCTATTCACATGTACAAATTTAGTCTTACTGTGATTTTTCACATGTTTTTTAGCTTTACCTAGGGTTTGATTTTGTTTTCTTATATCTTTTGGATAAGAGTTTGGACACATTTTATTCCACTCTCACACCCTAGAATATCTATCCTTATAGCACATATTAGAGTTATATTTTGAATTATAATAAACTTTTACCTTTCACATTATATGACACATCTATCCTTGATGCACTTATAATTCGTTTTATGCTATGGACGTGCCAGGAGGAGTGATGAAACCTAAAATTTGTTAGGAAAATGTTGTCTCAACCTTGCAATAATAAAAGGTTAATGGTGCTTTCTGAATGTTGGATAAGGTACATTTTGAATGTTTTTGATTAAGTAAAATTGGTTTGATGGGTACCTGAAACCCTTTACAAGAAAGTCACAAAAGATAGACAAAGACAACCCACAAAAAGGAAACGGGTCAACACCTAAACAAGGGTTTTAACAATAGGCTCCCACAACCAAGAAAAGACAAAGCTCAAGCAGAGCCCCAAGAAAGCCCAACCAAAAGAAAACCCCAAGATATTAGGATTTTCCTTTGGCACCCTTTTGATGAGATCGAAGGGTCGTATCAAAAGAAGGCGAAGATCTCTTGGAATTTTTAGCTTTAACCTTAATCCAACCTTCTTCAACCTTAGCAACAACATTCTTCCAATCCAACGAATCCAAAACAACACAAATAAACTCCCCCAGAGGGGCAATACTCTGCGCAAAGACAACCATCTGAGAACTAGGGCCAAGGAGAGGGACAACTCCAGCAAAAGAACCAATAGGAGCATACCCAACAACTAACCCTACAGGAGAACCAGAAGGAGCAGAACCAACACCAACAGAAAGGGGGACCACCACAGACCTAGAAGGAACCCACACAAACCTAGACGAAGGAGGAACAACAACACCCACAACAACTCCAACAACAGGAGGAGAAGACACATGGTACATTTTGAATGTTGGATAAGGTGTATCCTTAGTGTTGAATAGACACATGCTTTATCTTCTATTGATGCATCTAGATAACTTGATAGTCGATAAAGCCACTTTTTATGTATTATTGATCATTTAAATCTTTACCATTTATCATTAGGTCATGATCTAATGATGGATATTTTGTGCACTTTGCTTGCCTTAATAAGGAAACCATATTTTAAGAGAGCGTAATATTGCAATTGACTATTATGATGTCTTCTAAGAGTTTGGTAGTTGTTGAATTGCCTCTAGATCTTCGTTGGTGATACTCCGGTGGGAAGCTCTAGAATTGTGTTGGTGATACTCCTATGAGAAGCTTACTTTGCAAGTATATTGTAATATGTTATTGATTTTTAAATAATATATTGGGTGGTTTTTGGAGTGTGAATTTTTTCTCCCCGAAGTGTTTTCCCCACATATATCACCATGCTAAGGTATGCACATGTTATTTATGTTTATTTTTATTAAGTTTCTATAATTGTTGGTAAAGATCTAAGAAAATTTTTGCATAACCTTCCTCTCAAGGTTAGTGTAGGAAGTTTTTCCACTACCTTAGCTTCCTTGCAAAATCAACGCTAATTCCTATTTCACATAACATTTCAATGAACAATTTCATTTGAAACTTGATACTTGATCTTAATTTATAGTTCAAACCATTGAAATTAATAGATGATGTCTTGATAGTCCCTTTCAAAACATGGTAGTATATTAAGATTGATTATGGTGGTCCCTAACATATAAGTATTTTGGAAAAAGAGTTAACTCTTAATGTAGTAAGAATGTGGATTTATGTAGCCAAGACTTTTTTTTTTTGTATTAAGTATGGTGAAGGAAAATTCACCATGCATGGAAAAAGTCAGTGCGAGCTCCTCATTCATTTCCCCCCATGCAAAATTTTAAGATTGAGAGCACCACGCTTTGCCATTTGTCAGCATGGCGCACGTTTTAATCACGACCTACCCTTTGTTGCACCGAAATTTTTGACAACATGCCACGTGTCTCTCAGACACTGAATAGTTTCTTCGTCTAATGGTGGGGTCGGGCTTTGTTTAAACATGACATGTGGCCTCTTTGTGGGTGATCGGAGCTATTGTGGCTTTATTCGAAGGCAATTTCCCTGCACGGATGCCACACATCCTCCTTTCGGCTATCCATAGCTCTTTCCTATGGCAATCCCGATTCTTTCTCAAAACTGGACAAATGATGCTCTCACAGGGTTTTCAAGGAGTCCAACCTCTGTTAATTACAACTTTCAGCATTGTTGCGATGTGTGTCTTCTCTATCGTAGCCGTATTTTGTCATGCACCCAACTCTACACTTTCATCATTTCTCTAGTGTGGGCGCAATTCTCAATAAATCTACCACTATGTTTTTCGAGGAATGGCGGCTAGTGGGATCATGGGAATCTAATTCTTTTTCTGAAAAGGGCTGACTGTCAGATTTTTATAGCTAGTTGGGTGGCCCAACCTAAAAATCTTGGCGAGAATAGAAACACGAGGCAATCTTTTGATCTTCTTTTTATGGTTCCCGAGATGAGCCTTGGCTATATACGTAGAGCATTATAATGTAAAGGGAGAGGATTTTAGGACTTTCACTCTTATGCAAAAGGCTATTTTAGCAAGCCTTAAGATTGTAATGATCATTTTGAATTAATAAAACATGTCAACCGTTCTTGTAGCCCTTTGTCTTTAAAGGATTCATTTATTTTCGGGAATGTCTTTTGTGCATTTTGTAATGCCCACCCCTTTACTGTCATTTATGTTTATGATGCCAACCCATTTAGACCACTTTTTATGAATATTAGATCTTTGGTTACATTTAATGATTTAGTTCTATGATACTTTAATTATTTGATTTATATCACGTTAGTTAGATGATGATGGCTATTTACATTTGATGATGTTACTTATGTTATAGCTTTTACTAACCCCATACTTGCATGTGTACAGTTGGCTTGTATGTTTTATATTTCTATTTGATGTGCCTAATGTGGTTGAGGGACAGAGTCGTAGTTACTTGCTTGCAAGATCCACATGATTAATCAATCTCCACCATTGTTATATATATACTCATATTCTATACAAGATTTCAAGTACTGATCATCGACTTTCCTAAATTGCCAGGATGAGTGTTCCCTATCACATTATCTCAATGATAAGAGAGAAGAGATAGCATCCAGGTCTAAATCCCAACCTAAGCCATTTATTGTCCTCAAATAGTGGACAAGGATCTTTTCTGCTACCCTCTGAATTCATCAAGGTGACGTCACTTGTGAATCCTTTCTTTGAGCTTGATTATTACTTCATGGGTTTGGTTGGTTTTTCCTTCGTGCTTATTTTTCAAGTGCCTTGATGTGAATTTTGTGTTATTAATGCATTAAAGATTTAATTAAAATTAATTACAAGATTAAAATAATTATTTAGAATATAGAAATAATTAATGAAAATTAATAAAATATCATTGATGATTTAAAAGACTTAATTAAAAGTCTAATTATCAAAATAAAGGTTTAGTAAAATGTTAAATCAAAATCAAAATCAAATGTTAAAATAATATAAATTGATAATATTTATTAAGTTGCTTATTAAGTGGTGCTAAAGATATTAATTATAATTAAAATATAATCATGCAATTATATGCACACCAATTAAAAGAAATTAATTTATCAGTTCTAAATTAGAAGGTTGAGTTAAGAGACTTAACTGAGGGATTAGTTACAACTCGTTGTAATAAATTAATGAATTGATATTTAATTATCAATTTGCATATTAGATATGCTAAAAATATTAATTATAATTAAATATTATCATGCAATTAAATTTCCACATTCAGTTAATAAAATTGAAATATAAATTTTAAGATTTAAAAGTTGAGTGATTTGCATGAATTGAAATTATTAATTAATTAAATAAAAATTGATATAAATGAGGTTGGAGTTAAGTTCTGATTTATGTGATTTTGAGTTAACTATTTTATTGTTTTTAACAGTTGAGTTCTAATGCCTAATTGTGAGTTAACTATTTTATAGGTTTTGGTTATGGTTTTGGGTTTGAAGAAAATTTAGTAAAAGCTTGATTTTTGGGTAGTTTTGAAATTGGCTTTGGTTGTTACATATCAACTAGTGAAATAAAGGTAGGATTTGAAATTTTTTGTAAATCTTTCCTTTCAAAAAGATTGTCTTCTTTGTGTTTGTCAGATTGAGAAATTTGAGTGTTGTGTTAAGGTTATTTTGTTTTAAGAATTTTGGGCATGATTTTGATTAAGGTTTTCATAGGAAATCATGTTAATGACATATCTATTATTTTTATGAATATTAGTTGAAAACCTAGGATGTTTATAAAAAAATGCGAGTTTTCTTATTAGGGTTTGTACCAAATTCAACAACTATTCACCCTTGAATATATTTGCATGAGCCTATTAAATAAATGAATGCATGCCTTCTTTAAAGCCAAATTTATGTAATTATTTGTATGTATGTCATTGTTAATGGTTTTAAAAGAAAGGTTGACTTGTATGTTTGAAAATGAAAACCTATTAAAAATTTATTACAGAAAAAAGATAATTGTTTATTTTTTTAGTGTTTGAATTTTAAGAAATTATTTAACAAAAAGGGGGATAAATGAATAAATTATATTTATTTATTTATTAAAATTAAAAAAATAAAATAAAATGAAGGGGGTGGGATCTCTCCCCCAACTCCCCGACAACTCCAAGCTATCGGTGGCAGCAAAGGCTACCACACGATAGCCAAGTTGTCGTGGCAGGCGGTAGTAAAAGGTTGTTGCAAAATAGTTGAGTTGTTGTGGCAGCTCATGTTGTGCACAACAACATTAGGGGTGTGGTCATGTTCTTCCCCCAATTAAAATGTTTTAATAAACTAGCAGTTGCATGCTTTTGTGCATGCAACAATTAGTCGATGGGAGATTTGATTATCCATGGAGTAAAATTAAAATAAGTTTGTACAACGCAATGCTATACATAAAAAATTTGAAATTAAAAATAATAAAAATTATAAATAACAAAGATTCAATTATCCGTAGAGTAAAATTAGTTTGTACAAAGCAATGCTATATAAAAAAATATGAAATTAAAAATAATAAAAAATATAAATAACAAAGATTCGATTATCCATGGAGTGAAATTAGTTTGTATAACACAATGTTATACATAGAAAATCTGAATTTAAAAATAAAAAAATATAAATAACAAAAAAAAAAAAAAGATTAAAAATAGATTTCATTATATAATAATTAGAAAGTCATAATAGTCCATTTGATTATTTTTTTTCATAAAAATAGAATAAAAGATTCCTTTATACCATTAAATAGTTAGAAAATGAAATCAGTGTAGTTTATTCTATACTTTCATATGTAAATCTATAAATAAATCAAAGAAAAACTAACAAAACATTAAAAATTATGAAAGTCCAATGCTACAATTACCAATACTAAACTATAGAATGACATAATATTCATTTTTTTCTCCATCTTATTTTGATCTCTATACCTAAATATTATCTATTTAAATTCTTAGTTAGATCAATAAGTAATATTATTCTTCATATTCACAAATTTTGGATTTGATAAAAATGATTGGGACAAGCAACCAATGACTTTATCATTTCATTTCCCACCTATTTAATGAGATACAAGATTTCATTGTGAAAAAAAAATCATATTATAAATGAACTATTACCACTTTATAATTATTTTATAAAATTAATTAAGAAATTTTTATAAAACAAAAAAATCTTCTATTATGAATATTATCACTATCTCAAATATATTAAAAGAAACTTTTCTTTTTAATTTTATAAAAACAAAGTTACATTCTATTACAAAAAAGATTCTATTATAAATCACATCTTATTATAAAAATTATCACTTTCTCAAATATCAAATAATTAAAATATTTTTAAAAAAATTATAACACAAAGTTACATTCTATTAAAAAAAGATTCTATTATCTTTTTTCAAATTGTGCAATTTTAATAATTTATTTAATCTTAAATAAAAATTTAATTATTTGTTCCCTTAATATTCACAATAACATTCACAGTAATTATTTAATGAAATAAAAAAATGCATGGCAAACCAAGTGTATGAATTATTTAATGAAATGCATCAAATAAATCTGATTTGAAGAATTCAATTAAGATTGATCTAATGTGCACATAATGAGTTTATTGTGAATAGAGCTAGCAAGGCATACATAAATAATCCTTAACATTAAAAATAATATCACAAATTTTACTACAGAGACTCCAAAATAAATGCTTCTTCATTTATTTTCTATTCCCCATGTAAAATACGCATTACCATTGAACTACCCATTATAACCATTAACAAAAAATCATCCCAACACTCTTTCTCAATATGTAACTCATTCATATATTAATGAGAACAATTTTATGGAAGAAAAATAAGACTTCAAATGATTTAGCCAATCAAATGATAGAAAAATAATTTTTCTAAATTATAAAGTTAAAAATATTGCATCTAAACTTACAAAATATGAAATTTATTACAAAATACAAAATCTAAAAAATTCTAATTGGTCTAAACTGTTTTATTTAATCACTAGTTAACACTAAAAACTCAAAAATGGATGCAATAGTACTTGCTTAGCCTATTGGCAAGTACTAATAACTATCCAGATTTTAAAAAAATCGACAGACATGAAATTCACACTTATGCTTATTAGGACCACAAAACTCAAACCCTACATGATCATGACCAACAGATTACATGAGTTCATGAATTGTGACCTTGCAACTGAGAGACGAAGAGCAAAAGCCAAGAACAATTGATTCCAAATGAAATCAGAGAGCCTTCACTCCCAACAAAAGAGGCAAGTTAACTGTAATGCTGGCAATTTTATTTTTCAGGGAGCAAAGCTCCCACAAATAGCCTATGGTTAAATTAAAAAAAAGGAGTTTAATTTTTATTTTGTTTTAAGTAAATTCAATTTATTAAATTTGTTTAATTTAATTAATTTATTATATGTTTATTAAAATTATTAAATTTATATATATATTAATCTATTTATAAAATAATTAATATATTATTAGTTCATGTTTATTTTAAATTATGATATATTTTATAATATAATTAAATTTATAT
Source organism: Chamaecyparis obtusa (assembly GCA_027943335.1). Classification (NCBI taxonomy): domain Eukaryota; kingdom Viridiplantae; phylum Streptophyta; class Pinopsida; order Cupressales; family Cupressaceae; genus Chamaecyparis; species Chamaecyparis obtusa. The sequence continues at coordinate 199,333 of BSBK01001478.1, read as the reverse complement.
TTTAAGAATATATATGTTTGCTTTAAGAAATATTAATTTAATCATATTGTTTTCTTCTTTAGTATTTATATTTGATAAATTAATTTATATGATTTTATAAATTAATTTATAGAGGTTAATCTTATTAATTGTTATTAAAATTTAATTATATTGTGATTTAGTAATTTTACTTAATAAATTCATTTGTATAATAGATATAAATTAATTTAAAAAGCTTAATTTCATGAATATTTGATTTACTGTGAATAAGGTTTTGATGTGAGTGTGCTTAATAACATAGTGTTTTCTGATTGGGGTTTTGTTTTGTCTGGCCTTATTAATTAAGGCCAGTTAGGGGATATTGATGCCCGAAGTGGATGTTGTCTTTTGCGTCTTAAAATACTTTTATGCTTTGGGGTTTATGTCGTGGAAAGTTCATAACCTCTCTCTATATCATGATTGGTTCATGTGTTTCTTTGTGTGCATTTATGATATGATGCCTTGTGTTCTCTTAGACATCGATCAATATTTTTATTTGACCACAAGAGGTGACAAACCATTGTTGTATTGAGTTTTGATTTGTTAACTAGGTCACCTTGATTCTTTTATTGTAGTTATTTTATGATCTAATAGATGATATTGTGGATCTATGTTTTTCTCCATGTTTGGAGAGTGATTCTATTGATGCTCTTGATGATTATTGAACTTTTGTTATGAGACCATGTGTATATGGTTTGGTGATTGTTATGTCGAGTATGGGATGGACATTTTAGATCCTTGTATAGGATGAGATATTTGCTATGCTCCAACACTTGTCTTTGATCACATTGATGGTTAATTGATTTATGAAGATCTTTTATGATTTTGGTTTTTCTTTTTCCTTGGTTCTTTTTGCTGGGAGCATTAGGGTAGGTTATCTAGGAGCATAGAGGGGAAGTGTCTTACTTTGGAGGTGCCAAAGCCCTAAAGTAATTTCCTGGGTATCCCTTGTAAGTTGACTTAATACGTGATAACTTAATAAATTTATTAAGATATAAACATTAAAAAGATAATTGCGCCTCTCCCATGCCTTGAGTTCTAGTGCAAGCTAGGATGGGAGTGTGAGAAGATGGTTTCCCATCTAGAGAGATGTTGAGGTTTGGCATAGTTGATTTTCTTATCTGTATGAAATGACTATTGATACCGCATAAAGTCACTAGGGGGCCGGGGTCTAGAGAGACTAATATGTGTTGGATAACTGAGAGGGGGGGGGGGGGGGGTGAATCAGTTATATAATCAATTACCTTAGGCACCTTAACAATTTCCAACCTTAAAATATTCTTGGTAGATAGTATCAATAATCAGATTTAAACATTCAACCGATCACAACAGTTTGCATCAAAAAATTAATAAATAACATGCAAAATATTCAATCACACATTAACACCACTATTTAATGTGGAAACCCAATTTGGGTAAAAACCACTGTGGGAATTGTCACCCACAAACTAATTCACTCTTTTGAAGTGAGCTTGGTTAAGAGCCAATCCTGTTAAAGATTACAAACACATGATTTGCTAGGTGTGACCTTGTTAGGGGATTTTCACCAAAGACCAACTAATTTGTCACCCTATAATGAGTGGCCTTATTAGAGGACTTAGAAAATTTGTTAGAATGCCACCTTACAAAGGATTTAGAAATGAGGACTCTTAAATCCACTCGGTTAAGAGATTTTTTGCTACAATGGTTAGAAAGTAACAATGAAATGATATAATAGCATATGTAACTAGCTTTTCTTGTTTAGATCTCCTTTATTCTCAATTGTCTTCTTCAAGCTCTTCTCTTCTTGTTGATCAACATACACACTTCATCTCATCACTTTCCTTTACTTCATTCACACCTTCCTTCAACTTTTTTCTCCTTGGTGTACCCTTCTTTTCTAATTCAGCTATCTGCTCTTGTTATCAATTATTCATCATCATCAACAACAACAATATGATAATCATGATCATCCTTTATATAGATAATTTCTACCGCTTAGTCTTATTAATCGCTTAATCTTATCCATTTGATCAAATATGTAGCTCGGTAAAACATTTTATGAATCTTGCTAGCTGTATCGTTTCCTTGGAACTTGACCTTTTCTTGGATCTCAAACCAATCATGAAATCTTCACCATTTATCTGTACCTAACATTTTTGATCTGTTGATTTCATTAATTGACTTTGGTCCTTCCTTAGAATCTTCTAGATCATTCCAAATTCCCATTCAATGTCGTGTTTCACTTAATTTCTTGTTTAATCAACCAACTTCATCTACTCGGTTATGTCTTTTTGCTCAATTATCATTTAATCAATTAACATATTCCTCAGTTATCGACATATCAGTTAACTATGACCGACCAATATCTTTACTTACCAACAACCATTTCCAGCTTGGTAGAACACATTGTTCCTATTGAGCGTCATTTTTACACAAGACAACAACTGGGAATTTGGATGAATAAATTCACCTCTTGGAAGAATGATAAAATAAGTCTCAAGATTCATTTTAGGTTGGGTCTCAACCACTTGGATAGCTTAATTGAAGATAAATGTGAAATGAGGAGGCCTTTACTAGTTCGATCTTAGGGAGGTTGCAAAAATAATATTAAAACAGACAATCTTTCTCTTTTTTTTTTGTATTTTCTGAATCTTTTGAATGAAAGCAATGTAAATTTGATTTAAACTACTATGACTAATTTGTAGAGAAAGTAAAGAGTAAGGTTAGAAGAACTGAATAAAAGTTGTTGAAAATCAAACTTTAATGGACATAAACTATTGTTGTACTACTTTGTGAATTAAATTACCAAGAAAATGGAGAAAACTGACAAAATATTGATCTGAACCAATCACAACCCCAATTTTGCAGATGCAATCATCAATGGAAATAAATGCAAATGTAAGATTTGTCAAAACTCATCAAATCATGAAGCCACCACAAACGCGCGCACACATGAGAGAAATTTATCTTGAGGCACCAAAGAACGATCTTCCCAATAATTTTTCATAGTGAAGTAATGCAGCAATGATAACCACCACACTAATGAATTCGCAGATCAAAATCAACATACAATCAATTAGCTCAAGTTGAAATAAACGAATGAAAAAAACACATTTATAAACTTCAGAAAGATAGCAGAAAATCACACTATGATTGAAGCACCAATTGTATATATTGTATTGCAATAATAAATGACCATAATTAGATTGTTAATTTACAATTTATAGGGCTTCACCCTTTAGGGAAAGAAATTTCGTAGCTAGGGTTTCAGTTGTGAATGCAAGTTTAAAAAATAAATAAACTAAAGCTTAACTGAAATAAAACTACTCTTAAAGCAACCCTAAACTATCTAGCACAAATTTAATCCTCGTGCATTATAATTTTGAAGCCTAAGATGCATTAAAAAACTCAAAATCTTCTTTGGAGCTTTGCCATTTTTCTGCATGATCTTCCTTCAAAACTTAGAGTCCTTCCTATTAATCCTCATCATGGCTTCCCTTCAAGGTTCTAACTAAAATATATCTCCAAAGCATGCCAAAATGACCCAAGACATGTGGCCAATATGACTGGAAATCCACCATAGAAGATTGGAAGTTCTTGGCAGTGATGACCCAGAAATTTTGGACCCCGACCTCTACTTTGAAAAAATGAACTTGAAAAGATGACTAAGTATACAACACCATGTTGAGAAAAACTTCAGACTTTCGGAGGCCGAAAGGCCAAAAATCTTGGATTGAAAAATTGACAAAGTGTCAAGAAATATCCTTTATGCAAAAATTGGCTAAGTCCAAAATTGAACACTTAACTGCTTGGGAGGATCTCTGGATTTGCCTTCCAGAGTCTTTCCACTATCTCATGGACCTCTTCAAAATCTTCCATTTGGATACCTCCAAGGCGTTCTTGTTGCTTCTCTCGGAAGGTGGCTAACTCATTTGTAAAAGCTTGTATCTCCTCCTCCCGAGCTAGCATCTTTTGCATTTCCTCCTTTTGGTAAAACATTTGCTAGATCTCATCTTTTGTCTTCACTCCATTAAAAATTTCCATGAATTGATGTACGATGTCCTTTATTTGGTGCATTGTTTGGCCCTCATCATCATTAAGATCCAGATCTAGCCCTTCGAAGGACTTATGCAATTCCTTAACCCAGAGCATCCCTTCTTCTCTCTTTTTATTAATTTTGTTGAAGCTTTTTTTATAAATATTCAAGGCCCCGGTGATATCCTTGATCCATTCCTCAAAATTATCAAGTTCTAAACCTTCATAAATCTTCACCACAATCTAGAAGTGTTTCTTCCTTATTACTTTGAGGTCATCTAGAACATTTTTCCATTTTATAATCTATTCCTCTAATCCCTCCTTGTCACACATCATATCCACCAATTTGGTGATCTCCCTAAGAATACCTCTGAAGGGTCTCAAAATTTTCCTTAAGACAGTCCTTGTGAACTCCTCAAATCAGCCTTCCAATCAGAACACGCATGAATAAAAGAATGTGAGATATCTGCTAGCATCTCAGGAGAAACCCTTTTCTCCAAAACAACTTGTAATGAGGCCTCCAAGTTGCTAAGGTCAATGGGTTCTCCAGTATTAAAAATAAACCTCTTCATTGCCTCATTTTGTTCCATCAAAGCTTTAATTTTCTCTTCATCCTTGTCCATAAAGCCTAGTGTATGCTTCAATCCCAAAGTAGCCAATATTTTACTCCCTTCCCTTATCGGCTCACCTAGGTCCACTTCTTCGAAGACATAACCTTAAGGAGTGATTTATGCCATACTGGTGTCAACTGTTGGTACCGCTACCTATGCTTTTCACTTGCCCCTTTGATATTGTGTTACATATGAAAAGGTCCTTGCCCGGGCACTGGATTCTCCTTGATGGAATGCTCGGCCTAGCACCTCCATATCCGTGTCCTCTTCATCCATATATACCCTCACCCTTGGTTGTATTTATTTGGTGAACCAAGTGGGCTTAGAGAAGGAATTTATGGGCTCATACGGTGCTATTAAGCTCGAGGTGACCATTTCCCATTCTAGCTCTTGTTCTTCCTCCCTTTCTCCTTCCTTCTATTCCTCTCTTATCTCTTCTTCTTCTTCTCTTACTCGTTCCTCTTCCTCAATCTCATTTTCTTGCTCTTCAATCTCCTTTTCTTGATCCTACTCTCCTTGTTGAGTTGCCTCAAAAGAGGGTATAGAATGAGAAGGCACAGGAGTATGCATTTGAGGAGGAGTAGGCATTAGAGGAGCCGACTGAGAGGGAATGAGATGTTGGATTGGAGGCAGCATGGGAACAAGAGGAGGAGTCAGAGCTATTGGGGGAGTTGGCGAAGGCACATGCATATGAATTGGCGGAGGAGTAGGAGTAGGGAGCTGAATAGGTGGAGTCTTTAGTGGATGTTGAGCTTGTGATGGAGGTGGAACAAGATTTTTTGAAGGTGGAGTAGTTGGAACTTATGGTGGAATTGGAGTAGTGGGAAGTAGAGGAACTAGAACTTACTGAAGTGGAGCAGTTAAAACTTGCAAGGGAAGTGGAGGCTCAGTATCCTCTTCTGAAGTAATCCCAACTAAAGACTCCTGACCTGAATCCTTCTCTAACTCAAATAACTCCCCTCGATCTATATCCACATCCTCTTCTGTTAGTCTCTGTGGTACCTGTTGAGCTATTTCATCTGTAGCCTTCTTGGGAGTTGTGGTTGTGAATTGTGTCAAAGGAGACGCAAATGCAAATGGAAGTTGTTGTTCTGTAGAAGGTTCTATTGTAGGAATTTTTTGTCCTAATATTTTCTCTTTAAAACCATGAAGACCTTCAAAGTTAGATATATCAAACTCATTATCCCCTAAGGCATCCCGTGGATTGACCTCTTCTGCTTGGGTCTCCTCGTCGAGCTCAATCCACACTTCTTCTTCTTGTAATTTTATCCTTTTTAAGAAGGCTCCTAATCAAGTCCTTCAGTTACATCATCCTCTTCATCTTCCTCATGTTCTTCCATTACTATTTCCAAATGCGAGGATGTATATGATCTCTTCCTTTTTTAAACATTCCCCTTTTCTACGTCGGCGGGCTTGGGTCCTGTGACTTTTACCCTTGGTGCCCTCTTTGGTACACTTTCTTGCTCTTGGCCACTAGAAGATACAACATCAGGTGGAGCTATGTTTCTCATCATATGGGTCCTTAGAGGCTTAGCTCTAGGGTTTGAGCCATAAGCAGTTGGATGCTCATGCCTATATACTATTTATGGCATCTGCGGGGAAGCTCCCTTGAATTGAGGCATCAATACCTTCTATCCTCTTTTCTTCTTCTCCTTGGAAGGTTGGGAAATCTATGTCTTTTTAATTTTGATGACATAGCAGGCCTTGAAGTTGATGTCATCATTATCCTCTTTGACTACTTCAACATTTAAAATGGCCCTTGTATAAATTTTATCCTGGTTATATAGGGGATCCAAAACATCCTCAGTATCTTCATCCCATAAATTTGGTGGGATGCATAGGAGAAAAGAATCTTGTGCCAAATATAGGCTCATCCAACAATAGTCACGGATCTTGACCTCATAATCATTGATGCAATTTATCTAGTGATCTTAAAAATGAGGCTCATGTACATAATGCCTCCCCATAATGCGGCTATAGGTGCCGATAGGGTCGAATATAGTCCTTATTAGATTAAAGTGTTGCAGGGGCACTCATCCCATTCAAAGGACAAATATTTGCAAACCTTCATATCCTGCAGGGGACGGGGACCTATCAAAATAGGAAAGTCTGAACAATGCTCATTCTTATGCTTTATGTGCTCATAAGCATTAGAGAGTTGTCTGGCCATCTTCAGCAGAATGACCCTATCAGAAGGATACCTTGGAAACTTCTTAGGAGTCAGAGTACTCCCAGCCATCCTGATGTATGTGAAAGTTTTGAATTGGATGTAATAAGCCCCCAGGGATTTTAACTTTACTACAATTTCTTCTGATAGCCTTTTGGCACAATCACCCTCTATGGGTCAGATGATTGCAAAACTGAAGGCATCATTAACAATTCTAAATTCTAAGTTGTCCTCTCCAAGGTTCTCCTTCCTCACTAGCTGAGGGTATACTATAAAGGGCCAAGCGTTGGGCTGACCCATAGCACCAACCTTGACGAGCCTCGGATATACTGCACTAGCAACCAACAAGTACATGACATAGAAAGTCATGTAAAAATGAGGATCATTCTTCACGGAGGTCAATTGCCTGTCTAGATTTTCACTAAGGATTGTAGCCCAATCAAACCTCACTTTCCTCCCCTTTATTTTCTCAATCAACAGGATCATCCAAGGCTTGAGTTGGATAGATTTTTGAAGGCCATAGACCTTGTTGATCATTGTTACAGTGGCTTGGATGTCCTCTTTTAAATATCCCCTCCTCATGTCTATTTTGTCGAGCTTGTTCTTGAGTAGGGGTTGAATCAGGTATTCATTATCAACAATCTCATAGGACAACTGGATATCTTTGTTGAAGAAGCTCATGCCCTTTTCCATAGAGAATCCATAAAACCTGTCTATCCCCTTGGGTAGGTGGAAAACATCTTCGATGTTATTGGGCCTTAGGTGCAGGACCACTTCCACCATTGTGTTCTTCACCAGCCTCTCATCTGGTACATAATGATACACCAATGTAACAATGAGACTTGAAGAGAGGATGGACATAGGATGTGCCACTGCATTCACTAGACTGGAATACACTAATGAAGTGCAGTCCTCAGATCATCCCCCTAGTTGGGTACACTTCACCAAGTACTCATTCCAACTGACATTGCCTATGTCAGTATCAATGATCTCACTATGAAGATTACCCACCTTTGAAGGTGCATGGTACCCTTGAAATGGTACTTCATGGATGGTGAATTAACCTTCTCAAACATTCTAAAAAATAGACATGAATCAATAACGATCATAAAAGACAATCATTTCATTATAGACAATAAATGAGAGAAAAACCTTGAAGATATCAAAACCCATAATTCTAAGGAATCAAAAAGATTAGAAAGAAGCTTTTGAAAACTCAGAGGTTTGGACTCCGACACAACAACCACACCTTGAAAGGATGAAGCAACAAAAAATTAAAGTATATTGCTCCCTATTTGAGATTTTGGACTTTTGGTGTTTCATAGATGTTAAATGACATACAAGTCCAAAGTTTGAAATGACGACATATAGGCATATTAGTTTCACGTTGGTTTGAGCTTCGGATCTTCAAAGAGTGAAAATGTTGCATCTCTATCGGTGTTTGAAACACTGAAAATGCGAAGTTAGGCGAGGACTTGGTTTGTCTGCCAGGAATTTGGTTGCTAGTTCCGGGTTTCAGGTCTTCAAAGATTGAAGAAATGTCTCTAGTGTCCGTGTCTGAAACACTGAAAGTGCAAAAGTTGGGGGTCTAGAGTTGGTTTGTTTTTTGGCTGATGGTTTTGGGACCTCGGAGTTTGAAACTTTGAAAAAAACTAGGGCTGACATAGAGCTGAGGGAAAAAAACCCTCGCATAATCTCCAAACTAACTCCAAGGTGAGCTCGACCATGAGCCCATCTCAAAAGGACCTAGAGGGATAACTTTGAGGTCCTTAGGGGACTGACAAACCCAAAGAATAGAAAGAATACCCTAAACAGACCTACGAAACCCTAGAAGTCACTAAGAAAATGATAAAACCAACTGCGACCCAAAGAAAAAGAGGGAAAAGAGACCCTACCTCAAGGACAAAAAAAGAAAACATGAAGAAGGCAAAGGAAAAAGATCTAAATCATTGGAGAGAACTGGAAAGCTGAAAGCTTGAAATCGCGCCAAAAATTGAAAGTAGTCAAATGCACAAGTGACCAAAAAGGTCACCCGCACACCTTAAATAGGCTACGAGGGAGGGTGATGTCAATCACCTTTCGAGCTTCGACCTTTCAGAGCTTCAGAGTTTCAGAGGTCCGAAGAACACTGGGCCTCCGAATCACCGAAAGTGTGAAGGTCTGAATTCCTTTGAGGGAGTCAGACTTTCAGACTTTTTGAGATCTGAATATTTGACGTAAGGCATAAAATAGACAACTCTTCTCTAAGGCGATATCGCACTTTCAAAGTTAGGGTATCACTGAAAGTGCAAAAGTGCGAAAGTGCAAAAAATTTAGTTTCTCTTAGAAGATAGCCTCTAACAGGGAAAAAACAATAGGTAGCTAACAAAGGGACAAGAAAGAGACCCAAAGGGAACAAACAAGCAGAAAAGAAAAAGGGGGGCCCCTTGTCCAAGTGGGAAAAAATACAGGAGTGTGGTTGTAGGACCACAACAGTTCCCTTGTCTTTTCACTTCATAACTTCAATCCTTTATTACCGACCAATATAAATGACACATCATTCTAACACTTCATAAAATCATGTAAAAATATCAAAACAATATTACCTTTTCATAGATGGATTCAACAATTTCCCATTTAAGCTCACATACTTAACATAACTTCTTTATTACATCTTTTGTATTTTCCAACCATTTCATCACATATTTTAGATTGATATGGCAACTTGAAATCAGTAAGTCAAAAATCTTGACATCAATGATAATATAACAACTGATCCAATCCTTCTACATAACTTTCATTGATCGGTTAAATTTTTTCATTCTCATCATCAGTCAATATCAATTGGAGTAACAATCTCATCAATAGCAATCCCAGTTGGGGTAACAATATCCCCCTTTGGCATTGAGGGAAACACAATTTATATATCTCATCTCACATCTAAAATATACCATCAAATACCAGTAATCTTCATATTTTATTTTTGTCTCCCCCTTTCTCCTTCTTTTATATCTTTATCTATCCTTTAATCATTCTCTCCCTTTTAGTAACATCTCTCCAGACATCTCTCCTCATAGGTATCTCTTCTGATTAACATTTCTCCTCCTTTGGGTGTCTTGGCTTCCTTCAATAGTTCTCCCAATTTACTCTCTCTCCCTTTGAAAACAATACCAAAGGTACCTTCTAAACCTTAACCTGAAACTAATTGTCCTTGTAGTTTTACCTTGTGCCTTGTTTATACCAATTACTTCTATTTCCACATATCTTTCTCACAACTTTAGGTTTCTCCTAAAGAGTGAACATGTGCATCAACTCACAAATAGATAATTTGATAAAGCATGAATTGATGCAACCTTCATTTTTTCTAATGAATATTAGAGAGGGGAATGACCCCTAGTTTATCTCTTAGGTACTCAAAAGTATCCTTAGGCAATGGATTTATGAATATATCAACAAGTTGTTCCTTGATTTTTACATATTCTAGCTTTAATTGTTTCTCCCGTACTTGTTCTCTCAAATAGTGATACTTGATTAATATAGGCTTTGTCTTTGAGTGCATCACCAAACTCTTTGAAATATTTATAGCATTAGTATTATCATAATAGATTGTCACAAGACCATCTATCTCCTCTTGTATCCCTTCAAGTAGTTATTTTATCCATACAATGTAAGAAGAATTGATTGCAACAACAATATATTCTTCCTCGATAGTTGATTGTGATCAAGATGCAACTTTGCTTTTTGCTTATCCATGTCACTAATCTTTCTCCTAAGAAGAAACCTCTACCACTTGTACTTTTCCTATCATCCACATTACATACCCAATCAACATCAATATACACTTTCGATTCAAAATCTTCATCCTTTTTGTACCATAATCCATAGTCCTCAGTTCCTTTCAGATATCTAAAGATTCTCTTCACAAAAGTCATATGTGTTTCTTTAGGATTAGAAGAAAATCTAGTGACAATTCCAACAACATATGCAATAGTTGGCCTACTATGAACAACATACTTTAGCTTACCGATCATGGATCTATACAGAGTTTCATTCACCTCGGTAGAGTCATCGTCTTTTGACAATTTACATCTAGTAATCATTGGTGTGCCAACCGGTTTGGAGTCTTCCATCCCAAAAAAATTTAGGATCTCTTTGATGTATTTTGACTGTGTTATGTATATGTCATCCTTGATATGTTGAATTTGCAATCCAATAAAAAATTTGATCTCTCCAATCATTGACATTTCAAATTCTTTTCTCATTTCATCAGCAAATGATCTACACATTGACTCAATTCCTCCAAATATGATATCATCAACAAATATTTCAGCTATTAATACCTTATCTTCATATTCACTTTTCAAATACGCATTATTTTTATCACTAGTTCTAATGAAACTTATTCTCATTAGATATGAGTGGAGTCTTTCATACTAATCTCGGGGTGCTTGTTTCAAATCATACAGTGCCTTGTGTAGTTTACATACCATGTTTTTATTTCTATTGTCAACAAATACTTCTGGTTTATCAATGTACACTTCTTTGTCCAGTATTCCATTAAAAAATACAGACTTTACATCCATTTGATAAACTTTGAAACCTTTATAGGAAACATATGCAAGTAGAATTCTCACACCTTCTAGTCTAGCAACATGAGAAAATGTCTCACCATATTCAATGCCTTCTTCCCGAGAATATCCTTTGCATACAATTCTAGCTTTATTTCTGATCACATCTCCATTTTCATTTAGTTTATTCCTAAAAATCCACTTTGTACCAATAACATTCTTATCCTTAGGTCTCAGTACCAGTGACCAAGTATTGTTATTTTCAATTTGATCAATCTCTTCTTTTATTGCATTAACCCAATCTTCATTTTTAAGAGCATCCTTGACTAATCTAGGCTCAAATTCAGAAATCAAACATGTATTATCTCTCAACTTACTTCTTTTCATGAATCCTTTATTCTTATCTCCAATTATTTTGATTAGTGAATGACTCCTTTTGACATATGTTGCTAGCACTAGACTGGTTCTCTGTTCTTCAACATTTTCTTCTCTTGGTGGGGGCTCAACTAGTTCCTTAGTTTCTTCTTGTGGCTTGGGTAAAGTACCAGAAACTCCTTCATGTACATATAAAAATATTTGATAATCTTCTTGTTCCTTTTTACTATCTCCTTCATTCTTATCCGCATACTCATCAATCCTTGCATTTTTACATTCCACAATTTTATTAGTAGCCTTATTCATACATTTATAGTCTTTTCTCTTTGTGGAGTATCCTAGGAATATACCTTCATCTCCTTTAGAATCAAAATTTCCATTCCTAGCATCTTTTAGAATGTAACACCTACTTCCAAAGATTTTAAAGTAGCTAACATTAGGTGTATGCCCATACCAGAGTTCATAGGGAGTTTTATTTGTACCTTTCTTCAATTGTACTCAGTTGATGGTGTAAACAACAATACTAATGGATTCTCTCTAGAATGTTTGTACAACCTCCTTCTCAATCAATAATGTTCTTGCACAATCAACTATTGATCTGTTCCTTCTTTCAACTATGCTATTATGTTGTGGAGTCTTTAGTGCAGATACTTGTCTTTTGATTCCATTCTCATTGCAGAAGACAGTAAATTCATCAAAGATAGATTCACCTCCTCTATCTGATCTTAAATATTTTAGTTTCTTACCTGTTTTCTTCTCAACTCTTGCCTTATACCATTTAAACATTTGAAATGCATCAAAATTTTCTTCTAAAAGCATTACAAACATCATCCTTGAGTAGTCATCAACAAACAAAATGAAATATCGATCACCATAATAACTCTGTACTCTCATAAGGCCACAAAGATCAGTATGAACTAACTCTAATATACCATTAGACGAGTAAGCCTTTCTTGAAAAAATTGATTTTGTCATCTTAGCGATCTTGCATTCCTTACACAACTTTATCATGCTTGATCAATATCAATAGACCTTTGACACTTTTCTTCTTACTAACCTTGATCATGTTATCAAAATTTACATGACATAATTTTTATGCCATAACCAAGCATCTTCACTTCTTGCAAATAGATACACATTTCCATTAGAATTCAGATAAAATAAGTTACCTTTAGATTGTTCACTTATTCCAATGAAATCTCCACCAGCATCATAGATTTTCACCTTTTGATTCTAAAATTCCAGTAGGTGACTAGAGTTATTCAGTTGTGCAACACTCAACAAGTTGTCGTTTAGTCCTTGAACCCAATAAGAATGATCACATTTGATCTTTTCATTTGGCATAATGGATCCCTTTCCTTTTATAGAACATGGAGCATCATTTCTAAATCTAACAAGTCCTCCATCATATTCTTCTAAGTTCTCAAACTTATCAATATCACCAATCATATGATGTGAACAACCATTGTCAATAATCCATGGGTCATATTTACTAACTTAATATGGATTTTTCATCTTCATACCTTTCTTCTTTTGAATCATCCTTCATAGCAACATAAACCACTTCCTCACTTTCTTATGTGTCATCAGATTCATCATCGGTTTGTCCTTCCTCAGCTAGGTAGCATGATTTCTTTCATTTATCCTTGTAGTCTCTAAACTTTAGGTGTCAATTATCCTTCTTGTCCTTCTTATCATTCCTCTCACTATCAGGACACATAGATGCAATACGACCAATATTGTTGCAATTAAAATATTTTAGAGGCAATTTACCTTTGTACTTTCCTCTTCCTCTCAGTAGTCTTTTTTCCAACAGTGCTTCCAGTTCTTCTTGTTCTTTTTCCTCAGTTAGTATACTATCATAGTCACTTCCCCTAAACTATAGTGATTATCTTTTTCTCTTCTTGAAATACCAATGGTTAGAGATGATTTAAAAGTTGTTTCTATCTTTGCTAAATTATTATCAAAATTACTAAGCTCAAATGTAGTCAGCTTACTGATCAAAGCATCAAGAGTAACAAAATTACTGGGTATGGATCCTAGTTCCCGAATAGAAGAGACTCAAATAACATATTTAGGTAAGAGAGTTCTAAGAATTTTGATTACCACATCTTCTCCATTTATTGTTCCACCAACATCTTTGATAGCACTAACCACTTCCTTAATTATGAAACTATATTGTGAAATGTTTTCATCTTCTTTCATTCTCATCTCATCAAATTTTCCTCTAAGGATATCAATCTTTTCTTTCTATACATGCAAATCACCTCCATAAACAAGTGCAAGTTTATCCCACATTTCTTTAATTGTATCACAGTCTTTTATATCATTGAACTCAGCATTGGTTAGGGAAGAAGCAATCTCAATCATTATTGAGTTGTGTTCCTTCTTTTCTCTCATATGATCAAGTGTCATAGGTCTATGAGGCGGTGGAGTGTAGTCATTTCCCAACTAGTAGAGTGAATAATCTCTCATTCTAGATAGGTGTAACTTCATCCTGCTTTTCCATGTAGGCAAACTCTCCTTGTTCAACTTTGACACTTCTCTCCTATACATCTTTGGATCTTTAGCTTAAGTCTTTTAAAATTTTACCTCTAAGCACCAATATCTCTGATACCAATTGTTGGATAACTGAAAGGGGGGGGTGAATCAGTTATCTTAGGTCTCTTAACAATTTTTAGACTTGAAATATTCTCGGTAACTAATATTTATAATAAAATTTAAACATTCAACCAATTGCAATAGTATGAATTAGAAAATCAGTAAATACTATGCAAAACATTCAATCACACATTAACACCAATATTTTAACGTGGAAACACAATATGGGTAAAAACCACTGTGAGAATTGTCTCCCACAAAATAATTTACTCTTCTAAAGTGAGCTTGGTTAAAAGCCAATCCTGTTAAAGATTACAAACACATTTGCTAGATGTGACCATGTTAGGGGATTTTCACCAAAGATTAAGTAGATATTTCACCCTATAATGAGTGGCCTTATTAGAGAACTTTAGAACATTCATTAGAATGCCACCTTACAAATGATTTAGAAATTAGGACTATTAAATCCAATCGATTAAGATATTTTCTTCTATAATGGTTAGAAAGTAACAATGAAATGACCTTATAGAATATGCAACTACCTTCTCATGTTCAGATCTCATTTCTTCTCAATTGTCATCTTCAAAATCTTCTCTTCTGGTTGATGAACATACATATTTCATCTTATCACTATCCTTCACTCCATTCACACTTTCCTTCAACTTTGTTCTATTTGGTGTACCCTTCTTTTCTAATTTAGTTATCTTCTCTAGTTATCATCTATTCATCATCAACAATAGTAACATGATCATCATGATCATCCTTTATATAGATAATATTTGCCACTTAATCTTATTCACTGTATAATCTCATCCAATCGATCAAATCTTGTAGCTCGGTAAAATATTTTATAATTCTTGCGAGCTATATCTTTACCTTGGAACTTGAACTTTTCTTAGATCTCAAACTAATCATTAAATATTTACCATTTATCTGTACCTAACAGTTTTGATCTGTTGATTTCATTAACTAACATTTTTCCTTCCTTAGAATCTTCTAGATCATTCCAGATTCTCATTCGATGTTGTCTTTTAATTAATTTCTTGTTTAACTGACCAACTTCATCTACTTGGTTAAGTATTTCTACTCGGTTATCATTTACTCGCTTAACATCTTCCTCGGTTATCAACATCTCGGTTAACTGTGACCGACCAATATCTTTACTTATCGACAACCATTTCCATCTCGGTAGAACACACTATTTCCTTGTCTTTTCACTATACAACTTTAATTCTTTATTACCAAAAAACATAACTGACTTGTGCATCATTCTAACACTTCATAAAATCATGTAAAACAATCAAATAAATATTACCTTTTCATAGACCAATTCAACAATTGCCCATTTAAGATCACATACTTAACATCACTTCTTTATTACATCTTCTATCTTTGCCAACTATTTCATCACATATTTCAAATTGATATGGCAACTTGAAATCAATAAGTCAATAGGCTTGACATCAATGACAAAATAAAAACTGATCCAATCCTTCTACATACCTTTCATTTCTCAGTTAACCTTGTTCATCATCTCAATATTAGTTGAAGAAACAATCTCATCAGTAGCAATCTCAGTTGGGGTAACATACAGGTCACAGGCCAATGTTATAACCCAAGAAGAACCATTAAAATCCCTTAAATTGGGAATTTCTTGCCATTATCTACCATCTATAGGATTTCAGGTAGTGAGAGAATAGGAGTTTTAGGGACCATGATTATGGACAAATTAGGGTTCTTAGTACTTGTTCAAAAGATTCTTGAGGGACCTCAGCTCCCCCAAAAATACTTTATAGTTCAATTTACTTTTCTTAGAGAGTGGATCTTTAGAAGGATGCAAGTTTTAAGGTTTATTTATGTCAATCCCTTTAGGATCTAAAGTCCTATAGGGATACATTTCAAGAGCTTATGCTCTAGTTTGGAAGATGAATTTTTGAGAATTTTAAGGTTTTGCAATTTAAGTTCCTTGATCACTTTAGGGCTTGAAGTATCAAAGGGATACTCTATAGAATGAATTTATGCAAATTATAGACCTATGAAAGGTTTATGGTTTTTAAGACTTAGGTCTTGGATCCATTAGGGACCTAAAGTCCTATGAGCATACACGAAGTGCATTTTTTGTTGGTAAAATGCATCTCAATCTTGTATTTAAATATGATTACTATTTACAGTAAGTTTTTATTTGAGCACAAAATTTCCCTAAAATTTACTCCAAGCTTTTGATGGTTTCGATAAGCATGGTGGTAATTTTTTTGTGAAATCATCTCTAGTTTTGAAGATATTAAATTTTCCATTTTTGAAATTGTCAAAGAAGTTTTATGAATTCAATTTTGAAGGCTTTAGAGGCTTTGAAATGACCTAAAAATGTCTGTAACTGGAGTAAAAATTTACAACGTGATAGGGTGCATCATGATATTTCTAACATTTTAAACATTTTGTCAATTAGACACCGAGTTCAAAAGTTATGGCCTTTGGAAGTTGGGTCTCCTAAAATAAGAAATACAAAAACATGTTGAGCACATAAATGAGTTGTAAAAGGGTGTTACAGATGTTGGTGTGTGTTTTGACATATCATTGTTGGGATTATGGAAATGTGAGTTACAGAGAGGGGAGGGGTGAATCAGTAACCCTAATTTTTTTAAATCTTAATCCTTGTGATAATGTCTTTCATTAACCGGCTATCATATTACCAATTTCATTCATTCATAACATAACTGAAATATGAAATGCTTCTAATCTAACAAGTAAACATTCATGAAACTTCATACATCTGAAACATATATTTTGGTATCACAGAAACCCTTGTTAGAAGGTAAAAACTGTGGTGGGGATGACACCTACAAACATTCACTACTGCAATAATAAAGTTTTCTATTAGGGCTTTGGATCACTTCTGATGATCTTACCTTGTTAAGAGTAGCATTTAAGACCTATTAAGATCTACCCTGTTAAAGGATTTTAGTAACACTGTTAAGTGTGTACTCAATTAAGAGATTTACAAAAGACGGTTAGGTCTACTCTGTTAAGAGATTTTGTCTGCCATAATTATTAACAATAAATTAATTTTGATGTAGCAACTTACTTTGTTGAATATCAGATTTTCTTAGCTCTTAACTGATATCACCTCTTTGTGATAGATTTGTCCTCCAAATACTTCTCGGCAACCTTTGGTCTAATTCTTATTCAATTCTAAATACTCATTCAATGCTTATCTTCACAACCCTGTCTGATCTTCAGATGTCTCCTATAGGTGGCTACTTCTTATGTTAATACAATCTAACATCTTGACTATTCTTATATCATAAAGATTTGACCTAATTAGGGTAATGGAATCATCTAAAAAAACTTGATCAACGATCCATATGAATGATCCCAATCAAAACTGCACAGGGATCATCACCAATCAATTATTACATCTCCAATAAATCTTTACCTCAATTTATGTAAACCATTTTCTAGCTCGGTATAAACCGTTTGCCTTGTTTTCAGTTTCATTCCAAACTTCTATGTCATTCATGTATCACTTGATAAATATTGCATTCTTGTCTCAGTAAAATGTTGATGCCTAGTAAACATATATACTCAGTTATAACTGTACTTGGTGTGCTCAACAATCATCTGGCTCGGTGTTTGTGCTCGATCAAGACTGTGCTTGGTTAACTTTTCATTCTTCCTTGTGCTCTGCTTGGTTACTATACTTGGTGTTTTGACCGACTAGTCTGTTTGCATTCCTTACCGAGTATATGTGTGACACTAATGAAAACTCTTAATGTAATTAAGTGTAAGATTCTCCCCCTTTGGCATTAGTGACAAAAACCCATATGTATGCCATATCAAAAAAAATATTTTCAAATATTCAAAATTTCAAAGTTTGTAGACTCCCCTATCTATATGCTCTCATTAAACATATTATATACATATAGTTTTCCCCCTATTTTGATAATAATGCCAAAAGTGTATACTTACAACTTGTCAAAAATGTTTTGGTGGGTTTTCTTAAGGTTGGCCAAGAGGTTTTCACATTCCTCTTTTAGACTCTCTAGAGCAATTTGTTCTAGGCCTACCTGGGCATGCATATCAAAAATATGATCTACAACTGATAGTTTGGGGTGGCAACTAACTCCTTTACCTTTTTAATATGCCTTTGCATCACCTCTATGTGCAGTAATAACTCAGCTTGGAGCTCAGTTATTTGATCCTTTATTTTGTCCTCTTCTCTTCTCAATTCATTTCTTAACCCCTATATATGTTTAACCTTTGAATAATGCAATTTGAATGCATGGGGTTCGGTTATTAAGATTTCAACACTTTTTTGCAAATATTCATCTAATTTCTTCAACTTCACATTGATTTCTATAGTAAATAAGTTTAAGGTGCAAAGATTCTTCAAAACAATAAGGATCTTTTGAATAATACCTTCTATCTCAACTACTATTTCAGATAGTTTCACCTTGTGAATTGCCACTTCTTGGCTGATCTTCTTTGTGATCTTGTACTGAATCTTTGTCTCTTCTCTTTCCTCAATCTTCTTTTTTGCATCGGTTGTAGGAGAATTGATGTTCTCGGTAAGTACTGCAAGTTGGTCAATGATGGGAGAATTCTCATCAACATTGACATCCAAAACAATTTGCATCAATATTTATTTCACATCCTCTAGCACTTGTTTATGTTTTCTTTCTTGCCTCAGCTTCTCTTGACCTTCTTTTTGGGTACAGAGTTCTCCATACCTCCTAAGAGCTTCTGGGTCCAATGTTATTGGGTCACATGTAGGTATTTCTATCACTTCATCAATTAATTAAGGTCGATTAATTAAATAACATTGATTATTGATGCAAATCATCATGGGACCATTCACATTCACCATAAAACTCTTCCTTCTTCCTTCTTGTTTGAACAACATCCACCTTGATTTCACACTTAATATCCCTAATTATTTCAAATGAGCCATTTGTAGACTAAAAGGCTCCTATAAGCCAGCCCTATGAAATTTGTGTTTGTCCTCTGAGTACATGTCCCTATCAACTTCATCATGCAATAAATGACTAATTATAAATATTTGTCAATTTTTGAAGCATCGTCGTATCTAAATTCCATATCCTGCAAAGCACCCGCTAACTTAATGAAGCCAAAATTTTCATTCAATTTCAAAGCCAAAATCTCTCAGACTTGTAACACAAAGAAGAAAGAAACACAAAGAAATACAAAGAAAAAATTTCTTTTCAGAAAGCAAAAATCTTCCATCGAAATTTCAGAGATAGATTACATTTTGTAGACTTTGTATTAAATCCCCTATTTTAATTAAAGTATTGATGAAAATGATATAGGGTACAATTTCTTTACTGTTGCAGCTTCCATATTCATGATTCCTGCAATGTTGCGATCCCCTAGAGGCGTCACTTTTTTCTTGTGACAGCTTCTTTAAACAACGAATTGATTGCACTTTCCCCTTGGCTTTATTGAGAATTTTCTAAAAACAATGTTGATAGAAAACACTATTTTTTTTCAAAATCTTCTTCTTATCAGGGCACATATATAATATCCAATCTTTATTTGCACTTGGCAGTAGTCATCAATAATTCCACTTTAACTAGGCATAATAAATATTTTCTCGGTAACAAGTCTTCCAGGCATCCCCCTTCGATCCACATCCCCTTTTATTCAAACTCCAGAATGAAAGAATTTGTGTTTGTAAAAAAATTGTGTTTCTTGTTTATTTGCTTGGGTTTCAAATTCACAGTTAAGACATGTATTCAGTATGGTTTATCAAGTTTATGTGGAAATATATGCTATTTATACATTAGCATTGAAAGACCATGTGTTTGGCTCCTCATTCTACAATATCTGTGTTTCTTAAAGATTAACAATATTTATCATAAATTAAAAAACCTTTTGTTATCTCACTCAAAAAAATTAAAAATCTTTAAGTTATTATTATATTTTTAAAAAAAATTCATTAATTATTATATTTTGAAAAAAAAGCTATAAGACATTAATTAAAAAGTTCGATACAACTTGAGTAAACTTTTACATTATCTATGATATTGAAAAATAATTTAAAAAAATTACAAAAACACAATTTTTAACCTTTTTAATAGGTTTATTTTAGTTTTAAGTTTTTAGTGTAAATTTACTTGTAATTTTTAAGAAAGTTAAAATTTAAACTTTATCTCCATCTCTCCATAAACACACATACACACACTCTCCCTCTCCCTCTCCCTCCCATATCTTTTCCCATCTCCATCTTTATCTTTATCTTTATCTTCCTCATTATCTCTTCTTCTAAATAAAAAAAGAATTTAAAAAATTACACAAACACAATTTTTTTACCTTTTTAATAGGTTTCTTTTAATTTTATATTTAAGTGTAAATTTACTTGTAATGTTAATATAAAACTTAAAACTCTCTCTCTCTCTCTCTCTCTCTCTCTCTTGTAACCATACCATGCACCTTATTATCTTCATGATTCATTAGTTTCATTTTGGTCATGATTAGATCTTTGAACATGGACGATTTCACTTAATTTGATGCTATCATTACTTCATTATGACATGTTTGTTGCACATACATCATTTGCTAAATGGCTTATCAATTGGCCTCATGTAATACATAAACCTAGGCAATTAATAGACCAAAAACAATTCTAATTGACTTTCCACACTTCTTAGGTGTACCCATTGCACACCAAGGTGCAATTGCTAGTTTAAACTATACGATTATGAAAATTAAGGTCAACTAATTAAATAACATTGATTATTGATGTAGGGCATCATGGGACCATTCACATTCACCATAAAACTCTTCCTTCTTCCTTCTTGTTTGAACACCATCCACCTTGATTTCACACTCAATATCCTTAATCATTTCAAATGATCCATTTGTAGACTCAAATGCTCCTATAATCCAACCCTATGAAATTTGTTTGACAATATCTACAGATTTTTACTAAACTCTGATTGTATTCCTCTTGACTGATCACCCTCTTCCCTATGTCATCCATACTCCCTAACACCTTGTGATGGAAAATAATGTTCTCTTATATCCCAAATGATAATATGGTATTCCTATACTCCCTAAGGCAATAACAATGGTTTACTAATAACCCAAACTCCCTCATATAGTGATTATGAGTGAACTATGACTGCCTCTAGTTATACCCCTTCAACAATCCCTTATCTTGAGTCTATCCTTACAATTGGAACCTCACTACTCTCAACATGAAATGACCCTTCTTCTACACTTTCCTTGATCCTGATTCAACCAACCAACCCAACATCAACTCCATTAAAATGCACAACATCAATTTATTATCAAGCTATGACAGTCGAGCATTTCCTACTAAGACAATAAAAAAAGCAACCTTAAACTATGTGCCATTTATCTGTTATCCACTTAAACACATTTGAGACTCACCATTACACATTACTAAATCAACTACTTCATCCCAAACCATTCCAGAGATCAAATCCTCTTCCCAATCAACATGTCATTGTCCTGTTACAAAGTGAGACAATATTTCCAGACATTACCAATCAAAATGCACATGCCAAAATATGCATGGATTCCTACAAATAAAGAGTGAATAGGGGTAAAATGGAATCACACCTATTCAAATGTATATGATGTATGTGTATGGGGGAAATATGAGATCCGCTCCTAAATCCAAATTCCCAAAGGAGAGATCCAATTTGATCAACCAAAAGGTTAATGCACAATCGAATCAATCTATGGAGAATATGAAAGAGAGAGAAAAACTCTATATTTCCCTATGGAGAGTTATGCTTAAAATCTGAAATAATTGAAATACAAGTACTAACCTCAAATTAGGGAAAATATGGAAAATGCCAATTTATGATGTCTGTGTGTACTTTCGGGCAATTCTGCAACTTGTTTTGGACTGGAAATGCCAAGACGAAGAAAACCCAAAAATATTTTATCTTTCCGACGACAGGTAGTCTTTGACCCTCATAAAAGGTCAAAGGCTACATTCTTTATTTGAAGGTCGATTCTGACTTTGTTCCCAGATCTTGAAAGTTCACTGAAAAGGGTATCCAAATCCGCTCTCAGATATGAAATTCCACACCTATACCTACAAGAAAATTGAGGTTTTTGTTTGTATGGGGGGTTTGCCTTGGTCAAACTCCAATTTAGGAATTAACCTTGAAATTGAATTGTAGTGTGCATAAACAAAGTAATTGAAACAATTCACCTCGCTTATGTTGAAGTCCTTGTAGAGGATTCAAATCCTCAAATCCACAAGTAGGAATGCTTCAATGGATGTAGGATGTCTCAAATCAACGACATTTGATCTTCAACACCAATCTTGAATTGATCTTTGCATATGAGGAGGCTTGGATGAATGTAGAAGGATGGATCTTCAAGGGGGCTCCAAAGAGATTGAATCCTTCAATGGATAACAATGGATCTCCTTGATGGATGGATGCTTGAACACTTGAATGCTTGAAGGCTTGCTTGAATGCTTGAATTCACTTGCTTGCACTTGCTCATAAAATTGTTTGAAGATGTCGATAATGGATGGATAAAATGAGAGAGGAAGGCCTCCTTTTATAGTGAACTAGGGCACAATCCTCTACAAGGGCCACCTTGGAGAATTAAATCCCAATTAGGTCCTAACCTTTAGAAAATATAACTAGATTAAATGCACTTTAAAGATTTACCATTTTGAAACCCGAAATGGCTGACCTGGAGGCGGGAAAACAAATATCTCCAAAACCCAACACCCAAAAATCAAGGAAACTTGAAATCTGGACAGGGGGTCAAGGACGAGGTTGGAACTGACCAAGTCAAGGTCGAGGTCGATCTTGACCAGGTTAGGATAGAGGTCGACTTTGACCCCATAAGGTTGACTTTGACCTTATGGTTAAAAACCTCAGGATCCAGACCTAGAATGCTATGAAATGCAGACATGAAGTGAAAAATGGGTGCAGAAGGAAGCAGAACAGGGGGAAAAGCTAGATACATGCAAAGACCCAATCAAGGCGCTTAACATGACCCCATACCACTTACTTGGAGGGCTAAATGCTCTTATCATGGAAGTGCTTCCATTTTAAGATGATACATTAAGCCCCCACTTTAGCAAGAGTATGGACTTGATGCAAACTCTTGGTAAAGGAGATCGGAATGAAAAGATAATCTTATCGTTATCCAAGGGACAAAGAGAAACCTTAAGCCCCCTGGGGACTCAAGTCTTCGTCGACTCCTAGATCACAATAAGAGAGACATCTCTAGAGAGAGAAAGAAAGGGTGTGATTACCTTGCCCAATGAGAACTTATGTCCCATTGTGAACCACACAAGGAAACGACACAAATGGAAAGATGGAATTGAACCGCCTAGTGAATGTGGCTACTCACTAGTCAACCCATCAAGGATTCACCCTTAGGAATATTCTATTCCATAAGAATAAAACCAAAAAACTAAAAAGAGATCCAGTCTTAAGGACATCTCCGACCTTAAGGGATCAAAATATATGTATATTTGAAACTGGAGGGATCAAGAGATCCTAAAATATAAATCCATGCTTTAAGGATTAGTTACTAATCCAAAAAGGGAAAATAGAATATTTTGAAAAATATGTGCATATCGAAAAGTGCATGTGTGCAACAGGTGAGAAAAGCGTATGCCCCCACATTAAAGTCATTGCTGACATTTTAACAGGAAGAATGACTTTAACAGAAACATAAACAACTCCACTGATTACATTTCCACATCGCGATGCCCCCAGATGAAGACAAATCAAGGGAAATATCACACAAACATATAGAGAACACAAAAGGGATCTACCTACCGTGGGGTCAGTATGATCATAAGATAATATATATATATGATATTATTGCAAATGAATTGACATCATTCCCCGAAGAAAGTAGAACTATGATCACAAAGGAGGAAAGATCACATAAGATATACAAAGGAGAATCTTTTTGGACCATGACATGGAGACCAAAAAGAATTTAGTGCTACCATATCTCGAATCCAAGAAGATTACACAAGGAAACATTTACGAACAATAGGACAATTACAACATAACATGGAACAACACATAGAAGAATAGAGATACATATAGAGGAATTGGAACAACAGTTTTGATTCCTTTATCACCTTGTACCAACTGAGTAACAAGGATCGTATAAAATAATCTAACAACATTTAGCAAACACATTATGAGAGAAGCACAGTACAATAGGTAAACACACAACAAAGCTACCATGAAGGACAAGTCGATCAAGCGTGCCACCTACTCTCCACATCTCGTTGTATATCATTTAGGGAAGGTGGGTAACTTGCAAGAGGGACTATATCCAACACAGTAGGAATGATAGCTAGTTCCAAACAAGGATCCTCTTGAGAATCACAATGTTCGACACTAGGTGTAAGAGTTAGTTGGGATGAAAGCATTTTAGGTAAATCAATGTCAATGTCAATGTCAATAGTCTCATATTCATCATTAACATCATTAGTATCATCAAGATTATCTTCTTCATCTAAATGAATCAAAATAGGATCTAAGATACAAATAGAATCATCATAATCATGCATATTAACATCATTATTAGTAACAACTTCTTCTAACACATCATGCATAGGTTTATCTGAAGAAGGTAGAGATCTTTGAAGAATAGAATTACGAGCTTTAGCATGAGCACGATGCTTTTTACGACGTTCATTAGCAGATCGATTATGTTTTGATTTATTTGAAATAGGTTGAGAACTAGGAGGAACAATCATAGGATTATCAACAATAGGAGGAACAATCACAGGATCTTTAATAGGTTCTTTAAAAGAAACTTGATTAACAAAACTAGAAGTCATAGTTAAAGGAGGTATTGAAGGCATAGGCAAAAGACCACGATTAAGATCCATGGGAGGAATTATAAATTCAAGAATCTTATGATGTTTATAAGCTTGATATGAACGAAAAATATTATCAGGTCAAGGAGGACATGAATTAGGTAATGAAGGTCAAAAAAAATCAAGAGCAACACAATCTCTAGGCCTAGAAGGTTGATATAAACTATGATTAATCGTCTTCACTTCTTCATCATGAATGAAATTAAGACACTTATGGATAGGTGAAGCAACAACATGCATGGCATTCAACCAAGGCAAACCTAGCTTAACTTGAAATTGATCAGAAGTAGGAACAACAACAAAGGTAGTGTTCACAATTTTTCCACAGAGTTCAACTGGTAAAGTAATAGAACCAAATGATGGATAAAGAAAACCATTAAAAGTTTGAATCCACACATCTGATGTATCATAAGAATCACATTGTAAGCTTCTCGTAAAAAGATTATCTTTAGTAATAACATTAACTAAGGATGTAGGATCAACCAAACAACCACAAATAGGTTTTTGAGAAATCCTAGCAGCAATGTAAAGGGGACCATCAGGAGCCTTAATAGTCTCAGAGTCATCAAAAGTAATCAAAAGTTCTCGAGGTCTTTTATTCTTAGGTTGTTTTCGAGGTTTAGGTTGAGTTTTCAGTTTAGGTTTAGGTTTTGGTCGAGGTTGAGATTGAACTTGAGATTGAATCTGAGGTTGAGGTGGAGATATAGATTGAGCAACATGCTCCACTTAATTAACAACATGATTGAAATCATCCATTTTTGAATCATACACAATTTCCATTGTAGATGGTTGAGCAATTGTATTAGTATCATGCGTAGGTAAAGGATTCGTATGGATTTGAAGTTTTTGATTAGGAGGAGAGACAAATTTGTTCCCACTACCATCAAGATTATCAACAGATAAGGCATTAGAGTCAATTAAGTCTTGAACCTTATGTTTTAAAGAATAACATTTCTCAATATCATGACCATTCTGACGATGATATTAACAAAAAAAATTTGATCAAAAGATTTAGAGGCAATCGTAACAGGTAAAAGAGGTCGAATAGGAGGTAAAGTAATCATATTAGCAGCTAACAACCTATTCATAATAGCATGTAAAGGTTCAGAAAGAGGAGTAAACGTACAATTTAATCAAAAAATAGTGGATGCAGAAGTGGCATTGTGAGATGCAACAACTTGATCAGCAACTACATTCGTTTGTTTGTTTATCTTGATTTAATTGTTGAATTTTTTAAATTTGTTTGGGTTAAGAGCAGCATCACTCTTATCAACTGGAACATGAGCCATTGGAGTGTTGCTCTCAAATTGACTCACTTGTAATTGATAATGATGAAGCGCTGCACAAAATTGTTGAAAAGAGGTAAATTCAGTAAGCAGAATCTTATCTCTAATATCCTTTTGCAAATTTGAAATAAACATACGTTGAATATCAATATCAGGAACATGATAGGAAATCTGAGCATACAAATGCTTAAATCTACCAATAAATTCAGTTAATTTTTCTTTAGCACTTTGTTTACAATGCATCAAATCAGTCAAAGACACTTGCGGGCCAATGTTGTTTTGAAATTGTTGAATAAAGGCATTAGCAAGTTTTGGAAAGGAATCAATAGAATAAGGAGGCAAGGAACAATACCATTGTAAGGCCTTGTCACGGAAAGTTCTAGCAAATAGTTTGGCTAAAATCCTATGGTCATGAGCATAATCACTACAAAGGATTTGGAATGTTTTAACATGATGAACAAGATCTCCTTTTCCATTATAATTCTCAAGATGAGGCATATTGACTTGCTGAGGAACAGGAGTATGAATAATATCCAAGGACAAAGGACTTCCCATATCACATGTAGGGATAGTAAACTTGTTTTGAGTTAAGGAAGAAAGTTGTTGTAAGGATGACACAATTTGAGCCAAACTGATGATTGTTGAATCATTAGAAGAAATAGTAGGAGTAGCAACATTAGATACACTAGGTAAAGTGTAAGAAGCTGCAGGAATAGAAGACACAACCGAAGGAACACTAGGAACTACAGTTGGAAGCGGAGTGGAATAAGTAAAAGGAACATTATGATATGAAGGTTATGATGTAGGAAGGGACACAGGAGGAACACTCATAGGAACAGACGGAACCGCCATAGTCACCAAAGAAGGAGTATAGGTAGGAATACTAGGTAAAGAATTAGAAGGAGGTTCTATACTAGTGATAGGAGGAATCAACCCTAAATCTTGAGCCTCTTGAGCTAAAGGTTTAACATTTGAATGCACAAGGTGAGTAATACCACGCAAGAGGTTAACACCTTGATCACTATCACGGAGAACTTTCTTAAGAGCCTCTATAGCTTGAATAGAATCTTGATTATGGTTCTCTTGAATAAGCCAATTACCCATTTTATCAAGTTCGGTTGAAATTTTTTTAACTTGTTCAAGAGGAACTCTTAAAGTGTCATTGTCATCATGAGATGAGTGAGAAGATTTTTTCTCCATAGTAGGATTGGAATCATGAAGAATCAAATTATCATCTGGGACCCTAAGGAAAGGAGAGGAAGATTCAAGGTCAAAGGCACCCATGAGTCTATGACTTCTTCTAACCAGAATATTATAAGTAAGACTAGTAGTAGTAAAGCTCATAAACCAATGCAATGCAAATGAACTAAACTAAAACCACATAAAGTATGAATATTTTTGTATTTTTGAAATCTAATTAGCATGCAAGATCTAACACAAAGGAGAAATCTAATACTAACAAGATAAAAGGAAATCTAACACCAAAAAGAAAGAGAGTAAGCGCGTTGGGTTCACTAAAATGATAGGCATAAAATGGAATCACACCTATTCAAATGTATATGATGTATGTGTATGGGGGAAATATGAGATCCACTCCTAAATGCAAATTCCCAGAGGAGAGATCCAATTTGATCAACCAAAAGGCTAATGCACAATCGAATCAATCTATGGAGAATATGAAAGAGAGAAAAACTCTATATTTCCCTATGGAGAGTTATGCTTAAAATCTAAAATAATTGAAATACAAGTACTAACCTCAAATTAGGGAAAATTTGGAAAATGCCAATTTCTGATGTCTATGTGTACTTTCAGGTAATTCTGCAACCTATTTCAGATTGGAAATGGTGAGATGAAGAAAACCTAGAAATCTTTTGTCTTTCCGACGGCAAGTAGTCTTTGACCCTCATAAAAGGTCAAAGGCTACATTCTTTATTTGAAGGTCAATTTTGACTTTGTTCGCAGATCTCGAAAGTTCACCGAAAAGGGTATCCAAATCTGCTCTCAAATCCAAAATTTTGCACCTATACCTGCAAGAAAATGGGAGTTTTTGTTTGTATGGGGGGTTCGCCTTGGTCAAACCCCAATTTAGGAATTAACCTTGAAATTGAATTGTAGTGTGCATAAACAAAGTAATTGAAACAATTCACCTCGCTTATGTTGAAGTCCTTGTAGAGGATTCAAATCCTCAAATCCACAAGTAGGAATGCTTCAATAGATGTAGGATGTCTCAAATCAATGGCATTTGATCTTCAACACCAATCTTGAATTGATCTTTGCATGCTTGGATGAATGTAGAAGGATGGATCTTCAAGGGGGCTCCAAAGAGATTGAATCCTTCAATGGCTAACAATGGATCTCCTTGATGGATGGATGCTTGAACACTTGAATGCTTGAAGGCTTGCCTGAATGCTTGAATTCACTTGCTTGCACTTTCTCATAAAATTGCTTGAAGATGTCAATAATGGATGGATAAAATGAGAGAGGAAGGCCTCCTTTTATAGTGAACTAGGGCACAATCCTCTAGAGGGTCCACCTTGGAGAATTAAATCCCAATTAGGTCCTAACCTTTAGAAAATATACCTAGATTAAATGCACTTTAAGGATTTACCATTCTAAAACCCGAAATGGCTGACCTGGAGGCGGGAAAACAAATATCCCCGAAACCCGACACCCGAAAATCAAGGAAACTTGAAATCTGGATAGGGGGTCAAGGATGAGGTTGGAACTGACCAGGTTAGGGTCGAGATCGATCTTGACTAGGCCAGGATAGAGGTCAACTTTAAGCCCATAAGGTCGACTTTGACCTTATGGTCAAAAACCTCAGGATCCAGACCCAGAATGCTATGAAATGCAGACATGAAGTGAAAAATGGATGCAGAAGGAAGCAGAACAGGGGGAAAAGCCAGATACATGTAAAGACCCGATCAAGGTGCTTAACATGACCCCAGACCACTTACTCGGAGGTGTAAACGCTCTTATCATGGAAGTGCTTCCATTTTAAGACAATACAAAGAGTAACAAAATACAGACCCACTCCCACCATTCCACCAAGTTTGGGGTCCCTAATCAATGTGGAATGATGGTGGTTTTACATTTTTAAGATTCACTATTTACCCTACCCGGGGGTTTGACAGTTTACACAAAAACCTTAATAACTTTGTTAAAACTTAATGAAATTGGGTGGGATCAAAACCAAAACAAAGGGGATTTAATCCTTCATGGATTCCAATAGATGACCAACAGAATAGATACTAATTCCACAATAGAATTACACTAAAATTAGACTATATAACAAATAAAAACAAGAAAATATGTAGGAAATCTTACGCTTTATTGATATTGAACTTCATTCATCAACCATATCTATCTTTTGTGAATGTTTACAAAGTATTTTTAAACCATTCCCTCTCTGACTTAAATGACTCAACTCCCAAACTACCTATAGAAACTAACCTCGTCGTTTGGTATCCCTTAAAAAAGGCCATTAACATGTCAAGTCACTCTTGACAACCTTTACAACTTTGATTTTCCTTCTACCAAGGATCTAATTATCTTTCCTATTACATGAGTATGGTCTCTTAAGATCTTATGATTGCCAAATCACAAAACTAGACTCTTTATTCTATCCTGAGGCCCCTACATGACCCATTTGACAACACTTTCCCATCATGGCATCCCTTGACCTTTTGATTACAAATCCCTCACTATGAACTAATAGGGATTTAATAGCCTTCATTACATCAACAAATGGTCATGCTTGACCTTATAGAATCAAAAATCTTATGGATTCTTCCTTTGGCCTCATGGTGGTCATTTTGCTCTAGGTGCTCCTACACCAATTATTTAATTAATATTAAGAGGGTGATTAAATGATGAAAATGTTGGACTATAGAAGAAATAAGATGATTAATATAAAAATTAAAGAACTATTTAATTAACAGAGGAAAATTTAGTAATTAATGTGAGCTCGCAAGAGTGTCCAATTTTGGGTGTCTACATTTTCCCCTCTTTGATATAATGTGATTATGAGTGTTATGACAAAGAATATTCGATTTAGATCCTACCCTAGCTTGCCCCAACAATAGAAGGTGTGTTTTATGCCCCCTAACAAATTAAGAGAAGTTGTGCGAAATGAGCATTGATTTGTTGACAACGATCTATTTCTATATGACGATGATGCATACAATGATGACATGATTTTTATATGATCATGATGTATGAATGGACTTCTATATTTTTTTAGTTTTCTATGCAATAGATTTACCATGCATGCAAGACTTGTTATGAATGATATGTCTAAGAACATGATTTTGGACTGACTAAATTAGTTAGAAGAAAATTAGTGAGAAGAAAGGAGTAGTAAGAATGAGTTAGTTATAATCAACCTAGGTGATGATTCTGAGTCATTGAATAGTTTCAATGATATCATTATCCAACCTTATTTGAAAAGAAATGGATATGAATGCACCCATATATTGACCATCCAGATACCGCTACAATCTATGTTTAAACAAGAAGATAGCAAACATGGAATGTTTCACTCCATCCTAAAGTTCATATGCTTGGATTTGAGGTATGTGTAGTGTATCACAATCAAATGCATCTATTGCGATGTACATTGCAATTGGATACTTGATATATATGTGAAGGCTCTTATCACGGAGACCCTAGGCATACTTGCCCCATAACTTCATCAAAAAACTCCACAAACAAAAAATAATGAAAATAAGATTATGACCTCTGATGGCCACTCTCACCACTCAGTGGTATCCTTGAGAAACATAGGAACACAATCGTGAAAGATAAATCAATAATAGAGTGACATGACTGACTTGGTCCACAGTCTTACTGATCATTTTTTGGATTGATGTTGATGTTTAATGTGGATGTGTCTGATTTCATAAATGGACTACCCGTATAAGACCAATTTGTTTGGTTTCGAGTGTATCTGTCACTGTATAAGATATTTGATTGATTGATTGATTGACCGATTTGATTATTGATAAAGATAAGTCGCATGAGTCCATCGCCAATTTATGAATCTCATTGTTTTGATATGAGTTCAGATGTTTTGGTGTCACTTTTTGCTTTTCGTGGCATAGATGATTTTATTGCAAGGATTTTGATGTATTTTGAATTTTTTTAGGGTTGTTTTCTTCAGGACGTTTTTCCGATATTTTTGGTCATTTTTTCAAGACTTTTTATGCTCTTTTTTAGGGATTTATTTAGGACATTATTTCATTTTTAGATATTTTTTCAGGACATTGTGCAATTTTTAGGAATTTTTTCAAGACATTTTTTTGGATGGTTAGGATTTTGTGAGACCCTACCCCAACTTGACATAGCATTACTTTTATTTTATGATGGACATAGTATTTGATACTCTATTTTCATGCATTATGGATGATTACTCTACATTGCATGGATTGGATCACATTTAATTATGATACATTTTGATAATGTTATTTTTTGCACTCTTGTTGAGGATATATTTAGACCTATCTGACATATATTTCCTATCAGTGGGTTTGATGGACTTTATATTAGGATTGATTTACTACTTACGATTTCTATGATGGTGACTTTATGCTATATTATGATGGTGCATTATGATGGATTGATTTAGATGATTATTATGATGCAATTGAATTGTAGATTTCATGGTAAATTATATTGACATGTGAAATTATATGATGATTTGATTCTACATATGCTTTTGTGAGTAAACGTGTTTCATGTAGAAATTGTATTGCAAATATTGTTTTGATCAAAGTTGGATTATGTGAATGTAATTACGAGGGAAATATGCTTAAATGTTGTCAATTATTTACATTTTTTTTATGTATGGTTTTTTTGGACTACTGATATTTGGATTTAGTTGTGCAAGAAATTTGACCATGGGAATAAATTGGGGAACCAAGGTTAGACCATTGTGAAATCAGTGAAAGCCAAGGCTGTGTCTAATGAAGAGACAAAACCTTGTTGTTATGTATTTTATTTCATAAGTGTGATGTTGTATGATTGTATTGATTATAAATTGTAAATATGTGATCATTCTAATGGCCTTGCCATGTTAGTATGTGATGTGTCATTTTTTAGTGTCACTTGACACTTGTAATTTGTGTTGTGTTGCCATGACAAGACTTTGTGAGTAGGAGGACTATGAAACTTACCCTAAGGTTAACTTATAGTGTTTCCATGTAGACCCCTTGGTTAGAAAGCCATAAATTGGGTCAAATTTTATTGAACCCGTAGGTAAACTTCTAGGGGATTTTTGGAGGGTTAATGAGCCCCTAGGGTGTGTAGATTGGGTCAATTTTAACCACCCCATTTGGTAAACTATGGGTTGGGGGTTATATTTTGGTCGAAATAGAGCCCATAACTCATTTATGACCCATCTAAAATGACTCTCAAGTCAAGTGGCGAATTTTGGGTTTGGGAAAAGAGGACAAGCCATAGAGAAAAGGACTTTCTTGAGCCATACCCTCTTTATGATAGTGGGTTGGGAGGTTGGTAGGAAGCCTTTTAGAGGGACTTAGGAGAAACATTGGCTTTTGATCGCCCACTCTCTATCTTTAGAGACTGCTAGAGTTAGTGAATGGTGCAGGAGAACCTAGGGGTTAGCTAATTTGCCCCCAAATTTTGGTTTGCACCAGAATGTACATAGGGTATGTCTTTGTGATTAGCAGATGAGTCACAAAAGGAAGTAGCCAAAAGGAGTGATTCATCAAGTGTATTGGGTTGACATAGGCCGATCAAATAGCATGTGAAAGTTGAACCATCAGTATAACCTATAACAATATCATAATCAGATTAGCGGTTCAAATCATCTAAACATTAGCAGTGGAGCTTGCTTTATATCCGATCGATGGCCGATGAGAACAACATGTTAAGTCATACCGAAGTGGATATTGGCGAAGTGGTGAGGTGCATGTTGGGTTGGACCGATCACTGATGGGAATGTCGGGGTAAGGTATGTCGGCGAGGACATCAGGTAGCGGCACAAGGAGTTTGGCATCCGACCGATAGCCGATGGAGCCATCGGGTAGAGTCGTGCTGACAGGGTCCATCGGTAAGACTTACACTAGCAGAGAAGTGAGAATTGAGTTAGACTGACCTTCAATGAGGTCGTTAGAGTATGTCTTGTCGAAGGATGGATGAACAGCCAAACTTGAAGGCATCGGGATATGTTAGACTGATCATCAGAGTTCCTTACACTATTGGAGGAGAGTCATTTGCATTAGACCGATACTCAATGGAGTCATCGGTACAAGCTAGGCCAATGGCTCGATAACCATACGGAAGGCATCGGAAGAAGTGTTGTCGATGGAAGACCAACCAAACTCAAGGTAGCTGGGATAGGGTATGTTGATCATCGGCAAAGCCAACATTAGCGAAGCGACCGAGAATCGGTTAGACCGATCCTTGATCACATCATTGGGTTAGGTTGCACCAATGAACGGATTTTGACAGGATGTGTGCAGGATGGAGCTAGTTGGTTCTTGTTCGGTTTGTAACCAATGAGTAAGTTCTGCCAAGTGTACGCAGGATGAAAGGAACTGTTATTCCTTGGTTTTCAGTAGTGTAACTGATTAAGGCTAGTATAAGATCTTTGAATTTCAGACTGTAAAGGGTTGGGTACTGGTTTTTAGAGAGTTAGTTAGATAGTGGAATAGAAGTAGAGTTGATTTTGCAAGGTGTAATTTCCAGCTGAAGTTAATAAAATTCTTGTTGTTAATTAATGTGTGTGTTCATTTTGTTCTTGTAGTTTTGTCTTGTTTTATGTAAATACAGTCTTGTACTTGGTTGGATTCTAAAGAACAACCAAGCTATAAATAATGGCTTCATTTGATCTTTGCTAGTCAGCTTTGTGCATTCAACAAATGGAGCCAATGTATTTTTTGTTTGTTAGTTTTCTGGTAGGAATGCATGCAAATGAAACTCTCTTGCCCTAGGCGAGCTTGGCTATAGTCCGGCTAGGGAAGAGTAGTAAAAACAAACTTGCAAGAGATCTTGATGATAGAGTCAAGAAAGAGGACTGCCAAACCAGTCAAGAAGAGTTGTTCAATGAGTGAATAGTATGGAGAAGATCCCTCGACTCCTGCAAGGAATTAGGACAGGGACAAGTGTGGATGAACTTACAGTTGTGAGTTCATGGGAGAAGAGAGTGTTTGAATGGTGTGGAGTCAAGTGGAGGTGAGAGTTAGTGTTGTGACCCTAGATTGGTCATATCAGTGGATTGGTTAACTCTTGGAGGGTAGCTAATCAGTGGGTTGGGTCTTCACATTAAACCCTGTTGAAGGGGCATGTTTGAGTGATCTTAGCAAACAAAGGAGTGATTGGAAGACTCCTTGGAGATTCCTACAAGTCCCTCACTTCTCTCTGCATCATATTGGTATCAGAGCCCAGAAAAAGGTCTAGGTTGGTAAATGTGTTTTGTGTTTTGGGTTGCTAAGTTGTTTGGTTGCAGGTTGATCCATCAAAGCTGTAGTAAAGAAGAAGTTATGAAGGTGTGTGTGTGTGTGGTAGACTTGAGAGGGGTTTGTAGTACTGTCTCCACCAAGATAAAGTTGGGTAGAAGGTGCAGAGAAAGAGAGACCATGGAGGAAAGGTGGTAGAGCATCTTCCAGGATCTTGGATGGGTAAGATGGCAGTATGTTGGTGGTTGTGTAAAGAAGCAGCATGAAGAATGGTGGATATACAAAACCTTTGAGTTGTAACCATTTTAGACCCTATTGATAGGAGTAATTGGAGGATTGATTGCGGATAAAAGTTGGTAAAGATAGTCAATATGTATTTGACAACAAAAGAGGAAGAAATCTTTGAGGCATACAAAGCTTGGAAAGCTTATGAAAGCAAGCAAAGAGAAGAAGTAGAGACAAATAAGAAGGAAGAAGCAAGAAAGAAAGAAAAAGTGAGAGCCCAAGCACTAGAAGAGATGATAAATCTAAGGAAAACAATAGAGGAAAATGAAACCAGGATAATGGAAACCAAGAGGATGATGAGAGAACTCCTAGAGCAAGATAGGAGGAATGAGCTCTTGAAAGAAGAGTCATTGAAGGTGCAAAAACAAGAAGTTAAAGAACCCAATGCTGAAGAGGTTCTTGAAGAGGAAGTGAAAGAATATATGGTGAAGGACAATGGTGATTTAGAGCACGCAGTCATTGAGAATACAGAGATATGTGAAGTTGGGACAGAGATCCTAGCAAAGGAAGAGATAAGTTGTCCATTGGATGGGATAGAGCACAAGGTGTATCAGGAAGAGGATGGTGAACCTACAAATAGAGAGGTTCAAGATGTTGAAACAAACATAGAAGGAAAAGATGTTGATGAAGTCAACAAGGAGTCAAGTTCTACAGGGCTTGAGCGTAAAGAAGTGATGGTAGGGATGGTAGGGACCATGACATGTCCTATGAATGTAGAAGTTGGTACTATGCAGAAGGGTACCTTGAAGACAACAAATGAGGATGCTAATAATGTAGCCTTGAAAGTTGCAGATTTGATAAGAGGAGATGCTTTGGAGCAGAAGTATCTTGAAGAGGCAACTAAAGATAAGGATCAAATGCAGATCCTAGCGAAAGATGCACCGTTGATTTGTCCACTTGAAGGACATGAGGTGTCAGAGTGTGTTGCTGATGAAAACAACAAAGATGTGATAGCATAGAAGAATCTGCTAGTAGAAGTTAGTTGTAAGCTGACAGTGCAATTTTCTGACCATAACATGGAAGTAACTCCTCCAGGGCTTGATAAGAAAGAACACTTAGGAAAGAAGTTGGAAGCCATTGCTGAAGGATGGCAATATCAGTTTGGAGCAGTAGAAATATGCCTAGGACAAAGGCACAAGCATAGTTTGAGTACTTTCATGGATGCAACAATAATCTCAGAAGAAGTAACTAAGAAGGACCATATAGAAAGCATTGGTCATGAGAAGCCTATGGTGGCTGCATTTTCTCCAAGCATGGAGAGCTCACACAATGAAATGATGTTCTTTTTGTTTTATAACTCTTCTTTTGTAGGATTGCAGGGATATCATGTTAATGGCCTTATGAAAGCTCAAGATGAAACAACCTTAAAGAAGACTGAAGGAGTGGTTAAATGTCAAGTGGGATGGCATACAACAAAAGGTAATCAAATTGTAATATCTGATATGGTCTCCAGAGAAGAGACTTCAGTTAGTTTTGTGGGCAATAAAGAGGCCTTGGCATTGATGAATAAGAAGGTTACCTATATAACTTTGGAGGCGTGTCACTTAGAGACACTTAGTATTCAAATGAAACCACTTGCAGATGTATGGTTGGACCAGAGGTCTATTAAGCAACAACATGTTGAGTTCATTTTGCCATGGAAGTTTGGTGACAAGTTGGCCGAGTACCTATGTTGGGTATACATTTCGGCGATGCAAGTGTATAAAGCAGATGCAATGGGGAGCACTAGCCATAAGATGACCAAAGAATGGTATGATGAAGACCAAGCAGAGTTTACAACAGGTGAAGATGAACCTGAGTATCAAGCCATCATGGAAGAATGGCATAAGATGGTTGAGTTGGTCTCAAAGAATGGATAAAGGAGGTAGAGACTAAGGCTAGAGATGAGTTAGAGGAGGTAATGGGCCATGAGGAGGCTAAAGAATGGATAAATTCTCCAAGCATGGAGACAGAGTGAGTAGATATGGATTATCTCTAGAAGGAACATTGGGTGGATATACAAGCACATGTAGCAGCAGACGTGCAGTACATGGCGATGGAGTTGCAAAAGAACAATGCAAAGCAGCAGGGATTTGTGTTGCTTAGAGGATTCAAACTAGAGGTCCAAGTGTTGGAAGCCCACGCCAAGTCAAGGTGGCAAGATGCAGCTATGTTTAAACCCACGGTCAAGATGGACCATTCCATGGGACATGGATTATTTTTACCCTCGAGAGTATGGTGCAGGAGCACCTAGGGGTTAGCTAATTTGCCCCCAAATTTTGGTTTGCAACAGAATGTACATAGGGTGTGTGATTAGCAGATGAGTCGCAGAAGGAAGTAGCCAAAAGGAGTGATTCCTCAAGTGTATTGGGTTGACACAGGCTGATCAAATAGCATGTGAAAGTTGAACCATAGGTATAGCCTATACCGATATCATAATCGGGTTAGCGGTACCGATCATCTGAACATTAGCGGTGGAGCTTGCTTTATATCAGACTAATGGCCAATGAGAACATCGTGTTAAGTCATGCCGAAGTGGATATTGGTGAAGCAATGAGGTGCATGTTGGGTTGGACCGATCACTGATGGGAGCGTCGGGGTAAGGTATGCAGACGAGGACATCAGGTAGTGGCACAGGGAGTTTGGTGTCTAACCGATAGCCGATGGAGCCATCGAGTAGAGTCATGCCGATAGGGTCCATCAGTAAGACTTGCACTAGCGAAGGAGCGAGAATTGAGTAGAGTGACCTCCAATGAGGTCATCGGAGTATGTCTTGTCGAAGGATGGATGAATAGCCAAACTTGAAGGCATCCAGATATGTTAGACCGATCATTGGACTACCTTACACTATCGGAGGAGAGTCATTTTCATTAGATTGATACTCGATGGAATCATTGGTACAAGCTAGGCCGATGGTTGGATAACCATACGGAAGGCATCAGAAGAAGTGTTGTTGATGGAAGACCAACCAAACTCAAGGCAATCGGGATAGGGTATGTTGATCCTCGGCAAAGCCAACATTAGCGGAGCAACTGAGAATCGGTTAGACCGATCCTCGATAACATCATCAGGTTCCAACCGAACTTCGATTAGGGTAAACAACAACAAATCTCCATATGAACTTTGGAAAGGAAGGCTTGCATTAATGAAGTATTTCAAGGTTTGGAAAGGAAGGCTTGCATTAATGAAGTAGTTCAAGGTTTTTGGAAGCAAATGCTATATAAGGAGGGACAAGGAAGATGTGGGTCAATTTTATTCAAGAAGCGGTGAAGGAATCTTCCTTGGATATTCCACAGGGATCAAGGCTTACAAGTGCTATAATAAGAGGTTGAACAAAGTTGTTGAAAGTGTAAATTGGAGAGTTGACGAAAAATGGCGTCAAAAGGAGATAGTACAAGAGATTTATTAACAAAAGGAAGAAAGTTGTAAAGAAGAAGAAACATCGAAAGAAAAGGAAACTAAAGAAGCTGAACAAGGAAATTCAAAAGCACCACCAAAGACATCATTCAAATTTGTTCAAAAAAACCATCTTGGAGATTTGATTATTTGTGGCAAAGACAAAAAAAATCAACAAGAGGGAAATTTGCAAATACAATAGAACATGTAGAGTTGTGCTTGTTTTCCAAAATTGAACCAAAGAACTTTAAGAAGTGAAGACAATCATTGGATCAAGGCTATTGGGGAATAGTGGGATCAAATAGAGAACAATGTGACTCAGGAGCTTGTCCCAAGACCCAAAGACAATAATGTCATTGGAACCAAGGGGGTGTTTCATAACAAGTTGAATGAAGATGGGAAAGACGCAAGGAATTCATATATTTTCTTTTTTTCTCTAATTAATATATTTATGATGCTAATGCATCTTTGCTTGTTTTTTTACCATGAAAGTGTGTTCTTATAATCACATCCCTTATGATTTGAATCTTAATCATGTGTTCTTTATCATTTGTGGATTACATGTATATGGTATATTAACACTAATGAGCCTCATTCCATTTTTGTATGTTTTTCTTACTCCTTTGGACCTATGATTATGTATCTTACATCTGTCTTACCATTTTGCAACTTCACC
Organism: Chamaecyparis obtusa; assembly: GCA_027943335.1. Classification (NCBI taxonomy): domain Eukaryota; kingdom Viridiplantae; phylum Streptophyta; class Pinopsida; order Cupressales; family Cupressaceae; genus Chamaecyparis; species Chamaecyparis obtusa. Next base: position 160,088 of record BSBK01001478.1, on the reverse strand, counting down.
GCCATATTATTCCATTATATTGAGGCACATCATGCTTCCGCATAGCCATAGCATGCTTCTAGAGATATCATATTAGATTGAGGGGCACCTTGCCTTATCATTAGTTATCCCATTACATTAAAGTGAATTACACCTTCCCTATTCCATCTTATCCTTACATGTGTGATCGTGCACCTAGATATATCTCACTATTGGGACCTATTAACACGCGTTAACCATTGTGCTATTGTGGGCATATACCTTTTCTATTGTTATATGTACTTACATAAGTGTCTCTCACCATCATCAAATTTACCTACACTAGTGGCAACCTTATACCTTTATGTCTATCTCCATTCCATATGATTTCACATCTATCATCCAATGCATCTTACTTGTGACAAGATAAATTCACGATAATTTTATTTTTCAGGAGGTATATGTTGAAATGCTTAGCTTACATTTACTTTGCTGTAATATTTCTTTCCTTGCATATATCCTATCACTAACACTTATTCATTGAGCTTGTAGATAGTTATAGCTACCAATACAAAGACACATTACTATATCCAAACAAAGCTTTAAAGTCCATGTCATGGCAATGCTTGATATACCACACCACTTTCCACACAAGGGGGATTTTCTTGACCCTATTATTATTTTCTAGACAAGTGAAGCGATTTTGTATGTTTGTGATTATTTCCAAGGCTATTCATTAAACACTTTTTCTTTGCTTTGCACGTTCCAATAGAGCACACATGATGCGTGATTTCACATTTACCATCTTGTGCTTTATTAGTTACATGTTATACTAATGACTATACTTTACATGATTATATGCTTACATCCTTAAGTTATAAGGGGACACACTATTGCTACCTCTCGTTTATAGAGCTTTTAAATAAAGATGTACTAGATTCATTATTGTGTGCAATCAAAGTTTGATGACATGGTATGCTATTGGCTAATAGATTATATTTGATTGCATGACATGAAAATGCTTGATATGCAACACCACTCTCCACACAAGAGTACACTTTTTCTTTTCTTTGTAGGTTCATGCAAGCACACAAGACAAAAAAAAATGAAGACACAAATATCTAATTGAGTCCAGTACACAAAAACAAATGTTTATTTCTTGAACAAAAATTTATATAAATGCATGTTTGTGAGTGGTCATTTATTTTGAAAAACATATTCATGCTAGAATCTACACGTGCTCACAGTGGGAGCAAATTGTAATAGTAAAATTTGCATATCCATACAGATTACCATTTAGTTTTGAGTCCATCTGAGAATGTCTTAATATGATTATATACCAAGAATTTTGTGTTAGTCTGGCTCCTTCCCTAATCTCTATCCATCTTTGTTTAACATCATTAACATATTTTTTTTTTGTTTGGTAATGGTCAAAAGTCGAGAACATGGGACTCTAGAAGACTCAAACCCAAGACCTCTCGAATGAGAGGCTCACAGCTTACCATAGCACTGTGGGTTCATCCCACTAACACACATTTGTATACAATTGTCCTTATCCCAAAATTATATGCACATATTCCTAAGTATTTATTCATTAGCCACAATTCCTACACATCCATTCTTGATTTTGAGATTCCACATTTTGCACTAGGGAATAATTTTGCACAACATAGATTTGACCTTAAAGTTCAAATTTGGAAATTCAAATCATTGAACCTCACCCTTTCCTCATAGTTGTTGGAAGCCAACTTAGTGCGTTTATAAAGCAGTTCATATGTATTAGTATTTCAAGAAATCTTTTTGAACATTTAAACATATTTATTACCATTCAAAATCCTAGCACATTCAATTGAAATGTTTTAATTCAGCACTTCGAAAGGAAGAACACCTTGCATGCTTGATTCTTGCCTATTGATCTTGATCATGAGCTTAAACATAACCCAATCAAAAGGGTGCACCTAAAAGGATCTGGCCATTGCAATGAACTGATTTCCCCAAATTAGTTGTAAACACTACTAATTCATTAAATGGTTAATGAGCACAATGTGTAGCAAACCAGATGGAAAGGAATTGATCCACATAGTGTATAATTTATCCATAGACATCAAATTGACCATCTAATGAAGTATATTATACATAAAATCCCAATCAACTGACATGGCTAGATTACCTTATTTTTTGTACCTGATTGAATGAAATCTACATTGCATCAAGTCTATATCCATTGTTTTTCCACATGCTAAGTCTATCTCCATTGTTTTTCCACACGCTAAGTCTATCTCCATTGTTTTTCCACAAACTAAGTACCTAATTTTCAAACATAACATTTCAATTAACACTCCTTATCATTCCCAACTATCATTTACTACAACCTAAGTTGGTTGTATGCAATTAAGTTAACCTACGATAAGTGTATTTTACTCTACACCATGACAATAACAGGTCTATAGTTAAAATTTAACATTTTCCCCTTAACTTCCAAAGACAAATCTTGTGGAAATAAAATGTCTATTTGGTTTTTAATTACATTTTTGTTATTTTCAATAATTGATTTAGTTCTTTTGATGTACGAACAAGTTATTTGTAAAAATAAATTTATATTTATTATAAAAATAAAAGGAAACAAATAAAAATTCATTAAGTTTACAAAACGGAGCTATTATAAATTAAAATAGAAAGCATCTAATACTATGAATTACAAAATAGCTTAGTCAAAAAAAGTATAATGAATAATGGCACCAAAATGGGCAGGAATAATTTCAAAGTGAATGTATCTGTAAAAACTGAAAGAGAAAAGAAATCAATGCAAAATCTCTGCCAATACATCCAAGGATATTTTGTCAATAAATGGATTATGGAGTCTTACGGTATGACCCACCACCAACAAACGTTATTCCACTGCTTTGGAGGCAGCAACTTGGAGGGAGTGATGAGAACATGGTGATATTATACAGTAGGGCTCAAGAAAAAGTGTAGTCAATGCAATATCCGCTTTATATGCAAGGATAACATCACAAAATATACTAACTTAAAACGCTTGAATCCACACTGTTTCCAATATAAGCCCCAAACGACAAACATCCCATCATTAAAAATTTAAAAGCATCTTGGAACCTTGTGCATCTATATTTCTGAATGTCAGATTCTACGGGCTGGTACATACCAAATAATGCAAAGCAACCAACTGCATGCGGGTTAAAGTCGGTAAAAAAATTTAAAAATCTGTTGCCTAGAGCTCTAAAATAACTGAATTACATGAACTGTACAGATTAATGAGAACTCTGTAAAAATATTAAGATTACACTCGAATTAAAAAAATAAAAAATCATTGCAAGCTATCAGGATAAACAGCCGCAATAGCTTGTGTGGCCAGAATCTTATTTTTTGATGAAATTTCCCATTTCCCAAAATCACGAAGGCCGGGAAGAAATTAGTACTCTGTCTCCACTAACCCATCAATCAATCCAAAATCCATTGCCTGTAAAATTGTAATATAGAAATATGAAGATGTTCAAACACATTTAAATTAACATGTACCATAAACTAAAATGCATACAAATCTAAATTTGAATTGCCACGGAGAATCAAAATCATGGGAGTTCCATATTGGCACAAAGCAAATTAATAATAATAATTAAAAGATTAATAATGATAAAGATTTTAATAATCAAGAACACTAATAGTAAGGAAAATCCACATATAAAAGAGGTCTTTCATGTTAGCTATAAGATATGAAACAAGTGACGAGTAATATAAATTCCACTGTAACACTTGAAAAACCCTTCTCATTTTGGGCAGATTTCTCGTATAAAAGACAACAAAACAGAACAAACCAGGTTAGTGGGGGAAACCAAAAACGTGATCATTGAGAGGTGACAGCCACCTTATACTTTTCAGGAGCATCTTGGGAATGAGTTCAATTAACTTTTAAATTTTTTTATTTTTTATTTTTTATTATATGGTTTTACATATGTTTGTTCCATTTTCTCTCCTATATTTTTAACGGAGTGTTCAATGCATTAACCCTGCCATTCCCATCTATATCATTTCTCTTTTTTCATCCTGTAGCTTTCCCTGACATTCTCATCTCTGTTATTGCTCTTCCACCATCCTCTTAGCTTTCCCTGCCCTTCCCTGTTGTTCCCATCACATGGAAGTTTCATAAGATGGGTTATTAATGGCTTTGATCTCAAGCACACTAAAGCTCCAACCATATTCTTTGTACTCAACAAACAATTTGAAACTTTACCCATTGATTCTATGGATTTTCATTTGCCTCTATTGCTTTCACACCACTGTTGCAACACATAATGCAAATACTTAGTTTTGGCACCACTAAAATCTTACTCGCCTGATCAAATAGTTGCTCATCCAATTTTGTAACCTAACGTATAGCATGATTGATGATGTCGATGTGAAAATGTTTGTCTCTAATATCTCTCATCAAATTTTTTCTTGGTGACCCCATACACCAGTATAGGAAAAAGGTTATCCTCTCATCATGTCATTTAATGCTCCCAATTATTTTCAAATTGGCTTGCCCTGTTTCCAAGTACTCGTTACTGTTTGCCTTCAATTCTGCTCTCAAATTTTGATAAGCAACCCAGTTTTTGTAAAGGGAAATTTCTTTCCCTGACATGCCACAGTCTGAGATGAAGCCTTTGTGAGTATAAATAAATTGAACTTTTAGAGCTGTTCTGTGCTATAGCTTCTCACTCTGGCTGCGAGCACATGCTTGGCTTCAATAAAAATGAAGTTTGACAGAAGAAAATACTATTTTTGGAGCATTTCAACAAACAAAATACTTACAATCTCTCTAGTGATAGATCTGCTCTAAGCTTCAATATGTATACTGATGAAATTAAAGCTTCTAAGTATTTTTAAAATTTTCAAGACTAAAAGGAATATTGAGTTAATAGCAGCCTTCCAAAAAATGGAGCAAACATAAGAGTCCCTTTTATCTTTACAAAAATTGCCATCTGAATCAATGCTTTCAAATAAAAGTTCAAATATGTTAAAGATGATAATTTTTAGTTGAATGCAAATCTCACCTCAGCTGCTGAGAAGAAACGGTCACGGTCGGTATGATATTTTACTATTTCCAAAGGTTGACCAGTGAAAGCAGAATACATCCTATCGATTTTCTGCACCCAACAATGTAGATAGCAAAATTAAGAAAATGGAAAACAGATATGTTTTGAAAAAAAGAGTTTCTATATTCAAAGTTTCAGAGTAACATGCATAAATACAAACTTCAACAAGATGATGAATTGGCAAATACTAAAGACTCAAGTTTGACCACTGCAGACCAAGAACCTGAACTAAAAAAGGTAAAGCAGAATATGTTTCCCAAAGCTGCAATGGAACATCTTGAATAAAATATGCCACAATGCGAGTCCTAAGCAATTTTACTTTACCATAAAGTATGCATTAGGTCCCACTCAAATCTAAATGGTATATCCTTAAGAATTTTATCAATTGAAACAAAATGGACTAGATGATTTAGATAAGAATGTGGTCAAAATGTCATGTCCCAAGACTACATGTCCAGAAAAGTAAAATTGGATACCTACATATGTTTGTTTGACATTTTAGCTAATATGATTCAAAAATAAAACTTCAAACTGCAAAATATATGTCTACAAGGCATCCTTTCTCTTACCTGCACATTTAGATATGTCTAGGTTTGTTTAGTCACATTTCTGTCAAGATTGTGGTCCTTGCAGTCAAATCTAACTTTATATGGGATTTATTCTCTAATCACTGTGATATTAAGATTCCTTTATACAGCACAAAATCATATAAGCAAGCATCTGCTTCTCAGTCTACTCTGCAGTATTAGATATCTGACACTGTTTAAGTCTTCAACAATTACATCTTGGTGACTTCTACAAACCCATGCATTGATTGTTACCTATTGATGTGAGTTTTGTTCCACTACAACATACAGAATCAAACATTCAATGTTCCGGGATAAAACACTAAATATTCAATCCTCTCTTGGTACAAGGTCATCTTTCATGCTAAGCTTAAAAAGTAAGATCATCAAATGACTTCAAGGTTTCTTCAATTGTGGATGCTCACTCAGTGAAATAATGTGATTTACTGGTAATCACTTAGGGGACTTACGCTATTCATTCAATGGATATCAACTCTTGCACTTCTAAAGATTTGGCTTCACAATGTGCAATGAAAATATATTTGGTATCCAATTTCCACTTCAACTTAAACTTAAACTTCTACTTCTACTCTTAACTATGAATGCAAGGAATTATGGATGGACTTGGACTCTACTAGATGCAATCTCGCCAACGACTCCACCCATCTAATGCAAGCTTCTAAGGAATACTCAAATGGTTTTAAAATCAATATCTCCTCTTCAATCCCATCAAATGGATGCAAACTAAAGATTGAGTATCAATTGAAGTTTAGTGCTTTCAATCATCAGCTTACCACACAAGGAACACTTACAATCAGCAAGAGGCTAGTGGCCCAGATTTGTCGAGTCAATCAAGTAAACATCCAAAATTACTTCCACTCAACTAAGCTACTTCCACATGGAAAAAAATCTAATCCAAGTGAAAGATTGAGGAAACCATGCAACACTACAAAGCAATATTAAGTAATTCACCATGAAGAACCAACAATGAACTATCCATTACTTTGAAAGCATTATGGCAACAATTTGATCAAGTCTTTCCCTTAGCTAGCCTACACTAATTCTACTATTAGCTCTCTAGCTTCTAGCTCCACTACTATTCTAAGCTAATCTTCTCCAATCTAATCCTTTACAAATGAGAAGGCCTTGGGCCTTTTATAGGTGTTCCATTACAATGAAGGGCCAAGATCGATCTGAGATCAAGGGTCGCGATTCATCCCTACAAACCATAATTAGGGTTGCCAGATTTACAACCAATTACATGGAGGCACCAATTCATGGGCCAATAAGAAAAATATAATGATTCTAACAACCAATGAAAAAATAGGACACTTGGCATGCTATGATTGAATGTGCTTGCAACTTGTATTTTCTGATTGGAGAAGATAGCTAGGTGCCACCTCATTATCCTTATCCCATAGATCTATTTAAGAACATGCTTTGAATCCTAGCTTGTGGAAGGTATCTGATAAAACTTCAAATATTTCTTGCTCGATTGTTAGAAAGTAACTTTGATGAAGAAAATCTTAATTCTCAATCCTTCTAACTTTGATTAACTATTCTGAAACTATCAAGCCCTGTGGAGGATAGATGTGATGGCATTTTCCCGAATGGCTCACTTTTCAAATCTTCTCCAACCTTTGAAATTTTTCTCATGACTTGATTTGGATTTGCATCCTGAAATTGTAGACTTGATGTAATCTTTGATTGCATTTGAATTGATGGAATTGTCCTCATGTAGCTAAGTTCTTGAATTTGATCTCTTGGATTTGCTTTGATCTCAATTTGAAGTTTCTTAGGTGACCTTGATGTTGAATCCTTCTCATTTGGATGTCTTGAAACTTGAGGCATTCCTCCTGTAGCTTGCAATTGGGGCCTTGAAGTTCTCGATCCTGCCCTCTAACTTCTTCATCTCAACTTAACCTTGCAAGACAAGAGAGGAAAAAGTATTAAGCCTTTGAAATAAAATCAAACATGAAATAGATCTCGAAAGTTCATGAGATAAAATCACATAAGTATTTAGAAAGAAATGAGGTTTTCAAAACAAGTTTGGTTTTTAAAATTGAAATCTGGAAACAATTAAATCTTTCAGCTCAACACACACTCAGATTTCATCACCCTTCACCCTGATTTGAAAAATTTCTGCCTTGCTGGTCCAGTATTATCACTTTCTAAATGTTGACCTGTCCATTCCCTTAAATTGCTCCAGCACCCTAAAACATTTTGCAGCCCGAGTAAGAAAACAAACTCACTGTCTTTCTAAGACAAAGTCACTGCCAACTCACTGTCAAGAAATGCTGATTATGATGGTATAATTCGCTACTTGTAGCAGAGTCCAGTTTGCTGTTGGTTTGGTGTGGAAATGAAGAGATCTAGCCTTCTTTTATAGGTGATCCAAGGCTGAAAAGGCACATTGTAATGACGCCTATTAAGGCCCTACTTGATTTTCTCTAGAAATTCCCAATTAGGGTTTCGATTACATTTGTTTCATACTAAGTGAATTCCAAGTCTCTATCATCATCATATTTAGAGACAATCATTGACTCATAATCGAAGTAACGAGAATCGGAATCGGAATCGGATTGGAATCGGCAAGGCCAAATTGAATTGTGAATCGGCTATGAATCAGAATCGAATCAGCAACGAATCGGCAAATTTAAAAAACCCTTGAAATTTAGAGATTTTAACAATTTAAAACTTATTTGATGCACCCTTTATTGAATATAACTTAAACACACTATAACATCATCAAATAGAAGTTAGCATACATAAATAAGGAACATAAATGATAAATCCATCACATATGTTACACGTAAAATGTAAATTGTAGCTGAAGTAAATAGAAATCATAGGATCATAATGAGTCAAATAATAGAATGTATGTAAGATGAAGATCCATAAGACATCAAATCATAAATGTATGTAAGATGAAGATCCATGAAACGTATGTCTATCAGTATCTGTAAAGTCAAAGTGTAAACAAAATGAAAAAAACAAGGCTCTAGCTTAGCTGCTCAAGCCTCATCATCATCCCCAAGCTCGGCCGCAGCCTCAGCCTCAGCTTCTGAGTATCCTTTCTGCCTTCAACAAAGGCGTCTAAGGTAGGACCTAGAGGACAGTTGAGCCATAGCCCCCGCATGTAAGATGGGCTCAGGAACAACATCACTAGGGCCTGTGTCTATGCGTGTGCGTCTACCAGTGCCTGAACGTGCTCTAGCCGCCTCCTCTGCCATGGCCACAGCCTCAGCCTCTCTATCTACATGGTCAACCCACTCATGGTCTGCCTCAGTGAAGATCGGATCCACAGCCTCGGTGAGCCACTCTGATTCTGGATCAATCTCCTCAAGAATGATCGGAGAGGAGTCAGCGCCCAAAATCTATCTGATCCTAAGACAGAGGTTGTAATGAACAAAGACAAGATCATTCAACCTCTGCGCAGACAACCTATTTCTCCTCTTCGAGTGGATATGCTCGAACATGGACCAATTGCGCTCACATCCAGAAACGCTGCTTGGCTGACTCAGAATACGGATGGCAATTTTCTGAAGTTTTGGGGTTGTGGGCCCAAACATTTGCCACCATCTATCTGAAATAAGGGAAAACAAAAACAATTAGTCTCATTTACAAAATTACAACTTTAAAATTACAAAATCAAAAATTAAAATGCTCAACTTATAAGCCATGAACTTAAGATTCAAAAATATATTACTTTTACCTGGGTGTAATGTTGTCCGAGTATCTATGGCCATCCTGCTGCAGAAAATTGGCCCTTCTTTATTATTGAATTTGTCTAGCTCAATGGTTGCAGCTGCACTATCCTCATCACTACTCAACCTCTGGATCACTGTATATAGGTCAGTGAGAACCTCCTCATCCGTCTTGAAGTCAGGACAGAAACAAAATGTTGGATTCAGATAATAAGCTGCAGCATTGATGGGTCGGTGGAGCTGATTCTGCCATCTCCTATCAATGATCCCCCAAATAGGGTCATACTACTCCTGCACTCCTGCATACTGGGCTCTAATGGCCTCCATGGCCCTATCCATGCCCTCATATATGTAGCCCATAGAGGGCTTCTCCCCATCAACAGTTCGTAGGAGAGATACGAGGGGCTCAGTGACCTACGTATAATGTAAAAAAAACTTTTGAGTCAAAACTAAAAGTAAAACTAAATCATTAAATAATTAAATAATAAATATTAAATATTAAATACTAAATGTTAAATTGTAAGAAATTTACCTCAGGGATTTCTTTAGCAGGTTCCAAAAACCATCCTCATCAAAGATGCAATTCGCCACATCTACCCCTATAGTGGTCGTAGCATAGGAAGATGTAGTCCACTCCCACCCAACAAACATTCTCCTCAAATCTTCCCTTGATGTCAACAAGGACTGCAGTGTGATGAAATTTGAGGCAAACCTCGTGATGCCTAGACGAGCTAACTCCCTGCCTCCTGTGTAGTCCCTCATTGTGCTAAGGAAAAATGCATGATTGTAGATAAACTTAAATATATTCTTGGCCCTTTCTACGCATGATTTGATCTACTCAAGCTTGCCAATTTCCTCCAACATGAGGTCAAGGCAATGTGTCGCGCAAGGAGACCAAATTATGGTGGGGTGCCTCTCCATCAAAAGTTTACCTACAACAATTTTAAATTAATTAGAAATTTAAACATGTTAGGAAACTTTGAATTAGAAAAGTTCACATAAATTTATTTTTAAAACTTGAAAAGTTAAAAGTTTACCTGCAGCAACATAACTTGCTGCATTATCCGTCACCACCTGCACCACATTTTCTTCCCCCACTTCTGCTATGACTTCCTCAATAACCTCACATAAGTATGTGGCGGTTTTTATATGAGCGGAAGCATCAATAGATTTGAGGAACATGGTATATCCTACAAAACAATGAATTATCATGGATCATCAACAAATTAGCAATCAACATATCAAAATTTAAATTATTCAATCACGATTCACAATGCATGTAGGAAAGTAGACTGTAGAATGATCAATCACCTCCACAGGAAACAAGAAAATTGAGGAGTGTTCTATTCCTCCTATTTGTCCAACCATCACATGATGGTGCACCCCTTTTCGATCCACTCCTTTCAGTGGTCCTCAAGCTCAACCTTCATATCCTCTACCATTTCATCTAAGAGGTATCCACTCAACTAAAGCCCGGACCACAAATAGCAACCACATCTACCATGTTTTGCCAATAAGGAGCCCTGTCACAAACCATTAAAAAAGAATCAATTACCTGGCTGCAATAAATGGAATGTTGCAAAAGTACCAAAATTTGCAAATTTCTTTTCTAGCAGCATCATGAATCTCCTTGTTCAAACCCATGCCCTCAAGCGTGGGTTGTGAGCCAAGAGTAGTGCGGGGCACAAAGTAACTATCCAATTTGTTCTTCCGCACTCTAGGCTACAATATGTTGGACTGAATCTCAAAATAAGAACGACTAGCACTAGCACAAACACTAGCACTAGGACGAAAAGGAGGCCTGGAAGAACCCTCTCCAACACAACCTACGAATGCGGATGCAGATGCGGGAGCATGGGAGCCAATAGCACTTAACCCTTCAAGTTGCCTTTTCTTTTTTAATTTATCTTGTTCATATTTTTCTAATGCCACTAGACAAGTGTGTTTTGCCTTAGCAGTTTGTTGAGTGCAAATTGTAATATCATGTCCAAGTATGGCAGCAATGTGGTATTTGAATCTATAAATGCCACCAGAATTTATATCCTTACAAAACATACATTTTGTTTGAAATTTTGTTCTTCCAAGAAAATCTTCGGTATATTTCCAACATTCATATTTTTTATGGTTACCCATTGTGAAAAATGAAAGTTAAGACTGCTGCAATAAGAAAATTTAAGTAAAACCTCAAAAGTTTCAAACTAATAAACAAAACAACAAAGTCTGGTTTCAAATTTAGTAAAACTAAAAAACATTCAAGATTTGCAAATGAAAACTAAAACAATTTAACAAAAAATGAACAATACACTAACATACAAAAAAAAATCAACACTTACCTCTTGTAAATGAGTTGAGTGTTGCTATTGACTCCTTAATGCTCCCAATGCAATCTTATGGCCTCCCCAAATGGATTTTTGATCTCTTTGGTGCTCTTCCTTCTTGCTGGTTGCAAACCTCTGGTTTTTCTTTTTTTTATTCTCTCTCACTTATCCTCTCTTCTACTCATGCTAAACAATTAGAAGGGCCTTTAGGGTTAAAACAAAGAGAAAAGGCAAAAAAAACTACTAAAAAAATATGCATTTTTTTATAAAAAATGACTTCACTTTATCCTTGACGCACGACCAGTTTTTTACCAATTTTTTAAGGCAATTTTGGGCAATTTTTTAAATGAATCAGTGAATCGGCGATTCAGACAATTCATTCCAAAAAATTGGCTATCTGATTCACCAGTTCATAAAAAATCAAGAGGGTTGAATCGAGTCATGATTCAGGCGATTCTAGCGATTCTCGTTACTATGCTCATAATACATACTTAAGCTCCCATTCCTTAATCTTCTCCTCACTGTGACCGGATTACTCTCCTCTTCAAAAACTCCTTATCCGCTTAGTTGTATTAGTGGGTGATTAAATAATTAGCTAAGTATATATTATTATCTTATATATTGCAAATACATTAATAATCATGAATAACATAACCAATGTATAATTCTATTTCTCTTATTAACATATATTATTAATATTCTTTGACCTCTTATAATTTATATTCTTGAATTTCCTTCTATATATATTTATATTATATATTTTCTTGTTTCTTAGAAATGCCTATATACTTCCTTCTTTTTCTCCTATATTTTTTCCTAGTTTTTCTCCTATATTATTTCCTTTATTTTTTCCTATATTTTCCATGTTCTTTGCCATTTAAATATTAAATTTACATACTAAAATATAATAATAAAAAAGTGGGAGATATTGGTAAGAGCAGTGAATCATTTTCTTCCCAATTATTATTATTAAGATAAGGATAAGATCTGTCCCTATTTCCATATTTCAAAATATTGTCTTCTAATTTCATCCTCCAGATTCTCTCCTTTCCACATGCTGTGAGAATTTGTTGCTCTCTCTTTCTTTCTTTTTTAATTTCTTAATGTTCCCCAATGCTTATTTTATTTATTACTATCCAACTTCCTCCCCCAAGAATGATTTTCTTTCTTTAATATATCTTTTCTTCCCTTACGTAAGAGCGACATGACTTTTGAAAGTGCTTGTTCATAATAATTAGAAAAGATCCTATTAGAGTTTTATATTTACTAACTTTATATTATTAGTATCTTGTAACATATGGTTCTTTCATGAGTTATAATAATCCTGTAACTATCGGTTCTTTCACATTTTACCAAAACCTTCATAGATTGATATTATATTGATAAATAATCAGTGTAACACCGGCGCGGAGGTATGTCGAGACGAGGGGATGCCAAGACAAGTTTCGAGTGCGGAAAAAAAAAAGGGCCTCAATTTCGGGACGGCGGGGGGGAGGAAGGGGGGCTGCATACTATACATATATCTTGAAATGCTAATTATGAAAAGATGTTTCAATATAACATACCAAATACTTCAACATAGCAAAATTGCAACACTCACTAGAATCATTGAACACTCAACATAGTAACATAGTAACATAACCATACATAGTAACATAATGAATCATGTTCTAAACTTCTATCAAAGATTCAAAATTCATTGTTCAAATATGAAATATGATATATCAAAATGATCATGATTACAATGAGCACAGTAGCATGAATGATATAATGAATCATGATCAATCATCAATGTTGAAGTCTTCATAACTAGGTCTTAGGTAGTCTTTGTTGGTGGCTGTTTTCAAGTCCCTAGGTACGGCAAATGAGGTTTGAGTGATTTTGGCCTATTGGGAAGTCATGTTTGTTTGGGATTTGGATGAGAGCTAAGCTAAGTCTCTCATAGAGATGGGGTCGAAACCAAGTGATTTGTGATAAAACGAATTAAAACCCTTTGAGAATCCTTTTGCCAGTGTCAGTTTGACCTTAGAAAGCCATGATGGATTGTGGGAGGTAACCCTATTGAAGGCTTGCTAAATCCTGAAATTTGGCTAAGTCTGGAATTTTTCAAAAACCCCCAAAATCTAGAATCTGTTAATAATTATAGCCTTTCGACTAAAGATCAAATTGGACAAAAGAATTAATAATTAATTATTATTAATTATACCCTAGCTTGTGCGATTTTATGATAATAATGGTATTATTATAAAATACAAGTAATTAAATATGTATTGCGTTTATTAATTAAAGGGCCCCTAACTAGGGCAAGTTGGCCCTCTTGGAGGGTGGCAAAATTAATTTCACACACATATATATGATGAATTGATTTTGGGAGAGAGATCATCAAAAACACAACATGTATCTCTCTTCCTAAAATCAGAGACATGCGAAATATTCTTCTTCCTCTTGGAGCGAATTTGTCTTGGTTCTCATTCTGTTCTGGAGCAGCGATTTAGGAGAATCATAGTGCAGATTGGAGTGCGACCTAGGGCTGAAATTCGAACCTGTTGTAGCAACGCTCAGTCATCTCTGTAAAGGCAGATCCACATTGGATTTCGAACAAGTTGGAGAACAAATCAGGTACCTTCCTTCCATCTTGTTCTATGTTAACTTGTTTCAATTTTAAAGGCCATCTATAGATTGTTCTTTTCCTTGCATTAATCTGAAAATCTTAACATGGTATTAGAGCCTAGATAGAGTAAAAGATCATATTCAGATTATTAGGAAAAACAGTCTCAAACTTTTAAAATTTGAAACATGGAGTATTCAGCCCTATATTCAGCCTTGTCCACCCAAACCTCAAATAAATACTCTTGGGTTATCGATAGTGGAGCTTCAAGGCATATCACTGGGTTCTGGGAAAACTTTGATACATTTTCAAAAAACATTAAGGAAGAAGTTACCATAGGAGATGACACCTCATATCCAATTATGGGTTTTGGGAATTGCAACATTCAAATGAAGTCCGGCATATCCTTGCAACTATCTCGAGTCCTATATGTTCCGGGCATAAAGAGAAACCTAGTTTCAATATCAGCACTTGAGGATAAGGGTTATAAGATTGCTTTTATGGATGGGAAAGTCTTGGCTTGGACCAAGAATTCAACATTAAAACAAGCATACACCATAGGACTAAGACATGAGTGTCTTTATAGACTTGATACTATTTCATCTCAAGCCTTAATGGTTGAAACAATTAATTCAAGTGATTTATGGGGCATCTAAATTTCCAAACATTATCTTCTATGGATAAAGTGGTAGTAGGTTTCCCTCATCTATCTCCTAAACATGAAGGAGTATGCAAAGGATGTGCATTAGGGAAAAATATCAAATCCTCTTTCCCTTGTAGTGAAAGGAAGACCAAGGAAATATTGGAAATAGTTCATTCTGATCTTTGTGGACCCATGTCCGTACCATCTATTGGTGGATATCTTTATTACATCATCTTTGTAGATGACTTTTCTAGAAAGACTTCGATATATTTTCTTAAGAACAAGGAGTCCATCGATGTTCTCAACAAATTCAAAGAGTTAAAAGCTTTAATAGAGAATCTTACAAACAAGAGGGTAAAGATTCTTAGAACGGATAATGGTGGAGAATACATTTCTTAAACCTTTAGCACCTTTTGTATAGAATCAGGGATTAAGAGGGAGTTCACTGTTCCTTACAACCCTCAACAAAATGGAATCACTGAAAGGAAGAATAGAACCATAATCGAAGCAGCAAGGGCTATGTTACATGATCAAAATCTGCATACTTCACTATGGGCCGAGGCATCCAACACTGCGGTTTACATTCAAAATAGATGTCCTCATTCAGCATTAAACAATAAAACTCCCGAAGAGGTGTTTAGTGGAAACAAACCTGATGTGAGTTATCTTACGATATTTGGTTGTCCTCTGTACTTTCATGTTCCAAAAGAAAAGAGAACAAAACTGGAACCTTTAGGAAAGAAGGGAATATTTGTGGGATATAGTGAATCTGCCAAGGCATATAGGATATATGTTCCAAGGCAAAGACATATTGAGTTGAGCAGAGATGTCATATTTGAAGAGGATCTTGTATTCTCTATCTCTAAAGATATAGCATGTGATGAATTAATTCAATCCAACCCTCCTGAGAATTAGAGGGAGTATCATGATGTTATTGAACATGATCCAATAAGTGAACCTAGCACTTCCATCCACAAAAAAAGACCATTGTGGGCCATCAAAATGTTGGAAGATGTAAGCAACTTTGCAGCTCTAGTAGGAACTTTCAGGGAAAGTAAAACACCTAAGAAATACTCTAACTATGCTGCATTTATGAGTGAGATTATAGATTCCGAACCTTCTTCTATTTGTGAAGCACTTAAAATTCAGGCCTGGAAATAAGCAATGTCAAAAGAATATGGATCCATAATGAAGAACGATGTATGGGATATTGTTCCTAGACCCAAGAACAAATCTGTGGTATCATCAAAATGGATATTCAAGATTAAACATGTTGCGGACAGTAGTATTGATAAACATAAAGCCAGATTCGTAGCCAGAGGATTCACTCAAAAGGAAAGAATAGATTATGAAGAGACCTTTGCTCCCGTTGCTCGATATTCCTCAGTTAGGGCAATAATTGCAATTGCAGCTTCCAAAGGTTGGAAGATCCATCAAATGGATGTTAAAACTGCATTTCTTAATGGAGAAATTGAAGAGGAAGTATACATAGAGCAACCTGAAGGATTTGTGACAAAGGATCAACAATCTTATGTGTGCAAGCTTAAGAAAGCTTTATATGGGCTCAAACAAGCTCCTCGAGCTTGGTATGAAAGGATTGATCGCTATCTTCAAAATCTGGGATTGTCAAAGTACGATGCAGATCCTAATCTCTATGTTAAGATATCAAATGGAGACTTATTGATATTAGTGCTATACGTAGATGATCTCCTAATCACAGGAGAAGAATACCTTATAGAAAATTGCAAGCAAGACCTTGCAAAGGAATTTGAAATAAGGATCTTGGCCTTCTTCATTATTTTCTTGGTTTAGAAGTGTGGCAACAATCTCCTAGGATTATTGTGAATTATAGAAAATATATTGTTGATATTTTAAAGAGATTTGGTATGATGGATTGTAAACCAATGTCCACACCTATGGAAACCAACCTTCTCAAGTTAAGAGAAGCCATGGCTAGTTCTGAGGCAGCAGATGCTAGTTTATACTGTTAGATCATTGGATCTCTTATGTATCTAGTTAACACTAGACCTGATATCTGTTATGCTGTAAATGTTTCTAAGTCAGTTTATGGTAGAACCTAAACAATTGCATATGAGTGCAGCTGAGCATATTTTGAGATATCTTCGTGGGACCATTGAGTATGGTCTATTATACAAAAATGTAAAACTGGATCTTCGTGGCTTTACAGATTCAGATTGGGCAGGATGCATTACAGACCGAAAGAGTACATCCGGATGTTGTTTTAGCTTGGGATCAGCTATGATTTCTTGGTTTACCAAGAAACAAAACTCCGTTGCTCAGTGTTCAACGGAAGCAGAGTATATTGCAGCTTCTCTCGGAGCTAGAGAAGTAGTTTGGTTAAAAAACTCATAGTGGGATTATTTGGACAACCTATGGAATCTACTGTTATCTACTGTGATAATCAGAGTTGCATTAAACTTGCCATCAACCCTGTATTCCATAATAGGTCCAAATATATTGAGATTCCTTATCACTATGTCAGGGACATGGTGGAAAGAAAGGCCATTCAATTGGAATATTTATGTACTGATGAACAACTCACCAAACCTTTAGCAAGGGGCAAACTTGAACATTTCAGGAATAAACTTGGCTTGGTGAAAATATGAGTTTGTTGTACTAACATTTCTTTTATATGGTAAAGTTATATATGAGTTCATTTATGCTTGCATGTGAATTGTGGTAGTTCACATTTATATTTTTTGATGAATATCATTGAGATTGATATTTTTGGATCAGGGATCCACATTTGTATATTGGTGACATCATAGATTTGATGTCGGGAGACCATCACTCCAAGTAGTTGGTGAATATCATGGACTTGATATTCGTTAGACCCATGCTCAAGGATATCATGGACTTGATATCTCATGGATCAGGGATCCACATCTAAGTAATTGGTGGACATCATGGACTTGATGTCGATAGGCCATTACTCCAAGCATTTGGTGAATATCATGGACTTGATATTCGTTAGACCAATGCTCGAGGATATCATGGATTTGATATCTCTTGGATCAAGGATCCACACTTGAGCGTATGGTGGACATCATGGACTTGATGTCTGGAGGCCATTGCTCTAAGCTTTTGGTGAATATCATGGACTTTATATTCGTTAGACCAATGCTCTTGATATCATGGATTTGATATCTATTGAGTCAAGGTGACTCTTGGTTAACATCATGGACTTGATGTTTCTGTATATTCGAGAATTTGGTAATATAATGTTATCATGAATATCATGGACTTGATATTCTTGTGGACCTGCTCAATCCACAAATCAGAATTATAACGTTATGAAGCCAAATTATAATATACATATGGATTTGTGCTAGATAGGATCTACCCTCATAGATATGGAATCTATGACATCTCAGGATAGGGTATCCGAGATGGTTATGTTTTTGTTCTCACTATCAAGGATGATATTTAAGGGTGTGTCCTAGAATAGATGGGATCTATAGTTTGATCTTACCCTCAAGACTAAGAGGGAGTGTTAATAATTATAGACTTTCAGCTAAGATCAAATTGGACAAAAGAATTAATAATTAATTATTATTAATTATACCCTAACTTGTGCAATTTTATAATAATAATGGTATTATTATAAAATACAAGTAATTAAATATATATTGTGTTTATTAATTAAAGGGCCCCTAACTAGGGCAAGTCGGCCCTCTTGGAGGGTGACGAAATTAATTTCACACACATATATATGATGAATCGATTTTGGAAGAGAGATCATCAAAAACATAACATGTATCTGTCTTCCTAAAATCAGAAACGTGAAATATTCTTCTTCCTCTTGGAGCGAATTTGTCTTGGTTCTTATTCTGTTCTGGAGCAGCGATTTAGGAGAATCATAGTGTAGATTGGAGTGCGACCTAGGGCTGGAATCCGGACCTGTTGTAGCAGTGCTCAATCATCTCTGTAAAGGCAGATCCACATTGGATTTCGAACAAGTTGGAGAACAAATCGGGTACCTTCCTTCCATCTTGTTCTATGTTAACTTGTTTCAATTTTAAAGGCCATCTATAGATTGTTCTTTTCCTTGCATTAATCAGAAAATCTTAACAGAATCTGCACCTTAACTCCTATGAAGCTGGAACCTATCTCAAACATCCTGAAAGTATTTATACAAATATAACTTAAAGTACAAGAAATTAAATAAATCAAACTTATACTTAAATGTTATATTTGTATAAATCCTCCCGCCTCTACACTGAAAAATGGATACTCACAAAAAATTAAAACAAACTTTAACAAATTGCTTTTTTCGCGTCCCAGGTGTGGTCGAGGGACGCTTGGGCAGCACCCAAGTACCGCACCCCCACAACCAAGATCCCGAGCACCCGACTGGTATGGGGACGGGTGTGGCAGAGGTGCGGCGGCCCACGGCCGCTGGCGGGGGTGCTCAGGTGCGTGTAGTACCTGTCTCAGGGACATCCCTGCACCCAGTACTCCCAAGTTTTTGCCAGGGTGCACGTCCCCATGCTACACTGTAAATAATTTTAAAAAATAATATTAATTATAGATTAATATTAATACTTAATATTCTATTGATTAATATTACTACTATATCATAGATTAATATCAATGATTGATATTATATTTATTAATTAATAATATTGATTAATATTAGTATGATATGATCATAATATAGAATTAGTTAATTAATTATTGATCAAACATTAAATAAGGGATTTATGTAGTTATTATTACAACTATATTTAAATAGAATATATATGTATTTAAGAATTTTTTGTATTATACATACATCAATTAGGGCTTATGACACACATCGTTGTAGGGGTCGATCTGGCCTTCTTAGCCAATGAAAATCTAATTAAATTAAATCATTTCTGCCCCTACAAGGCCGACCTGCATTGCATATGTTTTGTTTAAACTTTGAATTCTCCTCTTCAAGGCCGACTGGCCCAAGTTAATTGCATTTCGTTTTGTAAAACTACTGCTAGGAAAACATCAAAGTTTGGGCAAAAATTTCCCAAACTTCATTCATTTTTGTTAATGTTTGTAGCTTCAATCGTATGATCATTTAGAATACATATAATACTTAGATATTGATTAATAATAATATATTGTATGATATATATATATATATATATATATATATATATATATATATATGTTATATTATATATTATTATTAAATATATATTATGCAAACTTATATTATTCTAATGTATGATTGATTGATGAAAACATTATAAAGTTGGTTAATTATTCTAATCAATTTGTTATTGAAGAGGAGGCATGTCTCTAAGAGACAATCCTCCCCAAGATAATATATATTCTGAGATGGATGGAAATTCTAAGAACGCATAAAAGATGAAAAATGCAAGTATTAGAATTTACATTCAGACCTGATTATAAACAAGATATATTACATATCTCAAGTATGAAAAATTACAACATGGTATCAAAGCCAGGCTCGAACTTTTGGGAATCTGAATGGTTTAATAAAAAAATAATAATAATATGATGTAGAGGCGGATTCCTGCCTGTTGGAGGATTTCCTAGGGAAATGATTGGATTTTGATATTGGATATGAACCATACTATTGACCTCTGATGGCATACTTGCCAATACCTTGCCGAGTGGAGAAAATTCGTCGAGTGAAGAAAACTCGCCTAGTTTTCTAGCTCGGCGAGTTTTTCGGCCAAAAACTCGCGACTTAAAACTCGTTGAGTTTTACGTAAAAACTCGCAGTTTTTACATAAAACTCAGCGAGTTTTAAATAAAAACTCGCACCTGCGTTTCAATATACACAACAGTAAAAAAAACGCATTTTCATTAAGCGTTTTGCATTTGTTGCATCTTGGGCGGGTAGGGGAGAGGAGTGGGCTCCCAAGCCATTCTTAGTCGGATTTGAGTGGATTGAAGGCGGATTTCATCCTTTTTTTGAAGAAAAAACACATTTCCAGGTAGGTTTGCTGAGATTGTTTTTTATTTTATTTTTAACATCTATTTTGTTTTGGTTGAATCTAAATAAATACAAAATCATTTCTAAGTAGTTAGAAATGATTTTGAATCATTAGAACAAGATTCAACACTGTTTTGGACAAGTTTTTAAGAAAATGATGAATCTATCAATATTTTTTTTGAAGAATATCTAGTTTTTTTAAATATCAAACCCTACCAGTTTGTTTTTTTTTTTTTTTCTAACTTTGAATGATGTCTAAAAAGATTGTAACTAATTTAGATAGTTTCTAACTTTGTTTAATTTATTTTCTAAAATAATTATTTTATGTTTTAAATTTCTATGTGTAGGGCAGCAGTTAACCATTAAATCAGCATGGCAAATTCAGAGGAAGTTTGGCCACTAACACCATGCCTTTCTGGATTTATAGGCACCCGGCCTAAAAATGCTAGAGATAAGACATGGAGGTATGCCTATGAAGTACCCAATGAGTCTGGGAAAGTGATTTGCATAAACTGTGAGAGAGTAGTTTTTGGAGACATAAACCGCTTCAAATACCACCTCGCAGGCATTAGGAAGTGTTAAGTTATAGCTTCATTCGTATCATATATATATATATATATATATATATATATATTATTATACAATGATTATAAAGAATAGATATGATTATATTATTATCTTATTATCATTATTGATAAATTATAATAATGAAAATAACATAATAATATATATGTTAATATCATATTGAATAAATCGAACCATGTTCGATATTCAGATTAATGTTCCAAGCATCGACTAACACTTACTTAGCGACTCAAGTAATTGCAGTCACTTATGCATTAGCATAAGCGACTATTGTCAACAGTCGCTTATGCTAATGCATCAGCGACTGCAAAGAGTCGTGACTGCAAGGGGTCGTGACTGTTAAGAGTCATGACTGTTCATTATGAAAGGGCACGTCTAACTGCTATGAAACATATTTATATGTAATGATTGTAGGTTGAAAGAACAATCAATCACCACGGCATAGTTTCTTCAATCTGCAATCACATTACAATCACAGAGCATTATATATATATATATTCAATTATTATATATACACATCAGACATTATAAATTACAGCAAAAAATATATTCCAAAGATCATATTTCCTTAACAGGAAGCATAATACAAATCCATGTGAAAAAAATACATAAGAGATAAAAAGATTTGTTAATGCCCTACTTGCAGTCGGGGAAGAGAAAAAATTGCAAAGGGAAAGGGAAAGATTAGCTGTGAGGGCAGCCATAGCTGAAACTCAAGGTGCTCCTATTGACATTCAAGAAGAAGAAGCACTTGAGAGCATAGTGGGCTCTCTTCGTGGCCCACGCATCCACAAACAGAGTGCCTCCTCTTTGACCTCTTATGCTTCCTCTAGTAGAGTGCCTAGTTCTTCACCACCATCAGCATCAAGGATAGGCAATTTTTTTGTGCCCACGAATACACCTGGTGCACAACCATCATTAGAGGCCACTGGATGGAACAAGGAGGCACATGAGAAAACTGATATTGCATGTGTTGGTTTTTGGTATTTCAACAATCTCCCATTGAGTGTGATTGAGAGCCCCTATTGGCTCAATTTGGTGACCGCAATGACAATTTCGGGAAAAGGGTACAAGGCCCCTTCTCGCAAGGATTTGTGTGGGAGGTAAGTAAATAATCGGAATCCACTTGGTTTTATTTTGAAATTTTAGTTGTTATTTCTTGTTTATTAAATCAAAATTGAGTACTAAGACTTTATTTGACTTTGATTTTGTAGGTTTCTTGTAAATGCAGTTGATAGGGCAAGACTAGTGGTGGAGCAAAAAAAAGAGTGGAGTAAATATGGCTGCACCATTCTTTCTGATGGGTGGACATATGAAAAAAACCAAATCATTATTAATTTCTTGGTTGCTTGCAAGGATGATGTGGTATTTTGGAAAATGGTTGATGCCTCCAACAAAGTGAAAAGTGCACAAACTTTGGCATTAATGTTCGAGAATGTTGTCATGGAGGTGGGAGTAGAGAATGTGGTGCAAATCATCACAGATAATGCAGCAGCAGGTAATTTTAAATTTTAATATTTATGTTGCACATGATTATCATTAAATATTAATAAGTGATATTTAATTTAGTTTTTAGATAAAATACGGAAATTGGAAACTAATTATTGAATTTTTAGTAATATGCCAGGTAGAATCCTCCAAGACAAGCACCCCACTCTTTTTTGGACACCTTGCGCAGCAGATGTCCTTGACCTTCTTTTGGAGGACATAGGAAAACTTGATTGGGTGACTCCAATTGTGGAAGATGCAAGGCGGGTAACAAAGTATATCTATAATCACCCTTAGGTTCTAAATTTGATGAGACAATTCACTAAAGGGAAAGATTTGGTGAGACCCGCGGTCACAAGATTTGCAATGGTTTTCTCGACGTTGCAAAGTATTATTGGTGCATTGAATTCTTTGAAACAAATGTTTGCGAGTCCACTATGGCTTGAATCAGCTTATTCAAAGAAGCCTAAAGGAGAAGTTGTTGCGCATATTGTCTTTGATCAACATTTTTTCTAAAATTGTGAAGGTAACTTCAAGAATCAAAACTTTAATTTTTAATTATTCTTGATTCAAGTCTCTCATTATTAATTTGTAATTTACTGTTACTAACTTCATTAATTAATCTTTTTGTAAACTAATTTGTATTTTTAAAATTTCAATTGCAGGTATCTGAGCCCTTGGTGAGAGTTTTGCGCTTGGTTGATGGATCAAACCCCGATGGGGTGTCTGTATGAGGCCATGGATAGGGCCAAAGAGTCTATCAAAAATTACTGCAAAGGGGATAGACTCAAATATGACTCCATTTGGGAGATTGTTGATAGGAGGTGGAACAATCAGCTCCACCAACCCATTCATGCAGCAGGATACTTCCTCAACCCTTGTTTCAGGTACGGTGATTCTTATTCAAATTTTACTAAGACTTGATTTCACTTTGTTTTTGTAGATTGTGTACTAAGACTTGGTTTCACTTTGTTTTTGTTTTCAATATGATGATTCCTTTTCAAATCCTAATGGAGAGGTCATGGAGGGCCTCTCTATATGCCTTCAGAGGATGCTACCCGATGTTGCTAAGAGAGACCTTGTTGTGACCAAACAAGAAATCTATGTGGAATCAAAGGGTAAATTATTCTCTTCAAAGTTGGCAAAGAGAGCAAGAGGCACTCAAAACCCATGTAAAAGTAAAACATTTGCAATTTTGCCATTTGATAAATTATTTTTCGCTTGTCTCTTTTCTTTCTAACTTCTCAATATTTTAATTTGCAGAGGCTTGGTGGCAAAGTTGGGGTGGAAATACGCCACATCTAAAGAGATTTGCTCTCAAAATCTTATGCCAGCCTTGTAGCTCATCCCATTGTGAGCACAATTGGAGCTTATTTGAGTCCATCCACACAAAGAAGAGAAACAAGTTAGCCCAAAAATGCCTCAATGATCTTGTCTATGTGCAATACAATCTTAAGTTGCGCTTGAGAAGGGCAAAGGAAGCACCAATTGGTCCAATTGATTTGGACGATATAGATGCTTACTCTGATTGGATGGCATAGGAGCAGCCTCCATTGTTTACAGAGGATGACATCGCTGATTTGGAGAGGCAGGCTATGGAGGACAAGGGGGGTGGATTTGGTTTCACATTGGATGACATTGAGGAGGATGATGAGGATTCAGACGAGGAGTCATTAGCAGTGCCAGTGCCAGTGCCAATGCCAGAAGATACATCCAGGATGGAGAGCGAGCCACACACATCACCAAGGATACCGAGCGAGGAGGCACAGTCACGCTCAGTGCAATGTTCTACTTCTAGGACTAGGCCCTCTACTTCTAGTTCCTCTCCCTTATTTTCTCATAGATTTGGGAAGAGGAAGATGTAATTGTAATTTGTAATGATGTATTTCCTTCTAGTTTTGTAGAAACTGTTTAACTTTACTATTTTGCTTCCAGTCATCAGCATTCCACATGAGAATGTGATTTTGTACCCACTTTGCATTTATATATTATCTAAACTTAGCTCATTTCTTTTGTTTTCTCATTAATTAACTCATTGGATGCAGCTTCTCATAGAATTTTGCAAAAAGAATGCATTTTTAATTAAATTTTATGCTATTTTAAGTTCCTGAGTTTTTTGCCGAGTTTTTCCAAAAACTGGGCAATTTTTTCCCAAGTATTCTTTTTCAAGGCTTGACGAGTTTTTGGCGAGTCCGAGTTTTCAATCTATGCTATTGACCACTCTATTATATATTATTTATATGATCTTTCGTGTAATATTTTAATCTTCAAACTATATCAAAATAAGATCTTATAGTATATCATCCCTTCAACGGGAGAAGTCAAATAAGAGATATTTATTTGGTGATCATAGTTTTAGGAGCAGATATATTGCGGCACTTAATGATTAATTCCAACTATCAAAAGCCTGAATAATTTGAGAATTATTTGGCGGAGACTATAGTTATTCATATTTGTTGAGAGGGGTTGTTCCAGGTGCGATTATCACTTCTGATATATTGTGGTACGAATTATAGTTTGCAAGGAGAAATATTCTCAAGTGTTGATCACATCGAACAGGATCACAGGCTGCTTATTAAAAGAAGTACATATATGTTTTTTTGTTTGGGGGGCGAGACCCCAGAGAAATTGTCAAGAGCATGTAGACAGAGAATTGGGTATTGCAAAACCTCTTACAAGAATATAAAATCTTGAATTATGTTTTCAATCAAATAGAACTGTCGAGTACCATTGGGGGTTTATTATGACTCAGCGGAACATTTAGCATCAAAGTCCAATTAGATCATATGCACAGGAGAATTATACGGAAACACAATAATGGTAATTGACGCCGAACCACGTATACTTGCACAAAGGCATCGTGACGACTCAATTCAAGGACCAAAGACTGTATGGGGAAGATATGGATAATGGGAATTCAAGGATGTCATGGGTCTCACCTCTGCAACTACAACCAGTGATTGGATATTCTAGAGGATTATTGTATGTTCCAAAGATATCAGTATTGCCGAATTGATGGAAATACAAATGGAGAGCAACGTGATGCTTTAATATATATTCCTTCAACCAAGAGAGCAGTGGCAATTTTGTTTGCTTTCTACCAGAGCGGGAGGTCTACAACTCTTTCATTTTTGCAAGTGTAGAACGCTGGGAGGAAATAGGAAATACAAGTCAGCAAGGATGATGCGATGGATGGAAAGACAATATTGTCAAATATGGGGAGATATCCGACTTACAGAATAATCGATGTCGGTTGCAATAGTGACGTTGATCGATAATTCATATGAGAATTGCAATTCTATGCCAATGTATGTGCATGCAGCACTTGATATATGAGTATCGCGGGCCTTTTCAATGATAGCGCAAAAGTAGATGGAGTTTGCCAATGCACCGAAGTACTTGCATTGAGGATGATATTCAGATTTGTATGGGAAAGACACGATCTCTCTACAATAAGGTGGTTGATCTCTACAATTTTCTGGTAGGTGTCTTCATAGAACGAATTGAATCAGATCAGATATGATCCCAAGAATGATACAATGCCAATGAGAATGTTGATGTGCTGACATGAACCAGCAAGAGATGTATATGTCACTGAAGGTTGAAATGATCAGATGCTATGATGCCAATGTTTATTGAATCATTGATCTACTTCTTATTAATCACTGAAATGTGAATCTGAATAGCTGATTATTGATGTCACGAACCTTCAAGCTACCATCACAAGCGATGTGGGAAGGCCGCGACCTTGAGCTAATGTGTCTACTATTGTTGATCAAATATGTCGTAAGTCAAACTCAGCATCGCAGGATGTTTAACAAAGCAGCAAAACTGCACTTGATATAAACCTTCAAAATTTGAAATTTTTTAAATTTCCTTACCACATGGGGTCTTCTTGCAGCATCACAAAGTGTTAGGAGAGACTGTGAAGAAGGTTGCAATGTGTGCTGCACATAAAATATCACTATGAAAATAGCAGAGAGCATAAAATGCTAGTGTTTTCTATTCTGAGAAAAGAAATCATAGCAGCAAATTTCAATTGATTTTTCAGTGAAAGTATTGCACAAATTATAATTTCTCAGTGCGCCCTTTACGGACTATGTGTAATCATTATTTTATTTCAAGCATTTCAAACCCCAAAACTGTTTCCTGAGATTGATGATGCTTGCACAACAAGAACAGTGATGAGGTTCAGTAAGGCTGAAAATGCACAAAATATATTTGTTGAAACAGCCTGAGAAATGTCCAAGCTAGAGTTGTGTATTGCCTAATTCGACAACTTTTCCCTGCATCCTCTCTGCTTGCGAATGGGAGCTCTGGCATAGGGAAAACATCCATTGAAGCTCTATCAAACATCACATTTGGAAACGCCTAGACAGACATCAATGTAAAATGTGGGGGGTGGCTTGGTAACTTGCTTGCTTGACAGTTTGAAGGTCGTCATTCGAAGAGTGGCTAAGACTGTGACCAAACAAAAGATTGTGATTCAAATGATGTAGTTCCATGTATGTGGGCTAAAAGTTTTCATGCAAATATCTAGGTCATGATATTCCTAGATAGATGGATAAGTTGTTGGATCAAAGGGCATTCAAGAAAAGAGCTTGATGCAAACTAAAGAACAAAGACATGACTTGCTAGCAGAAGGTTGATATTAGATTCAGAGGGAGTCTGATAGTTCATCTAAAAGCACCCTTGGACGAGGAGGTCAGGAGGTTGTTGCAGGACCTTAAAATTTAAAGGGAGCATCTAGAGGATCTGATTCATTCCAATCTCCAAGGAATTTGGTCATATTGGTTCAGAGGGAATCAACAATGGAGATAGTTTTTGCAGTCAGAGGACTATGATCATGAGATTGAGTCCCATGTGTGCTGGCTAAAATGACTTTATGCTAACTCCTATATAACTTGGGGTTCACCAAGAATGATGCAAACTATATAAGAAGATATAGTACTTAAGTATGCTATTCAAGGTACATTATCACTACAGAACAGATGGCTGATATTCTCACCAAGTTTCTTGCTAAAGAGAAGGTTGTGTACTTTTGAGATAAACTTGGTATGTTGGAGAATGAAGCCTTTTAGATGAAAAGAAGTTTCAACATATGTGATCTATTATTTTGTATGTTATTGCATTCTTCTCTTTGAGAGAGATGTCTAAGGTGAAAGCCCTTGTTTCCACCCTCTAGGATGAGCCATGGTGGATCCACCCCCTGAGATGAGTCAAGGTGGATGTCATGTGTGTGACTCCATGACAGATTTCATGTGTGTGACTCCATGACTTATGGGCCCTCCTGTGAACATTGGAGAAAGGTGACGACTTTTCGACAATGAGCACTTGTATTTGATTGCTGTTGTGAGGTGACGACTTTGCAACATCTCCATCATGATGGATATCATGTGACTTGATATCCGTGTGGACATGTCATGATGATTAGAATCTCTTAGACATCATGGTAGATATCATAAGGCTGATATCATTAAATAAACCATAGATGATTTAGAGATCTTCATGGTGGATATTATGTGTCGTAATATCTGTGGACATGCCATGATACTTTATCCTTATGGTAGACATTATGTGACTTAATGTCAATGCACATACCATAACTGGGATATATAAGGAGAATGTAATGTTCTCGAGTATATTATATCCTTTAGTATCACAAGTTAGGTGATACTGTTGAAAGATTGCTTCGTTCTGGTTTAAGTATGTAAATTGGCATATTAAAGAAATTGAGCGAATGCATGTTACTGTAGACCTGTTCGTATATGCACTGCATTACAGTGCACGATAATATCGTGGACTGTAATATTGTTACAGCCACAATAATTATGCTGCGTCTGTAACAATATTACAGTACACGATATTATCGTGTAGTCTAATTTAATTCTTGGTTATGAAACGTCATTAACGGTTAATACAATGTTTCGTAATTACATTGGTTGATTATAATTAATGTAGAGTCACGACCCTACATGGCAACCGCCATGTATGGTCATGACCTTACATATTATATATATATGAAAATATATTTGTAGAATCAATCAATCACCAAGGCAATTGTATTCTACAGCATCATATATTAAAAGTAATATATATTAATCTTCTGATCTAATATTCCTTAACAGATACTTCATATCACAAGTTATGTGATATGTGATACTTCATATCACGATTATGTGATATGTAATTTCTTAGTATCCATATGGATCATATTAGGATCCTTCTGAACTTAGCATTACATATTGATTGGACCGTATGAGACATGTCTCTACGTAAACTTACTATCCATATGGCAAGACATCATGAGACATGATGTCAGTGCACATATCATGGATATTTATGAGCTATGGTGAATATCATGTGACTTGATATTCCTGCATACACCCGGAACGGAACGACGAGTGAATGGATAGCGGGGCCCCGCATCTATAGTTGTTCAAATTCCACAGCATACGTAGGGGTAGCACCAATTCAGCCGCTCGCCCGCTATGTACGCATGAGCCATTTATGATTGACACATTCCCCCGCTCGCTTCTCAATCGCGTGCCTATTCTCCAGAAGCGTGCCGGTTCCCCTCCACCACATGATTGTATACCATTACAGGGTTGATGTACGGCGTCGCACCGGGGGGGTATGCCCGTACACAGTATCACATATCTCTTGATATCACAGTGAGGTGATATCTCCTCTCTTTCAAAATTAATAGATTTATTGTGACTTGCATCTTGATGGATTTTATCTTCTCTAGCTAAGATGGCACGTTGATGTTTTGTGTAGCTATGGTAAGGGTCATAAGTGTTGACACGAGAGACCACTACACTTTCTTTTTGATCATCCTCCCGAGCTAAGAGGGAGTGTTAACGTTTGTAGCTTTAGTCGTATGATCATTTAGAATACATATAATACTTAGATATTGATTAATAATAATATATTGTATGATATATATATATATATATATATGTTATATTATATATTATTATTAAATATATATTATGCAAACTTATATTATTCTAATATATGATTGATTGATGAAAACATTATAAAGTTGGTTAATTATTCTAATCAATTTGTTATTGAAGAGGAGGCATGTCTCCAAGAGACAAGCCTCCCCAAGATAATATATATTCTAAGATGGATGGAAATTCTAAGAACACATAGAAGATGAAAAATGCAAGTATTGGAATTTACATTCAGACCTGATTATAAACAAGATATAATACATATCTCAAGTATGAAAAATTACAACAATTTTCTTCTCCAATTCGACTTATGCCTCAAACTCCATGCTAGATCTTAGGGTGGAATTTTCATGTTGACAGGAAAAATTTCCTTAAGTGCGACCCATCTTGGGCATTCTTTCGAAGAAATTGATCATTTTTGTCAAAACTCCAGCCCTTCTCAGGTATTTCTTCTCCAAATTTGCTAAGTCCACATTGATTTACTTGGCATCAAAGATCTTGCTGTTTGGGGTAGGGGCGGGAATCATCAAAGTTTGGGCAAAAATACCCAAAGAGGGTCGGATTCCGACCCTTCTTGGGCAATCTCAGTAAAAAACTCAATCATTCCTACCAAAATTTCCAGCCCTTTAAGTTGTTTTTCCTCCAAATTTTTGCCAAGTTCACATCAATTTCTAATTGGCCCTAAGGATTTATCAAAAAAGATGGGGCAGAATTCTGACTATCTTGGGAAATAATGCCCAAAGAGGGTCAGATTCCAACCCTTCTTGGGCATTATCAAAACTTGATCAAAAAATTTCTAAGTCTGGAACTGAATCTGCCCTTCTTTCACATTATTTCATTCAAATTCGCAAGTTCTCATCATGTTATGCATTGGAGGCTTGATTGAAGGGGGCAGAATATTGCTCATGATGGGAATTATTTCCCAAGGAGGGTCGGAATCTAACCCTTCTTGGGCATTTTCTGTCACTTCAAAACTTAGCCATTTTTCAGCTCAGCAGGCGAGAGGATTTTTACAAATATAACATTTAAGTATAAGTTACATTTACTATCAGGATGTTTGAGATAGGTTTCAGCTTCATAGGAGTTATAATAAAGATTCTAGATTTTGGGGGTTTTCAAAACATTTCAGACATAGCCAAATTTCAGGATTTCAGCATGCCTTCAGCAAGTTTACCTCCCACAACCTATCTTGGCTTTCTAAGGTCAAATTGAAGCTAGAACACGGATTTTCAAAAGGTTTTGACTCACTTCCTCACAAATCACTTGGTTCCAACTCCATCTCCATGACTAGCTTAGCCCACCTTTTGCTTACATCTCAGACAGACTTGATTTCCCAGCAGGCCAAAATTGCTCAAAATTACTCTCGGACTTGGAGACTTGAAAATTGTTACCAACCCACTTAAGACCACTACAACTACCACTAAAACAAAAAGAGGGGGTTCCCATCAGCAATGGGGCGATGGTGTGAAAACCTCAACAATTCCTCTCTACAAACTACTTTGATGACAAAGACGATGAATTTCCTGTGGCTACCGTGAATCTTAGCACAGACAATAGCACACCAGTTAGACATTCTACCAATTACAAGGCAGGTCCAAGACCAAGTTTATATGATCCTCATGTTGGAATAAAATAATATCTACTCAATGCTTAAATTCCGCATAGGTATTAGTTGTCATAATTTAATATTTCCTAAGTGCATAGATATTTGACCTAGGTAGTTGGATTTATCTACTCCCTACCTACTCTCACACTTCATTGGTGCTCGCATACCTGCTTTTGCCTTTACAAGCAGAATGCATTGTACATTTTTATCATCCCAATACAATTCATCCACTCCTAGTGAAATATTTGTTTTCTTTTTGTGAAGGTTTATAGCAACCTGCAGGTGCTGGGGGTGGAGTTGATACTCCAACATGGTCTCAAAGCCCTCCTCTTGCGTTTCCTTCCATATTTGACAGGATTTCATCAAGAGTTGTTTGAGTTCAGATTATTTTCTGCATCTAGAGCATTTGTTTGACAATTATTTTGCGATTATCATTTGGCAAAAAATGTTTTTGCTTTAAGACTTATTACTCTGTTTTTGCATTTTCTATTTCATTCTTGCAGTGATCATAAGTTGGAGGGTTTGGAAGGGTGTATTTTATTTGGATCATTTGTCAAGGGAAACGATTTTCTTTGCCAGGTGATAATATTCTCGCATTTGTTCCTGTTGTGACTGTACAAGCCTGGGCGAGCCAATTGTTGGCATAAAACTTAATTGTCATCATTGGCAAACATCAAACACACCGGTACTCAAGTTTAGAGCAAAAGTGGTGAACCGGTAGACTTACAAGGTAAACAATGTACCTTAAACCGGTCACATTAATACCAGTCTGGTCTTGTCCAACCGGTCTAGTAGGACACCACAGGAGGCAGATGACTCAACAGGTTGCACACCGGTTTCCTTTCAGAATTGCAAATTTACCAGTCAGTACTTAATAATCCAATCTAGATTTTGTGGAGCATTTTTCAGAAGAATTGGAGATAGTTTTTTTTTCTGCAAGCGTTTCGAGGTAAACTGAAGATCTGTTTGCAAACTTTTTGATCAAGATTTCTGCATGTGAGATTTTTGGATGAGTTACAGCTTGGCGGCACCGTTTGGTGTAATAATAATAAGATAATTTCTTATAAATATAGGTCATCATGCATGAGAAGTGTTGTTGTTGAAAATCAAGAGCGCAGAGAGAGTAGAGCAGAAGAGCAGAGTCTTCTGAGAAGGGATACAGTCACAGAGAGTGAAAGAGAGAAATATTCAACAGCGAAGCAGAGAAAGGAGAGAACAGGTATGATCTAATCGACAAATAAAGTTTCAAAGAAGATCATCTCTTTTATTGTGTGAAGCACATTTAAATCCCTTAATCAGGGTGAACCCTAACAGGTTATGTTGTATAAATCCCTTCACCGGGTGACATCTTTGTTGATGTTTTTAAGTCCTTTGACAAGGCGACTCCTTACAGGGTCAAGATCTTAACCAATCTCTTTCAAATACCTTTACCAAGTAGCATTCTAACTA
Source organism: Chamaecyparis obtusa (assembly GCA_027943335.1). Taxonomy (NCBI): domain Eukaryota; kingdom Viridiplantae; phylum Streptophyta; class Pinopsida; order Cupressales; family Cupressaceae; genus Chamaecyparis; species Chamaecyparis obtusa. The sequence continues at coordinate 127,143 of BSBK01001478.1, read as the reverse complement.
GTGCTTTGTAAGTCTTTAACTGACAGCTTTATTACTGCAGTAGTGGAGTTTCGTGGGTTTTGTCCCACCGTGGTTTTTTCCTTCTAACCGAGGGTTTCCACATATATATCTTGTGTTTGTCTGTACATGTGATTTATGTTTATGATTGTTTAAGCATTCTTTATATTTTCAGTATAAACAGGAATAAGTAATAGAAAAAGATTACAAGAAATTGAATTTACTAATTCACCCCCCCTCTTAGTAACCGGTTAGGATTAACACCAATTCATTGTCTCAAGCCTGTGATATCAATTGGATATCTGCACCTATCTTTTGTGACTAGTTTGTGTTGTTGTGACAGTGCAATCTATTTGTTGCAATCGCAGGTGAATATACCCATAAAATGTGGTTGGCAGCGTCCTTCTCCAATGTATTTGAGGGAGTTATTGTTTGGTAGCTTGTATTCATTCACCAATGGTTGGGTGTTGTTGAGGGAGTGTCTATTCACTAACCAGCGACACCTTTGGTGGCTGTGATGAACACTCAAATTGGCCCATGCTTTCTTTTTTTCTCCTGTAGACTATATATCTTTGGCATTCACATCGTGTTAGTGGCCCATACCATGATATGCAGTTGATGTTTGCAAACTTTCCATCTCCGAATGATTGACATTTTCTAGTTTGTTGCATTTGCAGTTGCATTCAATTATTCCTAGCTCTTGCCTGGTTGCCACAGATGCTATTGGCCAATATCATATCGGTTGCGCAAATCCTATAGAATCTACTTGCAAATATTTCTTTCCTTGCCTATTAGGGTTTTGTTGTGTGTGGGTCTCTGACTGGGAGTGGGGCAATTTGTTTGGCATGTTTAGTCCCATATGCGCTACACATTGGAGACATCGGCCTTTTAAAAGCCCCCTCAATTGATCCTTTGGTTGTGAGTTTAGGCTGCTCTCACACCGATTGTGTTCTTTGCACTTGGTTGATTAAACTCTCCATTGGTTATGTGTGTATTGGCACGAGTGCACCAACTCAAAAAATCATCCCTAGGGCCCCAATATATTTTGGTTTGGGTGTAGTGTTTTTTTGTGGTCACATGGAGAATCATTGGCTTAGCTGTTTTTACCCCTTGGTGCTTTGAAAGAACCTTTTATAGGCTTTTCTTTTTTACAAACTTAGCCAACGTTTGAATCTCGAGTCCATTTTTTGGCGAACAATTTATCATCAGAAAGCTCTTTTAGGCAACTTTGTCGTGGTTGAGGTATTTTTTCAATATTTGCAGTTTGCTACTCCATTTACTCCCTTGAAGTTGCACGTTGGTTTTGCACTATTTCTTGTGAAGAAAGGATTAATTTGTTGGTATTGTGAAGAATATTTGCTGCATTATCTTGTTTGTTCATGGATTGGTCCAAAGTTGTATTTCTAACTCCATATAATTATCATAAGTGGAATCACAAATGAAGTTATTGTTATTATTAATATTAAAGTTGCATAAAATCACATACCACGAAGATCCTAAATCCTCACTAGAAGTTGTAGAAAAGAGATTATGGCTTCATAGAAGAAATGAAGCTTTTGGTACTCTTTGGTTTTCCATTTCTCCCAATCTTCAATATCATGTTGCATCTTGCAAAACTCCTAATGATATTTGGACCACCTTGGAGAATCTCTTTGGTAAGCCATACAAGGAAGTTTCATCTGGACAATGAACTAATGAGCCTTGATCTAAGACATTTTGATCATATCCAAGACTTCTACACCAAGCTCAATTCTCTTTGCAAGCAAATGTCTAAATGTAGGGTTACAAAAGATGATGAGTAGTTTATTCTATCTATTCTCTCTAAGCTTGGTCTTTATTATTTTGTATTTGTTTCTGCATTTTAATAACTATGGATGTTGTAGGTAGTGCACACAAAATGCCTTATCTTGATGGTTTTGTGGCACGAGGGAACAAGCACAATTGGCACAGATGGGCAAATTGATGCCACCAAGGTCTCAAGCACTTCTTGCAAAGGACCCCAATCCAAAGGTTTCAACTGGCAATGACTAAAAACAACATAAGGATTCTAATTCTAATGAGAGAGCCAAGGATTATCTTTCTGTAATGCCCCACTCCCAATCTTACAAAGTTTGGGACTCGATTATTATATTTCCATTGCAGGATGCTTTCATCTATATAATAAATAACAATATCCTTATCTTCTTGGAAACTACCTAGTTTGATTAAGTCAAATGTTTTTCTATAAAGTCTAATTTGTGAACATTCTGAAGATTATTGAAGATTGTATTGATCTGAGTATCTATCAATATGTTAAAAGGCGGAATGAATGTAATGATCAAATGTTGAATTTATTTTGACCTGAAAATATATGTTGTTTCTATAAATTACTTCATGTAAGTCTGCCTACTATAGGGTTTATAATTGGTACGATTTGCCTGATTGTAGTCATTTAAGTTCGCAGCCAGTCATAAATCTCTTTCTGATTATAAATTAGAAATACATGCTTCCATGTATCAATCTTCGCAGTTCGGTTGAGCCTTTCAGATTTAAGCTACTAATAAAATATAAAATCTTCCCCCTTTTATGTCATGTTGTCAATTTGGTTGCTGACTGTGAGGAATTAGACTCCCTGATTGGTGACCTTTGTTTTGTCTTTATATTCGATGATTGGAACTGGAATTTGTTCCAGATTACATATATCTTGTGATCCATCTTTGGATATCTGAAAGATGTGACTTTCTCTAATCGTGTCTCTTTTGGTTAGATCAATATGATGATTTACTCCAATAACTTGGATGTAAGTAATCGCATTAATCTCTGTCACATCTGACTTAGACTGCTGACTTCCCTATCAACTAATGCTAAGCAGTAGTAATGGATGCCTTGACTATTGTTCTTTGGTAGATATCTCTTAAATCTAATTGATGGTACCATATTTAGCCTTTCTTATTTATTTGGAGATAGTTGCCTGTATTAGTTGCCCTCAAGTTCGACGGTAGTAACAAATCAACAAATCTGTGTATCACATATTAGTATATTACCACAGATGAATATCTGCCTATTCAATTATTATATAAATCAATATGATAATGGGTTCTAGTTTTTTACAGCTGCATGGCATTTTTCTCACGCCTTCTTGAACAATTTTAAGGAAGAAACGATTACCAATCTTAGAGATCGAGGTACCCCTGTATCATGCAATTCCAGTCGGTGTAAGGATATAGACCCGGACATGGTGACCAATGCAGACATTATGGTGTTGTTATTGCTTACCGGTTACTAAGAGGGGGGGGGGGGTGAATCAATAAATGCTTCTACCTTAGTGTAATTCTCAATTTTTTGCTGTCCTTATGGATAAACAGAATATAACAGTTATTCACAAGCATAAATGGAATCACACAGATTAACACAGGTATTTATACGTGGAAACCCTCGGTTAGAAGGAAAAAACCACGGTGAGACAGAGCTCACAACTTCACTAGTACCAAATGAAGGCACCCTGTTAGGAGCTTACAAAGCACTGGTTAAAGTGCTACCCGATTATGGGATTTTACGAAAAATCAGTTAAGTTCTAAACCCTGTTAAGAGCTGCCTGGTTACAGGACTTTGAACATCAACAAAGACGTCACCCTGTTAGGGAATTTTTACAACGAACCGATTAGGTTCACCCTGATAGAGGGATTTCAATATGCTTTTAACACTTTATAAAAGCAGTGATCTATTATGACACTAATTGTCTGATTAGATCATACCTATAGATCTCTTCCCCGGTTTGCCTGGTTGTTGATCTTCCTTTCTTACTTCACCTCTATGCCTGTAGCACTCCTTAGAAGATATCTCTTCTCTGCTTTATGCAATCTCCAACTATCAACAACAACAACAACCTATCTTGCATCCTATGCTCTATATTTATACAAGAGTGAACCTCTTGACTCATAAAACCGTCAAGGAGTAAACTTAACCATAAATTATGCAACGCATGAAAACTGTGCGTTGTGATCTAGAGTTTACCTTGAGATCATCCGTAGAGTTAAAGCTAACTTCTGTTAAAAAGCTAACTCCACTTCTGAGCGGTGGATGTCTCGTATAATCAAGCTTTTAACTCAAACTATAACTCAGACTGATCCACAAAATCCGGATCGGATCTATCTTGCAGTTCGATCGGTATACCCTTATACCCAATTTGTCCTTGTATGCTTCATAAGACCGATACTAAGTACTTGGTTCGGTCTACCGATGCATCTATCGAAATAAACAACCAATGCATACACTCTGTTCTTTTATCTACCGGTGTTTTCTAAGTAATGGGAGTGACCGGTGACCCTTTACCGGTGTGAATGGGGTTTGTGAAATACACTAATGACAACTCATATTGCTAACAGGTGTAAGATTTTTCTTTCTATAATCCTTCCTCTCTAATTGATTTCCATTGTATATTGGTGCAAGTAATTCTTTTCTTGATTTTCGATGACTACAACCCAGAGTTCCGAGAATCGCCCATGAATCGCCTGAATTGGGCAATTCATGATTCGATTCACAGAAAATGATTTTTTTTTAATCGGAAATTAGAACCGCCGATTTTTTGGGCTGAATCACATGAATTGGCGATTCATGCCATGAATCGCTTGAATTGGATGCCATGAATCGGCGGATTGCTAAAAAGTCAAGACAAATTTTAAATAAACACAAATATTTTCAATGTTTTTTTTTGCCTTTCCTATTTGTTGTAAGTTTATACAAATATAACATTTAAGTATAAGTTTGATTTATTTAATTTCTTATACTTCAAGTTATATTTGTATAAATTATAAAATATATATACTTCAGGATGTTTGAGATAGGTTCCAACTTCATAGGAGTTAAGATGCAGATTCTAGATTTTGAAAATTCCAGACTTAACCAAATTTCAAGATTCAACAAGCCTTTAGCAAGATTACCTCCCACAATCCATCATGGCTTTCTAAGGTCAAACTGAAGCTAGCAAAAGGATTCTCAAAGGGTTTTAACTCGTTTTATCACAAATCACTTGGTTTCGACCCCATCTCTATGACAACCTTAGCTTAGCTCTCGCCCAAATCCCAAACAAACATGACTTCCCAACAGGCCAAAATCATTCAAACCTCATTTGCCGGACCTAGGGACTTGAAAACAGCCACCAACAAAGACTACCTAAGATCTAGTTATGAAGACTTTGACATTTGGCATTGATCAATGATCAAGCATCATAGATTCATACTATGAAACGATTTAGTTTTATGGATCTTCATCTTACAGATACTAATAGACATATGTTTCATGGATCTTCATCTTACATACATTTATGATTTGATGTCTTATGGATCTTCATCTTACATACATTCTATGATTTGACTCATTACGCTCCTATGATTTCTATTTACTTTAGCTACAATTTACATTTTACGTGTAATGTATGTGATGGATTTATCATTTATGTTCCTTGTTTATGTATATTAGCTTCTATTTGATGATGTTATAGTGTGTTTAAGTTATATTCAATAAAGGGTGCATGAAATAAGTTTTAAATTGTTAAAATCTCTAAATTTCAAAGGTTTTTTAAATTTGCCGATTCGATTCCGATTCATGGCCGATTCACAATTCGATTCGGCCTTGCCGATTCCAATTCTCGTTTCTTTGCTACAACCTATAAAATTTGAATCCCTGTTTTACCCAATAAAGACTTTTCTTCCTTACCCGTCTGCATGGAAATTTATTGTTGAATGCCTAAATAAGCCCTTTGCTTTGATCGCGATCTTCATACTTGTATTTGTGTCAATGAGCAGAGACTCCCAATAGTCACGTCCTGTTCTATTACCTTGACCCTTAAAAGTCATTTAATATCTTATCATTTAATATTTAATAATGGCTTATATGAATTATATTTCATATTTGATATATATATATATATATATATATTAGATTATAATAACATTTTATTAGTATTATAGTATTATAGTTTTTTATTAAGGTATAAGCAGGTTTTGAGGGGCCTCGAAACCCCTAACAAGTAGATTTTGAAGAGGATCTAGAACCCCACCAAGACGAAACGCTGCCACAAATATTACAAATACAGTCTAACAGCCCAAGAACAACAAACAAACTGCAGCCTAGAGAAAGAAGGCAAACAAAGCGCCAGCTGCCCCTAGAGACCAAGATCTAAGGCCAAAGCCTTACATCAACCAATCACTACAGATTAGAAGTCCAAGGGGTTTTGAGACTCCCCAAACCATTACACAGGGTTTTGACATGGCTTCCAGAACCCTCAATACAAACCATGAAAGTCAACCAAAGTATTTGGAAAGAAAAGAACTGGACTCCATCAAGGGACAGGAAAGTCCCAAAACCTGTCAGCAACCTTAACCAGAAACAGACAACCATCAAAATGGGCCCTTGAAAATTTTTAGCATCCACCTGGCCAAGGACAGAAGAAACAAGCAACCGAAGGAAAAAAAGGACCTCCTTCGCAACACACCAGCAAGGGCTTTAACATGGTACCCGAAACCAGCAAGGGGTTTTGACAGGATCCCCAAACTAGCAAAGCCTTCCAAGTGTCCATAAGGTAGATAGCACCATAATCACTATCTAGAAGGAAAGAACAAACCACAAAATGAGGGTTTTCAAGGGCTCTCTCAACCACAACATAACTGGAACCCTTAGAATCAACCATACATAAAGGTTCAAATAAGATCCAATAGAGAAAATCCTGGACCACATTGTGGGTTTTAACAAGGCTCCCAAAACCTTCAAGAAAACCAGCTATAAGATATGACATTACCAACTCACTGGCCCAATGATGAACAATGGGTTTTAACCAAGAACCCTTAACCTGAGCCAACATCAACCTCCAACAAAAACCTAGCCTAACAGCATCACTCCTCTCCACCTCCATGGGAGAGAAACCCACCTCAATAGGGATAGCTAAGACAGGGATCGTTGGAGGAAGAGTCCCAGACAAGATCCAATCCACCACCAAACGACCAAGCAAGAGAGAAGACCACCAGCTGGCACAGAACACCCCTTTCAACCAACAACAAACCACCTCGACAGGTTGTGCCTCCACCTCAATAGGAAACGATAAAGAAGAGGGTAGAAGCAGGGTAACCTTCATCTTCCACTGGGCCATAAAGTGAGACCCCGCCTCCATCAGGATCAACACCTTCGTTACGAAAACGAAGGGAGGATAAAACCAGCCACAAAGACAAAGCCAGCCAAGATCAGCATAAGCTTGCAACAGTTAAAACCGAGGGAGCACCTGGGCTTCAAAGAAAGAAATCCACAGCCTAAAACCCAAAACAACCAAGCAGGGCACAAGGGAAAAGCCAACCATCCCCTGGCCATCAACATCGAAAGAAATCTGCTCACAAAAACAAGAAACCTATAAAATACAGAGACCAGCAAAACATTCGAGAGCCAGTCTAGCAACAAAAGCTGCATCAAAAAAAACTTTATAGCACAAAGGCCTCCCAACAGCTGGGTCGTTGTGACCCCCAAAAAAAAAATGAGATCACCAAAAATGGCCCCAATACCAAGGCTAGCAAGATGAGGGTAGAACAAAGAAACTCAAATCTGCAAAGCCAAATTCGGTTCCACACTTGGAAAACAAAGTCATTGAACACCCTAAAGTAGAACTCCGCAACAAATTTGTGGGAAACCCAAATGGCTCCATATACCAAGCACCCACCAACAGAGAGTACAGAATGTCGTGGGTGGAGGTCCAAGCACCACTCCCAAAAGAACCGAAAAACTAGCTACAAGCGGGATCAGGAAGATCCTCGAAACCCAAGCAACTCCAGTGACCAATCGTGCGATCACACCCACCAGCCGACGAAAGAAAAGTCGAATCGAAGCCATCCTGAACACTAAGCAAAGGGATCTACAACCACAGCAAACCCATGAAGATCCATGAGCCAATGAGATCAAAAAGGTTGTCGTCATTGCCTTTCAATCCCGACAACGCAGACCGCACATAGCAAGCAAGCTTGCTCAACAGAACTCCAAAGCGGCGCCAAAACACCACATTTGGCAAAGTGGCAACCCCATACCATTCCATCTCTACACGAAGATCAGCTTCGACGGCCGCCAAAGGGAACAAGGAAGTCAGGAAAGACCCAGAGCTCCAGACAGAGACACAAAAGGAAAGGCCGTAAAGGCTGCCCAAATCCAGCAGCAAGGAATGCAGATTTCCCTGCAAAAAACAAAGCCAAAGGAAGGCCAGCAATCCATCTCCATCATCTTATTCTTCCTCAACTACACTAGAATCATCTGAGGAAACCCTAGCGCCCTAGAAAACACCACGTCCCTCCATCATTGTCGCCAAGGTTGAGATTCAATGAAGAATCAAATTAAGTATTATAGTATTATAGTTATTATTAATATATTATAATTATTATTATGTATTGGATCTTCAAATACATTTAATATTTATTATTAATTATTATTATAACATACTATTATTATATATAATATATTATTAATATTATATATTGTTGGTTATTAATATATTAATAATATATTATTAATTATTTTTATATAATCTATTGTATTATTATTTTTGTATATTGTTAATTATTATTATATCAATAATATATTCTATTATTATAGTTATAATAGATTATATTATTATTATTTATTTGTCTATAAATTTTATTTTTATCATTTATTGTTAAACCCTTATTCGAGGAAAGGGGACATTACACTTTCACAACCTATTCGTAAGTCCAAGACCTCTTCTCAAGAGGAATCATCCAAAAAGAAGAACAAATGTGCTTATTGCAAGAAACAAGGACATAATGAGCATAAGTGTTATACCAAGAAGATTGATGAACTTACTCACCTTCTTTGGAAGCACCATATCCAACTAACCTCATCAGCGTTTCCATGGTCTTCTTCAGGTGTGGTTGATCATGTATCTCAATTGTATTCCTTCTCTCATTTTGTTCCCGATGATGACGTTCCTTTGGATGATGTTCATACCATAGATCAAGGACTCGCCGGAACATGCCATAATGTTTTGAGATGGGTGATCTTGGTTGAGTCCCAGGGCCTCGAACTCGAGCTCATCCAAGTCAATAAAAGAAAGACTTGGCCGGTGTCAATCAAAGAAAAAGCAATAAAAAAACCAAAACAACATTGTTTCAAGTTGTTTTTTCCATCTATTTGGCCTCATCAACCCTAAAAGTGAGTTCATTTCATTTGATTGGCAAAAGAAGGGAAGAGTGAGCTGTGAGGAAAAATAGGAGTGCTTAAAAGGGCAACCAAAAAGGAGAAAGACCAAAAAATCATCAACAAATCACATTGGGGCAACTTAATAATCACATTTAGCACATCAAAAACTCCATACCAACGATTGCAAAGAGGTTGCATCTCATTTCAAGTTTGTTCTAAGAGGTAAAATTGAATCTTATTGGTTTTTTTTGGTAATTTATAAAGCAAAAATATCATTGCTTCTTTTTTTTTCTTTTGAAAATTTCAATTCTTCACCTTCAAACTTCAAAGATAGAACAATCAACAAACCCTACATTGTTTTGAAGAAAATTACAAACCCTAGTTTTTCTTGTATTAGTTTATAAAAGGCAATGCACAAATGTTTATTTTTTTGTAATTATGTCTTATTGCAACAGCCTTGAACTTTTGAAAACCATATTTTTTTCACAATGACTCCTAAAAAAACCATAAATAAAAGGATGAAGCTTGGAACGAAGATTTTCATGGGCAAAAAAAAGAGGCTAAATGTAAATATTGCAAAACAATTTTTCATGCCGGCATCGATAAGATTAAAGTACCATATTACCAGAATACGCGGCCATGATACTGATTCGTGTATAGAAGCACCTCCTGAGGCTATTTGTCAATGCCAAGTGCAATTATTTAGCACGAGAGGAAACAAAGAAGAGGCAAAGGGAGGAGTTGGCAAGTAATTGTTTAGGTTGTGCTGAAGAGGCTTCTTCCATTCCTCCATTTCATCCTAGTGCACCTTCTTGGGCTTCTGCTTCTACTAGTGCTAGTGGCACTATTAGCATTGGTCCTAACTCCTCGTTCCTGACCCTCGCTTGAGAGCATGGTTTGGAACAAGGAGCTACATAATGCAGCTAGATATGCAATTGGCAGATTTTGATAGTATTGCACCATTCCATTTTTCGTAGCTAGGTAATTCTTTTTTATTTGATTGTTTTAAAATTTATAGTTTGCTTTGTCTAATGAATTTTTATAAGACATACCCTATCTTATTTAATCTATTTGAGACAGGTCTCCTTAATGGCAGAGCATGGTACATGGCATAACCATTTGTGGGGCGGGGTTCAAAGCCCCTACTCATTCTGAGATAAGTGGCCCAACATTGACATAAATGGTGGATGATGTGAAAGCCACAATAAAGGACCAATGTCAGTTCTAGACCGATGGTTGGGCCAATAGGAGGAATAGGATACTCCTAGATTTTCTTGTTTCTTTTGGAGATGATTGATCATTCTACTTCTCTAAATGCATTGAATAATTTGAATTTGATTTAGTGATTAATATTTTTAATTTATGATTTATTGATCGATGATTGATTTTCCTTTATTTGCAGGTGCCTCCACGTTTCTCAAGTCCATTGATACTTCTACACATACCAAAAATGCAACAAATTATGTTGCTACAGGTAGACTTCAGATGGAGACACAATAAAGGACCAATGTGAGTTCTGGACCAATGGTTGAGCCAATACGAGGAATAGTACACTCCTAAATTTTCTTGTTTCTTCTAGACGTGATTGATCATTCTACTTCCCTAAATGAATAGAATAATTTGAATTTGATTTAGTGATTAATATTTTTTAATTTATGATTTATTGATTGATGACTGATTTTGCTTTAATTTCAGGTGCCTCTATGTTCCTCAAGTCCGTCGATGCTTCTGCACATACCAAAAATGCACCAAATTATGTTGTTGCAGGTAGACTTTTGATGGAGACACCTGAGTATATTTTGTTCTCCATATGCTGCCCATTGCCTTGACCTCAATTCAGAGGATATTGGTAAGCTTCCATGGATCAAGACATGTGTAGATAAGGCCAAAAACATTTGCAAATTTGTGTATAATCACACATGAGTCCTTAGCGTAATGAGACAATATAAGGGGCAAAAGGAGTTGGCTCATTCTAGAACTAGATTTGCTACCAATTTCATCACATTACAATCCTTGATTTGGTCAAAGGCATCTTTGTGGCACATGCTTGTTGGTGAGGAATGGACTTCCTTATCCTCTGCTACGACCACTGCAAAGATTGATGTGATAGATGGCATTTTTGACGAGCCATGCTTTTGGGTGTCCCTTGTGCAAAGATTGTGAAGGTAAATTTTTTATAAATTCTACATTACAATTTACTTTGAATTTTTATTCATATTTTTCTTTTGTTTTCAATTTTGCTTTTATTCATTCACATTTAACTGTTAATGCTTCAGAATATTTTCAGTTCACTGAGGCCTTCGTAGTTTTCCTACGAGTTGCGGATGGGGAGAAGCCCACAATTGGCTACACATATGAGGGCATGGATAAGGCCAAGGAGGCCATTAGATCCATCTATGGAGGAGATGAGAGTAAGTATCATCCCATTTGGGAAATGATTGATAGGATATGACACCTCCAGCTTCACAGGCTCATCCATGTAGTCGCTTATTACCTCAATATGGCATTCCATTTCCACCCTAATTTCAAGGTGGATAAGGAGGTTCTTGATGGGCTCTACTCAATGATAAAGCAGATGTCTCTTGGTGATGCCAACACTATCATCACAAGATAGAAGCCTTTTCTAATGCACAAGGGGCGGTCTTCTTTTGTCAAATTTGCAAAGATAGTCAGACAAAATTGCAGCCAAGTAAAAATGTATTTTAACAGCATAAATTGATTTTATAACTTAAAAGTCTTAAAGATAGAAATGAGAATGATTTTCTTTTTCTTTTTCTTATCTCAAATAGATGGTGGTAAATGCTTGGTCGTAAAACATCAAATCTTTAGAGGATAGTCATTTGCATTTTGAGCCAACCATGTAGTGCTTCCGGTTGTGAGCGCAATTGGAGTATGTTTGAGCACATTCACTCCAAGAGGCATAATAGACTATCTGTGGAGAGGTTGAGAGATCTAGTCTTTGTTGATTACAACCTCCATCTTACACAAAGACAAGTTTTGGACCATGACTCCACCCCGATCACGCTAGAGATCGGTCCAGAATCTAAGTGGATCACTTAGGTCGTGGATCCTATGTTTGGTGATGAGGACCTTGATTGGATCAACCATGCAAATAGAGAGGTTGAGGTCATAGCTATGACAAAGGAGGATAGAGCACGAGAAGACACAACTGATGTTGGTGAGTGCGGTATGGAGTCACAAACAAAGACTATAGCTGTCGAATCATCCAAGACCTACCTTAGACGCTTTCGTAGAAGGGATGTAGGCTCCTTTGAGCCATAGAAATGTACTTTTTGTTTTATATGTGTTTGGAACATTTGATGTCATGGATTTCATATTCCAAGAGTTTTGTATACATTTAACAATTTTTATATATCTAAGTATTCTATTTCCTTTAGCTACAATTTCGTTTATACTTACGCGATCGATGTATACTTGTGTGTATGATCAAATTAGCTTCTATTTGATTATGTTACCATGTCTTTGAGGTTTATTTAATAAAGGGTGCATGAAACAAGTTTTAAATCCTTAAAAATCTCCAAATTGCTTGGGTTTTTCATTTTGTCGAGTTTTTTGCCAAGTCTTAAATCCCGAGCCAGTTCACCCTTGGCAAGTCCGCGTAGAGTTTGCATTGGACCGAGGGTAAATCATGCTTGTGAGGAGAAGTTTGGTCACTTGAACCTTGGTGTTTTTTATTCTAGTGTTGAGCTTTCTCCTCCACTACTTGCTTCTTCCAATTTGGAGATTGCTTCTATTTAGTGTTAATTCAAGGCAAACTTATTATTCAAACTTCAATTACTTTTATATGCAATGTTGATTATATATATGTCTAACTATTTTGACAGTGTTGATGTTTATTTGCAGGAATCTAAAACTGAATGTAAGAAAAATAACTTGTATTTTACTATGCTTATCTTGCAATGAAGAATTATATCCAAAACTGTATTGTTGTTCACAGCACTTTGCACTAATTGATTTCGGTGCTAATACAGAACAGACGGATCAATATTTGTATAGGTGGCAGTGAATGGCCACGTCTATGATAGACGTGACTCCTTGACTCCTTGAGGAGTCACGTCTATCATAGGGGTGACTCATAGTCACGACCTTTGATAATGCAATGTGTCTGAAACATAACACCGCTTCAATAGTTATCGAGAGGTACCGATTCATTACAAATAGTTATCGGGTTTTAATACTAATCCATTAGTAATGGTTATAACTTATCGGGTTTAATACCGATCCAATATCAATTATGCTTCAATACTTATCTTTATCGAATTGATTTGATCATAAGGAAAATCATATATATATATATATATTGATATATATATTCTTCTTTAATCTGATCGAAAATATGTATGAATTTCTCTAATTGATATATACACATTTAATATGAATTTATCTGATCGTGGCTATATGCAACAACATTTAGCTTGTCGATCATTGTGTTTTAGATCTTGCTAAATGGGATGAATATTTGGCAAGTAATTCAGATTTGTTTATTGAGTCTCATCTTGGAGATTTGGGAGACATACTTGAGGAGATTTCTCTCCTATTTGATAACAGTTTTCGCATGATTGTTGATACCATAGGAGTTGTTGATGGCCAACTGACAAGGATTATTCACAAATGCAAATAATTCTTCTACTCTTTGGGTTTTGCAAGACCCAGGTGGGTAAACTTATACTATATTTACATATCTAAAGCAGATAACAACAAAATATTGCTAATCAGCAGATGACTCTCAGTTGAATGAATCGGAATACATAAGATTTCAATCAGAATTGGCTCCATCATGAGTATCTATCATTGAATGCATTCCTAAGAGTGAAAATCATACTATAACTCTACTCCTACAAACATAAATGAAAAGATGATTTGATTTTGATTATATGTTGGTTACTAAAAATCCACGCAATCAAGACCAGTTCTCAAATCAATTCGAACAAAGTCACGCATTCAGTGAACCCAACAAAGATTACATACATAATTCTAAACACTTAAGCGTTACATAAGCATCCAAATATACCACACTATGAATTATACTTAACAAATCACCACCACTCTCCTACAGTTACTGTAACACACAATCGGCATTTAATCCCTTCCTTGAAGGAAACCCTAACTATGCATCACACATTCATGAGGAATTCATAAAGACAAATCTATCCATTCTTAACAAATAAATTCATGCAACTGAAAGAGAATGAATGGGAGACAATGCATGGTGAGATTTTCATTAATTCTTTCAAACTATAACTTTACAATCCATTGAACATAAAACTCTATGAAATTACTTGCAAAAAAGTATCTACTATATCTACCCACTCAATACAAAGTGTCAAAAATATTTTCAAAACCCCTTGCAAATGTTGTTGATTTCTCTCATTATACAAGAGAGCAACAATAGCTTCAGGTCTTCTTGCCATTTGTCATAATTTGATTATATTATAAGAAAATATGCTAATGTTCCACAGGGACGCAACCCCCCCCAAAGTCATGGAGTTTTCGAGACGAGGACATTTCAGGAATGAGGGAACGCCTCCAAAATGTCTCTTTGCCGCACCCACACCTCTACCACGTTTCTCCGCCAACTCGGGGACATTTCCCTCAATTTCAAACCAAGAAGAAACATTTCTTTAAATAGGGGGACGCTGAGAAGTCTTCGAGATGCCCTAAAGTCCCTCAAAATCAAAAAACCTTCCAGGCATTCCCCTATGAAAAGGTCAAAAAAACAAAAAAAAACTTAAATAGACCATAGCAATATAACCCTAAGTTCTTTTTAAAGATAATAAAATATTAGAGGACAATGCTTACTTCTAGGAGGGCAGAGAAGCTTAAGGCAGTATGTGGGTGTTGTGTCTCATTTACCGCAACACATCTATGTACAAGGAGAGTCCAACAACTAGATGGTTTGTAGAGCTAGAAGAGCCAACACAGATTGTCGATGATGCTATAGAGATAGGGCTGGTTGTTATTGGTGTGGATGAGCTTGTGGAGTCTAGTAGTTCAAGTGATGAGGACATTGATGAGTTAGGCAAGGAGCTTGGGGATGACTAGAGTCATTAGACTCGACTTCTAGTATTTACTATTTAGCATTTTGTTTTTGAAGTTTAAAGATCGAACATTGTTGAATCTTGATAGCTAGATCAGTTGATTGTAATTTTGATGAATAATGGATTGTGATTAATATGACTGTGAAATGAAAAATTTAAAATTTGAAAATTATTGTTGCAATGTTATATTTGATCAATGTTCCCTCAACATTACCAAACTTAGGACCCAAGTACCCGTCACCAAAACACGTTTCCCTGTCCCCCCAAGGAAACGTCCCCAACCCAATAGAACATAGGAAATCATATATACTGCTGAATATATTTCTGAAATTCTGCCCTGAATTGATGATTTGAGTTATAGACCGATGCTTGATTGATTGTTAATCGATTTGTTTCCAGTTGTTCTAAATTTATTCTCCTGAGTTACTACTCTAAACTAAGGATATGGATTGCTTCTTAAATCTTTTGTTCCATAGTTTCTGCATTGATGTATATAATCTGAATTATTCTTCCCCTTCCTCAATAAGACCTCTTTCCTTTTATACCCTCCACGGTGGGAAAGGTCATGTCTTTTAGTTTTGAAAAGACATATTTGTTTGTAATTGCTGCCCATTTTCTTTCAGCCACAACTCTTTGCTCTAGGTCATCCCTTTTAGTAGATTTATTCTATGCTCCACCAAGTTTTGAAGACGGGGATGACAGGGGACAACGGGACATGTTTCTAGTACAGGAGTACTTTTGGGTTGTACTTTAGGGAGCGGTAGGGGACGGCTATTAAAAAGCAAAGATTTTTTTTTATGCCTAGTAAATTTTTTTACGCTACTGGTGACACTAACATGACATGCCCTCTAGCTCCACATGAAACTCTTTTGACCAGGAGGTATGAACCAATGAGGCCACAAATGGCGGAGCTTATCCCCACACTTCACTTGTTCAAACCTACGAGCTCAATGGCCCAACAAAGGCACAAGGCCTGAAAATACAGTGGCCCATCAAGGGTTTGAACCTTGGTGACTGCTTCACCAACAAAGTGTTTAAACCATGACACTACACATTTGAAGACAAAAAAATAAAGAATTTTTTTAAAATATAAAGAAATTTCATATATTCATATTATAACATTGTTAAAGCATTCATCATAGACATTGTAGAAGCTTAATACATAACATTAGACTTGAATTGAGATATCAGCATTGACAAACAAATTAATAAAATTCAAATGCTTTCATTGTCAATGTGCAAACATATTATATGAGAATTATAACAAAATGCCCAAAAGGCTCCAAGTTTCAACTATAAAATGACAAAAACATAGAAAATATATGACTATCCCTAATTAGCAAATGCAAGGTAGTCTTTGTCAAAAATTGAAGCTCAAGTTTGAGTCATTGCTAGTATAAAGGGCTGTCTTAGGCAATGGAAACCCCAAGTCACCAAGTCCCTACAACATTTCGGGGATGGGGACGGGGGTACCAAGGTAGGGAACGAGTCCTCATGGAGCACAAGACCTAATAAGTCTAAGTCAGCCCCTATAATAGTCGCAACAAATTTTATTTATTTTTATTCTAAGTCGATTTTATTAGTTTTTGTTCTTAGTTGGTTGTAATGAACCCTTTTCGGTCATTTCTTAAATTTATCTAGAATTCCACTTCATTCATTTAATTGCTGTTACTATTATATTTATTATTTTTTTCTTATGTCTTTTATGCTGGTCGGCCCTCTCTAATCAGTCGTCGAAGGTTTATTATTTTTAGGTGCAGTTTATGATATGTTATAAATTTGGGGGCATGACACACTTTGAGGGGCCAAACCTTCAAAAGTCTCCAATAAGAATACAATTCACAATATGATGATAATAATTTATCCTTCATCTCCTATATATGCCATACTTATGCCATAGATGCCACCTAAGCCAACATAACTACCTATATAAGACCATTTTAATGATAATATAACTTAAAAGTTATGGTAGCTACAAACCAACTACTCATATCCCTATGCATGTTGGCACCACAAAAATCATTATAAACTAGAATCATTGAAGGAATAAATAGCAAAGAGTCTCATCAAACAATTGAAAGAATTGTACTACATCTCTCCAAATAGTAAACAACCTCACAATAAATAAGCCACCTATGCACAATTATGTGCTAATGACAACACACATAACAATGCTATCTATGTCATGACTTTGTAGGCATTATAATAGTACTTAATTAATCCAATACAAAAGACCATATGTATAATATGTAGGCATGCATGAGTTACAAAACAAGGGTTGATCACTCACATCATGATTAGAAGCTAGTTCCTCCACTTGTGGCCTTACTTTTACAATATCACCCTGGTAGAAAAAACAGATAGAAGAACAGATTCAGTTGAAATTCAAGGGCATCCAACAACAATAGACGGATTTCTAAATGGAAGATATATGATAGTAAATGAAATGAGCTTGTGTATAAACAGTTCATGCTATCAAATTATACCTCAAAACCTCCCTGAGGTTGATGTATCATGATCCGACAGTTTGGCATCCCATAGCGCATTCCCTTCTCTCCACCAGCAAGAATCAGTGCACTGTGGCTGGCAGCAACCCCAAAACAAACTGTACCAACTTTCGGCCTTATCTGCAAAACTATGAATCTATCATTTGAAATATACTCAACTGAAAGAGATGGTCAATTCAGAAAGTAGAACTATCATACTTGAATACTTATCAAGGAGTTGTTGTATATGCTATTACTTTAAACCATGACTACATGATACAACAACTAGAAGTACACACAAAATATAATGAAATACATCTCAAAAGAAGTTCACCCAAAAAGAAAAAAATGTAGTTCATAAAAAAATGAAAATTTATTACAAAAAGCTACTCTTTACGTTGAATTTACTTCTATATTTTTCTTTTTGCACTATATATTAGATTCAGATGCATGGATTTATTCAAATTTATAGCTTTCAAAATAATACCTTTCATGTTTTGAAACTTACTTTCAGGATCGTATTATAAATTTACAGAACTTGAATAACTAGGTTCTCAAAAAAGATACTATGTTTAGCTAAAGACGTGCACTTTTTAAGTCACTGCCATATAGTGACACATACAATAATGAATATGCCCCTCTTTGGAATAAATGTCAACACAGTTTCAGTTTGAGATTTTACACAAAACAAAACACAGCCAAAACATTAGTCTTTTCAATTTGAGTACTATAAAATTATTTAAGATGCTCTACTAAGGAGCCCTAGGCTTACCATATTTTTTAAATGTATATTAAACTAGTTCTCCATGCATATCATGTTTTTGCCTTTGGAGACCAAATCTGACCAATAGTTTCACAAGTAAAATTACAGATTGAAAGTACATTCTCAATCTTAATTCGATATCTACATAGAAATGATAAGAGATGGCATCCAACATAAGATTAGTGTGGTCAGTGGAACTAGAAGTTTAACATATTGACCATAAGTTATCCAGAAGGTCTGGTGCTTGTATTTTTTGTTTGTAAACAAATGCAATGGTGGTTTTGCCATTCCAAGAGCCTGATGTATAAGCTAGCCATCAAGGAAACTGATGATGCTTGAATATTAATAATTAAAATCTTGGAAAGATAAATTATGAGGCTGATAGAAAATATTCATTCGGTTGATAATAGAAATGATGCTTTACATCCCCACTAAGAGCCCCCCCAACGAGATTTCTATAATAGATTTTTAACATACAAAATTGAAATGTTTATTTTATTGTTTGCTCAAATAAAGACAGAAATTTTCTAGCAGCTTTACTATAAATAGAGGAACATGTAAATAGTGTTCTGGGACCATACATGCAGTTGCTAATTTCAGTTTGTTACATGTAGTATCTTTGGGTAAAATTATCTCTATTTATTATTAAATATTATTGACCTGGAGCCGCAGTAGATGTAAATACTTCTATTTATGGGTAACAAACAGAAATATAGAAGAATAACAAGAAATAAAAGTGCAGTGCACACAATATGCCCAGAGTTTAAGAAAGATTCTTCAATAGAAATTTACTAAGGAAGGCTTGCAATCCTAACAAGGGTATAACTACATAATGGTCATCCACAATCAAAGACATGCTTCTACTCAGAAGAATATGAGATGTTTGTAGTCTAATAAGTTACATCCCTTTATAATATTATAGCATGTGGGATACTTCTAACTAGGTCCAATATACACAAAGGGCCCACTAGATCAATTATGAACTGCTAGATTTACAAGAGCACAAATATTTAGGCTGTAGGAATACAACATGCCCTTACCCTTTGAAGTGAATCCCTCTCAATCAATAAGAAGAAACCAAATAATATAATCTCCAAACATTTGTATGTTGCTTGCCATGTTTGTAACAAGGTCAGTTGATAGTTGAGGTTGGCCTATTATACAATCCCCGTAGGCCAGCAGATTGCATAGGGGACCCATTTAAGGGCTTATGGAGACATATTAGGGTTTTCTGAGCTAGTTTGACTAGTTTGGGACAGTTTCTGTTGGCAAAGTTAAGTTGCCATTGGTGAAGTTAGACGCAAACATCATTCCCACCGGTATAGGTACACCGGTAGATCACTCATACTCCTCATTAGGCACCGGTAGACCACTCTTACTTTTCAATATGTACCAGTAGACCAAACAAAGTACATAGTACCGGTCTTATAGTGCATACAGGGGATGAACTGAGTATAAGATTGATACCGGTCATGTGCATAATAAACTGCACCGGATTATGCGGAGCTGTCTGATTTAAAACTGGATTATACGGAGCATCCACCGTTTAGAACTGGAGTTAGCTTTTTAACAGGAGTTAGTTTTACTTCTACGCGGATGTTTCAAGGTAAACTCAACATCATCTCACAAAGCTTTTTGCTGCATGATTTTTGGGTGAGTTTACAGCTTGGCAGTTCTATGAGTTAGGTTTTAATAAGATTAATTTCTTATAAATACAGGTCATAGGACACAAAAGAAGTGTTGTTGAAAATACAGAGCAGGAGAGAGATATCTTCTAAGAGAGGCTACAGTCACAAGAGGTGAAAGGAAGATAGGTTCAACAGCTAGGCTAAGCAGAAAGGTTAACAGGTATGATCTAATCAGACAGAAGGTGTCAATTCAGATCATGGCTTTTATTTTGTTAAAGCATATTCAAATCCCTCTATCAGGGTGAACCCTTATAGGTTCTTTGTATAAATCCTTTAACCGGGTAGCATCTTAATTGATGTTGAAAGTCCTTTAACAAGGTGGCTCCTAACAGAGTCAAGATCTTAACCGATCTTCTACCAAATCCCTTTACCGGGTAGCACTGTTGCAAGTGCTTTGTAAGCTCTTAATCGGGCACCTTCGTTACTGCAGTAGTAAAGTTGTGAGCTCTGTCTCACCCTGGTTTTTTCCTTCTAACCGAGAGTTTCCACGTGTTGTGTTTTTGTCATCTGATTTAGTTCAGATTGCCCTTGTGCGTGACACCTATTCTGATTCAGAATTGGCGAGTTCATTTCCATTTGTAAGAACATTGTAGAATGGTTCTGAATGCGACTGGTATCTCCTTTTTGTGTGTGTTGTATAAGGACACTCGTCCTTTGGTATCTTAAGAGGTAGGTTCAACAAAAACTAAGTCCTTTGCCAAGTGCGTAAAGTATCAAGAAGGACTGCAAATGATAACGGTTGCACCTCTATGTGGCTAGAAGACGTGGAATACTACTGTCGCATTTTTGACAGACCCTTCATGACTCCACACAATCAACATAAAAACGTCTTTTCGGCATATGAAAGACAAAAACGGGACAAAGAATAGCAGTTTACATTCATCGTTCGGTATATCATCAGAGCATGGAAGAACGTTTTTATTTCTTTGTCAAAACGTAAATTATGGAATGATTGAGAAAAGTTTAGAAGAGATATGTCAACTGCAGGAATGTAGTGACACGTGTTAAGGAAATTATGATCTTTGGAATATATTTTCTGCTGTAATTTATAATGTCTGATGTGTATATATAATAACTGAATATATATATAATGCACTGTGATTGTAATGTGATTGCAGATTGAAGAAACTATGCCATGGTGATTGATTGTTCTTTCAACCTGCAATCATCACATATAAATATGTTTCATAAATGTTAGACGTGCCCTTTCATAATGAGCAGTCACGACTCCTTACAGTCACGACTCCTTGCAGTCGCTGATGCATTAGCATAAGCGACTGTTGACAACAGTCGCTTATGCTAATGCATAAGTGACTGTGATTACCATGAGTCATTAAGTAAACATATCGATTTATTGGTCGATGCTTTGCACATTAATCTGAACATCGAACATGGTTCGATTTATTCAATGTGATATTAACATATATATTATTATGTTATTATCATTATTATAATTCATCAATAATGATAATAAGATAATAATATAATCATATCTATTCTTTATAATTATTGTATAAATAATATATCTATATATATATATATATATATGATACGAATGAATCTATAACTTAACAACACGTAAAGATTCAACTATTGGTCTTTGGTCAATAAAAGAGGCTCTCCTAAACCGCATGCAAGGATAACGTTTTTAAATAAAATATGGTGATTTGTTGTTGTAAACATTTTTCTGATTAAAAAGGGATAAAGGTGAAAGTTTCCGAATGTATTCGCATTTTGAAAGAAGATTAAAAGGGATTATACAGAACAGTGGGGTGACCGTGTTAATAAGGAAGAATACGCATGAGTGCGCTCAAAAAAATAACAAGTGCTCACTGATATAAAAAACACGGGATTATCAATGATTAAAAAAACGCTCATGAGAATGATATGCAAAGAAAAACGATGTGCAAGTGTAAGAGGTTCTTCTTTGAAGAATGCGATAAGGAAGCTCAAGCGTTAAAAAATCAACGGAAGCGAAGATACGTTCTTCAGCATTCTGGAGTACGTTTTTGACAGTGTAACGTATATGTAGAGATGTCAAATTAAAAGACGCGAGTGCCGAGTCCAAAACAAGTTTGTTTTTTTTAAACACTTATGCGTAGCACAAACAAGGGTGTGTAGAAATTACGCTAAGTGTCGTGATACTAAAAACGGTTTTTCAATAACATGGTGCCTGAGGACATTTTTTGAAAAAGGTTGGTGTGGCACGTTAGAGAATGGGGTAGGTTAAAAACATGAAGTGTTGAATATGGTAGCGGAGAGCAGTAAAATATTGTGATGACAGTCAGTCTTCCTGAGACACAGAATTGCAGCAATACAAGCGACAATCAAGGTAACAGTAAGCAAAAACAAAAGTGATCACCTTCAGCAGTTGTATGAAAATGTTGTGATTAAATTAGATCTATCAGATGGTTGTTTGTTGATGAAAGACTGATGATTTCATCTTTGATACCAGTTTGATTGTAAGGAAGCCTGCTACGTGTTTTTAGAGTCTTTACGTTTGTGTAAAGACAGAGAACTATTTTTGTTCTGCAAATTATTTATCTTCTTCATGAAAAGGTGGTAGCCATTTTGAGACAGGTTAGAGCCTATTCTGGAGTGTATCTCACAAGAGTTGTAACTCTTATTGTAAAAGGGTTGTAGCCCAGTTGATTAGTGAAGCCGTGGTTTTTTACCCATCTTGGGTTTTCCACGTGAAAAAAATGTGTCCTGTCTTCTTGTTTGAGCATGCTTCTCAAATTTATTTTCAATTAAAGTTTTTAAAATACTGATTCACCCCCTCTCCCTCTCAGCATTTTTCATTTTTCACCATGTACATATGTTGTGTTGATCTGAGTATTTCTATTTTTGTTTATGAATGGTTAATTGCATGTTGTTTATTCTGCAAGAATCTACAAACAAGGTTTAATTGAGTTAGAAATAGTATTTACTGATTCACCCCCCCCCCCTCTCAGTAACCAATTAGTAATAACAATTGGTATCAGAGCTAAGTTCTCTTAGATATAAAGCTTAACCGCTTGAGAAAAAGATCATGGAGGGTTACAGGCATCAAAAGCAGCTTGAGGAAGCCAATGACATCATTGCCTCTCTTGAGAATAGGCTGAGAAGATCCCTTGCTAAAAGAAAGGAGTCGGCTCTGCAGTTGAGTGAGAGCAATGAAACGATTGACGAACTCTCTGGGCAAAGTGGATCAGATGAAGCTGAGGAGGCAGTCTCTGAGCTTATGGAGAGGAACCAGATCTTAACTGATCAAATCTCCAACCTTAAAAAGGAGCAGGAAGATAATGCCCTAAGAATGACTGAACTAATTAAGAAAAAGAGGAAAGTTGAAGATGAAAAAAACACTGCAGTTAAATCACTAACAGCCTCTGTGAGAGCAAGAAATCTGGCAGAAGAAGTTGTAAGGGAAAGTGATCTTGTCATTCTGCAACTTCAAGAAGACATGCAAATAGTCACTCAAGAAAATGCCAACATGCAAAAGAATTGGCATGATAAAGATGATGCATGCAAGAGGCTAGCAATTGAGCTGTATCAACTGAAGGAACATATGAAAGAACTCGAAGAAAGGAATGAAACCCTCAGAAGATACAATGAAAGCTCAGTAAAGCTTGATGAGCAATTAAAAGCTCAAAGAAAGCACAGAGATCCCACGGGACTTGGGTTCACCGGTCAAGACACCAAGGAAATCGATGAGTCATCTGAAGCCAAGAACAGCAAGAAGGAAAAGAAGAAACCAGTAATACAAAAGGGTAAAAAGATCTTCATCACCTCTTGCAACCACTGTGGGAAACCGGGCCATAAAACAAATAACTGCAAAAATGCACTAGTAAAGCCAACTAATAGTTATTGCAAAAACTGTTACAAGTATGGCCACAAGACCACTGAATGCTTGTCTCGCCCCACAAGTGTCCAGTGGAAGCAGGGGAAGCTTCAAGGGCTATTGCTACACATGCAACAAGTTTGGACACAAGGCTGATGAATGCAAATCCAAAACAATGGCATTCAGATCTCCACCGAGACCGATATTCCCAAAGAGGAATGAAAACCGGAGCACAATCAATTGTGTCAACTGTGGCATGCATAGTCATAATGACTCCTAGTGTAATTCACCTAACAAAAGAATGGTAAATCCATGGAAGGCAACCGGGATAGTCTGTTACACCTGCAACAAAGTTGGACACCTAGCCAAAGATTGTAGGAACCGGTCATTGAACAAAAGAAGAGGATCGGTCAAACCGATGCAGAAGGCCTTGTCTCCCAATCAAAAGGACAAGGGAAAAGAAACCAAGAAAGAAGTCAAGAAGATTTGGTTCAAAAAGGAATCAAAGAGCTCCGCTGAGGAGAAGACAGAGGAAAGATCATCGTCTGTTGATGGTGATATCTCTTCAGCAAACTGAGCCTAAAAGGCTTAGAGGGAACCGGTAGCCGCTACTGTTCCCAGTAGGACTGGTGAGCAACAAACTCACTAAGTCAGTAAGTAAAACCGGATAGGTAAGCATTGATCAACCAGGGTTTGTTCAAACGGGAAAAAGCCTGAATACCGGTTGGCAAAGAAGGAAAGAAAGGATAGGTAAGGTAATTAATGCTATAGCCGTTAACAAATAGTTACCGTTTGGTAATTACTTTTCTATTTGTGATTTACAATTTCTTATGCTTGAGTAATATTTTCGTGCTTTGATCATCGATAAGATATTTCTGTAATACTAATCAAGCAACTTCCTATGTTAACCGGTTGATAAGAATGGCATCATCATCATCTGTCGCCAAGTTGATTCAAGGTAATCAATTTGACCGACCTGTCTACGACATCATGGCAGTCCAAGACAGGGAAAACATGTCTGGTGCACTGTCATCTATGCCTGATGGAGTTCTCATGACGGAAGATGTCACCGCTTTCATTCATGTGAAACAAGAAGAACTGGGTAAAACCTTCATCCAGAGCGAGTACCTCTCGCTGTGCACAAATGGAAAGCTTCAAGACAAATATGCAAAGCTGGTGTCCTCAAGGCTGATTAACGGAGTTTGTTACCCAACCGTCTTCCAACTGGACTGAATACGACTAGTTCTCAGTCATGTGCATGAACCTGATTTCTGGCTTGCAAAAGGAGTGTTGATGTGAGTTTTGTACCACTACATAACATATAGCAATTGAAATACTTGATACGGCGTACCAAACACTCAACCCTCTCTTGAAAAGTATATAAGAATACTCCAAGGTTCCTTACACCTGTGGATACTAACTCAGTTATATAAATGTGATTTGCTGGTAATCACTTCGGCGGGCTTACGTTGTTCACTTGAGGATGTCAAATTCTCGCTATGATGAGATCTAGCTTTGCAATGTATACTCAAATGATTTTCCAATTTACCACTTTCAACTTTACTTCTTAAACTCTAACTACTAAGCTACTACTCCTAAGGAATGGAAAGATTGGTAAATGGACGAAGATCAAACCGAATGAAAGCTTACCAGCGGCGCTACTTCCATCGATGCAATGATTCTAAGGGAACATTCTTAGGATTTTCACACTAACACCTATCTTCCAACCCAACTTGAAGTACAAGTGGAAAGATGAAATGCAAGTAGAACTTGGGAGCAATTGACTAGATTACCACACAAGGCTCCTTGACAAGCCGCCAAGATGCTAGTGGCCTAGTATAAGATCATCATCAAACATTCACCAACATCACCATTACAACTAATCATCTACTTCTATTCTTACTTTAACAACATGAAATGAAATCCTACTTTAATTTGAGAGATGAGAAGAACCATGCAAATACACCGAAATGATCATGTATATCCACCATGCAAGTCACAACAATGAATAAAGAACAATTTTGATAGTATTTTGGCAACAATTTCTCCAACATAACTCCCCTTTACAAATGAGTACAAATGGCCTTATATAGAGGCTCAAAATTACAACGAGTGGCCAAGATTAAGAGGCAAAATCAAGGGCCAAGATTAAACCTTACAAACCCTAATTAGGGTTACCATCTTTCAACCAATTACATGAGGGCACCAACTTTGTGGGCCAATGAGAAAATTACAATAATCTGTCAACCAATGAGAACATAGGACACTTGGCATGATTTGATTGCATGCACATGAAATTGCCACCTCATCAACCTTGTCTTATAAAGTTCATTAATCCTTGAGATGAGATGAAGCCTTGGATGCTTGAGCTTGTCCTTAGAAATTTTCTCACCACCACTTGAACTTGCTTGTACTTGATGTCTTGACCTCGAAAGGGTGAGGTCTCCATGCACTTGGGGTAATCCTGCCTTGACCTAGGTGGCTTGCCTGGATGTGAACCTTGTGCAATTTAAGAGCCTTGCTCTTAGCCACCGCCTTGAAATCAAACTTGACCTTCTCAACCTTTCAATCACTTTCCTCTTTACTTCAATACTTTGCCATTTTAAACCTTCCTATTTGGCTTTGATCTGCATGCATGCATCTTTGTTTCAATAACCTTGGGTTTTGGGGCACTTGCCCTCACCATATCTCCTTGATTGTTCCACAATCCACCCATCACTGAGTTCATCAACTGCTTTCATCAATGCTTTCCTCCTTGGTTAACCCTTGACTGCCTCCAACTGTTCGAACTGCCACAACCTTGCCCTTTTGGCATAAGTACTTGCCTCAACCATGGTGGTGCAATGCATCTCCCCAAGATTAGATTTGGTTCGACTGGCAAAGCATCACTAGTAGTCTTGCACCCGAATTGAAGAAGTAGGACCCCATGTAGATTTGCCCCCGATTTTGTACTATTTAAGTTGCAACTCTAAATTCATGCTAGTGATCCTAATCCAATCAATTTTCCTTAACCATTCTCAATCTCTTCAATAAAATAAAACATCCAAGGATCAAACTGTGTACCTTCAGTAGAGCCCGGAATTTGACTGAGAAGCACGATGAGGTCGTTGCACTCTGATTTGCTGTATCCTGTTTGCTGCTAGGGTAGACCGAACACTTCCTTGCACAAATCCATACTGATTGATCTTCCTTGCCACAGGGGACTGGCTGTCTCTCAACCTATCTCGTCTTAATTGAATCAAATCAAGGGTACCAATGTTGGTGTCTCCAACGTATTTCAATTTTGAGCGGAAGTTGGAATTGGGTATCATGACTTCCTTGTCTCTTATTTCAGCATTAATTCTTTTGGGTCGCTTGCTTGCATTGGCATCATTCCTCCTAAACACTTATCACTCCCCGCCTTTTCTACAATGAAGATGAAACTACACTTATCACTCCAAACTTCGCCTATAAGATGGAATACTACATTTATCACTCCCCGCCATTACTTTAAGATGGACTACACTTATCACTCCAATTCTCCTTCCTACAATGAAATGCAATGATGCAAACTACACTTATCACTCCCCGCCTTTGCCTTAAGATGAACTACAATTATCACTCCAATCTTCTCCCTAGGGGTGGAATACTACACTTATCACTCCCCGCCGTTACCTTAAGATGGACTACACTTATCACTCAAATCTTCTCCCTAAAATGAAATGCAATGATGGAATGCAAGCAAGAACTTGAGAGAAAAAAGCTAATCAAGACAATCGAGTAATCAACCTACTAACCAAACACCTAACTCTACTCTTGAAATTAGTTTTCAACACCTAGACTAGCACCAATGAAATGAAAGCAATTGAGGAGAGAGGAAAAGATAGGCCACTCACCGGTTTTCTTTGGCTTGATAACTTCCTCTTGATCTCCCGAAATTGTAATTGGCTTAGCTTGATTCTCAAAAATTTTCTGTCTCCACAAGAGGATCTCTTCCCTTCAAAATCTCGCTATGAATCACTATCAATAAACTCCTCCTCTATCACAAATCTGAACTTTGCCACCTTGCCAATTGAAAATCTAAGTGTGGATGCCTGAGAATTGACAAATCTAAGCCTTAATATTTGCAAATCTGAACCTCTTGCCCTCTACACCAACAAATTCTTCTCTAAAGAAGAAGAAGACCACCAAAAAAGCACTCCTTGCAAAATTTTGCTCTTTTGCTGCTCCAAGAGCTCCTCCTTGGCTGCCAAAAGACAAGCAAGAAATGAATGAGAAAATGAGGAGACAAGCCCTCACTTTATACTAATTTTTTGCCTCTGCAAATAGGGCTGACCTGCATTGGAGGGAAAATAAAATTAATTAAATTGTCAAACATATAACCCAAATTAAATGCATTAAATCACATAGCCTTGGGTATTTAATTTTAATTTAAAATTGGGCCAGCCCATTGCAAAAACAAAAATCTGTGCAATAGCATGTTAATTTTCCTTTTTAAAATGAAATTGGGCCACTCCAAAAAATAAACCATATGGGGCCCCTAAACATTGAAATTAACCAAGTCATGGCCCCAAAAAAATTAAATTAATTTAAGGAAAGGGCACATTTAAATTAAGAAAGCCACTTGCATTGAATTGTGCAAAATTATGGATTTAAATTAGCCAAATCCGAAATTATCAAAGGCCCAAAAATTGAAATTTTGAAAAAAGGTCATTTAGGCCTCTAATATAGCTTTAAACCTTCCCCATTGTGGACCCAATAACTTGCCTTGAATTTCACACCTCTTAGGCCTTAAAATACATTGAATTTAACACACAAAGGAGCTCAAATTAAATTTCTAAATTACAAACACTCAGCCCAAAAATATGATTTTAAAAGGCATTTAATCTCAACAACCTCACCAAAATTAATTAAAATTTGCAAGCCAATCACAATTCAAACAATTTCAAATTTTCATTTATTCATTTCTCATTTAAAATTTCAAAAATCCCACTTGGCAATTTAATTTTTTTTTTTTATTATTTGCAATCCAAAAAAAATCATTTAGCAATTTAATTTCCATTTGGCCATTAATTTTTTATATTTTGCAATTTATTATCTCTATTTGGCAATTAAACTCAAATTTGGCAATTTAATATCAAATTTTTATTTAATTTTCCACTTTTCTCCACCAACAATTTACAAGATTTTCCCAAAAAATCCAAATTCACAAATAAATTTTGAAAATGTTCAAGTTTTTCAATTACATCAATTTTCAAAATTCACCCAAGTCCAAAATTTGAAATTTTATCCCACTAGATATTATTCTAACATCGAAAAGAAAATGTTCTCATTGAATTTCATTTGGCCTAAAGACAAAATCGACCATTTAGGAAAACCGACGTTTCGCACAAGGTGAAAACAAGCAATACCCCCCCAGGCACTTTAAAAACATCCAAGGTGTAAAATTCTCATTCCAAAACCTCTAAATCGCCCAAAATTCGCTAAGGCACCCAAACTCTCGGATCTTGGAAAAATTGCCAAGGCTTGCTCAAAAAAAAATTGGGGGTCCCCAAATATTTTGGGGTGATGGTGTGAAAACCTCACAACAAGGAGCATGCACGCAAATCACCAAGGAGGACCTGCATAGAGTGATCGGGTACAGTGACAAAGGGGAACCTCTCACCCTTAGAACTATCTCTAATGTCGTGGTCGCCAAATTGACGAAATCGAAATCTAACAGTCGACTAATGACCGTCAACGACATTGAAGATGGAGTTCGGTTCGCATCTACAATGATAGGTTACAAAATCTATCAATCAAGTAACCTGAATAGCGTACCGGGAGGAGCCATTCATGCCGCTCACCGGATCATGCACGACAACGCCCAGTACGATATTTGCACAATGCTTCGAGGACAGATTTCCGAGAATTTGAAAAAGCTCGGTATCGTCAAGAAGTCCCTAAAATATGGAACCCTACTGGTATGCCTTTTCTTTTACTATTCTAACTTCTCTCCAGGAATAGGCAAGGTGACTTGGGGAACCGATCGACCAGTCATGATCCAGATCAATGATATGGCCAACCAACTGGGAAACCAGTTCGGTATAGTCATAACTGACTACTTTGACGTATTCCAGCTAAGAATGCACGCCAGGGAAAGGATTCCATCAACCATTGTTGACTCCTACAAAGATGATGTGTGTTTTCTAGTCTCCACCGATCACTGCATCATTCAGGCAATGGAACGGCGAACCGGGTATGCTCCAGAACTGGGGTATGAAATCTCTGCAAAAACAACAAAGGCTTATGCAGATGCCCTGCAAGAAAGTGATCTGGACTTGTCGGCTTACCGGTTTGGGACCTTTGAAGAGATTCAAAAGAATCTGAAGTAAAGGGCACCAATTAAGAATGTTTGTCAAGAGGACCCCTACACCGAAGAAGAAACCAGTAGCAGATCAATCGAAAGTCCAAAGGAAAAGAGCACAAGCAGTGACCAACGCTCAAGGAGAAGAAACAGAAGGAACATAAATCGAAGACCCAACTCCTTTGGTCCGCAAGAGGAAATCTGCTAAACTAGTGAAGGAAGATGCACCAAGAACAAGAAAGCCCACAATTGATGAATTCGTGGCAGCATTAAAGAATTCAAGTGGTATGGCATCAGTAGGAAGGAGGTATGATCTGGCGAATGAAGAAGACAAGAGGAAAATAGAAGCGGTAGTCTATTGCATTCACAAGTTCAATCTGACTCCTACCAAACTTCATAAGGTCGTCCCTAACGATCTCCAAGAAATTTTTGAAGCAAGATGGAAAGCTTCAATGGAAAGAGAAAAGGAGCTAAGGATTAGAGCTCTGCTTGAGGTCTAGAATCATCTCACTCTGGATGAGGCCACTCACCAAGCAGAATTGCACAAGCAAAACTTTCTGTTAAGAAAAAGGGTCAGTCAGATGCTTGTTGGAGAAGTTGACAAGGTTCACGAGGAAGGTGTGGCAACATGGACTAAACTTCTTCAAACCCAACAACAAGCAGAAGAAGCATGCCAGAAGAACACTGAGCCACCAGTCAAAGATACCGATAAAGGAAAGGGAATTCTAGGAGCCGAAGCTCAAGTGAAAGCTAAGGTATCGACTGAACCGGTCATCGTCAATATCCCGGACGACAAAGGTGGTGATCCAACTCCACCAACCATTCTTGTTCTCCAGAAAGAGGTAAGGCTCGTACTATGACTGTAAATGATATTGTAGATGAGGTAATGGATTTTGGAGAAGTAGCCAATGCGGTTAAATGGTTTAGTGTGCTAGGAGAAGAAGATAAACAAACAGTGATAGTGGCGTTGTTAGAAACCTTCTTGGATTTCAACAGAAGCCCAAGAGAGTATAGATCAAAGTTTCCTCCCGATCTGAATACTAGACTTATGAACAAATGGAGAACCGGTCTAGGCACAAACAATAGAATTGTTAAGTAGACACTGTTACAGGTGCAACTTGGTCTCAATGAAGAAACAATTAAACTTCTCATGGAGGAAGTATCCATGAATCTAGGTACAAAGAATAGGGTTGCCAAGATAGTAAATGGTTATGAGAATGAAGTCTATAAAGAGACACTAGATTTCTGGCAACAATATGATTTCAGTGCTCTCAAGGCAACAGGTCCACAAGATCAACCTGAAACAGTACAAGAACCACCGGTTCAATTCACTACTCGTGAAGAACCAACAATCGGTGAGCACGAAATTCCTAAGGAACAGTTCACATCTAGTGAACAGGTGAATCTGGGAGAGTCATCGGTTAAGATGACTAGTGACAACACAACTGGTGAAGAAGAAATTGTTGTGGGTGATCTACATACAACTGAAGAGCAGCACACAGAGAAAGCCCCACCAGAAGAGCAAGTGCAACAGGAAGAAGATGCACAACTCGAAGTAGAGGTACTACCGGAAGGGGAAGTACAGCAAGAGGTAGAAAGACCAACAGAAGAGGTCCTACTAGAAGAGGTGGCACAACCGGAACAGGTGGTAATACCAGAAGAGAGAGTACAACTGGGAACTGAAGGAAATCAAGAACAGCTGGATAAACAGGAACAAGTGTTACCTATACAAATTGAACAAGAACAACCGGTACAGGAGCCAAGGTAGAAAGAACGGGTAGATGTTCCGAACTCATCCTCATCCAAGAGGAAGTTAACCTTTGCAGCTGACACTAAAGCCAAAAAGAGCAAGGTTAGCGAGACTGTGGTTGACATAAAAAAAATGTCAACTAGGCAACTAAAGGAGTTGACAAAGAGGAAACAAGACATGGTCCTCACAAGTGTAAAAAACATCCTGTACAACTTTGTATCGGATGCAGACATTGATGAAGATGAACTTGTCATTGATCAATTGGAGATTTTGGCGAAAGCTATAGGAGATGTCACCGATCCGGAGACAGTTGCCATTGATCACTATGAGAAGAAGAGAATAGAAATTCTCCACAAACAGGTTGAAGAGATAAAGGTAATAGTTTTTACCAACTTAAGGGTACTTCAACAACAGATACAAATTGCAGGAAGTCTGATGACAAGGACTTCAAATTTTGATACTTTTGTGCAAGATATCACAGAGAAGTCATCTAAGCCTTCTAAAGACATAAGAGCTTTGTCTTCCCAGTTTAACATAAAGAATACATCTGCAACCGATTTCAGCAAAGAAATGACAAGCCTAGTTGTAAAGAACCGAACTCGGCTCTTCCTGGATATTTATTATTTTTTTTTGAAATAACAATTGCAACTACTTTTCAATAATATTTAACAAGCATTTCCCAATGATACTTTCCAGCAATTCTAAAATTATTCAATTCAGACAAACAATTTTCTGAATAACATTCACTAAATTTTGAAATACATTTCCAAATAAGTTTTGAAAGAATCATAAGGCATTTTAAATATGAAAGCACTTGTACTTCCGCAGATTCCTTTGAGATGAAACAAACTCATAAATATTACCACCACTTGTGAAAAGATTGCACGTGTCTGTGAAATTGCAGAAAGTGGGGTGTCAAAATACTATGTCGTCCCAAAGAAATGAAGCAGCCACCTACTACTGCTAACGCAAGGGAACTCCAGCCTCTACTCACGGTCCAAATAAATGTTGAACGGCCCAGACTCAACTCACGCAACTAGTAAAATAAACTCCAGCATTGTTTATGACTCACGTACCAAGTATAAGTTAATGCCAGTAGCAATGAAGGAGATGCGTTGCCCAAAAAATACGCCTATGGATATATATTTGAAATGCAGCACATAAATTCTCAGTTCTCAGTATAAATTCTATAATCCTCCCATTGAACAACACTTACGAAAATCAAGAAATATAATCAGCTTCCAAACTTGTACCAAACCCTTGAGTGGTTGAATTAATTAACACGATTTCACCAGCAAGCACAAACTTCAGATTTCAGACTTCCACAATTCCGATATACAACAGCACCGAATTGTGATCTCAGAGATAATCAGCATGTAAAATTCACCATCATCAGATAATGGCTCAAATTACGAAATGAGGAATCAGTCCTCAAAACCCTAGCTAGGTTTGTCTTCTTCCCAAATTCCAAGAAAAATAATGATTGCATAAGATGA
Organism: Chamaecyparis obtusa; assembly: GCA_027943335.1. NCBI lineage: Eukaryota > Viridiplantae > Streptophyta > Pinopsida > Cupressales > Cupressaceae > Chamaecyparis > Chamaecyparis obtusa. Next base: position 93,594 of record BSBK01001478.1, on the reverse strand, counting down.
CTAAAGTGTTTTTTCGAGTAGAATATATAGGCTTTTGGGAAAAGCACTTTTTAATATTTTCACTTAATTGGCTTTAAAAATAACTCCACTTTATAACATAAAGTTATAAAGACATAATTTATTAAATTAAATCAAAATAATTTAATTTAATAACACATTTAAAATATAAGCCATTGAACTGTCTGACTACAATCAACAAACTTCTGACAAAGCACCAGGTCCAACTGCCCAACCAGGAATAGGCACTGCCCTGCCAGAAATAGCCACTGCTAAAAATAGACTTACCAAAAATAGTAAATCCGTCCCAGAAACTCTGAAAGACCCTCAAAACACACTGTCAATTCACGAGGGTCACATTGATGAACTGACTATGCTCAATTACAGTCCTCCCTCCCCAAGATTGTTTGTCCTCAAGCAATCAAGAAAAACAAGCAACATCATAAGCCACCCGGATCCCAAGGATGGTCATAAAAAAAGTCCCGATCCTCACCAAACTCCTGTGAAAAAAGAACCAACATCAACAGAACAAGCACTACTGAAAACAACATCTGTAAACCAACTGTAGATATCGATGTTGAAAACAACCCAACGGAACTCAACCCATCTAAAATAACAACTCTGTCAAAACCTGAGTCCCTATCTATCCAGCACTCACACCCAACTGCACTGGGAAAACAACAATGACCAAATGTGCCTGAATCACTGTTATCAATTCTGCCCTCTGATAAACAGTCTTGAGTGTGTGGATACTGCAAGTAATCTAACTTGCAACTGCCAAATCCATCTGCAAACAATGGTGCTAATCCATCCCATAATGGATGGTAAGATACTGGAGCCGGTTTACCCCCGCGTGAGATCAAATCATCCACCTGTGGGTCAAAAGAAAAATGATGAGCATACCCCACCATATAATGCTGGTAGGAATTCCCAATCTCTATCAATGGCTCATCATTACCAAACTGGGAATCAAAAGATGGCTCCAATCTCTGACTCCGCACCACTGTAGGCTGGGTAGGAACCTGAGCAACCCTCTCAACAAACCCAACCTCAAAATCCCTATGAGGAAGCATAGTAGAAAGAGTCTCCACAATCTTCCTGACCAACCTCCGAATAGCACAAGACCCTCAGATGAGAGTACCCTCAGACACTCTATAAGAATCCTGTCACACATCTGCACTCTCAAGTAAATACTCCATAAATGACTCGGTGCAGTAGAAATTATACGTGGAAGTGTCAACTTGCTCCCCCGCAATCCACAGCTGATCCCTCTAAAAATGTGGCACAGCCAACTGTCCCATGCTATCAACTATGTGAGATGATGAAATAGATTCACTCCCAGCTAAGGGAAGCAAATCAACCTGAGAGCTCGACTCCACTGGTACTCCTACCTCATCCGAACCAAGAGCTCCCACATCCGGAACAGATGTGTCTGCCACAACATCATGTTCCTCAACACCAACTGTAGGAGAAAACTCACCACCAACCACCTCAATGTGCAATCGAACTGGGTCTGGGGCTAGTGTAGACCGTAAATGCTCCAACTCCACGGTCACCTCCTCTAATCGGATCTGCGACTCTTGAAGAGCCCGCTGAGTATCCTCTAAAACCTCAGTAGTCGTTGTGAGCTCCTAGGTAAGCTCACACACCTCCTCTCTGTCCATCAGTGCCTCATAAGCTGTACTCCCCCACTCCACTAGGTGATCTCGGTCGGCTACCATCTGTAAGTAGTTCTGTCTCAAAATCTTGACAGCCTCACGCAAAAAATGAATCTCTGTCAATGAAATATAACCACTATTGGGCTCATCTGTCATAGGAGCACCCCGACCATAAATAGCCAGCAACTAACGAGCGGCATCAAAATGCTCGAGAGTAGAAGAAATATCCCTCTCATCAACTCGCAACTGGCTGGTCACATGATGACTCTGCACAACAGGCCTCCTATGAACAACCTCAAATGCACTGTCTACACTATGAGAGGAAGCTGTAACCAACAAACTCCCCTCAAGATCACCCTCTCCCTGTGTACTTACATCTGAGTACACCTCTACAAACTGAGTACAGGCATCAGACACATCCTCATCTAAATCCGGGGAAGTTGCTGCTGAAACTAACTCAAAACAATCTCCAGCTCCCTCATCCTCTGCAACTATCTGATAATCCAGACCCTGAGATACATCCACATGAGTCACTGACGAAGTAACCCTCTCTCCAGAAATGGAAACCCTGGCTGAAACAAACTCCTGCCACTCATAAGCTTCCCTGTTCTCATCTGTGGGTCCCTATAACACAGAGTCCTGGAACTCACCATCACCAAATGACAACGCTGAATCAACGCCCAAAGTCAGATATAGAAAGCCAGAAACACTACAGCACTCATCGTCCTCGCTCTCAGCATCGGAGATATCTGCAATGCTAGTGTACACATCATCTATTGGCATCTCCTCTACTAACTCTAGCTGCATACACAACTCAATGTCGTCATGTGAATCAACTAAACTATGGCATGAAACCATGTCGCCCAAATCAGCTGCAACACTCTCACCTGAGTGTCATCACTAGAAAGCTCCATGCTCACATCCTCAACACAGGAACAAACCACTGTCTCCTGTACTGATCCCACACTGCGATTGCTATCATAAATCTCTGAGTTGTCAGAGCTCATACGCTCCTCGCAATAATCACCCAACATCTCACAGGGGGTGTCATCTCCAATGCAACTCACAGCATCCTCAAAAGTGTCATCAGATGTGTCTATACTATCAGCTCCCACATCTCCTATTGAAATCTCATCTGCGGGCACGTCTCTGCACACATGACTCAACATCAGGCTGTGCACCAATAATGCTGGAGCACGAATTGTCATCAAATGACCCCGCTGTAATGCTCAGATGACCAACCTCACCACTGGGAGACTTCGTACATGCCTCGGTCCTATCTGAGGAAGCAACTGCCTCCTGAACTGGAGCAACACTACTACAGCTGACATAAACATCTCCAATAATAACTCCCTCCATGAAAGAGTCTGAACTCTCAGTGATAACTGCAACATTAGCTGCCTTTGTACAATCCGTAGTGACTGCTCTGGGAGCCTCAACCCGGTGATGCTCAGCACTGCTGTCATCCAGTGGCACCAAAACATCCACTGGTTCCAGTGTAATAAATCCATCATCAGCACTGCGAATGGGAATAGCAAGTGCTGAACTAGATGTAGGAACATCAGCATCACAGACAACTGTCGGAGAGAACTCTAGCCTTCTCCCCTGCAAACTCGATGTTGGCCTTCTAAAGGCAGAGACCATATATCTCGCTGCCCTATCTACTGTAACTGGATCCGACAAACTCTCTGTTGATGCAGTCTAAGTCTCTCTATGCTTTCTACTAAAGCATTTAATTCCGCTCTATTTCCCTTACTGCTATGACGACTTCTAGAACTGGATCTCCTGTATTTATCCATAGCTAGGAAAAATGGAAGTGCTGGTCACTTTTAAAATACTTCAGAAAATAAATGAATCCAGACCCCACAGGATGGCAGAAAAAATGCTCTGATACCACTGTAAATAACCGAACTCGGCTCTTCCTGGATATTTATTAATTTTTTTTGAAATAACAACTGCAACTACTTTTCAATAATATTTAACAAGCATTTCCCAATGATACTTTCCAGCAATTCTAAAATTATTCAATTCAGACAAACAATTTTCTGAATAACATTCACTAAATTTTGAAGTACATTTCCAAATAAGTTTTGAAAGAATCATAAGGCATTTTAAATATGAAAGCACCTGTACTTCCGCAGATTCCTTTGAGATGAAACAAACTCATAAATATTACCACCACTTGTGAAAAGATTGCACGTGTCTGTGAAATTGTAGAAAGTGGGGTGTCAAAATACTATATCGTGCCAAAGAAATGAAGCAGCCACCTGCTACTGCTAATGCAAGGGAACTCCAGCCTCTACTCACAGTACAAATAAATGCTGAACGGCCCAGACTCAACTCACGCAACCAGTAAAATAAACTCCAGCATTGTTTATGACTCACGTGCCAAGTATAAGTTAACGCCAGCAGCAATGAAGGAGATGCGTTGCCCAAAAAATACGCCTATGGATATCTATTTGAAACGCAGCACATGAATTCTCAGTTCTCAGTATAAATTCTATAATCCTCCCATTGAACAACACTTACGAAAATCAGGAAATATAATCAGCTTCCAAACTCGTACCAAACCCTTGAGTGGTTGAATTAATTAACACGATTTCACCAGCAAGCACAAACTTCAAATTTCAGACTTCCACAATTCCAATATACAACAGCACCGAATTGTGATCTCAGAGATAATCAGCATGTAAAATTCACCATCATCAAATAATGGCTCAAATTACGAAATGAAGAATCAGTCCTCGAAACCCTAGCCAGGTTTGTCATCTTCCCAAATTCCAAGAAAAATAATGATTGCATAAGATGACTAAAGTGCTTTTTCGAGTAGAATATATAGGCTTTTGGGAAAAGCACTTTTTAATATTTTCACTTAATTGGCTTTAAAAATAACTCCACTTTATAACATAAAGTTATAAAGTCATAAGTTATTAAATTAAATCAAAATAATTTAATTTAATAACACATTTAAAATATAAGCCACTGAACTGTCTGACTGCAATCAACGAACTTCTAACAAAGCACCAGGTCCAACTGCCCAACCAGGAATAGGCACTGCCCTGCCAGAAATAGCCACTACTAAAAATAGACTTACCAAAAATAGTAAATCCGTCCCAGAAACTCCCAGAGACCCTCAAAACACACTGTCAGTTCACAAGGGTCGCATTGATGAACTAACTATGCTCAACTGCAGAGACCTGCTAAATCGGGGACATTACACTAGCTCTCATTCTAAGAAAGGCCTCTGAAGAGAAAACCAAGAGAATCCAAGATCTTATTAGATTTCAATTATTTATGGCCCCAACATTTGATTTAATGCAAAAGGACTGCAACAGAAGCTGAGAATCTAATAGGTGAACCGGCCTACAAGACTATAGAGGACATGGAGAACATAATTGTCTCTCTGAAAGAAGCACAGATAAATATAGAACATGTCACCGGTCAATCAAACCCTTTTCTTCATACAGCGAAGAAAGTGTTCAAGGACATCTTCACAAAGTTACAGATGTAAACCAGTCAGTAGCGCATAACCCTTTGTCCTATGGAGGCAAAAAGGGGAAGAAGACATCAGGAAAAGGGGAGAAGATCAGAAAGGAAGAAGTTCAAAAAGGATACAGAGTTGATTCAGCTACAGAGCAAAAGGCAGCACAAGAACAGGAGAAGTCTACAGACAGAAGAGCTGAAGCACACACAAAGGTGAAGTCTACAGGACAGGGAATTAACTGTGATGAGTGAGTGATGTTTTGCCACCAATGACAAAGGGGAAGATTGTTGGCAAAGTTAAGTTGTCATTGGTGAAGTTAGATGCAAACATCATTCCCACCGGTATAGGTACACCAGTAGCTCACTCATACTCATTAGGCACCGGTAGACCACTCTTACTTCTTAGTATGTACCAGTAGACCAAACAAAGTACATAGTACCGGTCTTATAGTGCATATAGGGGATGAACCGGGTATAAGATTGATACCGGTCGAGTGCATAATAATCCGCACCGGATTATGCGGAGCTGTCTGATTTAAAACTAGATTATACGGAGCATCCACCATTTAGAACTAGAGTTAGCTTTTTAACAGGAGTTAGTTTTACTTCTACACAGATCTTTCAAGATAAACTCAATATCATCTCGCAAAGCTTCTTGCTACATGATTTTTGGGTGAGTTTACAGCTTGGCGATTCTAAGTTAGGTTTTAATAAGATCAATTTCTTATAAATACAGGTCATAGGACACAAAAGAAGTGTTGTTGAAAATACAGTGCAAGAGAGAGATATCTTCTAAGAGAGGCTACAGTCACAAGAGCTGAAAGGCAAAAAGGTTCAACAGTCAGGCTAAGCAGAAAGGTTAACATGTATGATCTAATCAGACAGAAGGTGTCAATTCAGATCATTACTTTTATTTTGTTAAAGCATATTCAAATCCCTCTATCAGGGTGAACCCTTGTAGGTTCTTTGTATAAATCTTTTAACCGGGTAGCATTTTAATTGATGTTGAAAGTTCTTTAACAAGGCGGCTCCTAACAGAGTCAAGATCTTAACCGATCTTCTACCAAATCCCTTTACCAGGTAGCACTCTTGCAAGTGCTTTGTAAGCTCTTAATTGAGCACCTTCGTTGCTGCAGTACTGAAGTTGTGAGCTCTGTCTCACCATAGTTTTTTCCTTCTAACCGAGGGTTTCCACGTACATATGCTATGTTGATCTAAGTATTTCTATTTCTATTTATGAATGGTTAATTACATGTTTATTCTGCAAGAATCTACAAACAAGGTTTAATTGAGTTAGAAATAGTATTTACTGATTCACCCCCCCCCCCTCTCAGTAACCGGTTAGTAATAACAGTTTCATAGATTTTAGGAAGAATTCCTTTTTTCTAGGGATGGACTAGGAGTTAGCCGGGACACATCAAGAGACCTCCGGGATCAGCCTGGCGACTTTTGGTGCAATTCCTATTTTTTAGGAGGATTTCTAAATTTTAGGAGAAGACTGTCAATTAGCTTGTAGTGGTCAGACAACATCAATTGACAGGTGCCATTAGATAGAACTCAGATTGGAGTCCAGATGGGCAAGCTATGAATAAGTTGGAAATAATTTAATTATTTCCTAAGTCAGTCTTAATAAAGTAATAATAAAAGTGATTAATATAATCACTTTATCATATAATAATAATAAATTATAATGATATATTATTGGCACACTTCCCTAGGGAGTAATACTACAATGTTATAACTTGAATGGGGGGCCAATATTATAATGAAATAAACCCCTTAGGGAGGTTCGATCCCTAGGAAGGGGATTTGATAAAACAAAAAAACATTGTTTTATGTTTATTAAAAGTGGAGAAAACCCTAAAAGAGTTTGAATGGCTTTTGGAGGGAAAATAGATTTAAAAAGAAATGGAGAATTACAACTTGTGAATTATGTGAGAGCTTTGAGAAGAGTTTTTTTCAGCACATCCAAGCTTCTGAGAACAAAATCTCTTAGAGGTTGAATGCCTCCAAGTGTGAGAGACCACCCAAAGGTAATTGTACAGGCAGATTTCATCAAAGTTTGTTTAAGAGAAGAGAATTGTTGGATCAAGCAAAAATTGGAGCAAATTACAACAAAAAATGTATAGATTTGGTTGGGGAGCTTCACAGATGAAATTACTATCAATTGGCAGCCAGCTGTCTCACTCAAAAGGCCAACATTACTAGAACTGAAGCTGGACATTAGGGTCTAAGTCTTCCATATAGGGATTGGTGAAAATTCTTCATTGCTGTTGCAGATCTGTCACTACCAGTGTATTGTTAGTGAAAAATCAGAATTGTTCATGCGGCCAAACAATTATACTCAGCCATATAGCTTCAGATTGAACTCATTCTCATTTCCAGCTTGACGTGGGAGAATTTAGTCAACAGATCATCATCAAATAACAGAAGATTTCAAGTCATCTGCAGCAAATCTAATAACATCAGCAGCCAATAGAAATTGAAGGGCCATACATATATCTCTTTGCTATCATCATTTGACATCAGCGGTATGGCCAGGTATATGTTTGGAAATTCAAATAAAATCATATTATAATTAGAGCTTGGCATCTAGAATTAGAATTACTTGTTATTTCAGCATTTGTTGTTTGTGGATTGCAATCATCATTTGTCAAAAATCACAAAAAAAAAAAAAAAAAATCAGTCTTGCAAATCAAATTCAGAAAATTACAAGGGCAGACCCAGGGTGCCTATTATAGTGGTATCAAAGCCTAGACATTCCTGCCATCCTGTGAACAACACAGACTTTGATGAGTGATCAGCATTTTTAGACTCCGGAGAAAAAATCAAAGGACAGATTTTAGAGTCAACAACACTCTTATAGATACCATGGCTGAGAAGGAGAAGGGAAAGGCCTGATCCCTTAGTCCTAACTCCAAAATAGAGAGAATTTGATACCATGATGGATATAATGTCTTAGTTATCAAGACAAATGACTAAGTAGAATCAGACACGAGATGAGCAGCCTTAGCTTACCGCCTATACAAGAGATACTAGCAGGCCATAGGGTGGGCGTATTACAGACTCTAGTTCAGTTCTGAGGCCTCTACAACCGGTTTTCACTCCATGGGAGGAGTCACCTACTCCACAGGGTAGAGGACTTGAGTTACAAATTTCAATGGTAGAGGAGATCCGACATCATTACACAGAGTATATGACCCTACCACCTGAGGTCAGGGAGCTATTGACCCTTGATCAGTTCATTGGACATAAGAGACTTAGATCAGGTTCAATAGGTAGAGTAGATCACAAGGGTCCATAAGAGAACAGGGATTTCCAGCAGATTGTGGGCAAGTTGACCTTGCCACATTTTGATGAAGGAGATCGATGTTCAACTCGTACTTGTGTACAGAAGTTAGATAATCACCTTTCTTTGAGGCCTATGTCAGAGGAGGAGGCGATTAGGTTCACCAATCTACACTTAGATGACATGGCACAAGAGTGATGGTACCACGAGTTGATCACTTTGGGACATCGCTACATTACCTCCTATGATGAGTTCACTAATAGACTCATTGAGCACTTTCACTATAAGGAGCCAGAGTATTTTAGGGAGCTAGCACAGCTCAAACAATATGGGGAGACATACATATCTGAGTTCCAGAGGTTAGCAGCGATGGTGACAGATATCTCAATTCTTTATGTTGAGGGGCTTATGGATCCCTTACGCAATTGGGTTAGAGCATTTGACCCACCCACATTACAATTTGCAATGAAGAAGGCTAGGAGTATGGAGCATGCTAATTCGAGGAACAAGTCTTGTTCCAAGCACTTCCCAAGCAATAAGGACAAGAAACCATTTCATAAAACTCCAGAACAACAGAAGAAACCATTTTAGAAACTCAATGATGAATCCCTAAATGACCTGAGATGCAAGAATTTATGCTTTAAATGCAAGGAAGCATGGGACCCTAAGCATAAGTGCACTTCTATGGGGAAGGCGAACAAGATGGAGTACCTTTGAGAAGATAATATCAGTTCTAAAATTTCAGACCAGCAGACTGAGCATTGTGACAGTGAGGGAGAGAGTGCATCAGAAGGGTCAGTTAAGGAACAAGAAGATAAGAAATCCATGGCACACCTTTCTATCATTCAGAAAGATAGATCATTAAGGATGAGAGGGATCTTAGCAGGGTAGCAAGTGATCACCTTACTTGACACAAGTGCACACATAATTTCATTGATGAGGGACTCGTGGTTAGGCATGGAATTCAAACAAAGCAGTTTATGGGATTCAGAGTGAGAGTGGCACATGGATTTATTCTCACATGTACTAGGAGGATTCTCAACCTCCCTTTGAGGTTGAATGATTATGAGTTTCGGGCAAATTACTATGTTGTTAGTTTGGGCGAGATGGAAGTCATCCTAGGGATGACTTCCATTCATATGATTGAGGAGTTCTACCTCAATGTGCGCACTATAGAGATAAGTTTGAGGTAGATGGAAGGAAGCACATATTGAGGGGGATGACAGATGGGAACATCCGTACTGTATCCTTGAGGAGGATGGAGAGGCTGATTAGACATGAGCAAGTAGAGTGGGTAGCAGAGTGTGTATTAATGCCTACCACAGTTGAGCAGCAAAAGCGAGATTATCCTCCACAAATTCAGGAGATATTGGCTCAACACAGTAAGGTGTTTAGTGACATTCCACCAGGTAGACCACCAGACAAGGGTATTAAGCATATCATTGAGTTAAAGGAGGGTGCAAAACTCGTCATCATCACCCCATACAGACAACCCAAGTGGCTCAAGGATGAGATAGAGAAGACAATAAAAGAGTTACTTGACACGGGGCATATCAGACCTAGTAAGAGGCCATTTGCATTTGCAGTTGTGTTAGTTAGGAAGAAGGGACTCTTCGCATGTGCATTGACTATCGAGCCCTAAATAAAAAGACAATTAAGAATAGGTATTGAATACCTCGCATAGATGAATTGATTGATGAGTTGCACGAGGCTTGCTACTTCTCCAAGATTGACTTGTGATTCGGTTACCATCAAATACAGATTAGAAAGAAGGATGTGGAAAAGACAGCATTCAAATATCACTGTGAGCATTTCAAGTTCTTGGTTATTCCATTCAGCCTAACCAATGCACCAGCCACATTTCAGTCCTATATGAATAGGGTGTTTTAGCATCAGTTGTGGAGGTTTGTTTTGATCTTTCTTTGATGACATTTTGGTATTCAGTCGAACTTGGGGGGAGCACTTGAGACACTTGGAGGTGTTAGACATTTTGCAAAGGGAGTCCTTGTATGCCAAGGAGTCCAAGTGCGAGTTCGGGATGACAAAGCTACTCTTCCTGGGGCATATTATCAGTGTAGAGGGAGTCAAAGTTGATCCAAAGAAAATCTAGGCTATTATTGATTGGCCCCCACCCAAGAATCTCCCATAACTTAAGGGATTTCATGGGTTATGTGATTCCTACAGACGCGTTTTGAAGGGGTTTTCACAACAAGCAACACTCCTCACAGATTTGATGAAGAAAGGGGCTTTCATTTGGACCGAGGCACAACAATGTTTTGATTAGTTCAAGTAGTTGATGAGCTTGTGCCCAATACTTACATTACCGGATTTTACTAGGCTGTTTGAGTTACAATGTGATGCCTCCAGAGAGGGACTTGGTGTGGTGTTGATGCAAGACAAGCACCCTATAGCATTCGAGAGTAGGAAGTTGGGGGCCAGAAAAGAGTTAGAGTATTGTTGTGAGGTTTTCACACCATCACCCCATTGCAAATAGAGACCCCCTCTTTTTGTTTTAGCAGTACGAGTAGTTGTCTTAGGTTGTAACAATTTTTAGGTCTCCAAGTTGAGGGTGAGTTTGAGCAATTTTGGCCTGTTGGTAAGTCAAGTTTGTCACGGATGTAAGCGAAAGTTGGGCTAAGCTAGTCAAGGAGATGGAGTTGAAACCAAGGGATTTGTGAAGAAATGAGTTAGAATCATTAGAAAATCCTTGTTCCAGCTTCAATTTGCCCTTAGAAAGCTAGGATAGGTTGTGGGAGGTAACACTGTTGAAGGCGTGTTGAATCCTGAAATTTGGCTAATTCTAGAATATTTTGAGAACCCCCAAAATCTAGAATCTTTATTATAACTCCTATGAAACTGAAACCTATCTCAAACATCCTAACAGTATTTATATAAATATAACTTAAAGTATAAGTCGAATACTTAAATGTTATATTTATATAAATCCTCCCGCCTCCTAAGCTGAAAAAATGACTAAGTATGGTAAACATGTTGCAAAGAGGAAAATTCCTCTGGGCATGGCGGATTCCGCCTGCCCCAAAGGAAAATTCCTCTAACCCTCCAGAATTTTGTCCCTTGCAAAGGCGAGCTCCAAGACCAAATCAATGAAAGAAATTGCAAAAAATGTTGGTTTTTGAGGTTAAGTTGCCCATGACGGTAAACATTTGGCGTCATTGCCGAGGAAAGCTTGAGGGAGCGGTTGCACACTCTCAATAAATTAGATGAAAGAAGAATGATAGCACAATGGCAACTGAGGTTGCAGAACATCAGAGAAAATATTGGCACGATAAGCACCTACGAAAGATGCGTTCCTCCCCTGGCCAGTTGGTGCTGAAGTACAATGGAAGAATGAGATTAAGCCAAGACAATTTGAAGTAAAAAGGGTGGGATCATACAAAGCTAGGGAAGTCGGCTACGACAAGGTCGTCAAGTTGTGGACTCTCGACGGACTGGAGATACATGAGGCCATCAACGGGTCCAAATTGAAACCTTACTCGAAGAGCATGGACCCAAGAAGAGGGACAGAGCACCCGAGAGGATGGAAAGGGACTCGAGAGGTCAAGGCAGGCAACCTGAGAGTTGTCCATACGGGTGACCGGAGAAGCATCTGGAAGGTAATTAGATTAAGAATTTATCTGAAAAAAAATGAAAAAAAAAAATTTTAAAAAGAAGAAAAGAAAAAAGAGAACACCGTACGGTCATACGGCAAAAATCAAGTCAAAGGAAAATGGACCCGCCACCGTACGTCACTTGGTCATACGGCATTAAAAGGTTGTACGATCAAGGCTGTACGGCTAAGGGTTGCCAAACCCCCACACACAGCTTATAAGACCATACGGTTCAGAAGTTGCCAGACCACGTGAGACAGTGGAAAAAAAAAAAACCATACAGCATGAAGGAAAGAAACACAAACCGCCCACTCACGTTTTGACCGTATGGCTCCGTACAAAGGTGGTGTGAGGATACATGTCCATATTGGTGAATAGTTTATGCAGCATAGAATTAAGTGACCATACGGTGTCATACGCCAGAGGAAGGAGAAATAAAATGCAGGGAAGGATAAAACACAAGTATCTTGCACTTTCGTACAGTCGTACGGCCACCAAGAGAGGCAAAACAAGACTATTAAAGTCTTCACGTGGGAGGGCATCCGTACATTTTCGTACTGTAGCAGTTGGGGAGAAGAAAGAAGGCACAGGACCTAAACGTCTCTTGCAAAAAAAACGACGACAAATAAAGAACAGTTCACAGTGAATAGCGTATGGCACCAAAGGGAAGGACATAAGCAAGTAGTGAAGAAAATATAGTTATTGGCCATTTGCATAGGCATCGTAAGCGGTTGGCAGAAAGAGTATGGCATCAGAAGCAAATCACGAAAATGGTGTGCCCCAGGACCCCGCGAGGGGTGCAGCGCCTCGACCCCGCTGGGGGCGTTGCCCCCACACCCCCATTTTACTTTTGAGGTACACTACAACTATGAGTTTGGGGCATCAGAGCAATCAAGGTAAGCATTGGGTTTGTTTCTTACGGTGACAAAGAAGCCTGAAGCCAAGCATTGGAAGGAAAGCCCTACGCCGCAGACTCAGACGGATTTGGAGGTTGCAAACCAACAGAGTTTGAGGGAAGGCATTGCACGAACGACGGCCTTGCAAGAACAAGAAGTTGTATGGCACGAGGCAATTATTCAGTTCAGTTATCAGCCTTTGGGGAGTGTGACCAGTTGATGAGACCCGGAGCTGCTGCAGGCATGGATTGTCCGCACGCCAGAGGTGGAGAGAGCACTGGAGCAAGCCTTTCGAGAGGGGTACTACGCTTTGAGGCGCTCAAAGTATGTTTCGGTTGGACGTATGGCTGCCTTGGTGGATGCACAGAGAGCTCGAGAGGAGCTGACCAACCGGTTGGAGGCAATAGAGCGACACTTGGCTCAGCGTACCCAAGAGTTGGAAGCAGAGAAGCCAGCGTAGATGGCTATCAAGGTCAGATTGGATAGGGAGACAGTATTGTTTGAACAAGAGTTAGTGGAGGCTACAGCTGAAAAGCGTGTTTTGGAGACAAATTTGGTATAGGCACAGGAGGAATGTGATGTGACAGAAAAAGAACTACTCGAAGCAGCATTGATGATGAAGGCAGCATTTGAGCTCCTTCAAGGACGCCCCCTCTGCCCCTTCTTCTCAGTGATTTTCTTATTGTGTGTAGTGTATTTCATCTCCCTTTTGTTGTGAGTTGCTGGAGACGACTTTCTTTTTGGGGGGATGATGTTGTCGCGAAATATGGGTAGTTGGCATACTTGAGGGAGTTTTACAAGTGCAATGGTTGGCCTTGCACCCCCTTGGTCCTAGGGAGTTACACGGGTACAACGGTTCGCCTCGCACACCCTCGGACATTATATGTATGTACCTTCTCGATGATACGGGGGGCATGTTTTGGACATAATATTGTACATGTTAACCAATGAATGAAATGAACAGGTAATGTTTCTGAACATTGTGTTATATTCTTTACTTCCATAGTATGCATTAAACATGTTTACCCGTGACTATAAACAAATATGTTGTTTGAAATAAGGGATTCATATGAGAACGTGTAACTGAAAAGCCTTGGAGGATAGAATCTCTGATGAAGCTTCTTACCTGAACAGAGAGGATGCTATCATGCTCATCTATGTTTACATGGTTTGCATTCATGTCTATGAGGATAGCAGATGTGCTAGTGTTCAAATTTTCATTCTCTGTCTGCACTATAACTGTGTGATGGCAAAAGATCTATTGGTGGACTGTGAGAAAATTTAGGCAATAAAGAGATAAGTATCTGAATATTGATCATGAATTTTATGTAGTTAATTCATGCTATAATATTGAGAATAGTGAATTTTGTATGCTAATGTATGCTTTTAGAATTAATCTATATATTTTCTCTTCATGAATAGTTTGATTCTATGAACTATTGCTAGTCTCTCTAAAACTGCTTCCAGGATGGATCGAGAAGCAACGGGATGATGAGAGATTACATGCACACTATAGAAATAAACATGGGAATGTTGCTTACAGCCATGGGACTGAATTGGTGGCACATAACTTCATTAAAAAAAAGAACCTATTCAGATGGTTATTGCAATTAGTTTCTTTGAATAGGAAGAAATGACATTCAAAGGGACTATTCAACTATAGAAATCAGATTCAGAGGGATCTTGAGTGACAGATGTAGAATGCCAAGTCCTTTGCAGAGGTTCAACAAGCTTGTGTAGCAGTGTACTACAAAAGCTCATTGTTGGACAAACATTGGAGCCAATTTCTTGGCATTTTGATAATCAAAGCTATGAGAATGCTGCCCCTGTTGAGAGGGAGCCTCAGCTAAGAGGAAGTCTCGGCATTCAAATGATACTTTATGTGTGCTTTAACGAGTTCTTTGTGAGGGAGAAGTTCAAGGTGCAATCCCTTGTTAATGAGTTCTTCTCTGTGAGGGAGGAGTTCAAGGTGCAATCCCTTGTTAATGATTTCTCTATGAGGAAGAAGTTTGAGGTGCAATCACTTGTTAATGAGTTCTTCTCTGAGAGGGAGAAGTTCGAGGTGCAATCCCGTGTTAATGAGTTCTTCTCCGTGAGGGAGAAGTTCGAACTACACTCCCTTGTTAATGCATTCTTCTTTGCGAAAGAAGTTTGAGGTGAAAGCCCTTGTTCCACCCTCTGGGAGTAGCTATGGTGGATCCACCCTCTGAGAGTAGCCATGGTGGATGTCATGTGAGAGAATCCATGACTTAGTTTTTTTGTTCTTTCACCCTCCGAAAATAGCCATGGTGAATGTCATGCTGAGATGACAATATTATGTTGACAAAATTTGTGATAAGATTTTTGTTATTGACACTTTTTGGTTGCAGCTCCATTGTGCTTGTCAGGTTGAGAGGGCACTATGACATATGAATGATCTCTCTTCTTTAAAGGGAGTGTTAATTATTGTTGATATTTTGGCCTTTACGGCAAATATCCATTGACTTGGAAATTTCAATAGGCATAAATAATAATATTAAATATTAGGAAATATTTGATATTTATTGTTTATAAAATAAATCGATTTAAGGGCCCAAAGTCGTCCCCCTTGGTTAATTGAAATTATTATTTCATTTGGCCAATCGGCCTCTTGAGAAAGATATTCATGCCCATATAAGTAAGGATAGATTCTTGAAGGAGAACATATCAAAAACATAACATATGATCTCCCTCTCAAGAATCGATCATCCTAGGGTGAATTAGAAGCAACGATTTGGAATACTGATTGAGCAATGTGGAGCAAAGACTTAGATCCATGAATATATTCTAAGAAGCGAACATAATCAGTTGTGCATCCCAGATCAGCGAAATCATTGGTGTGATCTATACAACATAAATAGAGGTTATGATTGGTAACATTCAAGTGCAAATCTGATTGAAGAAAAGAGCTACGAGTTGCTTCTACAGATCTGAGAACACACTTGCATATTCATGGTCTAAATATCTGATATTTAGACCATCGAATAAAGGCAGATCTCGTTTGATATTTCAATTGAATATATATCTAGATCGGTATTGTTAGAGGAGAAGACATACATCTGATTGGATCAGATTGATAGAAGAAATTAAAGGCAAGTTGAAGGGCCAGCTTTGAAGACCTTCATAGTCAACTTCAAGAATCTCTAATTGCTACATTCCGAGTACATTCATTTCCTTCTTTATGATTGACTTCTTATATACTATGCTTAGTTGTAAGATCTCTATAGTTTGTATATTCCTAGCATAAATCTGGAAAATATTAACATGGTATCAAAGCCTAGGTAGAGCAAAGATTCAATTCAGATTTAGGAATTCAAACTAACTCTTTCAACTAAGTTGGTTATCATGTCAACCGGGATTAGACCCAAAGATAGGCTAGAGGGAGATATTAATTATACATCTTGGAAGATGAGGTTATTAATCATTTTAAAGGAATTGGAAATTACTTCAATCATTGAAGATCCTCCTAAAGATAATATGGATATCGATGAAAAGAAGGAATGGAACAAAAACAACAATAAAGCAATGAGAATAATTGTTGATAGTGTTAAAGATCACATTGTGCCAACAATTGCAAATCTAGAGAATGCATATGAGATGTTCACTTCATTGACTGGCATGTTTTAGATCAACAACACAAATAGGGTCCTAGCTCTCAAAAATAACCTCTCACAGATCAGGATGAATCAAGGGGAGTCAGTCACATCCTACTTCATGAGGATCAATGAGCTAAGGAATCAACTATCATTAATTGGGTTCAATTATGATAATAAAGAGCTAGCTGTGACAACTCTTAATGGATTGCCTCTTACTTGGGATGCATTCATTCAAGGGATTAGTGCACGTTCCAAATTACCTACTCTCGATAGACTAAAGACTGATTGTCTTCAAGAAGAAGAAAGATTAATATCAAGAGGCTCAATCTTCAAGGAAGATATACAAGTTCTTTACTCTCAAAACTTCAAAAGGGGGATAGGGAAATTCAAAAAGAAGAGAGAATTCCAAAAGGATAAGAGGAACGAAAATGAAGGAAGTTCAAAGGAAATAGAGGGAAGAGGGAAGAACTTTAAGAAGAAGAAACCTTTCAAGAGGGACTTCTCTAAAACTCAATGCTATAAATGTGAGAAGTCTGGTCACATAGCTGTAAATTGTCCTGAGAGGAACAACCTTCAAGCATCCTTTGTGGAAATAAAAGAACCCGAATCTGAGCACTTTGCGCTTTGAGAGGGAGTTGCAATTTGAGAGGGAGTTTTATATATGGGCTCACTTGTGAAATTGTCTAAGTTATAAACTCCTTCTGCTGGTTACATACATCTACATTTTTGTATCTGATTTTTTGTATGAGTGTGGCACCATACACAACTATTAAATTCTAACTATCTTGTGTTTTGCTATGGAAGCATACTTTGCATTAACATATTTCTGTTTTGTATGCATGGATGCATACTTTACCTTAGCATATGTCTTACTTACGTATGGGATCATACACAGCTAATTAGCAGCATACCTTCTGTTATGCATGAGGAGCATACATTACATTATGAACAGTTACATTGGCATATTTTTGTTATACCTTATGCTGTTATGGGAACTGACACAGCTGATTGTTAGAACTTAGTATAACTGATTAACTGTTTTCTTTATTGATGCATGGGTGCATACATTATTGATTAATGAATACTTACATTGGCATATGTTGTGTATGTTACATTTTACAATTGGCATTTTTTTGGGAACATCCATTATGATACTTAGAGATAATGTTGGTGTATGCATGGGAGCATACTTTATATGGATATATGTTATCCTTTATATGTGTGAATACATTTCTTTATAAAAGGAACTACATTGCATCTTGCTGTGATCACATTGCACCTGGTTATATGTTGGACAAATTTGGTTACTCTTATGTGGTGAGACTTATGTGATTACTCTTATGCTTATGGCTAAGACGTGTCTATGTATACTGGATGAATTATGCTTGTTCTATGAGAGAACTACATTTGGGTATTGGTTATTACATTTAGTATACTTAATATGAATGTATGGAGCATACATCATTTGTATACTTTAACATGTATGTATGGAGCATACTTTAGTGGCTTATTGTGTATGTATGAATCATACTTTCTTTTATAGCTGAGTCTATATTTATTGATTATAGCTGAGACTATGTTACATGTGGTTCTACGTGTGAACACATTTCTTTTACATTGAACTTGATTCTTATGATTATAAGATCATATTGGTTACTCTTATGCTTATGTGGATTCATGAGATAAGATTTTGATTATAAGAAACATTTGATTATGATTGTTCATTTGGTTACACTTATGCATATGGCTAAGTTGTTTCTTATGAATTGGATACTTGGAGAATATCATGGATTTGATATTCTTCTCATGGATCAGGGATCCATTGTTGAGCATTTGGTGGACATCATGGACTTGATGTCTGGAGACCATTGCTCTGAGCATTTGGTGAATATCATGGACTTGATGTCTAGAGACCATTGCTCTGAGCATTTGATGAATATCATGGACTTGATATTCGTTAGACAAATGCTCATGATATCATGGACTTGATATCTCGTGGATCAGGGATCCACATCAAACTAATTGGTGGACATCATGGACTTGATGTTGTTTTGATGTCATGGACTTGACATTTCTTGAGTCTTGGTGACTCCTGGATTCAATTATCCACAAATTGGTTGGTATACATCATGGACTTGATGATACCATGAATATCATGGACTTGATATTCTATTCGCTGAGTCAAGAGGACTCGTGGATCTAAGTTATCCACAAATTGGATAGAAAACATCATGGATTTGATGGTTGACTCAAAATGACTTGAGTTTGGAAAGTATCATGGACTTGATATTCAAAAGAGTCAAGGTGACTTGTGGATCTAAGAAATCCACAAATTGATTGGAAATATCATAAACTTGATATCACTTATGGCTGGTAAACATCATGGACTTGATGTTATCATGAATATCATGGACTTGATATTCTTGGGTCGTGGAGACTAGTGGATCTAGGAAATCCATATTTCGATGGTAAGCATCATATGATATGATGTTTCTCATATGAATATGAGATGTGTGGTTGACGAATAATGAAGAACATTTGTGTTCTCATTATATCTTGTAGATAGAGATCTACTATCATAGATAAGAGATCTATGGCATCATTGGATAAGGAATCCATTTTGGTTATGTTTTGTGCCTTGAGTCGCGGAGACTTGGAAATCCACATCCAGTTGGTAAGCATCTTGTGACTTGATGTTACCATGGAAAGATGATTTTCATTTGGATATGAAATCTATGGTTGGGAATGATAATGAACATATGTGTTCTTATCAAAATTGGTAGAATGGAGATCTACCTTCATAGATGTGAGATCTATGAAATCCATTTTGGTTATGTTTTATGATGAAGAATCCATGAGTGGATCTTTGCCTCAAGTCCAAGAGGGAGTGTTGATATTTTGGCCTTTACGGCAAATATCCATTGACTTGGAAATTTCGATAGGCATAAATGATAATATTAAATATTAGGGAATATTTAATATTTATTGTTTATAAAATAAATCAATTTAAGGGCCCAAAGTCATCCCCCTTGGTTAGTTGAAATTATTATTTCATTTGGCCAGTCGGCCTCTTGAGGAAGATATTCATGCCCATATAAATAAGGATCGATTCTTGAAGGAGAAAATATCAAAAACATAACATATGATCTCCCTCTCAAGAATCCATCATTCTAGGGTGAATTAGAAGCAGCGATTTGGAGTACTGGTTGAGCAATGGGGAGCAGAGACTTAGATCCATGAATATATTCTAAGAAGCAAACATAATCAGCTGTGCATCCCAGATCAGCGAAATCATTGGTGTGATCTATACAACATAAATAGAGGTTCTGATTGGTAACATTCAAATGCAGATCTGATTGAAGAAAAGAGCTGCGAGTTGCTTCTACAGATCTGAGAACACACTTGCATATTCATGGTCTAAATATCTGATATTGAGACCATCGAATAAAGGCAGATCTCGTTTGACATTTCAATTGAATATATACCTAGATCAGTATTGTTAGAGGAGAAGACATACATCTGATTGGATCAGATTGATAGAAGAAATTAAAGGCAAGTTAAAGGACCAGCTTTGAAGACCTTCATAGTCAACTTCAAGAATCTCTAATTGCTACATTCCGGGTACATCATTTCCTTCTTTATGATTGTCTTCTTATATCCTGTGCTTAGTTGTAAGATCTCTATAGTTTGTCTTATCATAGAAACGAGAATCACCCTTGAATCGCCGGTTTCGTGATTCGATTCAAGGAAAATGATTTTTTGTGAATCGTGAATCGGCTCAGCCAATTTTTTGGCATGAATCACCTAAACTGGTGATTCATACCAAAAATCGCCAAAATCGCCTCTTTGAACCGCCAAAAATCGGCAAAATCAACGGATTGCTAAAAAGTCAAGTCAAATTTTTAAAAAAACACAAATATTTTCAATGTTTTTTTTTGTCTTTCCTATTTGTTGTAAGTTTATACAAATATAACATTTAAGTATAAGTTTGATTTATTTAATTTCTTATACTTTAAGTTATATTTGTATAAATACTTCCAGGATGTTTGAGATAGGTTCCAGCTTCATAGGAGTTAAGATGCAGATTCTAGATTTTGGGGGTTTTCGAAAAATTCCAGACTTAGCCAAATTTCAGGATTCAGCAAGCCTTTAGTAGGGTTACCTCCCACAATCCAATCATGGCTTTCTAAGGTCAAACTAAAGCTGGCAAAAGGATTCTCAAAGGGTTTTAACTCGTTTTATCACAAATCACTTGGTTTCGACCCCATCTCTATGACAGACTTAGCTTAGCTCTCGCCCAAATCCCAGACAGACATGACTTCCCAACAGAGCAAAATCATTCAAACCTCATTTGTCGGACCTAGGGACTTGAAAATGGCCACCAACAAAGACTACCTAAGACCTAGTTATGAAGACTTTGACATTTGGCATTGATCAATGATCAAGCATCATAGATTCATACTATGAAACGATTTAGTTTTATGGATCTTATAGATACTGATAGACATACGTTTCATGGATCTTCATCTTACATACATTTATGATTTGATGTCTTATGGATCTTCATCTTACATACATTCTATGATTTGACTCATTATGATCCTATGATTTCTATTTACTTTAGCTACAATTTACATTTTACGTGTAACGTATGTGATGGATTTATCATTTATGTTCCTTGTTTATGTATGTTAGCTTCTATTTGATGATGTTATAGTGTGTTTAAGTTATATTCAATAAAGGGTGCATGAAATAAGTTTTAAATTGTTAAAATCTTAAATTTCAAGGGTTTTTTATATTTGCTGATTCGTGGCTGATTCGATTCCGATTCATGGCCGATTCACGATTCGATTCGGCCTTGCTGATTCCGATTTTCATTACTTTGGTTTGTACATTCCTAGCATAAATCTGGAAAATATTAAAAATTATTTCAGTAGCTGCGAGAGAAATCATTCTTACTTGTTACCATTTTTCTCCTTATCATTATTGTTGCTGAATCATATGGTGACATGGCACCGTAAATGATATGACTTGGCAAAGTGAATTCATCGTGTGTTGGAGTTTGACAGTTCGTGATTATGAAGGATGTTGTGGTTTATAACCATCATAAATGCTATGGGAGTGTCGTCGGTTCTCATATTGAGATCATCGGTTTAATTAATGGAGGCGTCGGTTCATTTATTAAGTTGTCATGTATTCTTCATAACCGTAGTCAATTGATATTTAGCGAGGCTCTTCATTTTTTGTAGCAACGATTCTGTTCTATGCAATTAACATCATATGTCGGGTCATTCCAGTTTTGAGGTCGCAGCATCACTGTGACTGGTTTTGTTTGTTCATTCTGCTCTGAGAATACATGAACCTTGTCGTATCTTCTGCTATCATATCATTATGGTGATTTGGAGTTATGCAGTTCATTGCACTATTAGTTTAAGTGCTGAGTCATTTATATATTGTATCATCTTATTGCTTATGATCTGTGTGTGATCATTAAACTGTTTCTGTGATCTATTGTGTTTGTAATACAGTTGTTTTATTAGAAGATTGTGAGACATTTTGATAAGAGAAAAGTCGGGCTTATTGACTGACTGGTTGGAGACTTCAAACATAAGCGAGAATACTTGTATTTGTTTTGAGATCTAAATAAAGGATCTATCTTTCGGGTGTGGCTGGGTTTTTCCCTCAAGTAGGAGGGTTCTCCCAGGGTAAATTTGTGTCTAGTGTTTCTTGTGCTTTATTGTTAAAGGTTCTGTTTATTGCATTTATAATATTCTGGTTCAAAACATTAACATAATGCACACATTATTCTTTGTAATTAGAAGAGAAGAAGGCATCACACATCTGTTCTCACAATATTATATAGAACTAGAATAATACAACATTGCCATGATACTTCTACAAATGTTGTCTGTCTTCCTTGCTTCCATATTCATTTGCACTCTACCTTTTTGAACCTCTACCATTCATAAAACATTTCCGCACATAACTCTATTAAATGAAAATCCATCTAACAGGGATAATCCACTGGGTCTTTCCGTGGGCCCCAAATCAAATTTTCATATTGGACCTCCACTTAGCATCATAGTGAGCAACTTCCACACATTTTATACTCCAAGGATAGCTTACAAGCATCATACTATAAATTTTTAAAATGGGCAGCAGCACTTATGACAGCAGGAGTTTACTGCCAACTAACATAAATTTCCAGTCAAAAGCATTGAATTCTGGCCAATAATTCTACACCACCCAAAGAAGTAGAGAAACCAGATCTCAGCATATCCAAAGAATGTAAAACAGTCTACATGCAATTCTACATGGTCTACATTATGATTGCTAATTAATTCACTTAAATTAGTCAAAAGCAAAGTTTGAAAACTTGGACTCAGTGCAAACTCAGCAGCACAAAATAGGTCTCGGACTCAGGACTCAGCTAGGACTCCGCAGAGCAGAAAACCGTAGCTTTACAAAAAAAAAAAATTATAGAAAATGATATGCTCGTCTTCTTCAAACCGTACTTCACAGTGCAGATCTATTTTGGGCACCAATGAGCAGAATGAAATGAAAAAAAAACAAAAAAGCAAAAAAATGTGTTTTTTTAAGTGGCTGGGTGTTTCCAGCCAGGCGCGAGGGTCCTAGCCCAAAACTCCTGATTCCTAGCCTATGATTATCCAGAATGCGGCTCGCAAGTCTGTGGCCAGTCGACTCGGCAAGACAACAAACTCGTGAGTCCCACAAGTCCTGGCAAGTCCTGGCCGAATCTTCCGGCTATGGTCAAAACTCAAAAGTATCTCTAAAAGCAGTCAAGAGTTATTGATTTTGCCTTTGTTGATATAATGATGTTTTATACAGCATTAAACAACCAAGTTATATCAACATAGCAGATCACAGGTTTAATTCCAGCTTAATGACACCAGTCTCTCATTCTGATTTCTGTGCAGGTTTCAATTTGTTCCCGTCGTCTGGCCCCATTGCATATATTAATAGACTCAATGCCAATTATGAGAAAAGGTATTTTCTCTTGTTTAATGCATTGCTGTGGCTGCTAGTAAGTACAGCCAACAGATTATATTTGCTGGAATTCTGTCCCGTTCATGCATTTTTATACTCTAATTCTTACATTTCTTGTTCAGTTGTGCTTTTAGAATAATTACAGCCATATTTGTCAATTGTCCTGAAAGCAAACATATAGTATGATGCCTTGTGTATGGCATAGCCATCCCACTTATGGATCAATTATGCTATTGTGTGCATGCTGGAAACATTATCCACAATGCCCATATCATAGTTTAGAAACTCAGCAAGTACCCACAAGTACTCATTACACTTGTGAGTTCTTGCCATTGAATCCTGCCTGAGAGTTATCACTGCAATAACTCAGTTCCAAGCTTATGCAAAAAATCACAGATACATTTGCTGAAAAAACCACCGAAAGCTGCCCTGAATTGCGAAAAAATTGCGCCACCATAATAACTTACCCAACATCACTAGAAAGGGAGTAAAACTTTTTTCCATTTTCTTTTGGACACTGACAACTAAAGGAACCCTTAGTCGACACATATGTATGAACAATTAGTATTTTTGTGGGTTGTGTTGCTGTGCACAGGGGTATGCTTTTTTTTATTTGTTTATTTTAGCTGGTTTAATCTCTTTTTTCATCTTTAAAATAAAAAAATGTCAAAATAGTGCAGGTGTGCCTGTATGCACTTATTAGAAAGTATCATTATTAATAACACTACAATTATTTACATATGTTCTAAATAATGCTCTCCATTCTACAAACATGAAAATGAGTTAAGATATTAAACCTACATTTCTCATGGTCATTCATGTGCGCCTAGTATGAAGGATGAAGGTAGCTTTCAATTGCGGCCTATTTGATTATAATTTTCATGCTCATTGATTTGTGAACTTGACTTGCTATGGTATATTTATATTTAAGTCCATATAAATATTTATATTTGACTTGCTATTTATATTTATATCTGAGGGAATTTTGAGGTAGAAAGAAAGAACAAAACAGATTATATTTAAGTCCATGGATTATCAAAAGGTCTATTTGGGGTATATTTATGCTAAGGGATGAGCATATAAATCTGAAAATGATTCCAAATGCCTTCCAAAAGAGACGGAAGAAGAACCAGATTAACTTTCCTCTAGATGCTCAGTTACACTTTATTGTCCCGTATAAAATAGTTTCATACCAAGTTGAACTCATCTAGACACATTTGTTCCATGACGAACAATGGTTACACAATCATATGGGTTCATAAAAATTTAAAAATATCAATCAAGATCTGATATTCAAATTGATATTCCTTGATGTCCCAATAATCTCTGAGCCGCTGTGCACTTGTTTACTTTGCTCCACATCTGACTTTGTATCTTTTTCTTTCCCATATATGTCGTAGAGAGGCTAAAAGCACGTCTTAAGCTCTTCTTTAGTCACGTGAACTAAAAATACAGTGAATCTTCTCAATCAGCTGAATTTGACAATTTTCTTGAGAAACCACACCATTAATTCCCATACAATTCAATAGCAAATAGGGATTCCGACAACTATCCTTACAGTATTATTACCAATCTTAAATGTAGTAGTAAATAATCATTACCTTGCCCGGCCAACACTACCCCTTTTGTCCGCTCTTCCAAGGACTACATCCTGAAGACTTCTTGACAACATTTAACATCTCCATTTCCTCTTGTTCTCTTTTCTTGTAATTGAATAATTTGGAGCGACTCATATCGTTGTTAGTTAGCAATCCATCAGTTACTAGTAAATGTCATATAGAGCTCCATTCCATTCGTTTATATGAATTGTACATTTGAAGATCTTTAAGAGGCCCTCAATTCTGTAATCTAGGTTCCATGGATTTTATTGTCAGGAGCCTTCAACAGAAGACAGCCATCCTTGTGTACAATGCTCACTACATCCCACTCAGCGTGAAAATCAATTTTGAAATAATCTCTTTGAGAGTGGCTCCAGGACTAATCCACGCAAGTGAAGAACTTAGTGCCTGATGATTTATTACTAGACTATCCAGTAGGGTCAAAACTACACATCTCAGGAATATATAACCATAAAGTTCTGTTTGAAGAATATAATCAACAATGTAATTAGACTAAAAATCTATTCTAGATAATTTATGTGTTTGAGAAAAATAACTATTTTAAAACTAAAGAAGAAAAACTCTTTTTAACCTAAAAGAAAATTGCTCTAGATACAGTGTCCACACTAATGAAAAATCATGCTCAAAAGTTTTAACACAGAGAAAGCAAAACCTATGTTTCATATGATTTATCAAACTGAAACCTTACCCATGACATGCAGTCATAAATAGCCATCACGGAGTATAGGCTTCCACCAGGTGAATTTATGAACACCTGAAATCCATATCAGAAGGCAAAGTAGATTAATCAAAGAGGAAAAAAAAATGAAAAGCTAAGAGCAGGCACTCTCATATGATTTGATCCTTCTCCTATTATAAGTTGTCAGTCTAGCTCATCAATGATAAATCGGTACTAAGTCATACTTGCAAATCTTAAGTTGCATCTATTTATGGGCATTAATCTTTTAAAAACTATTTAGCCCTCCTGATTAAATCATATCAGCAATATTCCCAAACTTAAAGTGCATAAAAGTAGATAATCTGTGAAAGCAGTGATTGATCAGATCACATAAGAAAGTTGATTCACCCCAGTCCTTGATCAATCTGCATGGGCAAATTTCAACATTACATACCACACACTCAGAGATTGGAAATGAGAGCAAACATGAGAGACATACCATAATATCAGCATATGGATCAACAGTAGCAAGAGTCATAAGCTGCGATATAACACGTTCAGCAATTTGAGAATTTATAGGTTGACCAATGAATATGACCCGATTACGCAATAAGACTGATCCAAGATCAATGAAACCTCCTGGTGTCATTATGGATGGCATTATTGGTGGATTCTCCTGACTTGTAGCCATGATGCTGTTACATCCACATGCAACACAAAGGTGCAAGTTTATATTTGTAGTTTCAAAACGTACAAAGATTGAATATATACTAAATATCCATAGTGGCGAAAGGCAGGTAGAATCAAACTGAAGACTATGAAACTTATATTGCAAATAACCCTAAGCTAATGATATACAAAGCGTTATTCTTTTTGTAAAATGGACTCGTAATACTTTCACCTTGTAGAGGTTGTTTTAACAGATTAAAGCAATAAAATAAACCACCAATACTGATTACTTTATAGAGCAAGATATTATTAAACAATGCTTGTAAGAATCCAAAACTTCAGGGGCCTCTCATAGCAAGGCCAAGGACATATAACTTCATCCAGCACTTGTGAAATAAATGTTATCAAGAATATGAATGAAACAAGGGTAAATAGACCTGGAAGACTCTACAAATTTTATATTTTCATTACAATTTCAACTGCACTTGACATGTACAGGAGATACCATATGATAACGTAAACCAAATGAATCTAATACTTGCTCTAAACTCTAAAGCCAAGCAAAAACCAGCAAAGATATATACTTCTATTTCATGATGAATCATAGATATCCCGAGTTCCAAATGTAAAATGAACAGTAATGCCATGATGGATGCTGTGAGAGGTGAAACGTGGAAATCTATGGTACATAAATGGTAAATGGATTATATTTTCAAAAATAGAAACTGCAGAAAAGAATTGATTGATGCAAAAGTAGATATTGTCTTGTGCTGTCCATGCATTTAAAGCAACTGTCTTTCTTAGCATTTTGAAAGTCATGACAAATAATACTGATTTATACTGTTTCTGGGCCTGTTTTGTCCATGTACATGCAATTTCTAAGAAACTTCTTGATGCGGCTGAAGCTTTCATGTTGTAATGAACATCAAGATCAATGAAATTTTTTCTGAGACAGTACAAGAGCATAATCAGTGTTCCCTAGGGATGCAGCAACTGGAAAAAAAACATGTTTCTGGGAACAGGGTTGTCATGGAGGTGGCAGGACAGGCATCAAGTGTCCCCCCACCGTCCCCCAGGTACCAATCCACTCAAGATATAGATTTGTCTCTGATGCAATCAGCAGGAAGTTTTTTTCTCGTATCATTTACATAAATGATAAATTGCAACTTCTTTACCATTTTTGTAATTAAGTTTTAAGTTATAAATTATTTAGCAGTTGCTTTCCCACCATCCCAAATTTTGGGAAAAATATTGACATCCCCATCCCATGTCCTCTCATTCCAGAGATTCCATTGAACATTGACCATAATATAGTGTCCCAAATTAAATTAAAGGGATAATAACTTAGTCCCTAGGTAAAAAAAATTGTTTCTGTAAATTTTAGAAATAAAAATAATAAAGAATGGTAACTCTCCTATAGACAGTTGGCAATGTTTTCAAAAACTTCACAAAGATAAGGCACAATATAGTGTCCCAAATTAAATTAAAGGGATAATAACTTAGTCCCTAGGTAAAAAAAAAAATTGTTTCTGTAAATTTTAGAAATAAAAATAGTGAAGAATGGTAACTCTCCTATAGACAGTTGACAAGGTTTTCAAAAACTTCACAAAGACAAGGCACCCCTCTTGGAAAGGAAGGCTGTCTAGATGCCCATAGTTTAAAAGACCATGACCAGTAACATTTTGGCCAATTGATAATAGCATCTGACAATCAACTCACTTCAAATCAACCACCAATGACACCAAATAAGAGCAGTTATACTAGACAATAGTCAAATACCTTCCAAACTTGCTCACTTCCTATAGCAAGTTGGCAACAAACAAGGTATCAGTATCTTACATTGTTTTTCTTATGGTATCTTAGCTGGTTGAATTTTACAGTCCTGCCAACCAATTTTGGTCATTCGTGGGCATTAAAAATAATTTCCTTGGTTCTTCCATGTCCTACCATTAAGTATAAAATATACACAAAATAGGGCATCCTTGCTGAATATTCTTTTAGCAAAACTATGAATGACAAGATAATTTCATGCAAATACATGTATCACATTGAAAAATCACAAATCCAAGGGCTCAGTCAAAATAGTTCTAGGCGACAGAACCCAAACTCATTAAGTTCAAATAAGACACCTCTGATGTTGTCCAACAATGCAAATATATCACAAAGTAAAGATGCACATTCAAAGAGCTCAGCCAAAATGGTTCAAAGCATCACTACCCAATCTAATTTAGATTAAAATAACTCTTCTAATACTGGTCAATAATGCATATGAAATGAATGAAAATAATAAGAGCCAAGAAGCTCCTAACTGCAAGACAGTGAAGCAGAAGTTTATAAAAAGATATACCATATTTACAATAAAAATCACATAAATATTAATATAATTGCAGTTATCTTTCAATTGTTGAAAAGTGTTTGTATTGACTTGCCCAAAGTCATTTCCTACACTGAAGAGAGTTCTCAACATACAATGAATTCGCTAATTAGCCACTATAATTAGTGGGAACCTACACATCAAACAATAACTGTAACAAAAACACTCAATATTTACAACATACAATAAGCACAATCACCTTAACTCAAATATCTAAACAAAAGATGCCAATGAATTCCTCCCTTCTTTTGGAATAAATTGTCCGCCATTTTTCTTGTAAATGAGGAAATGAAGCTTAAAAATGAAATAGGCAAATCACTTCCATTCTTGTAAGACAAGTATGTAGCTGTCTAATTCCATGGGGAGTTTTGGGACTTTTAAGCTCCACAAATATATGCGCATCTTCTTGAAAGGTGCTTTAGAAATATGGCTTGTGATTGTGTATAACATCTTCCAAAGGTTCATTTCATGACACACAAAAGCTTGTAAAATCCAAGACTGGCTTGGGATCATGTTCCTGCTGTTTTTTAAACTCCCATCCATACACAGAGCCAGTCTTTGTTTCCAACATGAAAGTGACTAATCCTATAATTATCTCATAAACCCTGATACTTGTCTTGTGTTTGAAGATGATTGTCTATCCCTTTGGTGTGCATGTGATAAGTGCTCTGCAAAAGCAATCATTTTCATTATTCCTCTTGCTAATGTACCATAGAGGGGATGGAAAAGAGTTTAAAATGCAATTTATAGAAACCATAAAATATTTAAAAAGAGGAACGATCTGTAAGCACATGTTTCTCTATAGCAGATATGCTAATATGGAACTATAGAATGTGCTAACAGATAACATTCTCTATCATATGCATTGTATTTCAATTTGGCTTGATAGAAGATTTATATGTGATATGCTACTTGGTCTTCCTCAAAAGTTAGAGCAGCTTCCATTATAAGTCAAGAACCATCCATCACAAATTCACAAGGCTGTTCAATGACATGAAATACAACTTTTGAACATATTGTTGGAATGCTTATTTCGGTAAGGCCACCATTGTTGATGTGATACTGCCTTAAATATTCAATTTACAAAAGCTGTAATGTTGGACATATGACAGACCAAAAATCCATACAAGTACATATTTACCAGGAGTCTTCACAATTCTATGACAATCATAGCTGCAGGAAATCCCTCCAAAACAGAAGCTTTTACATCTCCATGCGGACTTGTGACTTTTTCACACCATCGCCCCATTGCAAATGAGGACCCCCTTTTTTCGCTTTAGCAGTTGTAGTTAGTTGATGCTAGTTTTGGAGTAGCTTGACAACGTTTCAAGGCTTTGAACAAGTCATGAAGGTTTTAGAAGTCCAGGTCTTAGAAAGGATTGAGGTGAAAAGTTGTCTTGAGTCAAAGTCTTATGGGAATTGGGGGATGTTCAGGTGCAACTCAAGATCCTAGCCTTTAGTCGAATTCCTCACCAACCGGCCTAGATGAATACCAACTTCAACCAGCTCCATACAAATTGCAATCAAGAAAAAGATGAGGTTAATCAAGGTGAGCAAGTTGAAGACAAACAATTCACAGAGTTTGGGCAAAAGATCAAATTTGATCCAACACTAAGTCAAATTGTGGAAATGAGCTAATGTACAAACCCAAGGCTTTACAATTTCTGATTTGCATGCCTTTGCTTGGAGCCCCACAAGAAGTTCATTTCCACTCAAGGCTAAGTGTATGAGCCCGAGAAGAGAGTGATTTCAGATTTGCATTATGATGTGAAAGCCCAAAAACAAGGCAATCTTCAACTTGTACATAGATCATCGAGCCCCACGAATTGACAAATTCCATTCGAGTCATGACATGACCAAAGAGGCTTACAATTTCTGATTTCCAACTTCATGTATGAAGCCTAAAGATTGAGCAATTTCCAATTTACATCTTGAAGATGTTTGAGCCCAACAAGGATGCAAATTTCAATTTGCATGATTAAGGTGCCCAACAACTAATCAATCTCCGACTTGCACTATGCATGGCACCTAAGAGGTGAACAAATTTCACCCAGCTCATAAGTATATGCGCCCAACAATTGAACACTTTCTGCCCAGCCTACATAGGTGAGCCCAAAGACCATGCCATTTCCAAAAATCAAAAGGATGGTTGAGCCCCACAACCAAGCATTTTCTGCCTTGAGTATTGATCAAGCCCAAGGGGCTAACATTTTCTGAAAATACTAAATGTATGACCTGAACAAGTGAGCAAAATCCGCCCAGCTCACAAAGGTAGGCACAAAATCCAACCAGATTGTTCCAAGTGTCCATGTGGAGTCCACTTCATGTCTCTACCTAACCAATTTTCTTATTGGTTCATAAAAGCAATGTAATTTTCTCATTGGCCCATAAATTGGTGCTTCATTGTAAATGGATAAGCATTTAATGCTTGTAGCTGGTAGTCACTTAGAGTTGTGTTGGCTTAATCTTGGCCATTGATTCCAAGTCAATCTTGGTCATTCATTGTATTTGAGCTCCCTATAAAAGGCAAGGCATTCTCATTTGTAAAGGGGGAATTGGAGAAATTGTTACCTAAATGCTACCAAGATAATTGCAAGTTCATTGTTGATTTCATGGTGGATTGTTTATGCTATTTTGGAGTATTGCATGGTTTCCTGATTCCTCGGTTTAAATTAGCTTTAACTCGATTAGAGGTTTTAAATTTTTGGAGTAAGTAAGTTGGATAGTATAATGGAAGATATTGTTATTGTTAGCATCATTATGAAACTAGTGTCCATACTTTTTGATGTTTGTTGATTGCAAACAATAGTGTAAGGTTAGTCTGGGTCTCATTGCAAGCACTTCATTTCAATTACTTGGTGATCATTGATTTGCATTATTTATGGTTTTGATGAGCACAAGTGGTTTGAACATCATACTTGCACCCTTTGAAGATTTCACCCTCCTATGCGTAGTTGACATAGCGAAGCAAGGATTGGTTTGGTCTCACCACAACATCAACTTTGTCCTGTGTTAGGAGTAGAATTCAAAATAGCATAGATCTCTAAACCATCATTTGTTTGCATTCTATTTCAAGTCGTTGGTAGGAATAGTTTGAAGAGCTCAATTGCTATACCATTCACATTCAAGAAGTTGATAGATCCTCCACAGAAAAAAACTAACGTAAGTCCCAAAGTGATTACCAAGAAATCACATCACAAAACTGAGTCAGGTCCAACATTAGAAGGAACCTTCGGGTTGTCTTAGTTGATCACACCTTGTCATATGCTTAGCATCTAAGCTTCCTTATTTAGGGGAGAATTAGATATTTAGTTTTCTATCCTGGGATATGTTGATGTGACTTTTATTCCACTACAACATGCAAAATCAAAAACTCAATGTTTCAGGATGAAACACTAAATATTCAATCCTCTCTTGATATAAGGTCATCTCTCATGCTAAGCTTGCAAAGTAAGATCATGAAATGGCTTCAAGGTTCCTTCTCAATTGTGGATACTCGCTCAGATGAAATGATAGGATTGCTAGTTATCACTTAAGGGGACTTACGCTAGTTCATTCAAGACTTGTCAACAATGCACTTCTAAAGATTTTGCTTCACAATGTGCAATATAGTTTTGAATTTTCCACTTCAACTTAAATTTAACTTTCTAACTTCAACTACTTCTACTTCTACTTCTAACTATGAATGGAAGGAAGTATGGATGACTTGGACTACACTAGATGTAGCTTAATCAGCGACTCCACCCACCTAGTGCAAGCTTCTAAGGAACACTCGAATGATTTTCAAATCAATATCTCCTCTCCAATCCCATCAACTGGATGCAAACTAAAGATTGAATATCAATCGAAGTTAAGTGCTCTCAATCATCGGCTAACCACACAAGGCACTCCTACCATCAACAAGAGGCTACTAGCTCGGATTTGTTCGAGTCAGGCAAGTAAACATCCACAATTCTTTCATCCAACTAACCTACCTCTAAACAACATGAAATGAAATACTAGGCTAAGTGAGGAATGTGGATCAACGTGAAATAATTCAAATTTGATCACAACAAAACACCATGCAAGACACAACAATGAAAAGTAGAGAAAATTTGGCATTATCTTAGCAACAATTCTCCAACAAGTCCTTTACAAATGAGAGGGGTGGGGTTTATATAGGAGCCCCAATTACAATGAATGGCCAAGATTGATCTAAAATCAATGGCCCAGATAAATCCATTACAAACCCTAATTAGGGAAAGCAAAAATAGCCAATAAAAATGAAGCACCACAAAATTGGCCAATGAGAAAATTCAAAGGCTTGAGGACCAATAGGAAGCAAGGAAGCCGCCTAGTCATCATACAACTCATCATTATGAACATGCATGCATCTTTTCTCTTTCTCTACCACGTGTGTGCAAGTGTATTTATTCTCCGCTCAACAAGAACGTCAAAAGCTTCTTATATCCATTGTAATTAGCTATTTTTATATCCATACTCCAAAAGCATCCTAGATAGAGCCTTATTGTCAGTCATGCGTCCATAGCCCTGACGAGGTTATCATTGTGATTTCACCACGAACATTGCTCTACTTTTAGTGCTTTTATCAAGTGGCACAAGTAGAGGTATCCGCACACCCAAAGCCAAAATGCCTTAATTTTCTTTTGATATTGCTTTTCTCTTTTGAAATTTCATTTTGGCCCATAAGCGGCGAAGCTTATAATGGGTTTGGAGAAACCATAGTGGCGCTGTAGCAGGCGTATAATTTTCACTAATTCCAACTTCACTTTGAGAACTTCCAAAGAACTCAGAGCAATTAAATGTGAGTAAAATGTTGTAACTAAAAGATTCAGGTACCCCAGACACAATGAATGACTCCATTCCAAATTTAGTACAAATCCTTTTCGCATGATGAGGTTATTAGGAACAATCTCCAATTCAAGAGATCTTCACAGAAAGATATCCAGGAAATAATCCAAATATGACTGTCCAGAGAACACCAGAGTGTGTGATAAGAATACATCACCCTTCTCACAAATGGGATCCCTCTCCAACCTAACCTACTAAAGAAAAGACACTAAACTACAACCACTAAACCTATGACAACTAAACCTAAAAAGCAAACCAAACCACTAAGGCAAGCTAACAACTAAGCCATTAAACTACCCCTAGGGAAACCCAAGACAACCTAAACTACACCTAAATGCCTAGACCACCTAAACGACTAACTACTAAGGAGGGAGCCATTAAAGATCTCAAGTCAAATGACTTAAGGCAAACTAACCACCTGGCTCCAAGGCACCTAATCTAAAACGGCTAAAAGAAAACCTACTCTAACCCCCTTGAACCAAAGGGTTCAAGACAAACCTATTCTAACTATGCACAAGACTCTAAAGGGATAATACTCAAAAGGTCGATATATGCACATGATCTAACATGGTTCCTCAAAATGTTCAAGAGCAACAAGGCTTGGGTGATGGTTCTCAATATGGCAAACTTATCCTTGTACTCCAAAAAAAAAATTATCGCCTTGCACTCAAATTCAGGAAATTTATCATGCAAAATCAGTAATTGTGGTAATTCGTTAGGACCATGGTCAATCCAAATGCAAATTGCCTTTCCTAAATCACCATAATCAAAATAATAATCTTCATAACTTTCAAGATAAAAATCGGAGAAACATACAACCTGGCATGCTACGATTGTAAGCTCTTGTCCAAACTCTTCATGATCAGCTTTAGGAGGTCGAAGTTGATGTACCATCCCACTTGCACCAGCATCGAACTCATGATTAAAGAGGGTTGGATCAAACATGAACTCAGGTCCATGGAATATTGCTTCAGGTGGCTTCTCCTTGTGTAACACGAACCATGCATCCTTGTGCCTCTTAGTCAACATGTCTTCAAAGATCAAGGATTCCTTAATGAGTTGATCCTCAAATATCTCCTCAAGATTACCTTCAAATGTAGTATCAAACAGCACCCCCCTGAATTGTGCTTCATTTTCTTCTTCTTCGGGAGTAACTTGCTCATCCTCTTGCCTATTATCTCCAAGAGTGCTTGGAACTTCATCATTTGCCATGAGATTGTAAATTGCTTCTTCTTTAGGAACGTCCTCAAGTGGTAAGGCCTCTGGTGGTCTAAGTTGATGGTGAATCATGCCACTTGCAACAACTTGTCTGTCCTGAGACGCCTTTGGCAATGATTCCATTTGTACTTCCTCTATGATATCTTTCAACACCCCCAAAAGAACATAGTAGAGACAATGCCATGTAGTGCCTTGTCAAATTGTTCTTCATATCTGGATTCATTTGTGATATCTTGTAATTCTTCACTCAATCTGTCAACTTGAATAGCTTCATCCTCAAGGATGCTTGAAACTTCTTGCAGTTCACTCTCAAGAATCTCCATTTGTATCATGTGTAAAAGCACACTAAGGATTTCATCTTCTTCAAATTTGTGATGATCTTCTTGTAGTCCTTCATGTGTTTCCAAGTGACTTGCTACCCTTCCTCTTCCTCGAATGTATTATATCGCTTCCTTGATTTCCTTATCAACACCTTCCTCCTGTGGAGTAATGTGTGAAGGTTCATCTTCCACTTGACTATCTTGGTCATTAAGTTCAACCACGCCATCTTCCTACAAGTTGCTTTCTTCTTCATTGGATGAAGATGCCCTATGCTCATCTTTTGGTTTCCAACTTGAGTGCTAAATGTTATCCTTGTTACCTTCCTTTGATGCCAAACTTAATTGTTCAAGGTATGCACTCCAAATCCTGTTTGTATTGGGTTGCTCACAGTCAAACCATCCCATCTCTTGCTTTGCCTGCTTTATGATATCCCGGCATTGTTCCTCACTTAGTCGCTTCTTGATCATTTCCTTGAAATTATTCACAAACATGTTGACTCTATCATTTGATTCGGCAAATGGAACTGGTTTGAGGATATCCCAAAAGAACATCTTCCTTTGCAATACCAACTCCACCCTAAACAGAAATTTTAAACAATTAAGCTCATCATGCGCGGTTGTCCCATGAATCCTACACTCGCAAGGTGATGCCAATTCAAACAAATTTCTTGGGTACAATTGTGCATTCAAAGCCTCACGAAATCTAGCAATGTCAACTGGATGAATGGCCAATCCATTGAGAAGACCCTTTTGTTTTTTGACTTTTCAACTTTTTCACTTTTTGGATTTCTCAACTTTGAAGAGATCTTCTATCTCAAATATAACTCTGAAAGCTCATTCTTGTTGATATCCATGAATGAACTTTGGTCAAGCCCTCCTTCTAGCACCAATTTTTGTTGATGTGACACACTAGTTCATTCAAGACTTGTCAACAATGCACTTCTAAAGATTTTTGCTTCACAATGTGCAATATAGTTTTGAATTTTCCACTTCAACTTGGACTCTACTAGATGTAGCTTAATCAGCGACTCCACCCACCTAGTGCAAGCTTCTAACGAACACTCAAATGATTTTCAAATCAATATCTCCTCTCCAATCCCATCAACTAGATGCAAACTAAAGATTGAATATCAATCGAAGTTAAGTGCTCTCAATCATCGACTAACCACACAAGGCACTCCTACCATCAGCAAGACGCTAGTGGCCCGGATTTGTTCGAGTCAAGCAAGTAAACATCCACAATTCTTTCATCCAACTAACCTACCTCTAAACAACATGAAATGAAATCCTAAGCTAAGTGAGGAATGTGGATCACCATGAAATAATTCAAATTTGATCACAACAAAACACCATGCAAGACACAACAATGAAAAATAGAGCAAATTTGGCATTATCTTAGCAACAATTCTCCAACAAGTCGTTTACAAATGAGAAGGGTGGGGTTTATATAGGAGCCCCAATTACAATGAATGGCCAAGATTGATCTAAAATCAATGACCTAGATTAATCCATTACAAACCCTAATGAGGGCAACCAAAAATAACCAATAGAAATGAAGCACCACAAAATTAGCCAATGAGAAAATTCAAAGGCTTGAGGACCAATAGGAAGCAAGGAAGCCGCCTAGTCATAACACAACTCATCATTATGAACATGCATGCCTCTTTTCTCTTTCTCCCTTTTAGCAAACCTAATGAACTTGAGCAAAATTTCACTAAGTTCCTACATGTCAATGCTAGGAAGGCTTCTTGCAATCCCTATCTTAATCTCACTTCCTTATCCTTAGGAATTCTTCATCGTTCTTGGACTTCTTTCTCTTGGGTGTTTTAATTTTGTAATACTTGAACCCTTCGTATTTCCACCTTCATTATTTGGAATTCTTCTTTGTCTTCTTCATCTTTGGATTTGATCCTTGGGGCAATTCCTTGAACATATTAACATCTTCCTTGGCATATTAAATCTTCATCAATCCATTTCTTTATATGACTCGGTCATCATTAAGATCACTCCCTTGATGGAAATTTTGTCCTTGAATTCTTCCTTGCTCTCGACCTCAGACTTGTCTTTATTTCCTTGTCCATGCTCCCATGCTAATTTTGGTGTTAGGATCATCCTCGAGCATTCCTTGGTCTACTTGTTTGATCCTTATGAAAAATTGATGTGAATGGGGACAAGTTGATCTCTTTGTAAGTTAGTCCTTATTCTTGAAGCATTAATCAAGTGGAAAGTTGTCTTGCATAAGGACACACGAATGTCCTTGTATTGAATCCTTGAACTTGTCCATAGACTCCTTTAAATCCAAACTTGTCCCATGTCCATGCTTGATGAAGACTTGATCTTAAGATAATTCTTTCAGCTTAATCCTTGAATTTTCTTTCCTTTGTCCCAACTTTGAAGTGCATCATTTTGAAGTGTCGTCTTCCTTTGAACTCAATTGCTTTAGACTAGTCCTCTTTCATTGATATCCTTGGCCTTGAGCTTGAACTTGTCTTTCACCTTCCTTTATTCAATTCCTTGTAACTATCCCCGCTTTTGATCCGAACATGATTCCTAGCACAAAGCTTGAAGTCGGCATGGTCTTAAGGGACTTAAACAAAATAATAAATTTCAGACTTCAAATTTTTGCATTAATCCATGAATTCCATGCCATAACTTAGTAAATCTATCCATCAAAAGCAGTAACTAGAATAAGCATTTGGATAAGAAATACTTTCCCTGGAGTAGTGTTATATATGTTCTTGTCTTCTTCTTATCCATGTTTTCCCAATGGTATCTTCATTGGTACCCTTAAATAGTACTTACGATGAGCTAGCCATTAAACATATGGCATTCTAGCAAATATGTAAGGTGTGAATCCATTCAGAAATCAACATTAATACATATTACTCTACCACTTAGAATAGTAGCTTAACGGTTATTAAGATTCATAGCTAACGCATAAATAGACATCATCCTCTCTTATCTTATCCAGAGTCATTTTTCTATACATGGGTCCCATGTTTCTCCCTTCCTCCTCGTAATAATCACATGGAGAAGACACTCCCAAATTGAATAGCCTCAAAATTGAAGCTAACAAATTACCTCCTATGACAGCCATTTGATGGCTTGTGCAATACGATATTACTCTGAAATCATCATAAATGCAAAGCTTATGAGACTATCCAAGCTTTTAATATGTTTCAGGTCCCATAAAGATATAGAGTAGCCTAAGTAGCCATTTGTCAGTGATTTCTTCTGAAAAATAAAATTAAAATAGAGAACAAAACGCACTGGTTAGGTAGGTACACAATAACAAAAAGGGTCGTGCAAACCATTAAACCAATAACTTGAGCAGTAAACCAACTTACCCTAAGTTCCCTGAAATTGAAGGAGTTCCCCATGAAGCGGATATTGTGGCATCGTCATTAATAGCCGGTAGCTTCAATTGTGAACTTGAAGTTGCCCGAACATTCAAATACCTTTGCTGCTGCTTATTGTTACTCTTGGCTTGAAAATGCAGAGACCAGTTTTGTCTTGAAGACCGTTTTGTTAATGAAATAAATTTAGGGTTACAATTATTCGCAGGTATGGAATTTCCTGATAAAAAATTATACGAACAAATAGTATAAGAACAAAGTGAAGCAGCCATTCGAATTGATTTTCTTCTTCGATGCAATACAAAGGGGCTGCTCCCTGTCAACTAAACCTTGTTTCTCGCATACGTTTACTGTGCATATACTGCCTTCGGTTTTAGTATCATTTCAATTGTTTGGATGAGATATTTAGTCTCAGATTTTACCTAAATGCCGAATATTTATGAACTTCAATGTCCGACTATATTATTCATGATTTAGTAATGAACACATTAACGTTTTGGCCGTTGTGTGTTATTTTTTTAATTAAAAATTTATTAATATGTATGTCTTTTCTAGTATTGAGATTTGAAGGACAAAAAGGAAGGAGGGGATTTTTCAAGTTTAATGTTGATAGAATGCATAGAATCAAAGAACTTATTTTCCTAATAGATCTAGGGGTAGCTTATTATGTGTCCTTGTCCTATAAGGAGAGACTTATGTTTTCACCTTTATTATGTCTATTATTTTTTTCTTTGGAAAACATGTATACATAGTCTGAACTAAAATGTTTGCTAATATTTTTATTAAAGTCAAATTTTCCAATATTTAATATTTTTTATTTTATTTTTCATGATTGGTCCTTTCAAATTTTCCCAATAGTTTTTAAGATTTTAATAAGAGAAAATTATAAAATTTTGGCACATCATTATGTGGGTGATGTATGTACGGGCAAGCTATTGTGGAGCTATCTTTTGCAGGCGCACGATGCACGCTTTCCAAACAGTGGAAAAGTGGCCTTTTCCTTTCCCACTTTCCTTGCTATTGGTTGATCACCATCTTTTCACTTTCAAAGTTCACATGTTTGTTGTTGCATATACTGATACTAAGAATATTACATTTAGATGATGTATTTCATACCATACCAGGTATGAGGATAGTTGTCATGTTTCTCTTAGTAGAGTTTGAAAGATTTCTTTCTTTCTCCATCGTAACGACATTTTGCTCTATTTATGTTATTTAAAATTTTGTATTTCTCCTCTTCTTTCTTGTGATTTTAGTGGTCCAAAGAGCAATATTCCTGTAATTTTGAAAATGGGTTCTTTCTTTGCTACTGCATTTTGACCTGTATGTATGCTCATAGCCCTTTCCTAGTCTTTTTGTTTTCTTTGTATTTGTTGGTGCTGAACAAATCAGGCTTTTCCTAGATTGACTATAAAGCAGGGGAAAATTGTGCCAATGGAACTCAAAGGCTTGAAAATGAAATGGGTATGCTCCCAAAGGATTTAAAGGCTAAGAAATGTGAAATGGGTATGTCAGAAAGGGATTCAAAAGCTTGAAAAAAATGAGGCTTGAAAAAAGTGAAACACATATGTCGAAGCCACAAGTGAACAAAATGGGTGTCAACAAACGAAATGGGTGTGATCCAGATGAATTGAAGAGCTCAAATCTGGTGTTGTGGCAAGATTGTAAAGTGTTTTATCCAATGAAATGTTATCTCCACATTTTAGAAAATAGCCAGGTTTAGGCTGTAGGCCGTCAGACTCAGACTCAAAACAAAACGAGCTTTTCCTTTACCCTAAATTGTGAACTCCATGTTAAGAAAGTAATTTTTCACCATTAATCTCAATCCAACCCAATGAGTTCTTAAGCAACAAGTTTCCTTTCATTTTGTACTCCAATGTTCATCTAATGTTGGCCCTTGCAAAGAGCAATAGATTATGGGAGTTTTGTTAGTGAAACCCTCCCTAAAACTATGCACAACAACATCATAAATCAACTGAAAGCTTTATTACTTGTAGATTTTTTTAGCTTTCAGTTTTCACTATTACCTATACTGGGTTTTATTTTCCTATTTTGGTTACTCAGTTATGACAAAATTATTTTCTTTAAATTCACTATGAACTGTGAGTAGTCTTCTTAATTCCTTATTGTACAGGTTATTTTTCACAAAACTACATTACCCATTCCACCCCATGTCCATCCATTTTTCTACATTTGGTATTTTTTTAATGTTAGTTATTTTATCAGAATCTCTCTCTTTTTGTTTGCCCAATATTGTAGATTTTTGTGTTGTTTTGTATTTCATGTTGGGTATTGAACCTTTTTTTCCTGACAAACCTAGTTGTGTGTACTTAAAGATAAGATAAATAAAATGTCACAAGAAATACTTTCCCTGGAGCTATGTTATATCAATTCTTGTCTTCTTCTTATCCATGTTTTTTCCAATGGTATCTTCATTGGTACCCTTAAATAGTACTTACAATGAGCTAGCCATTAAACATATGGCATTCTAGCAAATAAGGTGCAAATCCATTCAGAAATCAACATTATGACATATTACTCTACCACTTAGAATAGTAGCTTAACAGTTATTAGGATTCATAGCTAACGCATACATAGACATCATCCTCTCTTATCTTCTCCAAAGTCATTTTTCAATACTTGAATCCCTTGTTTCTCCCTTCCTCCTTATAATAATTACATGGAGAAGACACCCCAAATTGAACAACCTCTAAATTGAAGCTAACAAGTTGCCTCGTATGACACCCATTTAATGGCTTGTGCAATATGATGTTACTCTGAAATCATCATAAATGCAAAGATTCTAAGACTATCCAAGCTTTTAATCTATTTTGGGTCCCGTAAAGATATAGAGTAGCCTAAGTAGCCATTTGTCAGTGATTTCTTTTGAAAAAAAGAATTAAAATAGAGATAAAATGCACTGGTTAGGTAGGTACACAATAACAAAAAGTTGAGTTTTAGTGCCTTGTTGCTTAATCATCTAATTTAGGGATCTTGAATTTGTTTTGAGTCCTCAAGAGATGTTATTCTTAATTTAAATATATAAAATATTAATATTTTCTATGAAAAGGTTTATAGATTTTAAAGTTTTTTTTAAAATCTTGGTAAATCTAAACATCAACATAAAAATAGTTGATCATTAATAAAATAGGGAGCTGCTAAAAAATTTAGTTTTGGTTCTTAATATCTTTTTTTTTTTAAACATCAGAAAAAAAAACAACCCATCAACAGTGAAGCAAAATAGTCAGGTACTTTAAAAACTAGGTTTTGGATGTGTGGAAATGAATATGCCTACATTGTACAGTTAAAAATAGTTAGAATCGAGAGAACACAATATCCTAATATTTTCCAAACATCAGCATAAAAATAATTAATCAAAAATAAAATAGTAAGTTATATAAAAAAATTGATTCTAAAAATCTTATATATCAAAATTCAGCATAAAAATCTTTCACCAACAAGACAAGAATAGAGTACTCAAAGATAAAATTAGTGTCTCATATGACAAAAAATATAAGTAAAGATTAGTAATTTAGTAAAAATAAGTTACAAAATAGTACATCTAATGTTATAGATTTTCATTTCTATGCATGTGGGGGTCGAAAGTGGTCATTTCAAGCTAGCAGGCTACCAAGGACTTCTCTCTTCCTTTGCATTTTCTAGAGCAACAATTGCAACATCTCAATCCATTAGCGCTTCTTCTCACTAATCAATAGCAGTATCCCTCTCTTCAAAAGTTGTGTTCCTCTCTGCAATAGCAATTTTGTATTCAACAATTGCTTTATTCTACTTACAAACAGTTGCATCATGTTCAACTTTAACAGATGTCAATTTAATTTCCTCATAATCCTTCAGACTTCTTTCATCTAAATTTTCATCATACAAGGAATTTAGTAACTATTTTCTTTCCTCGACATCCGTGTACTCTACAGCACCAATAGTTTGTAAAAAACACATTCTAATCAATTGTATTATATTTTGATGATGACCTAAACAATTCTGTAGATGTATATTTCTAATAATTCAAACTCAATGAATCTTTAAATCTTAAAATTTTGAGATGCATTTGCTTCTGGTAGCTCAACTAATCAACAAATGTTATATTACGCCCATGAGGCTTAAACCATTTTGGACTTTCCTGACTGTTCGTGGTAAGTTTCAAAAATTTAAAAAACAATAGTTACTTGTATTGTCTTCTATTTTGCAATTGTATTTCATTGTTTTCTAATTGTTATTTATTTCTTTATAATTTCTCCCAACAACAACTAAATAGAATCATATGTATTTACAATTTGGCTTTTACTTTGTCTTGCAAGTCCTTGGTTGCGCGCTAGCTATAACAATTCTTCCAACTCCACTTTACAAGGTCAGCTACACTCGTTACAAGGCTAGTTACGTTGGCTACTATGCTCATTATTACCTTATGCTAGTGCAACTGGACCATTTTTGAAAATTACTTCTGAAGGTCAACACATCAATTATATGTACAGAAACCCAAAAAAATAAAAGTAATTAAAAGGTCAAGATAACACCCTCTTGTTAATGTTAAAAAATTACCTTCCACATAATTTTGATGGGAGACATAGAATTTTACCTTCAGTGCATACTATTAGTTCAACGATTAAAATTTGGTTGCAAGCATTTCTTTAAATCAATGAAGTGAATCCATTAACTTAAAGGCCAAGTGTTGGCTTCTTCTCTTCATTCTGATTGTAAAACATGACTATTGTGATATTAATTGGTTTCTTACCTTCAAAAACTCATATTCACTAGTTAAGAAGGAAATCACATACAATTTAGGAGGTTTCCAAAGCTATTTGGGATGATGCTTTTCAGCTACAATAGTTGGAAATGAATTTATTCTTTTGTATCCAAACTTCAAATCTATCATTGTAGTTTTGTATTTATAGTCAATTATTGTCGATGCATTATGTACCTTTACTAGTTTAGAATTTCTAGCATCTGATGCTCTACAAGCTAACATGTATGTTTGAAAAGAACAAAGAGATAAGGGAGGATTCACAATGTATTGTGCCTCTATACACTTTGAAATAGGTAACTAAGTCTTCCTTGAAAAAAATTATATCATATTAATAATACTGTATCGTCTTAAAATGGAAGCACTTCCATGATAAGAGTGTTTAGCCCTCTGAG
This sequence comes from Chamaecyparis obtusa, assembly GCA_027943335.1. NCBI lineage: Eukaryota > Viridiplantae > Streptophyta > Pinopsida > Cupressales > Cupressaceae > Chamaecyparis > Chamaecyparis obtusa. Next base: position 49,822 of record BSBK01001478.1, on the reverse strand, counting down.
TAAGTAGTCTGGGGTCATGTCAAGCACCTTGATCAGGTCTTCACTCAAATCTGGCTTTCTCCCCCCGTTTTGCTTCTCTCTCCACCTGATTTCACTTTATTTATGCATTTCTTAGCATTTTGGACTGAGGTCCTGAGGTTTCTGACCTCAAGGTCAAAGAGGGTCAAAGATGACCTCAACCCTAACCTAGGACGGGGTCTACCTCGTCCTTCACCTAGATTTCAAATTTTAGGATTTTTGGATTTTTGGATATCGGGTTTCAGAAAGATTCTTTTTCCCACCTCCGGGTCGGCCATTTTAGGTTTCGGGATGGTAAATCCTTAATTGTATTTAATCTAGGTATATTTCTAAAGGTTAGGACCTAATTGGGATTTAATTCTCCAAGGTGGCCCCTCTAGAAGATTGTGCCCTAGTTCATTATAAAAGGAGGCCTTTCTCTCTCATTTTCTCCATCTCTCAATCAAGTTTTGCAATCCATTATTCACCAAGAAATTTCATGATCAAGGAGCTCTCAAGGAGATATTCACAAGCCATCAAGTTCTCTTTCAAGCAAGCATACATTCAAGGAAGCATTCAAGTCCTCTTCTCTATTCATGTTCTCCATTGAAGATTAAGGATTCAAGCATTCAAGCCTTTGAAGGGATTTGGTTCAAGCATGCAAGATTCATCATTCAAACCCTAGATCTAGCCATACGATGGTGTGATTTTCCTTCAAGATCCTTTGTTCATCTTCTAGATCCATTCATTCTTCTATCTGTATGCACCCTAAAATGGTCACCTAAACTTTGGGCCCCATTTATTCAATTTATCAACTCTGAATCATTTTGATCAATAATCAATATTTTCAACAATATCAATTTCTTGATCAAGTCTTAATTTCGATCATATATTGGATTTTTATCCTTGGGCTAACCATTTATCCTAAGTCTTTATTTGATTAAAAAGAATATTTCCTCCCCTTTTGATTAAATAAAAAAGCCCCCACTTTCCTCTTATCCTAAGTTGCACAAATAAAGTATTATTCATATTTTATAAAAAGGAGAAAAGCACTTTTTGTCTCATATGGACATAAAGTCAACTCTTATTTTCCTATTGGAGGATATGTGTGCACATGGATTGCTCGTCTTTCAAGCTCCACCGCTGATTAAGACTTTTTGCCTCTTAATCTCCATGGTCCATTTCACCTCATTTCTTATAAAAGGAGAGCTCTCTCCTCCATTTGCATATCCATGTTTTATGCTAATGTTATGCTGCAGGTTTTAGGTGCATTTGGAGTTTGAAGACATTGAAGACTTACTTCATTGCATCATCTAGTTCATATTTGCTTTCATAGTTGCATGATAATGGCATTCTTAGTATAGATTTCTTTCTATGCAATAGAATAAGCTCACATAGTCTACATAGGAAGGATTTGTAATCCATTGCTATTTCCTTTCATAGATTAGTTGCATTGTACTTTCCTTTCATAGTTTAGATTACATCATCATATAACTTGCATTGCATTGCATATTGGATTCTTGGAGATATTGGCATTGTTGCCCTTGTCTTCACTTGAATCTCTCATTGTGTGGTTGACTAGCAAGGTCACAAGCTTGTAGCTCTAGCTGAGAGCAAACACATAATAGTCCCTTGCAACTCCATGCATAGAGAGCTATGAGCCGCTTTGTGAGGTCTCATTCTTGAGCAACCTTGCATGTAATGGTTCATAGAAGTGCACCATTTTAGTGTGTACATTTCTGGCGCCCACCGTGGGGCTGAGTAGATTAGCTTTGTCCCTTTAATTCTGCATTTTTCGTCAATATTTTAGTCAATTTTCGGCTCAGTTTTCAATCTCTAGTTTTCAGTCTCAGAGTATCGCGCGATACTTCTCAGAAATATCACGCGATATATCTCTGTATAGCAGTGCGACACTTCGCGTGGAAGAAGAATCGCCCGCCAGTACTGAGAATTATTGCCTGTTATCGGGCGAAGTATCGCCCGCCCATAGTGAGAAGTATCGCGCGACTGAGAAATATCGTGCGACTGAGAAATATCGCCCGACTATAGGAAACTGTATCGCGCGATACTGGTGAAGTCTGAGAAATATCGCCTGGTCTGGTAGAGACTTGCGTTTCCAGTTTTCTTGTCCGAATTTGATTATTTTAGCTTGCTGTTTTATTTTGTTAGGTCTAACCCACATCTTTTAGCTTAAATCTAGCAGTTTATTGCATGTTTACATTGGGATTATGATTTGGCTAACCTTGTGGGTCTAACAAGTTGTGTTTGTAGGTGCTCTCATTTGATTGAAAATTGCTAAAAACACATGTCAAAAAGGGCTACTAACAGTTTTTGCAGGGCTGCCCAAGCATAAAAACAAAAAAAATGATTTCTTGCTTGTTATTTACTTTCCTTTCAAGTGTGGCATTCACTAATTGTATTATGCATCTTAATACCTTGTGAAAGGGATCTTGAGGTGGTAGGAGAAGTATGCTCTTCACCTTTAGGTGAATCAGAAAATCTTGACCCATCTTAAAGTTTTGGAAGCAAGGGAGTAATTGAATCTCTTTGCTTGGAGTGTTTGGGAGAGATTTTTGAGATAGGGGAGTATGCTCTTCACCCTTGTGGTGAATCAAAAACCTTGAACCTCAAGATTTGACCCATTTTTGTTTAGTTTAAGAATTCTTTAGCGGGCCTGCTCTTGAGCAATCAAGAGGAACGACTCAAGTGGGAACAACCTTGTCATCATTTTCCTTGGTGGCAAGTGATTCCAACTCACTATAATCTCAAGGCTATCAAGGACACCAAAAACCTTGATAGACATAACACTTGTCTTCGTTTGATGTGAGTAGCTCATGGGATTGCGACCATGGGGAAAATATTGAACAAGAATGCTTAAGGTACTCTTGAGGCCGCGAGGTCCTAGTCCTTTATGAGGAGCAAGAGGGGTGTTGTGAACGGAAATCCTTATTAAGAACCATTAGATAGAAGCCACCTTCTTTTAGCCGCTTATCTTCTTAGTGCAAGGATTGATCCAAGTGGTTTACCCGGATCACCTTAAGATACTCACCATATGTGTCCCTTTGGTTGTGTCATTTGACATTTCCATGACAAAGCCAACATCTCTTGTGGGTAACCACTTGGTGTGAGGCGAGGGGGCATCAAGTTGTGGGCTAAGTTGGTAAGTATTGAGCCTTGACTTTTTAGGATAGATTTGCTTGAAGTGTCTTCGATTGTGTGATACCAGTGCAAATGTTCTTACATACAAATAATCGGTAGCATTCATAGGGTGTTGTTTCAATTCTGATATCATAAGTGTTTATCTTGGCAAGGTTGCTTTTGCCCTTGTTTCAAGTGTTTGAGACCATGTTTTGATCCCTTACTGTTTGCAAACCTACCGAAATTCTGCTGATATTGTGACTGAAATTGAAAACATCAACCCGCAGACTGGAAATTTTGACCAAACAGACCCAAAAATGCAAATTTCACACAATTCTAGTCAAGAGTTAAATAATTCTGCAACAGTATCGCGCCCTGTAAAGCGAAGTATCGCGCGATACTTCGCGCATGCTAGAAATATCACCCGCTTTGAAGAGAAATATTGCGCAATAGTTCACCCCTGACGGACTATCGCCCGGCCTGCCTGGAGTATATCGCCCGCCAGTATTAAGAAGTATCACCTGGCTTCGGGCGAAGTATCGCGCGGTTATAGGTTTATCACCCCAGTAGCCTGGAGTATATCGCCTGGTTTATTTTTGTCGTACTTAAATTTTGGTCAATTTCAGTTGCTGTCAATCAGGCTAGGTCTTAAAGTAGGCTTCTCACCCTGACGTCCGAGATTTGTCTTGACTCCAAATTTTTGGTTTTTAGTCCTCTGGGATAGCATCATTTAATTTACAAAATCACTTTGAAATAATTGTCGAGTTAGAAAGCCATTCTTGGTGCCAAGGTTCATCTTTAAAATTGTTAGCTATATTCTGGAAAAATTTTAGTTCTCTTATTGTCCAAATCGCTTTCATTTTCATCTCAATTTCAATTATCTTTTGGCCTAGTCCAACCTCCTGATTCAAAAGTGCAAGGGTAGTCACCCCTTGATTTGAAGCACCTCTTTGACAGTGTTGGTAAAGCCCTTTTTTTCTTTTCATTTCTCTTTGGACAATAAAGGACTTCGATTATCCTAGTTTGGTGTTGACACTTTGAAAGGTCACCTTATCATTGAGAGTATCTCTCTTTCATGTCAGTTATGACAAGGTACCAAGTTAATCAAGGGAAGCGACCCCCTGTTGCCTTTAGCCAGTTACCACCCGTCAAGACTCGTCGACAACCTAAGGGAAAAGGACCCCTTTTTGACCAATCTCCTAAGAGTGAATCTAAGGTTTGTTTTAATCCGGGAGCTAATCCTAGTGAAGTGAGCACCTCTTTTGTACCACTTTCATCAAGTATGGACATGAGTTACACTTTCACCCGACAACAAAGAGAAGCCATGAATCAAACTCTTGAGGATATCTTCCAACGACACAGGAGAGAGTATGGTGGTTCTTCTCATGCTAGTCCACCCAGGTCACCTCCCAACAACGTGAGGTATTTTGATGCTCATCAATGAGCCGAAAGACATCATAAGCAAGCTCACTCAGATTCAGGGTCACAACACGAAGACCAGAACAACGAATCTAGTGATCACCACATCAACGTAGCTAATGCAATGAGGCATTCGAGACAAACCTCCCCACTTAAAGACACCTCTCGATATGCAAATACACGATTGAGAAGCATTAAGAGAGAGAAGAAGGCCTACTTAGATGAACAGGCTGCTAAAAAAGAAAAATTCAGACAACTAGAGGAAGAGGAACGTGCATTGTTGGATATACAGAAAAGAGTCGCCCAAGAAGAAGAAGATAGACTCTATGCACAACAACTCCAAAGCTGATTTAAAGGGAGGGGAGCCAATAGTGGGACCAACTCACCCCCATCTACCCCTTCCCCTAGCCCTCGAAGAAGATCAAAGACACCCTCACGATCCCCAAGTCCTAGAGGAAGAAGGGCTTCAAGATATGACCATCATAGGAGACAGTCGTCTCATAGACATTCAAGGCAACCCTCCCAACAAGCACATCATGGCTCACAACATGGAGGAAGTTATGCTAAAATTGATCATATGGACTTCATGACTATGCAACAAGAACCATCCTTTCAAGCATATGTGGAGCAATATGTGGAACAAAACAAAGACCAATTCTTGGAAAGTCTTATCAACAAAGGCGCTAAAGTTCCATATAATTTTGGTGTTCACCAAAAAATCAAGAAACAGAATCCTTCAACTGATGAGGTGATCTTACAAATGCAAAAGGATATAGACAGGATGAAGGCTCCCAAGAGCACATTTCATTTGGACTCCATATGTCCTAACCCCATTGACAAAAGTGTGGTGATGGTAGAATTCCCTAAGAAAGTTGAATTCCCAACATACGAAAAATATGATGGCACTGGTGACCCTCACGACCATGTTCGACAGTTCTACATAATGAGCTTTTCATTTCACCATGAAGACTCCTACTTGTTGAGATTATTCCCAAGGAGTTTAAAAGGTCAAGCCATGGAGTGGTTCACCAACCTTTCCCCTCCAGTAAAGACATTTAAAGAACTTGTCCAAAGATTTGTTCAGCATTTTGCTTACAACTTATCGAGGTCAGTCACAATGCTTGATTTGTGTAAACTTAAACAAAATCAAGAGGAATCTTTTGTCACATTTTTACAACGATGGAGGCGATTGTGTTCGAAATACCCAAGGACAATCCCTAAAGAGGAGAGAATTGATATCATTGTGAACAATCTAATACCAGAACTAAGATATGAAGTCAAGAAAATCCCATTTAATTCTTTTGATACTATGGTAGAGGTGGCATGTCGCATTGAGGATGTCCTAAAAGAATAAGGAATTTTGGCTAAACCAACAAATAACAACAATAGCCAAAATAACAATACTAATGGTAACAAGGACAAAAAGAACTCCTATTGGAACAAAAACAAGCAAGTGGTCAACGACGGAGTTGTTGACTCATCCCAAGTCAAAAATGAAGGAGTTCTTAACCTCTCTCGTGCAGTTCAAGCTATGAAACTGCAAACGTCTTCAACACAACAAGACAAACCTAAGTATCAAAGGAGATCTAAAATGGAGAAAAGACAATTTACTAAATTGGGAGAATCTTATGCAGATGTTTTCAAGACATTAGTTGCTCATAATTTGGCGCACCCATAGGATCCTACAAAACATCGAATACCGGATCCTTTACCTCATTGGTGGGATGCTAAGGCTTTTTGCATTTTCCATAATGGGATTGGACACGACATAGAAAATTGTTTTAAACTCAAGCATCTTGTCCAAGACCTTATTGAAAAAGGACAATTACAAGTGGATGGGTTAACCATTAATGCAGACCATAAAGCCTTTAAAGAGCCCTTGCCTAAATATGAAAAAGGAGAGAATTCTAGCAACACGAATGGAAAAGCGGCTATTAACTATACATACACACATGCTGACAATGTGATTAACATGCTTGAAGTGGCTGACGATAACATCAACATGGTGAGAAAGAAAGATCCTTATGGACATAATGTGGACTCAACTCCTATGACTAATGAAAGACCCGCTGTGGTGATAAGAGGTCCTCACTCACAAAGAATGCCCCAGTCCCTCAATGTTGTCACTAGGGGTCAGGCCCAAGCACCCATTATCATTAAAGGTCCTAGCACTAGCAAGTCCAAGAAGCCCATGTCCAAAGGTGCTCTTCCCAAGTCTGCCATTGGTCCTGATTCCAATTATAATCTTATTGACCAGCTACAACGTACACCCGCGCAGATATCCATTTTTGAGCTTTTAGAATTATCTCCTAAGCACAAGCGCGTCCTTGAGGATGCTTTGCGAGCAGCCAATGTCCCTAACAACTTAGATATTGACCAATTCCAAAACATGGTCAACCATTTGGCTAGCCCTCATTACCTCACCTTCTCAGAAGAAGATGACAAATCCATTAGTCACCCACATAATTTGGCCTTACACATCGAAGTCATGATTCATAAAACCCGTGTTAGGCGTGTACTGATAGATGGGGGTGCGGGGCTCAATATTTGTACCCTGAGTTTGCTGCTAGCTGTAGGATATTTTGAGAACGTCATTGACACAAAGAAAAGGATCACAATCAAAGCATATGACGAGGCAGAAAGAAGTTCTAAGGGATTGGCTGTTTTGCCTATTCGCATTGGTCCCGTAGAAAAAGATATATTATTTCAAATTGTTGATGTTGGAGCTCTAGCCTACAACATTTTGCTAGGTAGGCCATGGATTCACGAAATGCAGGCAGTCCCATCAACATATCACCAGTGTGTAAAATTTGCCCATAACGGTGTAGAAATTTGCATCCCTGGAGATAGTGCTCTATCAGTTAATAACATTTCTGCGGGATCACATGTACCTTTGAATAGGGAAGCTGACAGTCCTAGTAGTTCACTTGAACAATGCAAGCAGAAATTCAAGACCATGGATCTTGGGATGGGAGATTATAAGATTGATTCTTTCACAAAACTACCAATCTCTCCTAGGTCTTATGGGAGACCATCCCCAAATGTGAAGCCTTCGTCATCAGCAATGACATTATTTGGGAAATTTGTTGAGTCTTCGGTCCCCATTCAAGAAGAGAAAGAGGAAGTTGCTGTCAAGAATTGGATCTATCACGAAGAGAAATACAAACATAACGAGAATTTTGCTCCTTCACCTGAAACTTATGGGAAAGGGTATACACTGGTTAAAAATATGGGATATCCGGGATATGGTCCCCTTAGTCATAGGCTAGATGCTAAAGCCGAGCCTCTTGATCATGCTCTTTTTGGATGAAAGAATAAGTCCACGGTTGGCTTAGGTTTTGAGAATAAGAAGAAGAAAGGTGTCCCTGTCCCAACTGCGATGGACAGTGACAGTGATGCAGATTATACGCCTGATCTTTCCAATCAACAAGATGTGTCTGATGATTGGGTACCCTCAACGAATCTCCTTTGGGGAGATTCCACAGATTTGATGCTCGATAGTCCTACTATCCCAGCTGCGACGGATAGTGACTGTGTGACTGCTAGATCGACAAAGAAAATTGTTACTGTCTTAGCTACGACGAATAGTACCAATACTAGCACTAGAGAGGGGGAAACCCTTCCTAACCTTGAGGCTTCTACATCACGAGGCCTAAATGATGACTCAGAGATAGACTCCCATGAATATGAATGGGACTCACTTTCAGATGCAACAATTGATCTGGACGTGGATATTATCCATGCCTATAGTACCCAACCCAATGCAACTAACGATCCTAGTGTCGGACTAGAGGATTGCCCTCCCCAAATCGCCTTAGTGGATGATGCTTCGTTTGATAGGATGAGTCCTAATTTGGGTATCTTAGGAGAAGACTTGATGAACTCCGATTATATGGTCACCAGAGATGACACCTTTCGCATAAACAACATCGAACCCGCCATTGACTTACCCCTTGTTCACTTTGACCTAATTGACTGGTCTCAGCGCCATCAAGAGCCCACATTCCTCACCTTCCACAACGATTATGAAATTGCTTGCTATCTGAATGCTCTTGAACCCGTGGCTTCTTCCACCAGTGAACCAACAACCAGCATGACAGAGCCTGATATTAAGTACCTCAGTCTCAAAATAAAAGAGAAAAAAAAAAATAGGTCTGATGGTGAAAACCACTTTGTGGCGGTGTCAGAACCAAAAATAGTAAAAAGAAATGACGCATCCGAAAGTGAAAACCTCTTTGAGGCACCTAAGGATGGGGTACTTAATAACTTGCCGAGTTATTTCCAGGATAGATCATCAATATTGATTGAACCAACAAAGCCGGTCAATTTAAAAATAGAAGAAAATCCTCAGATAGTCCATCTTGCTCAGTCTTTATCAGAGGAAGAGACCAAGGCATATGTACAGTTTTTACAAAAAAAGAAAATTAATTTTGCATGGACCTACTCAGACATGCCAGGGCTTGACACGAATCTCATAATGCATCACTTATCCATAGCTCCAGGAGTCAAGCCAATAAAACAGAGATTAAGAAAAATGCATCCCCATGTAGCTCTACTTGTCAAAGGAGAATTAGAAAAACTTTTGAGAGCTGGATTTATTAGAGCCATCGATTATGCAGAATGGATCTCAAACATAGTACCGGTCTCCAAACATGATGGGTCCATTCGTGTCTGCACAGATTTTAGAGATCTAAACAAAGCATGCCCAAAGGATGATTTTCCACTTCCAAACATTGACACGATAGTGGACATGACAGCGGGCTATGACATATATTCTCTAATGGATGGTTTCTCGGGGTATAATCAAATTAAAATAGCTCCTGAAGACCAAGAGAAAACAACATTCACATGTGCATGGGGAACCTACTGCTGGAACGTCATGCCATTCGGGTTAAAGAATGCAGGAGCAACCTACCAAAGAGCTATGACAACTATCTTTCATGATATGATGCACAAAAATATGGAAGATTATGTGGATGATACCCTGGCAAAATCAAGAAAAAGGGACACACACCTCAATGATCTGGAAGTAATTCTAGATCGTATGGAACAGTTTCAACTTAGATTGAATCCAAAGAAGTGCGCATTTGGCATCACCTCAGGCAAACTTTTAGGATTCATAATATCAGCAAAAGGTATCGAGGTTGACCCCGAAAAGGTCCAAGAAATCCTAGATATGCCACCTCCTCAGAATATCAGCCAAATGAGAAGTCTTCAGGGACGTCTTCAATCAATTAGGAGGTTTATTTCTCAGCTTGCAGATAGAGCGCAACCCTTCAACAAGACATTGCATAAGGGTGCTTCTTGTGTTTGGAACGAGGATTGTCAAAAGAGCCTAGATCAGATCAAACAATACTTGGCTAATCCTCCGATCCTAATGCCTCCTATTCCAGGGAAACCATTGATCCTATATATTTCAGCTACAGACACTTCCCTGGGGGCATTATTGGCTCAATCAGATGATACTGGGAAAGAACGGGCCATCTACTATATCAGCCATACTCTAGTCTCCTACTAGATCAATTACAATAATATTGAGAAGTCTTGTCTGGCGGTGGTGTTTGCTTCTCAAAAGTTGTGCCACTACATGCTTGCTCATACCATACATTTGGTTGCCAAAATTGATCCCCTTAAATACTTGCTTAGTAAGGCTGCCTTGACGGGTAGACTCGCTAAATGGATGATGGTCCTCATTGAATTTGACATAGAGTACGTTGAAAGGAAGGTAATAAAAGGACAAGCTATTACCGACCAATTAGCTGATTTTCCAATCCAGGATAGCATGCCAGTCCAAGTGGAATTCCCAGATGAACACATCTTGTATACAACTACTCGCACTTGGACAATGTTCTTTGATGGCTCCCGCATGCAAAATGGATCAGGTGCTGGAGTATTATTTGTTTCTCCATATGGGTACAACATTCTGAAGTCTTACAAACTATTATTCCCATGTACCAATAATATTGCAGAATATGAAGCTTTAACTAATGGCTTGAGAATGGCTATAGAATGGAACATCACAGAATTACATGTCTTTGGGGATTCCCAGTTAATCATCAACCAAGTCAATGAAGAGTATGAAACCAAGTATGACAAATTGATACCCTATAAAAATATGGTTGATTCTTTGAGACGCTATTTCACCTTTGTGACATTTCAACAAATCACTAGGACAGAGAACAAAGCTGCAGATGCCATGGCCACATTAGCTTCACTTCTTCAATTGGAGACACATGAATCCAGATTTGAATTCCTGGTGGAAGAGCTACACCATCCCATCTTTGACTCGTCTGAAAGCCATGTCATTTGTGCCATTATCACACACGAGTCTTCCCGATATGGTGCTATCTATTCATATCTTCGTGATGGCATCATCCCTGACACATTCAACCGCTCTAAACACCGAAACCTCATCCGTAACACCTCTCACCACACCCTCATCTCTGGTGATTTATATAGGAGGGGTTTAGATGGGACGCTCCTTAGGTGCTTGGAAAAGGAGGAATCCAAGCAAGCGTTAGCTGACATCCACGAGGGCATTTGTGGTGGACATTCTAATGGTCTTGCCATGGCCCGAAGGTTGCTTAGGGCGGGATATTATTGGCCCACAATGCAGATAGACGCAATCACCTTTGCTAAGTCATGTGAAAAATGTCAGAAACATGGCAACCTGATTCATGCTCCAGGTAGGGAGCTGATCCCTTCTGTTTCTCATTGGCCATTTCAGCGCTGGGCCTTTGATCTGGTTGGGCAGATTCATCCCAACTCATCAGGTGGACACAAGTTCATTATTACTGCCACTGACTACTTCACAAAATGGGTGGAGGCTGTACCACTTTCTGTTGCTTCAGGAAGGACCATTTCTTTGTTCATCTTGAATCATATCATTTGCCGATTTGGAGTGCCTTCTGAGATCATTACTGACAATGGAGGTCAATTTAAGAATAAGGACCTAAAGCACCTATGCAAAAAGTTTAAAATCAAGCAACATTGGTCCTCCATCTATTTTCCACAGGGAAACGGACAGGCAGAAGCTTCTAACAAAACCATTCTTAAGATTCTTCATAGAACAGTGCACAAGAATGGTAGGGATTGGCACTTACAAATCAATCCAGCACTATGGGCTTACAGAACAAGCATTCACACACCTACAGGAGCCACTCCTTTCTCTCTCACCTATGGCGCTGAAGCAATATTGCCTTTAGAAGTCGAGATACCATCACTTAGAGTCTCACTCAAAGGTTTGATTACAGATGAGGATTACCGCGCCATGAGGTTACAGGAGTTAGAACTTCTAGATGAGAAGCGTAAGGCTTCCTTCGATCATATGAGAGTGTATCAGAAGCGTATGTCCAAGGCATTCAATAAGAAGGTTCGCCCTAGAGAATTCCAAATAGGTGATCTTATTTTGCGAGAGAACCCTAAGAACCAACAAAACAAAGAGCAAAAGGGCAAATTTGAACCTAACTGGCTTGGACCATATGTTATCACAGCTGCTTTTGGTACTAGTGCGTATTTACTGTTAGACCTTGATGGAGACCAGCTCCCTGATCCCATCAACATTGTGCACCTCAAGAAGTTCTATCCTTGATGCCCGTTCTGTCTGGAGGCATCCTTTGTACATATCTTATGATCCTAAAAAAAATACCAAAAAAATTGATATATGATGCTGAAAAAATCCTAAAAAGCATAAAAAGTCCTGAAAAAAAAATAAAAAATCAAAATATTCAAAAAAATAAAAAAAATAAAAAAGTGCCTTGGTGAAAACCTAGCAATAGGCGCCTTGGTAGCAAAAATGAAAAAAAGAATCCAAGTGGTGAAAACCTGGCAACAGGCGCTACTTGAGGCCTTTGCACCCCTATTTGTTAGCATGCGTCCTCGACACTTAGCCACTTTCCATCATGCCTTGACCTTATTTGGCCTAGTCTGGAATTGGTCTTTGTCTTTGTCTAGGGGGCATAACTGTTAGCATTGGTCTTTTAGGTGCGTTTGTCTCTTGGGGCATTTCACAACAGGTGTTTTTCAACACCACCCCAAACAGTGTTTTTCAACACTACCCTTGCGTTGAGTGTTTCTTAACACTTATTAGATGTCTTGCCTATAGTCTAAGTATAATGCGATAATGCTCATTTGCAGATGCGATACTCAGAGTTTGACTCTATGACCAACACACACGCCCTTAAACAATCAACTCGATGACGATATGATGACTTTATTTTTCTTTGTGTGCTGTCTATGAAGATTTCTTTGATGAGTGATCTCTCCCTGAGAAGTTTTCGATGATGCATAGCTAGAAGACTGAGGGAATGAGAACATGTTTTCTTTCTTTATCTGCTTGTGGGTATATTTTGTTGATCCTAACTGTCATGAGCATTTATGCTGGTCCTACTTGACACTATGGATTGACAAGGTATTATCTTTGACTATTTTGCAAGTGCATGCTTATAGCTATCATGACTTTCATGCGTCTTGATACAAGCATAATCTTGCTATACCAAATTTAGGTGATCTCACTGCATTAGTCATCTTGACCTATATGTCTTTGATGCCTAGGTGAGATTCTCACATCTCTATCTGATAAAGATCATATTCATATCCACATAGTTACGCTAGTGTGCATTGTATGATCTTCCGACGCTACCAATAATACTCGATGATGATAATTAGATGTCTATAAGCATTGTGACCTTGCAAGTCAACCACTTTCATAGTAGTTTGCATTTTTAAGATAATGATAGTCTAGTTTTGCATCTTGCATATGGAGAGAGCTCTCTTTTTCTTCCTACGTGGACCTGTCAGTCGACTACGCTCACCTTTTCTTCTTCTCGATCGTGTCTTTCGCTCCTTGTCTTTTTCATTTCGAACCTGTTCCTGTTCATCACAAGGGGTTAATCACATCATCATATCTATATCAAAACTATCATTTTTAAGAAACATGAGTCTATATCATACACATGAGAATTAAACATACATCTATGAGAGAGAACATACATAAGCATTTTGAGCAAAATGACAAGACAATATACATAAACTGATACATCCATCACAAGTGAGACAAATACACATGATACATCGAACATCCAGTAATCTCATAAATCAATATACAATGTCATGATATACAATATAATATGAGATCCCAAAATTTGGATCAAAAGTCTCAAAATATGTCCAAGACATCTAAACCTAAGACTCGCTGCCACCCTTGTGAGGAGCTCGTGGTGGTGGAGGAGGCATAGCTCTCCTATCGAGTACCACGTCTGATACTCCTGCCCGTTGAGAGTATGATGGTGCTCTCTCACCCTCGGGGATGGCCTACAGATATAACCCGTGATAATAGGTAGCTCTTGCTGACTCTCGTCGGAGCTCTAGTGCCTCGGCCTGTGCCATCGCCTCACGACGTGCTATCTCTGCCCTAAGATCAGATATCTGCTGATCTCGCTCTGCCCTCAGATCTAGTAGCTACTGATCTCTCACGGCTATAGTAGTCCAGAGCTGTTGTATCTCTACCTCCTGAGCCTATATCTGGGCTCTCAGATCCTCTCCCCCCGCAGGATGCTCCTGTTGTACCTTCGCCTGCCGACGAGCTAGTCTCACCTTCTCCTCAGGTGTCGCTGATCGCTATCCCCGTGACCATTTTCGGCTACCTGATCTCAACCCCTCTCCTCTCTCCATCCTCCTCCCTCTCCCCCTCCTGCCATCTCCTCCATCCCCTCCCTCTCCTCCTCCCTCTCCTCCGTCCCCTCCGTCTCCTCCCTCTTCCCCATCATCTCCTCCCTGCGCTGGTGCCTGTGCATCTAGTACTGTAAATTGAGGGAATGGCACCCTCTGCCGCTCTGCTTTGTAGGCTCCATCAGCCCCTGCATCTGCCATATCTGGGAAATACTCCTAGGGCTCGCTCCTGATACCTGTTGTCTCTGCGACAGCCTGCTGATAATCTAACATGGGTAGCCACCCATGTCCCTCCTCATCTCTGGCTCTGGCATAGGTGGTAGTCTCTGTCGAAACTCGCTGCTGCCTCCTAAACTGCCGCCATACCTGAGTGATGCAGAATCTCTCTACAATCTCTGCATACCGACCTACCAGTGGCCGACTGCACAGCATGTATCTCAGCTCATCGACTGCATCTCCCCAACCCTCAACCTCCCTATAGGGCCTCCATGTAAATGAGGTTATCTTGTCTAAAATCCGTCTGTAGTAGGTCACATCCCCAGAATGGGCATGTGATATAAACCCGAGGTACCTATAGATATAGGGGTACCTCCTCTCCCTCGGCTGAACCCTGGGGCGCACCACAGCGATGTGCTCCCACGCCCATACCTATGCCAGGATGGCACCGCATGCCCATGTCCGACCGTCTCTGTAGATGATCTCGTGCAGCTCGTGGTACATCTCTGCCAATATGGCAGGACCCCATGCCATCCGTCGCGGCCTGCCGATCAAGTCCACCAAAAGTCGAGCCCATCCGAGCGAAAAACCCTTCTGACTGCGGTCAGTCATCAGGATTTGCGAAATGATGGAAGCCACTATACATGGCACTGGGTAGTCTCTGCCAAAATCGTCTATCAGCCTCTCCCAGCTGATATGTCTATCCAAAATCGTGACATCCTGGAACATCTCCTGAACCAGGCGGTGCCCCTCAATGGCATCCTGATCATAGTATACCTATGACAACACATAAATCATGTTAGTTTTCATCTTTTGAAAACATTACATTTTACATGACTATCTCAAAAACATGATTATACTTAC
The DNA here is from genome assembly GCA_027943335.1 of Chamaecyparis obtusa. Taxonomy (NCBI): domain Eukaryota; kingdom Viridiplantae; phylum Streptophyta; class Pinopsida; order Cupressales; family Cupressaceae; genus Chamaecyparis; species Chamaecyparis obtusa. Next base: position 34,519 of record BSBK01001478.1, on the reverse strand, counting down.
AGGCTCTCCGTGGCATGGAACTCGGAGGATCCTATAGACATCCTCTAGTGTGATGGATGCCTCGCCTGTAGGAAGGTGGAAGGTGTTGTGCTCGCTGTGCCATCTCTCGGCCAGAGCAGTCAACAACCCATGGTCCGCTCGGATATAAGGGTACCTCAGCAGATACCAGAATCCCATTGCTCTGAGGTCGGCATTGCCCGGATCGTCTAGATCCCGGACACACCGCAATCTTGTCACCTTCGGCGCTCTGATGATAAGCGCCGGAAAAACCTCCTGCAAGCCAAAAACCAAGCCCGTTGTTAGCACATATCATGATGGATGTCCAAAACTCAGTATAAAACATCCCAAAAACGTAACATTGTTTAGACCCATGTCATTTTTGCTCAAAAATGCATTAAAAATTAATATTTTATATTGGGCGATATTCTTTTTTTGGAGAAGTATCGTGCGATACTTCTCCCTATAGCGGGGCGATAAACCTTATATCGCGCGATACTTCACTCAGTATCGTGCGATCTTTCGCCCAGTATCATGTGATACTGGTGCCTAAGGTCGTGTGATACTTTGGGGACACGCGAAGTATCGCGCGATACTTCTCCCCAAAGCGCGTGATACTTCTAAAGTATCGCGCGATATTTCGCCTAAATTTTTTTTTTGAAATTTAAAAATTTGAAAAATGTGCTAAAAAAAAGGCTATTAAATGTGGAAAATGACTCAACAAGCTCAAGTTTTTCAAAAACTTACCGGGGCAGGATAGTGTGGTGGCCGGTTGTGCAACCGGGCGCGCTCGAATCGATGCCTGTGGACGGGAACTCCTGCTTGCTGGGCTATTTTCTCTCTCTAAAGCTCTGAAATTCTCAAATCGCTAAAAGACAAATGATTTTCGAAAATGACATTTTGACCCCTTTTATAGTCTTTTGACTTTTTGACCTCATTTTCAAAACACCTCAAAATTACATGAAAATTGCACCCTTAGCTAATTTCGACGTCCTGGATCCATTTTCAGACTTGAAATCGAAATCCGAGGTCATCTTGATAGTCAAAATTGCATTTCAAAATCTTCCCCCCTTTTGCGCAGTTGGCTGATCTTTTGAGGCCTAATCTTTCGATCTTTGTTGGGGCATCATCATTTCTTCATTTCCATGTCTTCCAAACTTCTAGTCTTTCATTCATATTCATTCCATTCCCTCATTTCTCATGTTTGACTACATCTTTTTAGTCAGGCTGGGGCATGTTTTCATTGCCTAATAGTTAACCTATTTGACCCTTACCTTCGATTGTGATTTTATTCTGATTTGATCAAATTTTTATCGATTTGCTGTCTCTCCTCTACTTGATTTCGATTTCGATTCTGAGGGGGCAGTATTTATGGGATTCTCATCCCTGATTGCTTGATTCTCTTGATTCAGACATCTTTTGTGAGCTTTTACTCAAATTTGAGATTCTTATCTCTTACTTTGAATGTGATCCCGAATCGACCTCATGTTCAAAGGCCTTTGTCTATGTTTGTCTGGATGTGATCTCGAATTGACCTCACATCTAAGTTGTTTTATGATCCCAGATCGATCTCACATTTCAACTTCATTCTTTGACTGCATGTGTTCCCAAATGGATCACACATTAGTCAAAGAGGGGCAAATGTATGCACCCTAAAATGGTCACCTAAACTTTGGGCCCCATTTATTCAATTTATCAACTCTGAATCATTTTGATCAATAATCAATATTTTCAACAATATCAATTTCTTGATCAAGTCTTAATTTTGATCATATATTGGATTTTTATCCTTGGGCTAACCATTTATCCTAAGTCTTTATTTGATTAAAAGGAATATTTCCTCCCCTTTTGATTAAATAAAAAAGCCCCCACTTTCCTCTTATCCTAAGTTGCACAAATAAAGTATTATTCATATTTTATAAAAAGGAGAAAAGCACTTTTTGTCTCATATGGACATAAAGTCAACTCTTATTTTCCTATTGGAGGATATGTGTGCACATGGATTGCTCGTCTTTCAAGCTCCACCGCTGATTAAGACTTTTTGCCTTTTAATCTCCATGGTCCATTTCACCTCATTTCTTATAAAAGGAGAGCTCTCTCCTCCATTTGCATATCCATGTTTTATGCTAATGTTATGCTGCAGGTTTTAGGTGCATTTGGAGTTTGAAGACATTGAAGACTTACTTCATTGCATCATCTAGTTCATATTTGCTTTCATAGTTGCATGATAATGACATTCTTAGTATATATTTCCTTCTATGCAATAGAATAAGCTCACATAGTCTAAATAGGAAGGATTTGTAATCCATTGCTATTTTCTTTCATAGATTAGTTGCATTGTACTTTCCTTTCATAGTTTAGATTGCATCATCATATAACTTGCATTGCATTTCATATTGGATTCTTGGAGATATTGGCATTGTTGCCCTTGTCTTCACTTGAATCTCTCATTATGTGGTTGACTAGCAAGGTCACAAGCTTGTAGCTCTAGCTGAGAGCAAACACATAATAGTCCCTTGCAACTCCATGCATAGAGAGCTATGAGCCGCTTTGTGAGGCCTCATTCTTGAGCAACCTTGCATGTAATGGTTCATAGAAGTGCACCATTTTAGTGTGTACACTATCAAGGTGGATTCCAAGCATACAATCATGGAGGTTTTGGATTTACATTTATGGTTTTGATTTACATTTGTCATTGTTGTGTTCAAGCTTTCATATCAACATATTTGTTTACATTTGAAATACAATTGCATATCTATCGAATTACATAGCTTCATTGTTAGATCTACTTCTACTACTTTCTAGCATTCTCATTTCAATTTCAATATTAAGGTTGATTCCCAACTGAGGTTTGACCAAGGTAAACCCCTCAAACAAACAACAAAAACCCTCTTTTTCTTGTAGGTACAAGTGCGGAACTGTGGATTTGAGCTTGGATTTGGATACCCTTTTCGGTGAACTTTCGAGATCTGTGAACAAAGTCAAGGACGACCTTCAAAATATTAAAGTAGTCTTTGACATTTTATCAGGGTTAAAGACTACCTGATGTCAGAAAGATAAAAGTTTTATGGGTTTTCTTTGTCTTGACATTTCCAGTCCAAAACAAGTTGCAAAATTACCCGAAACTGCACACAGACATCAGAAATCAACATTTTCTAGATCTGCCCTATTTTGAGGTTAGTATTTCCTTTTCAATTATTTTAGATTTCAAGCACATTTTCTTTATAGGGAAATATAAGGTTTTCTTCCTCTTTCATATTCTCTATAGATTGATTCAATTCTACATTAACCTTTTGGTTGATCAATTTGGATCTCTCCTTTGGAAATTTGGATTTAGAAGTAGATCTCGTATTTCCCCCATACATTTTAGGGTGAACACTAATTCCACCTATTCATTTTGGTGAACCTGACATACTTACTCTCTTTCTTTTTGGTGTTAGATTACCCTTAAGATTAGATCTAGTTTATGCTCTTGCATTTTAAAATTAAAAAATACAAAAAAATCTACATATTTAATAAAATATAAAAACATTTCTTGCATTTCATCTTACTATGGAGATTGTTAAGATGCTTTGGTGCATGGTCATGTTCCTTATTACCCTTCTTTTAGCATCTCTTTACAATACCTATGATGTTTATGAGAGTATCATTCACTTCATTATGTTGATGACCCTTCACTTTGCTCTTGCCTATGCTTTTGTGAAGTTGACCGACACTAGTATTCCTACATTCAAAACCTTCATTAAAGATTTATGTGGTAGCCTTATTAATCTTTTGGATTATGTGAAGAATTTAGTAGATGATACACCTAATCCTAATCCTATCAATCCTAATTCTAATCCTATCAATCCTAATCTTAATCCTATCAATCCTAATCCTAATCTTCCTAATCCTAATCTAATACCTAATTCTCCATCTATTCATCCTCGCTCTTCCCATACTTATGATGGGATTCAAGCTATAGCTTAGGATGTGGATGTGCAAGATTTCTTTGATTTACCTTCTCCTCTGATGCATGATGATATTAAAGGAAAGGGTAAAGAAACTTCTTCAAAACCTATTATTCCACCTTATACAACCTTTACTCATGAACATGATAAACAATCACCTCTTGTAGAAGCTTTACATAATATGTACACTACCAGATATAATATGGTGACTAAACAAGGTTATAAAGGTTTAGGGCTTGGTGTTAATGAGCATGGTATTAGGTTTCCAGTTCATATACCCCCTAAATTGGATATGTATGGTGTTGGTTGTTCAAAATCTCAAGTCAAGGTAGGTGATGTTAATCATCATCCTCCTCTTCACATTCTTCTCCCCACACCTATCTTAGATAACCCTAATATTTGTCAAGAAGTGGCTAAGAAGGTATATGTTGAACTAATGAATTCCAAGAAAGAAATCTTTAGATCTATGCCGATAAATGCTTTATACAAATATAAATGTCCTTTTCATTATAGAAACACACATTTACTTGCCGATTGTAAACATTTCAAGTTATATGTTAGAGAAAGAGCTACTTTAGGAATTATATCTCACTCTCGTGCAATTTTACAATTCCTTCATAATTTTGATATAGGGGATTCCCCTCCTTCTGATATAATGTAGATGTTCTTCCCCTCTTGTCTCTAGACTGGCGGGCAAGAGGTGAATTTTCATCCAGTGTCCTAGGATCCTGTTAGTCCCAATTTTTGTCTTGATCCTTGGTTTTTCTTAAGCAAATGTGTGTCCTCAAAATTGTCTCTGTGTCAAAATATGCCTCTCATAGACTTCCCTTTGATCTTTGTAATTAGTCCTTTCGTTGCTTTTGTCTTCTCAGTCACTTAACATTTCAGACTTAGAATGGTCTTGAACACCCCTGAACACTGGTGAATAGTGTAGAACTGTGTTCCCTTAGGTTCAAAGATGTTCGCATTTTTTTAACATTTTGATTAAGTTTGCACTTTTGCAGGTGATCGGTTGTTTTCTTTGATAACACCAGAAAGGGGATAAAACATAAGGCAATTTGAATCATAAGAAGTTTCAATTTAATGATTCCGGGTATGGAATTTTGCTTAAAGTTTGCCGACAGTAAAAAGTCTTGAACAGTAAAGAACGGTTGAGAACTCCAAAGAACTTGGTTCATGTATGTTCAAGAGAGTTCAGTGACGTCAGCCAGAGCATGATTTTCTAAAGCCAGCGGTGTGTTGGGACCCACAACAAAGGGAATTAAATGCCAGCATGTAATGGACTTAATGAAGTACCTCCTTGGTTTGCGCAACCATAATTAGAAGTGATGGCCTCGGGACTTGTTTGAATAATGATTACGGTCTCTTGATTTAAATGTCAAATCAAATCTGTGGCATTAATGGCAAGGATTTGTAATAAATTCAGGTACCCTAAAGGTATACTTAAGCTTAATTCTGTGTTCATCTTATTACAAAAGCATGAGTTTTCTTCAAGAGCTAGTGCACGGAGGTAGTCTTGGCAAAGCTTTGTACTCAGGGGTGTCTGCAATTCAGAGGTGAGTTGGCTATGGTCCTTGTTCTTTTTATAAAGATTTATGATCAGCTGTGAAGGGTTGGGGGTTATTTACAACGAAAATGAAGTCAGTTTTTCATTTGTTTGGGAATTCTTCTAGTATGGTGTGTGATGGTCCTACAATTACAGACACTGATTTAGAAGGGTATGACATTGAAAACCTACCTTCCCGGCTCTTGAATTCTTTAGATGACACACCAGCTCTAGAAATTCTACATAGTGATTTATGTTCTACAGCCACATTTCCTCCTGCTATTGCCTATCCTGAGCTCATTTTTAAGTGTATTCAATGTTATGATGCGAGGACTGAATCTATAAAGAAGAAAGATGGCTTCGTTCTGATACCCATTAAGAGGGAGTTAGTTGCTCAAGCCCTAAAAATACTAGAAAAGGATTTCTCCACCTTCTCGCTAGCCCAATCTATTGTAAAATTTAATGAAAATAGAGATGCAAACCACACCTCTATGGCTAGAAACTGGTTACTGAATCCTCAGAGGGGTGGTTCCCACCTCCCAAAGAAGTTTAATAGGACCCATGTTCATCCATACATCAGTGACCTCATAGTCATGTTACACCGGGTCAGTGGTTCTCAGGTTGCCTTTTTATTTGTCGAATGGATGTACTTTTATGTCCAGATTATCTTGGATGGGACCCAAACTCTTGATTGGGCTGAGTTAATCGCAAGCTCCCTAAGGGAATAGCTTAATGCATCTAAGTTAACAGGGAGTGACTTCTTTATGTCCTCGTATCTCATTTACTGCCTTGCATGTAGCAGATCCTGGCTCGGTCTCCCTCATGAACCCTTGGTTGCAAATATGAGTGTGTATGAATTCTATCCCCTTTTGCAGAAAAATAAAGCTATTGAAGATTATAAAAAGGTCCATGATACCTTTCTGGGTAAACTATGTTATGAACTGGTTAGTACACCAGGTAAAAGAATCAGTCCTGAAGCTCAGACTTTGATAACCAAGTATGGGAGCTACTACATTCAATTCCAAAAATTTACCTATATCAGGGTTGGGGGTTTCGAAGATCAACCGTTAAGGCTTCCTAGGTACACCCTTGAATGTTTTGTATTGGGTAAAATTTGCCGGCAGTTATCAACAGTTTTGAAAAGATTTTTACCTGATGATGAATGGATAAAAGTTTTTCCTATTTCTTTAGGAAGACTATCATGTAATACCATGGTGGATGTTGTTAGCATTGGGTGCGGGATCCATCATTTCAGCTTCAAATTTTATGCAGAACGGGTGGGGTCTGACAATAAGAATTATGCTAGTAGAGTCCTGGGCCTTAGGACACATATGTTTCCCATCCCTCACCTAGAAGATTTCTGGGAGGATTGCAAAGATGAGTCACAGGTAGAAGAAAGAGGACATAGTCGTTTGTGTATTTCACAGATTCAGTCCATGATGTTACAGATAAATGTAGACGGAGTCACTAATGACGGGTCAGATATGTTTGATCCTAATTATAAAAAATCTATTGAGAAAAATGAAGTGATTGTTGACTGGTCTAAAAATGAAGAAGATGACATTGAGGAGAGAACTTCACATGTGATTCACTTAACCAATGAGTGGCTACAGAGAAGAAGGAAGAGCAAAGGAGTTAGAGTAGAAAAAGAAGAAGTTGCATTTTCTCCTTTAGATCCTTTTGTTTCTATTTCTAATTCACCTCCACATATTGGAATTGCAGGGGCTTCCGAGAAATCTCGAGTCAAGAACTCAAAGAAGAAGATTGTAACTGATTCTCTCCCAACTATTTTACCACAAAGGGTAACAAGATCTAGAACCAAGTCAAGGACAAAGAAAGATATGGCTCAGACAAAACCTCTGATGGTAAACCTGGATGATGATAAAATGGAAGATATCAATTTCCATATATCAGAAAATGAACAAATAGGAAAGGACATCTTCGACCTGGATGATGCTACATTGGAAGTGATATCCACGCCAATGAAGACACTTGAACAGTCCTTGAGTTTTGGAGTTTCACTTCCTTGGCCGTTAACTACTATAAGTAAAAAGTGCAATTTAGTTCCTGCTTCAATTCCTGTTAAAGATATTGTAAGTAAATATGTTCAAAAGACTCCAAAGACAAAAAAGGTTAAGAGCACGACTCGCATGTTTACTGATGAGAAAACTGGAAAATGGACCACTGAAGTTGCCACTTACAAACCTAAGGAAGGTAAGGAAGATGAACAGGAGGTTAAAGCTGAAGACTTTGAGATTACCAAAGTAGAGTTGGGAAACATGGACAGGGCTGGCAAAAATAACTTATTCAAAGAGACTGCACAACAAATGCTGAACTCTTCTTGGTAGGATGGAAAAGAAAAGAAGGAATTGAAACAAACTATAGTGACTCTATCACAATTTATTAACACCTTCTGTAGCTTTGATGCCACTCCCTTAGTTCAATCTCCCCAAGTCTTTGACCCAGAATCAGTCGAAAGCAAGAATTTTCTCAACCAAGTTCAAAAGGGACGTGCTCTAGCAGTTTCTGTGGAGGAGTGGATTTGTGAAATCCTTAAGAGTGGTTCTAACTATTTAAAAGATGTGCATGAGGTTATGCATGATACAAAAATTTTGATAGGAGAGCTACAATCTCAAAGACAGGTATGGGAGAGGGATGAAGAAAAATGGTTCGCCGCCATGTCCAAGTTTCTTGAAATTGAAAAGTATGGCTATGTAAAGTTCTGCACAGATCAGGGTGTCAAAGTACAAGATGACTCTACCTTCTTTGTTCTCAGGAAAAATATAAGTTGGCATTTGAGCACTGTCAGTAGTAGTATTTCTGAGAACAAGGATAGTGAGCATGAGATCAAGTAGTTACAAAAGGCTATGATCACTGAACTTAAGGTGATAAACTTTGCTCATACATATATAGCTGCTATGGGAGAATAGGAACAAAAAATAGCCCTTGCTGTGTTTGAAAACACCATGAAGAAACTTAAGGACAAACTAAACCCTAAACCCTCAGACTTAACTCAGGTTGCCCAAGTCGAATCAATGCTCTATCTTGGTGTGGACCAGTTCCCTTTAACCATCGAGAAAGTTAGGAAAGTAAAGTGGACCAAAGAAGCCACAATGTTTAGGATCATGAACCTAAGGGTACCGCACATGCCGCACGCCAAGGAACTACTGCAAGCACATAAGCAGCTGGAGATGACAAAGCAGACTATAATGGAAGGAGAGAATATCACCGGAGAAGAGGAGCGTGCCTTCGAGAAAGATGTGGAGATTGAAATTTAATCTTTTCAGTTTCATGTTTTAAAACTCATGGGGCCAGGTGTCCTTGTAACTCTTTAAGCTGTTTTAACTGTTTAACCGAGAGGTCGGGTTTTTCAGGAGATCTCTCAGCTTTGCTAAAACTTTAAATAGCTTAGTTTTCGTAGAAGCAGGGGTTAGAAAATTTTGAAGGTAGACTTAGTATTTTTGCATTGAAGAAGTTTTCTTTGAAATAGTACTCTAAAATTTTCTGAGTAAGCTGTATAAGGATTTATTTTCTGTTGCATGTTTTGATCTGTGTTATGGAAACAACAATCTGATTATATATATATACTTGTTCTGAATCTTTGCAGTTTGAATTGGATGAACATATGTCCTGTGTTTGATCGATATGTTCATTTTTGGTATATAAAATCTTATCTAGCATTCTTGGGGTTTTTTGTTAATCTGTCATTAAATCATTACATTTTAGTTCTAGTAAATTATATGTTTTGGAAACGGGAAACTGTGATTTTTTGTTTGATCAAATCTTTCTCATAAAGTAGTCATTTACATGCTGAACATCTGAAGAATGTTATAGCAGCCTTATAAGCTTTCAGGTCAAAAGCTAAAACCATAATAGTTGTTAGAAAAGAAAAACTTGAATTGCAAATTCAATTAGGGAGCTGTACCTAAGAAAGAATTCAGAGGGAAGTGGAGAGCATCCAACACTTACCCAATTGTTAGTAAAAATTGGTCTTAAAAAGGGCGATAGAGAAGAATTATCAATAGATAAAATTAAGACTAAATCTGTTTACTAACAGATCCATTAGGTCTTTTATTGGGGCTTAATTGATATTCTTTCTCTCCTATCTTTCTATGATTTTGTATTATGTTTATAATCATTCATAGAATCTATTTTTCAAGATATCTTTTCTAAGACATATGTTTTCCAAGGGTATCCCTTGTCTCTATCCCTGGGGGAAAGGTTCCTCCTTCTTTCTCTTTGTCTAGGGAACTGCTTTCCTTAGCTTAGTGGTCTTGGTTTATATTGCAATATTATTTCAGCATATTGATAGATGTTTTGACTATGGATAACCTTTTTATATAAGAAGTTGTTGTCCTAGGTCATCACCTCTTCTCTATGTTGCAAATTATGTTCTTTATAAACTCTCACCCTTTCTTTGGTGTTAGAGTTGTTTCCCTCATTCCAAAGATTCCTCTTCCTCTTCTTCGTAGGGGGCTTGATGATTGAATCTTTGCTCCTGAACTTTTGAAAGATGATATTTTATCTAAAGCACTCCTCTTTGGTGGGGTCTTGTTGATAAGATCTCTTTCTTTGAGGATCCTTTTTCCATGAGTGACATATTCTTTTCATGATTATCTATGCTCTTGGATGTTGGGGTCAATATCCCTCGCTAAGAATATGGTATACATTGTTGTAAATAGGATACCTCCTTGCATTGTGAAGTAGGTATCCTCTTCCTCTTCCTTATCATGTCTAGTAGATCGCCATGATAAGGAGGGGGGTATATATAGGGTCTCCCTTGTACTATAGTTTTAATCTTTACATGCTAAATCTTGGAAGGTAACACACATAAGTTACTAAATCTTGATAAGACACACATCTATATGCTAAATCTTTTGATGGTAACGCACATAAGTTGCTAAATCCTGAGGAGACACACATTTTTCAAATTTTTCAATATGCTAAATCTTGGAAGGTAATGCACATAAGTTGCTAAATCCTGAAAAGACATGCATTTATATGCTAAATCTTCGGAAGGTAATGCACATAAGTTGCTAAATCCTGAGGAGAAACGCATTTTCATATTCACAGTGATACAAGAAGGTGGATCTATGGGTATTCCAAAAGCTGTCAGAAGACGCATTACAATTGCAAGCACAGTTTATGGGTGAACCTATTGGGCTCTCCCTCTAGGGTGATTCATGGTAAGGTGGGCATCTTACTAGGTGAGGTAATCACTCTTTTCCCTTTCCCTCTTTTCACTTTCATGCTAGTAGGATTGGATCATGAAGCTATGTTATTTATAGTGTTGCTCTTGTCTTTCTTATGTAATCATTTATTCTCTTATGATAGCTTTCAAGATATGATATTAGCATGAGAAGTGTTTCTTAGCTAGGTTTCTTATGCTAGTTGATTTGGGTTTGTTTAGTACTAACCCCTCTTTTGTATCTTTTTCCTTTTTGTTCTCACAATTCAAAGAGGGGCAAAATGTAATACCCCAAAAATGGGCTATAAGTTCATTAACCTCCTATATTGACACATCGAACGAAATCGACATCGAAGCCCTAACCCAAGGCACATCTGAACATCATCGAACCCTAATTGATTATCATAAATTCTGCATAAGGGAATATTCCTAGTAATATTCCTAATCATCTTAATTATCTTTAATTTAATGATTATTTGGCGATAAATCCTATTTATCCTAAAGTTTGATTAATTGAGTATTCTGAATATTTAATTAATTAGATTTAATACTGCCACTTAATTATTTAAATGGATTTAATTATATTTATTCCTAATTATTATTATTTAAATTTGACAATAAATCAAAATTCTTATCATTAATTGATTAAATTCTTATTTAATTGATTAAAGCAAGTTGTCATATTTAATGATATTATTTTGGAGTAAAAGTTTGATTTAATAATTGATTAACCCATAAATCAATTATTTTATTTTTAAAATCAGTTAAGTTGGAAATAAATCACTTTATTTATTTATTTAATTCATAATTATTATGCACATTCAAAAAGTAGTTAAACTTGGAATCAGAAAATCAATTCAAGTTGTTTTAAAAATAAACTCAACTCTGATTTGAGTTAAAAAGTTGTTTTTGCATGCTTTTGCATGATTTTGTGAATTAATTATCTTTTATTCTTTGATAACTCAAAAATCAACCTAAGTTTATCTGAGTGATTTATGGCTTTTTTTCATGCACCTCCAAAGCCCTGGATTTCTATAAAATCAAGGCTCAACTCTTCATAATCATATCTTAGAGTTTGCAAACTTATGCTAGTGAATTGGTATCTGAAGAATTGAAGCTTCTTTTGTGAATCAACAACTTTTGTGAGATCATTCATATTTTAGCATATCATTGTTAGATTAACTGCATTGCATATTAGTTTTTCATCTAGAATAGATTCATATCAGATTTTTCATCTTATTGCATGTAAAATCCAAAAAAATAGATTAATTTGCATCTAATTCATATCTAGATTTTGCATTCAAATCCTTCATTTAGGTGTTGTCAAGGTCACTGATCTCAGTCCAATCTGAGAATACATACTCGCACCTACTAGAAGGCAGTAAATCACCTGGTTAGATTAGTTTTTATTTCACTGCATGATTTTGATTTCAACTAACCTCTAATGTTTTACTGAAGTGTTGTGTCTACAGACAGGTACAAAATTCACACACACATTTCTGGCACCCACTATGGGACCCTAAAAAGGGTTTCCATTCAATTTCTATCAATTTATATCATCTTCTTGTCATTTTATGTTTCAAGCTATAATTTTTAATTTTTGTCCGTACAGTTGTCGTACGACTTTTGTCAGAAACTTGTATCAGGAGATACCCATTGTCGTACGATAGTTTATTTGATCGAAGATCGTACAGTCAGGATCACAGTGTCGTTTGGAATCTCGATTATCATCTGATTTGGAACCCAGTGTCGTACGAGTTTCTGGATTGTCATTTGGGAGGTAACCCACTGTCGTACGAGTTTTAGTGCCAGGTTTCGATTGTCATTTCACTTTTTCAAGCAATTTTTCCAGATTTATTTTTTTGATTTGGACTAACAGCTAACATTAACAAATGAGATTTTCTATTTCTGATTGGTTTATGTCAATTTTGATTGGGAAAAGTGTAAGAATTGCTAAAAATAGGTAAGAATCTACTAAGCACGTTGCGAGGAATTCAGGTAATCTTTTCAGCTGATAATGTTTTGATTTGGGATTAAAAAGAACTCTTGCGTGTCAAGCTTGTGTGACCTTTATTGCTTTCATATCACATATTTCATTTTGGGCTATAAAAATGAACATAGATTTGCTTTTCAACATCTTTGTTACACATAGTAAATAGGCCCTATGAACACTATTCATGGTTCTTGAGAGAGTGGGTTTCCAGCGAAACTCTTCTCGACGAAGGAACCCTTGTAGGTAGGGAGGTTACTAAGAGAGTCTCACGTTCTACTAGATTTATGCGTCTTCAGCTTCTGATTGATACATTCTCTCTTCAGAGAGGTTGATAGATCATGAGTGGTTGACATTATAGATCTTTGTGAGATAATCTTGGTCTTAGCATGTCAAATTAATCTATCTGCTTTGTTTGGGTTAAAAGTGAAAAGGCTAGAGGATTATGCTCTACTCCCTTTTTGGGTAGTACCAGAAACTTAGATCCTTGAATCTGGAGCCAGTCTCCATGTGGTATATTTTGTGAGTCACCTTTAGAGAGGGTTAACCATAGTGGACATTCCCTTAATTGGGTCAACCACGTTGACGGAACCTCAAGCGGTAATAGCCATTTTTGCCGTGGTAGTGACAACCACTATATAAATGTCCTTGTGGAAGAAATCTCCACAGGTGTGGTCTCTTGTTGGGCTGTCAGATCTCCCTAGCAGATCCTGAAGATTAAGTTCTCAGACTGTGTCAAAACCCCGGTGCACCTAGATTGGAGTTCGCCCTCTTGAGATCATAAAAGTTGCAGAGTCAGACCATTACTAAAAACCCTAGTGAGGCTAAATTTTCATTTTCTAGGAATATGTGCATTATTGCAAAACTTTTTGGAACATACACTATTAGCACTCCTAGGGATTAGCACAATTCAGTCACTTGATTGTTCATGCGTAGGGTTGCTTTGTCCCCTGTTCATTATTTTTAGACGTGCTTGAAATCACTTGCTTGCTGTTTTGCATGCTTGTTTATCTATCTAGTTACTAAGAACGAATCAATCTGCTACAATATTCAAATCTGGACAAATAATTTTGTGAACAATCTGAAACTGAAAAACCTCAAAATTTGCAAAATTTGATGTCAAACACCTTTCTAGAGTCACCAGTCATTTTGTAAATTCAGAAAGTCATACGAATTTTGGCTATTGTCATTTCAGAACCCCCTAATTTTTGCATGGTATATGGTATATTATCGTACAAGTTTTGCTGCCAATCAATTTCAAAAAAGTCAATTCCCTGCAATCAACTGTCGTGCGAGTTTTGCAATAATCGTATAATTTTTTCAATTGTCATTTCATGCTATACCCACTGTCGTACGAGCATGTAGAAATTCATTTGGAAAATTTTGAAAAGGTGGCAGAAGGTTGTTAGAACTATCAGAGACGCAGCTTTTCCAGCCTATTTCTAGAATTTGTCAAACAAATCACTATGTCAGGAACAAAGCAGTGAATACTGAGAATCCAATCATTTTCCTAAAGTGGCCTTTTGAATCTGATTTAGCCTTCTATTTAATCGATTTGAGTCTTTATCATCTTGTGTCAAAACCTTGTCATAACTATCAATCTTCAATCAATCATCAAAATGGCTAAGTGTTGTGAACTCATGTCCGCTATCTTTTGGGAATCTACCCATACATCCAGGGCACAGTCTCCTTCATTTACATCTAATCTAAGCTTCAATCAATCAAACCTTGACAAGGTTGCATCATTCGATCTTCTTGAATCAGATCCTTCTTTAGTTGTCTTCATCATATTCTTTTGTTTCACCCAAGGTTAATGGTGGAAAATAGAGCTTCCTCTCATAAGAAATCTAGGGAAATATCTCATACTTTACCTTTGACTCAGATCCAAAGTCCAACTTTTGAGCAACTCTACAATTCTAGTCTTTACCAAGATGACGGTGTTGGCAATCTTCGATTAAAAACTGGTTACATTCCTCCTTCATCAACTCATGGAGGTAATCAACAAACTCCTCATCAATCTATCCCAGGTAGAACTCCCACCATGTCTCAAGCAGGGACAAACTTTGGCTCTCAAAGAGCTCAATCTCAACATGGTGCAGATCAGGAACCCACACCTGAAGAAATTGCTCAATATCAAAACAATGATAACTTCAAACGAATGATGAAGCATTTCTTAAAAGAGGATAGAGAAGCATACTTTTTACAATTAGCTCATCAAGGAGCTAAACTTCCTCCCAACTTTAATGTTGAAGATATCATTACACATGAGGAAGAAACTCCACTCACAGCTATGATGAAACAGATGCATGCCATGCAAGTCAAACTTAATAACCTTGAGAAAGAAAGGGAACCCAAGGAGTTCTCCATGGAGGCCCTGTGTCCTTTTCCATTTGACAAAGACTTGTACATGCCACCATTCTCGAAAAGAGTGGAGATGCCTAAGTATGATAATTATGATGGACACGCTGATCCCCAAGATCATGTCAGAGAGTTCTGCACACAATCTATGGAGTTCATGCATGAACCAACCTATCTGATGTGTCTCTTTCCTCGATCTCTGGGAGGAGCAACCATTCATTGGTTCTCTAGATTACCTTCTACTATCAAAACTTTTGAGGAGTTGATCAAATTTTTCTATCAGCAATACTCCTACAACATTCAACATCCAGTCACCATGATCGATATCTGTAATCTCAAACAATATCCAGGAGAACCATTCCTGACATTTCTCAAGAGATGGAGGAAGAAATTCTCTCTATATGCTAGGCCTATTCTAGAAACTGAGAAACTGGAAATCTTCATCAATAATCTTGTCCTAGAGATCAACTATCCTTTACAAATGCAAGATCATACATCTTTTGATAAGATAGTAGACAATGCAATCAAAATTGAAAAGGTACTTATGAAAAAAGGAGACATCACACTTTAAAAGGACAAGTACGAATCAAGATCCAGTTCTAAAGACAAGAACAAAAATTGGAACAAGAATAAAGGCATTATCATAGATGGTGTTGTTGATAATATCTGTGCCCCATCAAAGGCCCCAGCTTTCAATCTAACTATTAGCACCCAAGCCATCAAAGCTTCAGAGAAAAAGGTGTCTGAATCATCTCAAAAGAAGCCATAATACAAATCTTGGTCCGCTGATAATAAACAAAAATTCACTCCTCTGGGAGAATCTTTAGAATCCACCATGAGAACTCTGCTGGCTAATAACATCATCTCTTTCCCTGATATTTGACAATCTGATCCTGATCCTAAACCAAAATGGTGGAGGAAGAATGCATTCTATGATTTCCATTGAGGTAAAGGTCACAAAAGTAATAACTACTTACGCTTGAAACATACTATTCAAGATCTAATTGATAAGGGAGACATCATGATTGACAATCATAAGAGCAATAATGATCATACATCATTCACAGAACCATTTCTGAAATATGGTCAAGAAGTTTCATCTTCTCAGCCTAATATGGGGGCAAAGGTCAATTATGCTTACCCTGGAAATAATGTTGTTATCAATATGGTTGAACCTTGTCTCTCTAAGAATTGCAATGTCATCCAAATTGTGCAAAGAGATAGAGATCATACTTCAGCTAATGCAGTGACTCGATCACAAGCTTAGGCACATCTGAATGGACAAATCCTAGATTCATCAAATGTCCCTAAGATGCCCTTCAATCTTTCTTCCACTTCCAAAAATAAGGCTACTTCTAAATCTTCCAATCCTAAAGATATGGGGCCCACATCTTATAGCATTGTTCAACAACTCCAACACACTAATGCAAAAATATCCATGTTTGAGTTGCTTCAGATATCTCTAGCTCATAGAGCTATTCTAGACAAAGCTTTGCTCAGATCTAATGTTCTTGATGACTTTGATTTAGACAGGTTCCAGACTATGGTTGGACATCTTATGTCTCCATAGTATATATCCTTTTCAAAGGAAGATGACAGCTCCTTGAGTCACCCACATAACCAGCCCTTGCATATAGAAGTCTTGATCCAGAACCGTAGAGTCAAACGTGTGTTGATAGATGGAGGCGCTAGCCTAAACATTTGTTCTTACAACTTGGTTACACAATTGAGATTTTTAGAAGTGGCTATTGATCCCAAAAAGAAAATAACTATAAAAGCCTATGATGAACAAGAAAGATCTTCTAAAGGCACCATTGTCTTACCTATCAGAGCAGGTCTAGTTATCAGAGATACTATATGTCAAGTTCTTGATCTACCTTTGGCTTACAACATTCTTCTAGGGAGACCATGGATACATGAGATGAAGGCTATTCCTTCTACATTCCATCAATGCTTGAAATTTCCTTATGAAGGAGTAGAAGTCACTATTCCAGCAGACATATCCACCACTTGCAATACATTGAAGGAAAGTGTAGATAAACTTGTGCCTAATAACAAAGAATCTTCCATGGAACCAACAAAAGAAACATCCACATCTAAAATGGAAGACATTGCAAAAGAGGTCAATATCAAAGCAAATGGTATGGGAGAATACACTATAGAGCCAGTCTTATCTTTGACATCTCTCCCTATCTCACCTAAGTCTTATGGACAATCTTTAAAACAGTCCAAACCAGACTCTAAAGAACCTCTTGAGGCATATAAAAAGAATTTTGTGGTAGAACAAGTCTCCAAGCAAGAATTTGAAGAGGATGAAGTTGTGCTTGCATGGCCATACAAAGATGAACTTGAATCTCAAGTTGTTCAAACTAATGATTCTACAGTATCCAAAATCCATTCTAAGGCATATGGTCTAGGAGATAAAATGATAGCTAAGATGGGATATTCCGATAAAGGACCTCTAGGAGTCAGAGGAAAAGGTCTTGTGACACCTATTTCACATACTGGTAGGGCAAACAAAGATACTATTGGCTTAGGCTTTAAAAAGAAACCCTTCCACCTCAAAGGTAATTATTCTCATGTCATAGAGAAGATCACACTAGGCGAACCCCTACTTAAGAAGGAAGAGACTGAACCATCAGATAGTGATTCAGACAGCTCATAAATTATTCCTTATGAGCATTTGCCTAAAGAAATCAAAGACCTTCTTGAAGTTGAAGATGATCCAATCAAAAGAATTAATGTAGTAGAAACACAAGAACCTACTATAAAGCAAGAGATAATTGCCACACAAGAACCAGCTAATCTTGAAGACAATCACATAGACAAAGAGGAAGGTGGTAGTTATTCTGAGATAGATTCTCATGAGTATGAATTCAAATCAGAATTTGAGGGTAATCCTTCTTGGGGTATTCATCCTAACTTTACTCATCTTCTTAGATTTCCTAGAGGCATAGATGAAGAATCTAATGACTATGAATGGGGAGCCATTCCAGAAGAAGATGAGCTTATTACAGAGAAACATGTTGATGTTATTCACCAATATGCACCTAAACCCAATGTAAGTCTAGAGCAAAATGATGAACTTATCGAGTTTGATCCACCTTTGGCTGAATTGGACTCCCATGATGACATTGAGCCTATTCATGAATTGAATGCCTTAAGTTGTAATATCACCTTTGAACTCGAGCGTCGGGTTAGGACCAATGATGATAGATCCATATACGTAAACACTATCTCCCAATCTTTCCCCACTTTGACTATCCAACATCTAGACCTTATTGATCAAACCTCCACAAATCCAAGCCATGGTATTTATACCTTCCTGAATGACTATGCCCTTGCTTGCTACCTCAATGTAGTTGAGCCTATGAGTACTTCCATTAGTGAACCAAGCGTTAGCATGACAAAGTCGGATATCAAGTATCTTAGTCAGAAAAATAAGAATAAGAATTAAAAAAAAGGAGTTCTAAGGGTGAAACCACTTTGTGGCAGTCTCAGAACCTATAAAAGTAAAAATAAAAGATGTATCCGAAGGTGAAAACCTCTTTGAGGCACCTAAGGATGAGATATTTGATGTCCTTCTGAGTCATTTACAGGATAGATCTCCATTTCTAATTGAGCCCACTCAATCCATCAACTTGGGAACAACAAAAGAACCATAGTTGATTCATGTAGCACAATCTTTATCAGAAGAAGAGAAGCAAAAATTTACAACATTCCTAATAGAAAAGAAGATCAACTTTGCATGGAAATATTCAGATATGCCAAGGTTGGATCCTAATCTTATAATGCATAATTTATCTATAGCTCCAAATGTCAAACCTATCAAGAAAAAATTGAGAAAGATGCATCCTCATGTTGCACTCTTGGTAAAAGCTGAATTAGAGAAGCTCCTGAAAGTTGGATTCATCTAAGTTATTGAATATGCAGAATGGATCTCTAATATTGTACCTATTTCAAAACTAGATAAATCAATCAGAGTGTGCACAAACTTTAGAGATGTAAACAGAGCATGCCCTAAGGATGATTTTCCATTACCTAACATTGATATGATAGTGGACATTATTGTAGGCTTTGAGATGCATTCTTTAATGGATGGTTTTTCTGGGTATAATCAAATAAAAATTTCTCCAGAGGATCAAGAGAAAACTACTTTTACATGTGCATGGGGCACCTTCTGTTGGAATGTCATGCCAATTGGGCTTAAAAATGCTAGTGCTACATATCAAAGAGCCATGACATCTATTTTTCATGACATGATGCATAGGACTATGGAGGATTATGTTGATGATACTTTAGCAAAATCTATGATTAGAGCTGAACATCTAAATGACTTGAGCAAAATACTAGACAAAATGGAAAAATTTAGTCTCGGACTAAATCCTAAGAAGTGTGCTTTTGGTGTCACTTCTGGAAAGCTCCTAGGATACATAGTCTCAAAGAAGGGCATTGAAGTTGATCTAGCTAAAGTAAAGGCTATCATGGAAATGCAACCTCCAAAGAATATTAGTCAAATGAGGACATTGCAAGGGAAAGTTCAATCTATCAAAAGATTCATATCACAGCTAGCAGACATCTCACAACCTTTTACAAAAACCTTACATAAAGGTGTGACCTTTGCATGGAATGAAGAATGTGAGAACAAATTTAACCATATCAAGGAATATCTATCAAATCCTCCTATCTTGATGCCTCCCATTCTAGGGAAGCCTTTGATCTTATATGTCTCTGCTACAGATACATCACTGGGGGCATTGCTTGCACAACATGATGAGAATAAAAGGGAAAGAGCTATAAACTATATCAGTAGAACATTGGTTGCATATGAAAAGAACTATTCAATGATTGAGAAAGCTTGTCTAGCTGTGATCTTTGCATCACAGAAACTGAGACATTACATGTTATCTCATACCACACATTTGGTAGCCAAGATTGATCCACTCAAGTACCTTCTAAGAAAAGCTACCTTCACAAGTAGATTAGCTAAATGGGTCATGTTCTTAAGTGAATTTGACATTGAATATGTGGAAAGAAAAGCTATCAAAGGATAGGTTATTGTGGATCAATTAGCAGATGCACCTATGATTGATGATACACCAATGCAAATGGGATTTCCAGATTCCTCTATCATGACTCTTTCTTCTAGAGAATGGCAGTTATTCTTTGATGGCTCCTATACACATAATGGATCAAGAGTAGGCATATTGTTCATAACTCCTCAAGGATACTCAATCCCAAAAGCATTCAGATTAAAGTTCCCTTGCACAAACAATATTGCAGAATACGAAGCCCTTTTGAATGGTATGAAAATAGCAATTGAATGGAGAGTAACAAAATTACACATTCATGGAGACTCCCAACTTGTTATCCATCAAGTCAATGATGTGTACCAAACTAAAGATGAAAAGCTCATTCCTTACAAAAGAATGGTAGATGATCCAAAGAAGTATTTCATATCTATCACATTTGAGCAAATACCTAGAACAGAGAATAAGGTTGTCGATGCAATGGCAACACTATCTACTTTATTACAGCAGCCTGAACATGAGCTACGCTATGAGTTCCTGGTGGAAGCACTATCATATCTTACATATGATTCCCCTGAAACCCGCATGATCAACACTATTGTTGGTCATGATTCATCTAGATACAAAAACCTATTTTCCTATCTCCAAGACCAAATCATTCCCGATACCTTCAACTGCCATGAAAAGAGATACCTTATCCGTAATGCCTCCCGATATGTCATCAGTGGTCACGATCTATACAAATGAGGTCTAGATGGTATGCTACTTAGATGTTTAGAATGAGAAGAGTCTCAACATGTGTTAGAAGAAGTCCATGATGGTATTTGTGGGTCACACTCGAATTGTTTAACACTAGCTTGAAAACTTATTAGGGCTGGGTACTATAGGCCTTTACTACTCAATGGCCTTTTCATCAAATTCCCATTCATGCTCCAGGGAGAGATCTAATTCCCTTTACTACTCAATGGCCTTTTCATCAATGGGAATTTGATCTTATAGGAGCTATACATCCTCATTCTTCTAATGGACATATCCATATAATCACAGCTACAGATTATTTTACAAAATGGGTAGAAGCAGTCCCTTTGACACAAGCAACTGGAAAGTAAATATCTATGTTCATATTGAACTATATCATATGCAGATATGGGATACCTCATTCCATAATCATAGATAATGGTGGACAATTCAAGAATACAGATCTAGATGATTTATGTGCTAAGTTCAAGATTACACAACATTGGTCATCTATCTACTATCCTCAAGGGAATGGACAAGCAAAGGCTTCTAACAAGAATATTTTGAAAATCTTGCATCGAACAGTTAATAAAACAGGAAGAGATTGGCATCTCATGATCAATCCAGCTCTCTGGGCCTATAGAACAAGTATCAGAACACCCAATGGGGCATCACCTTTCACTTTAGTTTATGGGTCTGAAGTGGTACTGCCTATTGAGGTTGAAATCCCATCACTAAGAATCAGAATGCATGGTCTAGTAACTGATGATGACTACAGAGTGTCTAGGTTGCAAGAACTTGAACTACTAGATGAGCACAGACAAGTAGCGTATGATCATCTCAGAGTATATCAGAAGTGAATATTTAGAGGTTACAACAAGAAAGTCAGACACAAAGAATTTCAGGTTGGTGATCTAGTCTTGAGAGAGAATCCTAAAAATCAATCACATCGAGAATGCAAGGGGAAGTTTGAACCCAACTGGCTAGGTCCCTTTGTAATCACTGCTACTTTTGGCTCTGGTGCCTATCAACTCTCAATGAATGAAGGAGAAAAGCTCTGAGAACCAATCAACATTCTCCATCTGAAGAAATTCTATGCCTAAAGCATTCAGTCTATGGTAAAATGTCCTAAAAAAAATCTTAAAAATTGGAAAAAGTCCAGAAAAAATGAACATCTTGGTGAAAACCTAGCAATAGGTGCCTTGATGATTCACAAAAAAGTAAAAAATATCAAAAATACAAAAAAAATGAGAAAAAGAAAAAGTGCCTTGGTGAAAACCTGGAAACAGGCACCTTGGTAGCAACAATAGAATCTTTGCCAAGATGGTGAAAACCTAGCAAACGGGTGCCACTTGTTTCAAAATGCTCCATCTATCAGCGCACTCTTGGTCTTTCCTAGCTTTCAGTCTTGCTTTAGTTTGTACATATCTCCTGGTTTGTTCCTGCTTTCCTATTTTCAATAAGTTGGTTTGTACACCAATCAGCTCAAGCGTTAGTATCCTATCAATGATCAAACTTGGGGGCAATCAATGTCATATCCTATGGCCTCCAATGTATCTGAGACATATCATATCTAGTCAAGGTCCTTTGAAGCTTCATTTGAGTCAGTTAGTCAGTCTTGTCTCCAAAAAGGATTTTACATCTACAACAACGCAATCAAACATCAAACACAAATTGAAAACAATCTATGCTTTTACATGCTTTTATCTCCTTGTATGCTTACTGATTCGCATTGAGATTTTTGCATATTATGTCCTTTCGAGCTCTTCGATGATGTCCTTTAAAGGATTTAGAGAGTAATGACTAGGGGCATAATATTTTCTCTGTCTTTTGCTTGTATGTGAAAATCTAACAACTTTGGAAATTCTAGATTGAAATGGTGTCTGACTATAAGAGCCTCTATCTTGAATTGGATGGCCATGCATACCTCGACCATTGATACCCAAAAAATTCAAAGAAGTTTGATCTAACTATTGTCTTTTTGAGTGAGTTCTTTTTCCTACTGTGAAATGGGATCTTACCTAAGGATGTGAATGATAAAGGGTCACTATGGGTAATTCACATTGGATTTAGAATAATCTCTTGACTGCTTGAGGTGTTTGTAAAGCAAGGCGTATTCTGGTCATCATGACGTTTATGTTTTGATGCTTATACAAATTTCTATATCAAAATGGACATGATATTCAGGTCATCCTGGCATTTGTGCCTTGGTGCTTATATCTAATCTGACATTTCAAAGACAAAATCAATATTCATATCTCCATGGTTGTTTGACCAGTGGGTTTTGTATTGCTTCTTGCGCATACAAATCAATATTCATATGTCTATGGTTTCATAACTAGTGGGCATTGTATTGATTTATCTAGTTACCTAAAAATTCAATGATGAGAATGACTGACACATGATCAGTGACTAGGTCCTAGGTCTTAGGTTGCATTTCATTTTGCTTGGTTCTTTGCATCTTGCATGTTTGCATGATCTCACAAATGGTTAAACAAACTTCAATGCTTAAACAATTCTTCAAATGTCTCTTCAAATCTAACAAGAGCTAAAACCTAACTTGAAGGTCTCTTCATAGACTCACAACTAGTTATCCTCTTGGGTTAAACATCCTTTTGACATGAGACTGAGTACTTGTCTTCATCAATACCTGTAAAACATATCATGTGTATCGTTGCATTTACATATCATAATCATTTGTTGCATTAAAATTCATCCATGTGCATAAGCATAAATCATACATACATCTTTCCATAATCAAATACATTTGCATAACATCCATACATATGAAAGAAATCATTGTATTTGC
This sequence comes from Chamaecyparis obtusa, assembly GCA_027943335.1. Classification (NCBI taxonomy): domain Eukaryota; kingdom Viridiplantae; phylum Streptophyta; class Pinopsida; order Cupressales; family Cupressaceae; genus Chamaecyparis; species Chamaecyparis obtusa. The sequence continues at coordinate 10,913 of BSBK01001478.1, read as the reverse complement.
ATATATCCATACATTCATTCTACTCTACTCATAGCATAAGCATCACATGATATCATCATAAATCAAAACTTGACAAGTACAAATGAAGTCACAACCAAAATATTGATCTCATATATATATCAAACATCTTGAAATAGTTAGGGGTACACTACTTGCACAGTGTACAAAAGAATGAGCTCAGCTGAGTTGTCAAAATTAGAATAGTATATCAGAATCAAAAGGTTAAAATGTCAGAACATATCACAAATCGATTAGCTCTCAGCCTGATCCTCTGCACCTAGTGGAGGTGGAGGTGGTGCATCTAGTATTGCCTCTACTCTAGGTGCTCTAGCTCCCTCTAATGCCATCATGTACTGTGAATAGGAAGGAACTCTCTATGCAGCAGGGACAGTTGTATAATATGTGGACACATAGTAAGCTGCATGTGAGGTCTGATGAATGACCTCTGCCTGCAACCTCTATACCTCAATACACAGCTCAGTCCGCTATCTATTTGCCTTTATGTATCACTCCTCCCATCGAGCACTGCACACCTTTAGGTCCCTGACCTGTGCACTAAGCTATCTAATAGTGTCTTGTGGAGTAGGAGGTGTAGTAGGATCAACGCCTGGCATCTCAGTATCTAGGGGAGCTTGCTCAGTAGTATCTTCTCTCTGCACCTTATGGCTTCTAACCTCAACACCTAAATCAAAACCAATATCCCCCTCTGTGAAGTCCACACCACCGCCTACCACCTGCTTGGCTGCTAGTACCTCATCTGCTGAACCAATTCCACCTCATGTACCATCCTCTCCCCTAGTCTATCTATGAAAACTGGAAGATCTGCCTGTTGTAGAACTAGTGGGATGAGAGGGCCTCGTCTGTCCTGATGGTCTTTGTGGTGGAGCCATCGCTTTAGGTCTCAGAGGTGTGGGGTGTATGATAGGAGCCTGTGTAGGTTTGGGACCCTATCCCATCGGAGCACCAGTAACGTCCATCACCTCCTCCATGGAGGGTATCAACTCAGTCAGATCAGAATATCTATGAATAGGATGGTCAACAAGCCATGAGATGAATCCATCAGTAACACCAGCATCCAGTACATCTGGTCTGTACTCCCAGTCCTTGCTGATAATAGCACTGTACTCCTATGAACACAAAGCATAAGAGAGCCTCTATGTCCATCCAAGTCCAATCTCACACCCTGTCCACACATATGTAGCATAATCCTCTGGGGCATCCTGAATCTGTCCATACTGCTGCTAGACCTTGGTAATAAAAAATCTCTCTATAGTGGAGGATGACCTCCCAATCAGTACATGGCTCTGGAAAAAGAAACTAAACTGCTCTCGAGTAGTAGGCCAAGGCTCAATGGCTACATATGGTCTCTAATGCACAAATGTCATATCATCGAGGCATCACCTCTAGTACTCAATGTGGCCCATCCATCCCTGAATGACATATCTGGCATAAGTGTAGATGACAGGCTCCTAAGGCTGCCTTTGTGAAGTACATACAGGTCTCAACATTGGGATGTGCTCCCAAGCCCATATCTGTAAAACTAAGACTCCTACAGCAAAAGACTTGCTCTCCTGATACACTACCTCATGCATCTCGGAGAACATCTGGGCTAATAAACACTGACCCCATGCCAACTCAGAGGGAGTGGCCATCAACCGTGCTACCATAGGGGCCCAGCCCATCAAAAGATTGTTCTGCTGACAGTTAGACATGATAATACCACCAATCATCCTGACAATGATGCACTCCATCCGGTGTGTCTGTCCATATCTCTACACTAAGGTCTCCCAGGAAATGGAGGTCATCATGTGAGTGTCATCTCCAAAGAGACGTCTGAAAGCTAATACACCTGAGTTCCCCAAACTCATGTACTCTGGTCGCCAGCCTGCATGAAATGGAATGTGCAATATCCGGTACACATCCTCAGGGGTAACAATGATCTCCCCCATCGACAAGTGGAAGGTCTGAGTCTCTGAGTGGAATCTCTTAATCAACACAATCAACAATCTGTGATTTACCCTAATCTTAGGTAAATGTATCAAGTGCTCAAATCCACAAGATGCAAGGTGGACCCTCATAGGGTCTGGCAAGGACACACATAATCTCTGAGTAGCAAGATGCGAGATCCGCACATGTACATCTGGGTATACAACCTACACAACACATAAATAGGGAATCCTATCAGTAATTGGGTCACAAAACAGGTTACAAGGATAGAAATGGGGCAGTTTAGTATTTCAGAAGGTAGGTTGACAGGTCAGCAATCAGGCTAAGGAATCAGAAGAATAAAAAATTGGACCTAATACTGAGTTTTGAGCTCACTGTTTTCCATACAATAGTTTAGACTGGCATGAAAAGTTATGACTTTCTACATCATCCCACATGACAAACCATAGTAACACGACAATGCATCCCTCAACGTATGAGTTATGAGGGACCCGATGAAACATCGTACAACTCATGGGTCCCTCTGATACGAGTCGTGGGGACCTACAAAATGATAATCTAGCTATAGTTGAAAAGTCATATGAGTCTCGCTGGGGAGTCGTACGAGTTTCCGTGCATGCAAAATTCAAAAATGGAAAAACATACAAAAACTTTCTAAAATTCTATAAACATGGAAAAATTGACATTTTAGCAAAGTACAGAGGTCCACCTACCGCATGTCCATAGTATCGAGGTCTCTGGTGTCTCCAGCTGCGCTCAAATTAGTGTGAATTCATAGGTACCTTTGATTCTGCCACTTTATCTGTCATTTTTGCTCAGAGGGCTTCACAAGTTTCTAAAGTCAAAAGGTTGAAATGAATTGAAAATGATACTTCCGGCCTTTATATAGCTTTTGACATAATTTTCAAAAGTGCTCCGTTTTTCATGAAAATTACACCCCTGGCTAATTTCAACGTTCTGAATCCATTTTTGGGATCAAAATTAAAATCTAAAATCATTTACTATGTCAAAATCATGATTAAAAATTTTTAGACCCAAGACGGTCTACTGCTTGCATAATCAACCTTCAATCATAACAGAAATCTAGAATTCAACTTAACTGATTATCTTACATCAAACTATCAAAATTTTAACTTGGTCAACTCATGGTTTAACCTAGTCAAACTTGGTCTTCTAGACCTCCAAAGGATGCATAATGCATTTTCAAATGTGTATAACCACTTCTCAAATCAATTAACATGCTTCTAAACTATCAACGCTGACTTTTTTTGTCAGATTTCAATTTTCATCCCGAAGGGGGCATGGTATTGCACATCATTCAAGTTTGTAATCTAATTTGAAATCATATCTTTATGGAAATCATATCTTTCCTCAGTAATCAAGACAATAACCATGTCTAGTTGTTGATTCATCAAAAAGACCTCATCTCTTGGGGAAAATCAATCATTGCTCGGGGCATATCAGGTTCATCAAGATCCATATCAATCTGGTATTCTCTTAATCTTGTAAATTGTATTAATTTTTGTAACTATCGGTTCAATTGTGCTATTTCCTTGGTTCTTTAGAAACTAAAGGGTTCAAATGTGATACCAATGTGATTCTTATGGATAATCGGGTCTGGAATCTGTCACTCACTTCTTCACAATCATAAGGTTCAGAATCAGGTGTTTTGACACTTTTTCACAATCATCAGTTCATTTGTTGTTATAGTTAACATTATCTTTGGTCATTCAAGACCTATTATCTTCATATCAACTTCAATCAGCTTCAGTCTCATATCAATTTCAATATCAAACATCAATTTCAATATCATACATAGACTGTCTTTGAACCACTACGCTTCACACAACAATTCAAAGAGGGGCAAAATGTAACACCCCAAAAATGGGCTATAAGTTCATTAACCTCCTATATCGACATATCGAACGAAATCGACATCGAAGCCCTAACCCAAGGCACATATGAACATCATCGAAGCCTAATTGATTATCATAAATTCTGCATTGGGGAATATTCCTAGTAATATTCCTAATCATCTTAATTATCTTTAATTTAATGATTATTTGGTGATAAATCCTATTTATCCTAAAGTTTGATTAATTGAGTATTCTGAATATTTAATTAATTAGATTTAATACTGCCACTTAATTATTTAAATGGATTTAATTATATTTATTCCTACTTATTATTATTTAAATTTGACAATAAATCAAAATTCTTATCATTAATTGATTAAATTCTTATTTAATTGATTAAAGCAAGTTGTCATATTTAATGATATTATTTTGGAATAAAAGTTTGATTTAATAATTGATTAACTCATAAATCAATTATTTTATTTTTAAAATCAGTTAAGTTGGAAATAAATCACTTTATTTATTTATTTAATTCATAATTATTATGCACATTCAAAAAGTAGTTAAACTTGGAATCAGAAAATCAATTCAAGTTGTTTTAAAAATAAACTCAACTCTGATTTGAGTTAAAAAGTTGTTTTTGCATGCTTTTGCATGATTTTGTGAATTAATTATCTTTTATTCTTTGATAACTCAAAAATCAACCTGAGTTTATCTGAGTGATTTATGGCTTTTTTTCATGCACCTCCAAAGCCCTGAATTTCTATAAAATCAAAGCTCAGCTCTTCATAATCATATCTCAGAATTTGCAAACTTATGCTGGCAAATTGGTATTTGAAGAATTGAAGCTTCTTTTGCGAATCAACAACTTTTGTGAGATCATTCATATTTTAGCATATCATTGTTAGATGAATTGCATTGCATATCAGTTTTTCATCTAAAATAGATTCATATCAGATTTTTCATCTTATTGCATCTAAAATTTAAAAAAAAAAGATTAATTTGCATCTAATTCATATCTAGATTTTGCATTCAAATCCTTCATTTAGGTGTTGTCAAGGTCACTGATCTCGGTCCAATCTGAGAATACATACTCGCATCTACTAGAAGGCAATAAATTGCTTGGTTAGATTAGTTTTCATTTCACTGCACGATTTTGATTTCAACTAACCTCTAATGTTTTACTAAAGTGTTGTGTCTACAGACAAGTACAAAATTCACACACACAACACCCTCATGCACGTATGTTGAGTTAGAATCCTTAGCCTGGGGGCTTTTATCCTTAGCTAAGTGTTATCCTATCTCATTTTGAATCCACTTGGATCTCTTCTTTCTTCTCCTTTACCAAGAGTTTGCATTGAGTCCATACTCTTGCTAAAGTGGGGGCTTAATGTATCATCTTAAAATGGAAGCACTTCCATGATAAGAGTGTTTAGCCCTCTGAGTAAGTATTCTAGGGTCATGTCAAGAACCTTGATAAGTTCTTCGCTTGAATCTAGCTTTCTCCCCCCGTTCTGCTTCTCTCTCCACCCGATTTCACTTTATTTCTACATTTCCTAGCATTTTGGACTGAGGTCCTGAGCTTTTTGACCTCAAGATCAAAGATGACCTTGAGGGTCAAAGACAACCTTGACCTTGACCTAGGGCAGGGTCTACCTCGTCCTTGACCTAGATTCAAATTTCAGGATCATCTGATTTTTGGATATCGGGTTTTGGAAAGATTCTTTTTCTCACCTTCGGGTCGACCATTTTAGGTTTTGGGATGGTAAATCCTTAATTACATTTAATCTAGGTATATTTCTAAAGGGTAGGACCTAATTGGGATTTAATTCTCTAAGGTGGCCCCTCTAGAAGATTGTTCCCTAGTTCACTATAAAAGGATGCATTCCTCTCTCATTTTCTCCATCTCTTAATCAAGTTTTGCAATCCATTATTCACCAAGAAATTTCATGATCAAGGAGCTCTCAAGGAGATATTCACAAGCCATCAAGTTCTCTTTCAAGCAAGCATTCATTCAAGTCCTCTTCTCCATTCAAGTTCTCCATTGAAGATTAAGGATTCAAGCATTCAAGCCTTTGAAGGGATTTGGTTCAAGCATGCAAGATTCATCATTCAAACCCTAGATCTAGCCATCACGATGGTGTGATCTTCCTTCAAGATCCTTTGTTCATCTTCTAGATCCATTCATTATTCTATCAAGGTGGATTCCAAGCATACAATCATGGAGGTTTTGGATTTACATTTATGGTTTTGATTTACATTTTCCATTGTTGTGTTCAAGCTTTCATATCAACATATTTGTTTACATTTGAAATACAATTTCATATCTATCAAATTACATAGCTTCATTGTTAGATCTACTGCTACTACTTTCTAGCATTCTCATTTCAATTTCAATATTAAGGTTGATTCCAAACTGGGGTTTGACCAAGGCAAACCCCTCAAACAAACAAACAAAAACCCTCTTTTTCTTCTAGGTATAGGTGCGGAACTATGGATTTGAGCTTGGATTTGGATACCCTTTTCGGTGAACTTCTGAGATCTGCAAACAAAGTCAAGGATGACCTTCAAAATATTAAATTAGTCTTTGACCTTTTATCGGGGTCAAAGACTACCTGCTGTCAGAAAGATAAAAGTTTTCTAGGATTTTTTCGTCTTGGCATTTCTAGTTCAAAACAGGTTGCAGAATTACTCGAAATTGTACACAGACATCAGAAATTAGCATTTTCCAGATCTGCCCTATTTTGAGGTTAGTATTTCCTTTTCAATTATTTCATATTTCAAGCACATTTTCTTTATAGGAAAATATAAGGTTTTCTTCCTCTTTCATATTCTCCATAGATTGATTCAATTGTGCATTAACCTTTTGGTTGATCAATTTGGATCTCTCCTTCGAGAATTTGGATTTAGAAGTAGATCTCATATTTCCCCCATACATTTTAGGGTGAATACTAATTCCACCTATTCAAATACGTACTTAAATTCCTCTATATTGCATTAGAACTTTTTTATAAAAATATTCCCTATATGAAGCTACAACAAGGGATAATTCACTTAATAAAGTACTAAGCATCAAACAATTTTTTGTCATATTAGAAATGTGCCCTTAATTTTCCCTAACTTTATTTAGGAAGTGAGCCACTATGTTGAGATCCTATAACAAGAGAGACTATGAAATGTAGTAATATAACAAATAGTATAAATTTTACAAAATACTATTCAACAAGTTTCTGAGCATTGGTAAAAACAAATTGATGCATATATAAAAAGAACGTTATACTTGAGTTACAACTAATCAAGTCTCATTTTGTTTATTTGTCTATACTATATGATTTTGTGTACATCATCATTTAGTATAGTGGATAGATGCAAAGATTCATGAAAGAGTAATTGTAGTGTCACATTTCAATGTTTTTCCAAAAGATGTTGTGTTGCAGTTGCTACTAGTTGTGCATTGTTCTTGCTTCTCTTTAAGAGCTACCAACTAGCATGTTGCACCTAAAGCACCCACTTTCACTTTTAGTATGAGGCTCTCTACTTACAATTTGAGTTTCCAAAATGTCACACATGAACTGTACACACCATATTTACAAAATCCATAATACATCATGGAGTGGTTCTCGATTCAATTTTGTTACGCTTTATCATCTCAAGTTACCAATTTATTTGAAATGCCTTGTAAGCCTATATAAAAAAATAGTATCATGCAAGCACAAACAATTGCTGTGCATTTTAGTTGCATAAGATATTTTATCCACAATCTTGAGGTAAGTTTGTCAAGATGGTTTATTTTAGTTTCATAATATGAGTGCTTTTCTAAATCTTTGCCAGCTTTCATTTCCATATTCACTACCCTAAAGTTTTAAAGGGCTTGCTCCAAGTCATAGGTCTGGATTAAATTAGCAGTTTCTTGTCTATTTTTGGTCAAACTATATTCTTTTGAGATTCATTTTGAAGGATATCTATTGTATTAGGCCAATTACCAAGGTTTTTTTCCAATCTTTGAATGGTTTGTTGCTAGTTGACAATTAGTAAGGTTTTTTTTTTCAATATTTGAATTGTCTGTTACTAGTGGACAATATTATTAAACTCTATGCATCTCATATAAGATATACACCTTCAATCATGGATTTGAAACTTTTATTCTATTCTAAAACTACAAAACTTTATACACCAATTCAATTCTAAAACTGTAAAACTTTATACTCTTCTTCTTGTTGTTCCAATGTTAGTAATTATTAATATGGAATTTTTTTGGCACTGGGAACAACTTTGAAATATACTTTTATCATATGAATTTTCCATGTGCTAGGTTTCATTAGCCATCTTTATGGCCATAATATCTTCTATACCTCATTTATTTATGCTAGCTAGTTTCTTCATTAGAAAAAATATTGCTTCTACACCAAAAATAGAAGTTCCCTTGCTGCAAGCTCAACATAAAATGTCACCTTTGCCTATAGCATGTCATATGCCTTGTCCATAACACCACAACATAGATAGAAAAGTACCAAGGTGTCAAACATCAACTAAAATTTATATTTTCCTCTCCCTTCACATTTTTAGTAAGACTTTAGAATCATAGGATTTAGAAAAATAAAAGTAGAAACCCTTTAAATTTTTAGCTTCTATTGGTGATTTATTTACTCATGTAATAAGACTTGTTTCAGATCAAACCCGTTGCACCACCCAAAATGGATCCATCCAAAATAAACACATCAAAAACTGAAGGCATATCTAACGTCAATGAACCACACAAACAAGGTTCTAATCTAGGCCACGTCAAGGGTCCAATTTCTAGTAGCTTTGTAGACAAGAAATTGACAACTACTACAAAAAGGTATTGCCATCATATATCTTCTTCTCTACATTTCTTCCCTTCACCCATATACAAACACATTTACATATGATTTTGTTCTATATTTAGTTACAACACTAACTTTTTTAAATGCATTTTCCAGAGCTCTATTCACATCCTCTACTCAACAAGAGAACCATCTAGAAGATGACAACAACTTTAATGAGAATCAACAAGAAAAAGCTAAGAATTATTCTAGACATTTTTTTACCATTTTCATTGACTTTCATATTATTGCATAATCTAAAATAAATAATCTTGTCTCCTCACAGGCTAAAATTGGAAGTAAACCATGCATCCACCATCATTAAAATATGTACAACACTGTCTACCACTACTTTTGAAGGTGATGTCCTTGTGACTTACAGTCCTGCTTATGCCAAAAACCTTGCAAGCCTAACAAAAGCACCAATAGTGCATGTTGAGCTTGTGTACATTCATAGCTAGATGACCATTATAGCAAACATCACCAACCAATTAATTGACAAATTTCTTGCCCAGAGCAAGTGTCTGTATAAAATATTTTGAAATAAAGAAAAAAACATAATATGAAAGAGGCGATGTTGGTTATTTCCTACAATTTACTACACAAACATCCATTTAAACCATTGATAAAGTCCGCAAGTAGCAAAAAAATAATGTCTGACACAACAATATGTCAACATCTCCACTCACCAAATAACTACTCAATCGGTACATTGGGTGTTATAGTGGTTGCAATGTCCCTAGTCTAGTCTTTGGTTACAAAAGACATCCTTTTTTTTGTGTGTCTTATACTCCATTCTTAAATTTTCCACAAATGTATAGTGATGGTATTCTTCAAATAAATGAAGTAATAATGCAAAGTGATTTATCTTGATTTTACATAAGAAATACTATAATTTACTAGGATGTTTGAGAGAGTAGCATTTATTAAATTGAATAATAAATATCAATGTCTTGGTGACACAATCCAAACAATATTGTGGATATGTTAGGAATAAGGTGTCTCAACCTTGGATAATTCCTATTCTTATTATTTGTTTTGTAAAATGTATTTCTTGTAAATAATGTAATTAAGTGTGAGTGTACATGTATATTTGGCATGTTGATGTGTCACTCCACTTGATGTGTCAGCATCTTGAATTGTGTGTAAGGAGATCATGGCTAAAACGGTTATGATGGATTCCTATGACACGTAAGATCTATGTCTGGAAGATTTAATGACGGGTGAAGACATGTGGCAACTGATAAAGTTGAGTACTATACACTCTTCCCCAATTGTGGGGTTTGAGTTCCTATTTTCTCAGAGAATGGTAAAACCCTAATACGTCTATCTTTGGAAGTTGCTCTAAAAAGGGAAGCGCATGATATAAGTGTTTTTTAGGGTTGCGAAGATAGGTGAAGTTTGTGTATTGTTGGAACATTTTTATGCTGCCGCGATTTGTCTTCAAGAGTTGGAAATCTTCTGAAAGAGCTTGCATTGCAAGTGTATTGTAAACTGTAATAGTTTTGATTAATACATTGTGTAGGTTTTGGAGTGCTGGGGTTTTTACCGAAAGGTTTCCCTAGGGTAAATCATTGTGTCATTCTCTATTTATGTATGCATGGTATATGGCTGCAATATCATTGTTAAAGTAGTTAACAAATCTGAAATTGTAAGGATTTAAAAGAATTTGCACAATACTTTCCTTTAGAGATTAGTGTAGGAATCTATTTCCGCACCTGAGTTTCCTTACAGGATATGGCTTCGGCAGAGGAGTGTAGATTATGTGGTTCTAGTGTTGATCGTTGATGTTTTTCTATAAGTTTGTGTGATTTTGTTATTGATGTTTTAGTATAGTATGCTGGCCTAAAATAAGGTATATATATATATATATATATATATACATATATATATATATATATATATATATATATATATATATATATATATATATATATATGTATATATATATATATATATATATATATATGTATATATATATATATATATGTATATATATATATATGTATATATATATATATATATGTATATATATACATATATATATGTATATATGTATATATATATACATATATATATGTATATATGTATATATATATATACATATATATATGTATATATGTATATGTGTATATATGTATATATATGTATAAATATATACATATATATATACAATATATACATATATCACATATACATATATACATATATATATGTATATATGTATATATGTATATGTTGTATATATGTATATATATGTATATAA